>CM065735.1:53934893-53947393 GCA_033310375.1 Conus canariensis | reverse complement strand
GTAGAGATGACGCTGTTCAATGCCTTTAGCTGCCATTGCTTTCATGGCAGGTAAGCCTTTTTTTGCATTTAAGAACAATATTCTCAACACGCTTCCTAAAGGTTAGCATTCTGTCAAAGCCTACACCCAAATAGCGTAGGTTGTTAGTTCATTCAATTGGTATTCCATTGAAGGAAACTGGTGAGGGTATTTGTCCTGATGTCTTGTTGTTGAGAGTGCAGACTAATGTCTGGGCTTTTATAGGGTTGATGGACGATCCAGTTTCTTGACACCACTGAACAATGTTGTTCAACTGTTGCTAACTGCTTTCGTTCTTTCTTCAGCATTCTTTGATGTTTTGTAGATCAGGCCATCATCTGCAAATGTCACCACTCGAGCAGTTCCGTTTCTGTTGAGGTCTGCTAGGCCTTCAGTGTAGACATTTTACAAAACAGGGGAAAGAGGAGAACCTTGAGGTAATCCCATAGAAAGTTTATGAGGCTCAGAAGTCCAGTCTCCAAATCGTAGGATGACGGTTCGCTCCCGAAGTGCCGCTGCTATCCATCGTGTAAGTGTCTTACTGACTCCATAGTCAAGGAGTAGATCCATGAGAAGCAAGAACTGGACTTTGTTGTATGCATCTTCCAGATCTATTGCAACAGCTAGTGCTTCTTCCTTTCTTTGGAATCCTTCGTACACTTCATAGGCAAAAGCGGCCGCATTTCCCATGTACTTTTACCTGTTCTGTAGCCTCCTTGATTCGATGGGAGGATTTGTCGACTTTCAAGATCTCTTGCGAGTTTTCTTGCTATGATTCGTTCCATGAGTCTTCCTGCTATATTTTGCATAGTGAGTATGCGGTAGCCATTTAGCTGATGATGATCTTTTCCCGGCTTTGGTAAAGCTTTCAGGTAGCTGTGTGTCCAGTCTTCTGGGACATAGCCTTTATCAAAACTTTTCTGGTAGAGACTGAAGAGTTTGGCTTGCTCCTCTTCTGAGAGCTGTTTGATATCTGCATACCGTACTTTGTCTGGTCCTGGAGCATTATCCTTAGTGCATCTAGCTATTGCGTAATCCAGTTCAGATTCTGTGATTTCACCATCGTTGCCAGTCGGAGCTAGGTGTTGGTTTAACTTGGTCAAATATTTCTTCCTTTCCTGCAGATTTCTGTGATCACTCTGTTCTATGAAACGTTTAAGTAGAGCCGACCCTTTCTCTAAATTGTCTTCAGTTTTGTGATCCCATCAGCGTCTAAGATATCTGGGGTTGCGTTTATTTTGTTTTTTTCCTTCCATGCGACTATAAAAGTGCCAGAACTGAGTCAGTGTTGTGTCATAACTAAGTGACAGACAAAACTGTTGCCTCTTGGTTTCTTTTGCTTCTTCAGCTACTCTTTCGATTTGTTCAGTCTTCTGATTCATGTCCTGTTTTAATAGCTAGATCAGGGCAAAGTTTTCTTCTTTCTCTCTGCCGAATTCTTACAGACTTGCGTTTCTCTTTCCAAGCTGTTTCGGTGTCTATATTCCACCAAAGGGGTTGGACGATTTGTTTGGTTGTAGCATTGTTTCTTTTGCATCTTCTACTCCTTAACTTTCCTATGATATCCCCTTCATTGTTGTTGTATTGAAAAGGGTCCTTTTGTTTCGTTTGTGTAACTTTTGATGGTTTCTGTAAACTGAACACAACAGGGAAATGGTCACTTCCATGATGAAGATGTGTTTCCGCACTCATACCTGCTGTGAATTTTGGTCCAATGAGTGCAAAGTCAATGACACTGTCAGTGTCACCCTGCCTCCCTGTATGTGTTGGGGATGATGATGTCAGTGCACTTAGAAGTACTTCATCCAACATCGCTTCAAGTGCAATTCCTTGAGGATTGCTACCATGTTGATCCCACAATTTTGAGCGTGCATTAAGATCTCCACATAGTATGACAGAGTCACCAAGTTCATGTTCTATTTCCTCCAGAAAGGTCCAATCCGTTTTTGATGTGTGGGTACCTGGATGTATGTATGCATTGATGACTGCAAGGCTTTTCTGATTACCATCCAGTCTTTCTAGCCTCACACCCATTAGCTCACGTGTGCTGGTACACCATTTTTCCAAGTCTGTCCTGGACAGTTTGCTTGGGAAGAATCTCTAAGAAAAGGGAAAAAAAGGTACAATTGAAATTCTGAAATTCCTGAGAAAACTGAATTGTACAGACTGTGGTATATTTTGGAAAATGTTTGATACACAGATAAAACCTCTTCTTACATATACAGCTGAAATTTAGGGCTTACATGAAAATTCGCAGATGGAAAAAGTACATACATATGCTATAAAGCGTTTCGTTCAAGTACCTATTCATTCATCCAACACCGTTTCATATGGAGAGATGGGCAGATACCCTTTGTATATAAGTACATTTGTGAAATGTATTAAGTACTGGTTAAAGATCTTGAAGCTACCTCAGTCCCGTTTGAGCAGGCAAGCCAATGATATGATGCTTCTAGAAATGGAAAAAAGGTAAAGAAAACTGGGCTCATAAAGTAAAGAAAGTCCTTTCAGAACAGAGTTTTGGAATAGTGTGGATGACCCAGGAAGTAGGAAATGAGCAACAGTTCATTGCAGAATTTAAAGACAGGTTTATTTGTTCTTTTAAACAGAATTGGCACTCATATATGGAAAGTCAAGACAAATGTCAGTGGTTTTTCTCATTTAAGAATGTGTTTCATTCTGAAAAGTTTTTCAATGTCAAAACAGATAAATGGCACAGAATAAATTACGCAAGATTTAGGTTGAGAACTTTAGGTTTTAATGCAAACAAAAGATGGTTTGAATGTGAAACATCCACAGAATCCCCTTGTCCTGCATGTAGACACATTATTGATGACGAAGAGCACTTTCTGTTCCAATGTACTGCTTATAATGAAGTGCGGACAAATTGTTCATTTTTCCAGTTAGATATAGTGAAAAGACAAAATGTCGCTGTCTTGTTATCATCAGATGATGAACTGTAATTAAATCGGTTGCGAAATTCATCGTGGAAATATCGAAACTTAGACATATGAAGGCATAGTGAAATTTAAGATAATACATTAGAGAGATATCTGAATGAATACAATCATTCATCTCATGTGGAAGAGATCAGTAAGATACAATGTCATTTCATTGAGTGGATGGTCGTATCACTCTTAATTTTTTTTAACCTTACTGCATTACTCCTGTGCGTGAGGACATAAGGAAATGTGACGAATTTATTTGTTTTTGTTAACCTTTGATTCGATACACACTAGGAATGAAAGTGTACTATTTGTTTGCAAGGAAAGGAAGAGGAAAATGTGACTGTTCTTTTGCCTCACCCCCTTGTCAAAAGACCTCTTTGGTAATGACAATAAAATATCAAATAGTCAAAGTGTCAAGGGTCTCTCTGTCTGTCTGTCTCCCCACACACACACACACACACACACACACACACACACACACACACCCGCGCGCGCGCGCCAGTCGTTTGCCCTAGCATTTTCTCTTTCTGTCTCTCTGTCTCTCTCTTTCTCACACATACACACGTGGAGAGAGAGAGAGAGAGAGAGAGAGAGAGAGAGAGAGAGAGAGAAGAGAAGAGAGAGAGAGAGAGAGGAGAGAGAGAGAGAGAGAAGACAGGAGGCGGACTGAAAAGAAAGAATAACTCGTATTTTCTGAAAGTGCACACTAAGAACATGAAACATCTTGCATACAGAAAGATACAAACGCATAGACACATCGCGGCACGAGCAATGCCGGCGGTAATTTGTCTGCAATTAGTTTTTATGGTTATTAATATTTTTCGTGCTCCAACATAACAAGGCTTGGAAGACTGATAACAGCTTCCTCTGTCTTTTTCTTGGTGTGTGTCGAAGCTCTGAAGAGAGCAACGCTGTGTAAGCAGGTGGACGGTCTTTGTTGACGAGGACAAAGAGGGGTCACTAAGGCTACAGAGAGGTCTGTTGAGTGATTTGAAAAAGTGTATAGGAGTAAACTTCGCACAGTCTCTCAGTTGTATTTAATTTCCTTTTCCGTTTCATCAAAGAGGTGCCACTGCAGTCTGGTCCATACAAACTTACAAAGAAGGTTTACAATTCCTGCGAATAAAAGAGACAAACAAATTAAAAGACAAAACACGACGCGTTTCGAACCTCTTTGTTCTTCTTCAGGCCAGACAAACACTTTAGTAAACAAAGGACGCTGATGGATGCGACGACAAAAGCTGGTTCTAATGTCTCGTTGACTTAGAACTAAACAGAGGAAAGGTCGACTTGAGTAACAAGCTGAAGTCTTTAGTTCCAGCAAAACGTACTGTAAAAGGACATTTATAGAGCGCTTTACCTCGCAAGAGCCCAAATCGCATATTACAGAAACATGATGAAATACTAGTTCTAACTCGAAGCACACACACACACACACACACACGCACACACACACACACACACACACACACACACACACGAAAAACACACACATGCAGACAAACACACGAGCGTGTGAGATTCGTACGCCAACATGGTGGATTGCTTCAACGTACACGTTTAGCTCGCATCGAAAAATCCAGTAAGTTCGTACGACATACAAAATGGTAAAAACAAGAGCAGCCACAAAGAAAGAAAAGAAAAAATGCTCAACAGATAGTAAGTTCGAGTCTTGTGAATGTTCTCGGCTTGAATCTCAGACTCAATCTCCGACTCGGAGCGAGCGGGGATCTGGCCAAGCGAGCAGCAACAGCATATCAGACCCTACAACGGCTGGCGAAGACCCTTGCAAAAATACTGGTCAGCCTGAAAGTTCCTTTGAATTACTGACGTGCACAGTTAAAATGCTCTGCCACAGAATTTCGGTCGTGGAAAAGAAGTTAGAGGAGCTGACGAAAGATAGAATAAAAGAATGGAGCTACAAACAAGCTGAAACTGTAAGTGTTGGAACACAAACAAATAGTCCAACAACAACATTTCCCGACACAACAGAACGCAGCAACATACCGACATATGCAGACAAGCTGAAGTCTCCAGCCCACAGAAAACAATTTAATTCAGCAAAAGTCCCCTCTCAGTCAGTGCCACAAAAACAAGAAGAAAAACCATCAGAAGAAAAGAAAAAGGAACAGTTGGCTGACGTCAAATCTATTGGCATCAAGTCCGATGACGCCAAAAAGGTACATTCCGACTCTCTTCCCAATGTTCTTTTTTTGCACGACTCTGTTATGTCAAGAGTCAACGCTAGGCGCCTGGGAGAAGCCTACGGACTTAAAGTTGTCTCCAAAAGAGCTTTCAAGATCTCAGACTGTGAAAAAGAACTTGAAAACATTGGTTCAGAAGTTCCGGTTGATTGTGTGATACTGCATACTGGAATAAATGATCTGAAAAGTACTGACCCCGGAGTTACAGCAAAAAAGATGATTAGCGTTGTCAACAAAATCAAACAGCAATCTCCGAAAACAAAAATCGTGGTAAGCAAAGCAACGCCAGTCAAAGATCAGATTCTGGAGGGGAGGCGACAACTATTCAACGCATTATTGTTTTCTGAATTCCTCGTCATCAGACATCTCTTCTCTCTCATGAGAACCTTGATCCTTTCAACAACCGGCTCCTGAGGGATGCCATCCACCCGTCTGACAGAGGTACCAGCATCCTCGCCGGAAATCTGGGGCGGCATGTCCATCGTCTCTTTTGGCAGAAGCAACGTCGGAGACATCGCCAGAATCAGACACGCGGGAGAGGCGCCTGGGACCACGAGCCATTCCCCCCACCTCCTGCTGGTCGTGTCGGAGCTCCCGGTCCGTGACATTTCCATCCTCGTGCAGGGACACATGGGACTCTTTCAGCTGGCAATTCGTCCCTTGGTGACTCATCAACTTCACCTTGCCATTCGATTCTGTTAACTATGTCCTATGAAAACTTCCAATGATAATTTATTGATATTTCAATGGAACTGTCAGTCTATATCAACAAATCTCTTACACTTTGAAAATCATATATATCAACATAATTATTCAGTGCTAGCATTACAATCACTAAATGTAGATGTTCATAAGCTCCCGAAAATACGAAATTTTTATTATCCACCTTTGTATAACTATAGGAATGATGGTAAAAAGATTCAAACTGCCATTTATGTGAGAAGGGATCTAAATTATTGTCCTCTGAACCCTCCTATTCCTACTAATGCTGAAGTTTTCGCAACTGGGGTTACTGTAAAACTGAACAAGCAGACAAATTTAAACATAATTTCTGCTTACTATCCCAGTGGCCCAAAGGCAGATAATACAGACTGGATAAAAAACCTTCCTTTTTCAAACAACAAATGGGTAATACTGGGAGATTTTAATGCGCATGCTCCATTTTGGGAATATGGTTGCACCACTATAACTTGCAACCGTTTAGTTGAAAATATTGTTGACTCCAAATTGGTTTTATTAAACGATGGTAGTATTACCAGACTGCCAGACATTTCCACTCATAAACCTACTTCTATTGATTTATCTTTAATTTCTCCGGAATTGGCAGTAAACTCGGTATGGTCAACAGAGGATGATACTTTGGGCAGCGATCATTTCCCAATCATCATACAGTTAAAGGAACATATTGAAAATGAAGAAGATGGAAATGAAGATAGTATCCCAAAATTTTCATATAAAAATGCAAACTGGTCTCTGTATGAAAAGATCTTGTCCAATACACATTTCAGTAGTATTGAAAATGAAGGTATAGATGCATATTATACAGAGTTTTGTCGACATGTCTTACAGGCTGCCGGAAAATCTATTCCTATTTGTAAAGATGCCCAACAGTGGAAATATGTTGGTAATTCATGGTGGAATTTAGACTGTGCGATAGCTGTAGCTCTTAAAAAAGAAGCTTATAAAGCTTGGCTGAAAGTGAGAACAGATGAAAACTTCATAGCGATGAAACATGCCAAAAATAACAGTAACAGGGTTGTTGCCCGAGCGAAAAGAATACATTTCTCAGAATTTTGTAGATCCAAAATATCGGAATCAAAAGATATCCATAAGGTTTGGAAAATGGTTAAAAAATTGAAAAATGGTTATTGCTTGCAACAGTACCCAATTAAGTTAGATAATAATGCTCTTCCATCCTCACAGGAGAAAGCTGAGGCATTCGTCAAAATATTTTCAGAAAATAACTTGCTGTCTAGTCTCAGTCCATCTATCAGGTGTTTTAGAGAGGAGGAAGAAAAACGAACTATCTATCAGGATCCACCACCAAATCATTTCCATTATTTAAACGCTCCTATTACATATGATGAATTTTGTGAGACGTTAGAATCTTTTTCTTCAAATTCAAGTGCTGTTGGCCTAGATGGTATATCCTATCAACTGTTATACCACTTGCCTTCACATTGGAAACGATTACTGCACTCATTTTACCAAAAATGTTGGTTTAATGGAACTCTCCCTAGTATCTGGAAGAGATCTGTTGTAGTCCCAGTTCCAAAACAAGGTAAGCCCAGGTCAGACATTGGAAGCTACAGGCCAATAGCACTAACCTCTCACGTTGGAAAGTTGTTAGAAAAGATTATACAAAGACGTCTTTTATATTTTTGTGAAAAAGAAAGTATAATCCCAGTGAATCAAGCGGGATTTCGCAAAGGTCGATGTACAATAGATCATTTGGTGAAACTTACAAGTCAAATTAAAAAGCAGTTTGCTAGACGGAAAAGTACACTTGCTACCTTTTTTGATATCAGAAAAGCGTATGATAGTATCTGGCACGCTAGACTACTTTATAAATTGAAAGAAATAGGAATTAATGGAACGATGTTTCAATACTTTAAAAGTTTTTTTATCGCAGAGATCCATATGTACAAGAATAGGGAAAGTTTACTCGTCTTTTCAGAGCATTGATATCGGAATTCCACAGGGTTCTATTATAGCCCCCATGTTGTTTAACATTCTTATTTATGATCTTCCAAAGATATTATCAAAAAGTGTGAGTTTAGTACAATATGCTGATGACATTGCTATGTGGATAAATACAAATATCCGAAAGCATACTGGCAAGAGAATTACGAATCATATACAGAAGATATATCAGTTAGAGATAGATAAATTAAACAACTTTATGGAAAATAACGGGCTTATTCTCTCAGGTGAAAAAACACAGTTAATGTTTTTCAATAATGGAGACAATCCAGTGTATTTGCCAAGCTTCAAATTGAATGGTTCTGAATTGCAGTACTCAGAAAACATAAAATTTCTGGGTGTGAATTTAACCCCTAAACTGAACTGGCGTTTTTACATTGAAAGCTTGATAGCTAAAACAAGGAAACGTTTAAACTTATTGAAAATTATTTGTATTCAACCGTGGGCTCAAGATACAAAAACCCTCCTGCACCTAGCTAATTCTCTAATAAGATCAAAACTAGTGTACGGACAAGAAGTTTATTTTTCAGCCCCTCAAAGCCTACTGAAAAAATTGCAAAGTATAGACAGCAAAGCTCTCAAATTAGCGCTTGGTGTCCCAGTGCACACAAGCACGTTGAAGGTGTACAAAGAAATTAATATGCTATCACTGTCAGATCAACGTAGATTAGCTGTGGCCAAATATATCGCAAGAAGTCTTTCAGTGCCTAACTCAGTCGAAAACGAAGTGTTGATGGATTCAAATGTTGAATATCCCAAAAGAGCTCAACAGCTAGGTTATCTTTGTCCCGTTCGAAATTACACGAAAGATTCTTTTGAAAAATGCAATATTGATGTCACTTCACTCTCACCTGCCCCTGTTGTTCCCCCGGTGCCTCCATGGGAACATAGCCAAGCTATCTTTGATGTAGATTACACTGATGTCCGGAAAAATGATAACATTAACATTTTAACTTCTAAAGTGAGAGAAAACTTAGAAAACAAATATTCAAATCATTTAAAAATTTTTACGGATGGTTCCGTTTGCCAGTTAAGTGCAGGTTCAGGTTTTGTTATTCCGGCTTTAAAAGTTCAAAAAGCATACAGCCTAGGAAAAGGATTTTCTATTTTCATGGCAGAATTGTATGCTATTCTTATGGCATTACTCTTTATTTGTGATAGTAATCATTCTTTCTGTAACATTTTATTTTGTGTTGATTCTAAGGCAGTGTTAGATAGTTTGAAAGTTTGGGATGTTAAAGCAAGGAAAGATGTAATCTTTGAAATAAAGCATCTAATTAATTACATTATTTCCACAGGAATAAATATAGTCTTCTGCTGGGTCCCTTCACACTGTGGTATTTATTGGAATGAAATAGCAGATAAACTAGCCAGACGCGGGGTAATGGGCAATGCTGCAAAAAGTAATTTGAAGTTAGATATATATGAAATACATTCGTTATTGGAAAGCTGTTTCCGAACTAAGAAGTCTCAAGATAAATATGTAATGGGAACATATCCTAGACATATTTCTAGTTTAATATACAAGATACGTTTGAACTCTTGGAAGACCAAATATTCCCAAGATATAGCGTGTGCATGTTCTAAGCCATTATCTGGTGAACATATACTTTTCCATTGCCCCATTTTAAATGCTCTTTATTCAAAAGCAAACATTGAAATTTCGAAATCTAAACCGGTTCACGCTATTTCTTTCAGTTCAGAAATGGTTGAGGTTGCAAAAATTATCTCTCAATCTCAAATTAGCATATTTTTATAATTATGATAGTGTAGTTTATATTTAGATTTGTACTGTTCTTGACATTATTTCTTACCTTTTCCTCCACCCTGTCCTCCTTCCCCCTCCTCCCTCCCCCCCCCCCCCCCCCCCCCCCCTGTAAAGTCTAATATCACCAAGTGTGAACAGACTATAAATCAACAACAACAACAACAGCACGAGCGTGTCAACACCAGCAAACACGTGCACAGAGATATGTGGATATCTTTTGACATGATGTCAGAACTTTGAAGAGGCTTCCAGAGTTATATTGTCGACTGAAGTATTACCTAGTAAACGAAAATCAAATGGAACATCTTAAACAAAACCCAGATGCATAATTCAAACATTCACACTATTCACGTCTGCCATACGCCTTTGTTTTTTTGTGTCAAAGCATTGCTATCAGAGTTTTGGTGTATTTGTTTGTCACAGTATTGCTATCAGAGTTTTGGCGTTTTTGTTTGTCATAGCATTGCTATCAGAGTTTTGGTGTTTTTGTTTGTCAAAGCATTGCTATCAGAGTTTTGGCGTTTTTGTTTGTCAAAGCATTGCTATCAGAGTTTTGGAGTTTTTGTTTGTCACAGCATTGCTATCAGAGTTTTGATGTTTTAGTAAATGAGAACATTGTGACAGACATTCCTGTCTTCATCTCTATGTCCTCAAAGCGGAAGGAGACCAGTCTTCATGATGTCAGAAGGTATAGGCAGTTTCCTCCTATCCCAAAATGCAACAGTTGTCATTAAAGACTGCTTCAGTGATGTAGAGTAGTTCCCCTGTCTGCTATAATGACTTTGCTGATTCCTGTTTGGTTTCCTTCTTTTTTTGTTCTAGCAGTGGGGTTTATTTTGGGCCCCCAAGACAACCAAAATAAAACAGGACTGCAAACTATGGGCGTAGGTTTATAGTTCCTCGCTGTATTTGCATTATCCATGTAGGGCAGGTTGGTAGTGATGAAATAAGAGAAGCTGACAATGTCTCATATTCAGCCTGATGAGGAACTTGCTGTACTCAATCTAGTTGACTGTTACGGTGGTGATGACGTCTACTGCAGACTCCATGCACAATTTACGGGTAGAACATCATGAAGAAATGATGAAGATCATTGTCAATCTGTATGAAGTGAATGGAACACAACAAAAAGCAAATCCATCGCCAGTGTGAGGTGGCAATATATTGCAAAGCATCATATGTATGTGTGTAGCATCGTTGTCCTTAAAACACTTGATTTTACTTGTTACACCTCACACTTTTTCTTGCTTTGTCTGTTCCTGCAGAACAGTGTCCACAACGTGTCCCTATACCGTGACCCCATTTTGTAATACACAAAGATGTTGAAACTAGAATTAACAAAACCTAGTCCAGCAGTGAACCACAGACAGGAGAAGTAGAAATTCTGATTCCGTCCCCCCGCAGTCATTTGGGGAAAGAAGAGGCAGGCAACTCGAAACAGACAGCCAGGAAATGTACAAACGATGAACAGCACAGAAGCACCAATCAGCATCTTGGTCAGCGCACTTCCCGGTCAGAAAGGATGACGATGTTTCTGCACGCCACATCACCACCTGACGTAGTCTGAATGACGTAATTATTGTTGTTACCACAATGACCGTCATTGTGGTTCCCATCAGGCCAGCACCAAACACAACGCTATCAAGGATGTCAATAAACTGCTGATGCTTCACGTAGAATGCATTCACCACCATCGTTCTGAGCACAGCTCCAACAGCGGGGTCGTATATACAGCCAATATGATACCTGAACGCCATGATGCAAGTCAAACCTAGGATCACAAAGTACACAGCTGCTATGATAACAGCCATAGTTTTGGTACGCAGCAAAGTCTGATACTTTAGGGGATTGAGCACACAAAAACATCTTTCACGTGCAATTATGGTTGAGATCACAAGAGAAACATAGAGACAACCATAGATAGCAATAAGGTTGGTGTTTGCGAGAAAGGTGCGTATGGGACCATAATTATTAGCTGCAAAAATAAATTCACTATTAAACAGAGTGGATATCACCAAGAATATTCCGTCCGCCAGAGACAGTGAAAACAGACACAAGTTGACACGGTCCTTCAGACTCTGTTTGAAGAACACGGCCATGTTGATGACGTTGGCAGGTATGCCAATCAATGCACAGAACGCCAATATGTAATTCCTGATTCTCAGCACAACCTGCTCCATGTGCTCACTGACGATGTTATCTGGGTTGTCCCAAGGCAAATACTCCATCTGACTGAATCTGACCGTGATACAGTCCTCATGATGTGAAGTGTTTAAAGTGGCAGTTGGCGAATAGTTGTGAGACCCGTGAGTTGGTTGCATGGCTGTGTCGTTATCTGTGTAGGAAACCTGATGCGAAATGTTCATCATGGTTTTGCCAAGACTTGTGGCCCTGATGCAGAATGAAAATATTGATCATATCATACAGATTAGCAAGTTTGGACGACAGATGTTTTTGGTTGTGACACATATACACACACGCCCACGCACACATGTACATAGGCACACACACACACACACACACACACACACACACACACACACACACACACAACACACACACACACAGAGAAACACACGCACACACACACACACACACACACACACACACACACACACACACACACACACCACGCACATGAAGAATAAAGTTATAGCCTTGCATACAACCTTTTGGGGACTTTCTGCACTGCTTTGCTGATGCACGCCTTTGTATCTGCCACAGAAGGCCTCTGTCTCAGGACCAGATAAGACAGACAGCTCTTTAGCCTCTTCACACTGACAGCTATGTCCAAACCTCAACCGATACACCTGTGGGATCACCTCTCTGCAAATGAGGCAGTGGGCACCGTCCACTCAC
>CM065735.1:53914893-53919893 GCA_033310375.1 Conus canariensis | reverse complement strand
CTGACGATGTTATCTGGATTATCCCAAGGCAAATACTCCATCTCAGTGAATGTGACCGTGATACAGTCCTCATGACGTGAAGTGTTTAAAGTGGCAGTTGGTGAATGGTTGTGAGACACGTGAGTTGGTTGCATGGCTGTGTTGTTATTTGTGTTGGAAACCTGATGCGAAATGTTCATCATGGTTTGGCCGAGACCTGTGGCCCTGATGCAGAATGAAAATATTGATTATATCATACAGATTGGCACGTTTGGACGACATATTGTGTTGTTGTTGTTGTTGTTGTTGTAACACATATACATACACGCCCACGCTCACATGTACGTATGCACACACACACACACACACACACACACACACACACACACACACACACACACACACACACACACACACACACGTCTTCTTCTTCTTCTGTCTAAAATACTGGTTCACTCAAAGACGAGTAGGTCACCAGCGCGCATGTTAAAAAGTGAAATAAAATAACATAAAATAGTGCGACTCAGTCTGTTGGCCCCTGGAGCAAAATTTGGCAACAAGGGGTCGCACTCGATATTCAAAAAATTAAAAGCAATGGCCAGATTCAGGCCCAGGTAACCATAAAATATCTGGGGAAGTTAAAATAGAAAATCGTCAATATGCAGATCTCAAAACTGTCGTATCAATTTGCTTTTTAAATGAGACTGCATTTGTGGCAATCTTGATGGCACCCAGCCATGAGTTCCAAGGCCGTACAGAACTAGGATAAAATGAATGTAAGTGGCTGTCAATATTTGATGCAGGTATGGTATAACATTGACCGCCACTCCTCGTGCTACTTTTATTCAATACTAGTTGTTCCATTGGAATATTAATTAGTTTAGCTCTGCCTTTGAAGAAGATATTAAGTTTGATAAACACACACACACACACACACACACACACACACACACACACACACACACACACACGCACACACACACACACGCACACACACACTCACACATACAAGAAGAATAACGTTATAGCCTTGCACACGCCCTCTTTGGGACTTTCTGCACTGTTTTGCTGATACACGCCTTTGGATCTGCCACAGAAGGCATCTGTCTCAGGAACAGATCAGACAGACAGCTCTTCAGCCTCTTCACACTAACAGCTAAGTCCAAAACGCAAATGATTCGCCTGTGGGATCACCTCTCTGCAGATGAGGCTGCGGGCGACATCCACTCACCTGAGGACCTCCGAAAGCTTATGAACCAGTTCAGCGAGGCTTGCCGTGACTTCAGAAAACACAGGTCGTGGCACAGGACGTGGACTTACTTTCAAAATCGCTGAGAACTGAATGTTGTTCTCGACTTCCCGAACATGGGGTCTACGACCATAGACCTCCTATCACTGGACACTGATCCGAAAAGAAGTATTGGTAAGGCAGCTAGCACCATGCCCAGGCCATCACAGCGACTTTGGACCAATGGCAAGGTCACAGGGGAAAACCAAGACACTGATCTGAAAAAGAGTATTGGTAAGGCAGCTACCACCATGCCCAGGCCATGACAGAGACTGTGGACCAATAGCAAGGTGACAGAGCACATCAAGACTGGGATTAACAGAGTTTGAGTTGTGCACATCCCCCTGTAGGACAGCAAGTCCTGGACCCTGTCCTACCCACAGCCACGTTGGCTCAATGCCTCTGTATGCACTGCCTGTAACGCATCCTCAACTTCACTTTGCAGGATAAAGTTCCATACAATGTCTTGGAGACAACCAGAATCCCCAGCATGCACACCTGGCTGAAACACGGATGCACACACTGGCTTCCTCATGTAACTCAAATGGAGAATGGATGGATCTGTTGTTTTGTGCAGTTCCCTTATGACTTCTCATAGAGAAGACGAAGATGAAGAGGAAGACGAAGAAGAAGAAGAAGAAGAAGAAGAAGAAGAAGAAGAAGAAGAAGAAGAACCTGCACAAGACAAAGTTGCTATGGAAGCCTTGGTTCAACTGTGTAGAATCAGTCCTGTCTTCTAGATTTACCTTATCGTCAGAGTCTAGAATTAAGTACCGTGATTTTGTTTTAGAGAAAAGAAAATAATCTTCTGTTTTCCCATATGCATGTGAACAAAACAATTACTTGTTGTTCTTTACGTCGTTGTTAGTGAAGATTTATGCCATATCACGCATCGGTTGGACCACACAGCATTTAAGAAAGTCCGCCCAGAGGACTTGAACCCTTAAACCGCAATCAGCAGACACCACAGTTTAACAGATGGTGCTCACATTGGGTTTGAAGTGCACACTGTGCAGTTCCACCGTCTGATACTACTGCTGGTAGAAAGACTTAGCACTGAAAACCCTCGTGTGTGTTGAATTGATACATTTATCAACAGTGCGCGTTTCTTTTTAATTGTTTTATCTATGGCAACCAAGAACAAACACGAAAACCAACAATTAGTATTTAGTACATCATACCCCCCCCCACACACAACACACACACATTCATCAATATGCAAACGAACGTGGGCGCAGGCGTGCACACACACACACACACACACACACACACACACACACACACACACACACACACACACACAACACACAAACATACAAATACAAGTATCATGAAGAACGTTGATGCTCAGAGACTTGGCCTGTGATACGGTCTGCAGGTGGCAAAGAGAAAAGCTTATTAGATTGAGCATTGCGCACGCGCTCTGAAAGAGACAAAAGAATCTCTGAAACCTGAACCCGAATGTGTAGTTCTGCATGTAGGAGTGAACGATTTAAAGGGGAAAGATCCGGAGAAATGCAGTACGGAAATGCAGAAATGCGTCAAGGAGGCCAAAGCTCAATTTCGCAAAGCCAAGATCGTGATAAGTCAAGTGGCTCCTGTCAAAAATAAATCACTAGACATTAAGACAGATCTGTTCAACGCAACGACAAGACAGAAACTACAGACAGAACACGACATTACTTTCGTCTCCTTTAACGAGTTAAGGATGGAAGACAGCAGTCCTGACAGCTGACGACGTTCACCCTACGACCAGAGGAGCGAGCACCATAGCGAGGACCCTGGGCAAACACTTGCATGGAATGTTTTGGGAAAAGCCACGGAGGAGACCCGCAATCTTTCGTTACAGTTGCCAAGGTCTTCACCCTCTACATTTTCCACGTCCTCGGTTCTACTGAACTGGTCCTACTTTGACCCTCAGCTGTGAACTGTCAATCGGCAAGATTTTCTGTTTTCTTCTAAAGTCATCTCTAAGATAGTTAATGTCTAAATGATATGAATTCTGATATATAAATGAAAGCACATAAAAAGCCAAGCATTACATTTCTACAGTGAAATTGTCGTTCTATAACGAAAAATATATCTTACTTAAATCAATATTTAGTAACAAATAAGTTTCATGTTTTATTACTACAATCTTTAAATGGGAGCTGTGATAAATTACCACATCTACCTGGATTTTACCACCCTCCAGTTTACGAACAATGTGTAGACAGAGTGTAAACAGCTATTTATGTGCGTGAAGACCTGGACTTTTGTGAAAACTCCACCAGTATCTAATAATATTCCCTCTGTGTCATGCTATGCAGCCATGGTTAAATGTTCTTCATGCTTGATTCTTAATGTTGCTTCAATTTATCTTCCAAATGGTCCTTATAATAAGAACACTCAATGGTTGAAAGGGTTCCAAGATCAAACGGATAAGTGGGTTATAGGTGGTGATTTTAATGCACATGCCCCTTTCTGGGATAATAGTTGTTCCTATATTTCTAATAACCGTTTGTTAGATAACATTACGGATTCTATTATTTACATACTGAATAATGGAAATATAACTCGTATTCCAGATATATCTAACCATAATCCCTCAGCCATCGATTTAACGTTTGCTTCTCTATCATTGGTAGTCAACGCAGTGTGGGAAATGGGAGATGACTCTTTATGATCAGATCATATTCCAGTCATAATATCTTTAAATAACATGGCAGCAGAAGAAGAAAACACAGAAGATGTTATACCAAAGTATGATTACAAGTGTGCAGATTGGTCACTTTTCAAAGACATCCTTAAAAACATAGATTTAGATTTTTCTGCTGATGAAAATATAGACGATCATTATGATAAATTCTGTAAATTTTTTTCTAACAGCAGTAGATAAATCGATCCCCAAAATAAAAAGCACAAAACCTAAAAAACACAATGGAAATGTGTGGTGGAACAAGGAATGTGAACGAGCAAATAACAAGAAAAAGAAAGATTTAAGATATATTGTAAAAAGAGATCAACAAGTAATCATGAAAAAATGAAAAGACGGGTAAAGAAAGTGATGATACAATAGAATATGCAAAATTGCAACACTGGTATGAATTTTGTAACTCTGAAATAAAACATTGTAAGGATATGGGAAAAGTATAGGAAGAACTGAAAACTATGAAAAATGGATTGACATCACCACAGTATCCCGTAAATAGATAACAAAAATATACCCACTGCTGAAGAGAAAGCAGAAGTTTTTGTAAACCAATTCGCTGATGTCAGACGCCCTGAGGGTCTAACAAACATTGACCGAACTTATAGAGGAAAAGAAGTAAGTAATATAACACATGATGATCCACCACTAGATAATAGCATGAACATTAATGCTCCTATAACTATAATAGAAGTAAAAGAAGCCATTAGAGCCATCCAATAAGGAAATCATCAGTTGGTTTAGATGCAATATCTAATCAGATGCTAAAGAATTTACCTGAAAATCTTGTAGTTTTTCTTCATGCTTTGTTAGGTACTTGATGGAATAGTAGTGACATGCCCAAAATAATGGAAACATACGATTGTTGTCCCAGTTCATAACCAATGGAAGTCTACAAGCGATCCTAAAAACTACAGACCTATAGCATTAACATCACACGTCTGCAAACTATCAGAAAGAATTGTTTTGAATAGACTAGCACATTACTGTGAAAAAAATGACATAATTCCTATTAATCAAGCTAGCTTTCGTAAAGGGAGATCT
>CM065735.1:53904893-53909893 GCA_033310375.1 Conus canariensis | reverse complement strand
ATAATATTACTGATAGGAATACTAATAATGGTCAAAATACTGAGGAAAAAAAAAAAAAAGGGACAAGATTACTACCAATCTGTGTCAATAAGTATGGGTATGGGAGAAAGGAGAGTGGGTTAGAGGATTCTTAAACAGCAGGGTTGCCGTGGCAACAGTCCCAGAGGCGAAGGCGATGGTGATGTCAATGCCAGTGGTAGTATCAATACTAGCAATAGTATTACTGAATGATACTGCTAACAACGATAGTGAAGGTTAAGGTAATGAAAGCATGATACAGAAATATATTTAGAAAATACAATTTTTATAATAATCAAATAAATAAATAAATGAAACATTAAAAATAATAATAAATTAAAAAATCAGTAAATAATAATAATTTTAAAAAAATAATAAAAAAAAATAATAAAAAAATAATAATAATAATGATAATAAATGCATAAATAAGATAGCTATAAGTTGTGTGAGATAAGGTAGTATGTGTGTGTGTGGTGGGAGGATATTATGGGCTGAGATAGAAGTGGTGGGTTGGTACATGTTACTTTAAGGTGTAGATGCTATGAGGGTGGAGGGAAGAAGGGGATGGGTTTACGTACTAACTGGGGGAGGGGGAGGGGCAACATATTCACACCTATACACAATCTCTCTCTCTCTCTCTCCCCCCCCCCCCTTTCACGACCAACGATAAAGGAGCCAGCATTCTATTTATTATGTGTGTGTGTATGTGTGAGTGTGAGTGTGTGTGTGTGTGTGTGTGTGTGTGTGTGTGTGTGTGTGTGTGTGTGTGTGTGTGTGTGTGTGTGTGTGTGTTCCATTTGTAATATCAGCCTTATTCATTGGTTACCCCCACCTCCACCCCCAGCAACCGCCATATCCACCAACACCCCTACACACATCATTACTAGGGCAGGGGGAGGGGGGAGTAAGTCGATTGATGTAGCAAATGGAGAGACTCAGAGAGTGTAGGAAAAGGGAAGATGATGATAGCTGCAACCTATGTCTGAGGTAAACAGAGGGAGGTAGGGTGGTATGGGTGTGTGTAGGTGGGGGATATTTCAGGCTGGAGCTGCAGAGATGGAATGGTACATACTACTTTTGGACGTTGATGCCATGAGGGTGGACGGTGCCCAGTTTGGCAATGAGATGAGATTCCTGCATAAGGCGTTCCAAGCTGTCACTCTTAGATTGCCAAAGTGCCAAGACTTTGACATGGTTGATGTTGTGTTGGGCATGGTTGAAGTGTAGAGCGACTGGTTTGGGCCGATGGTGGCGGATGTCGGCCAGGTGTTCAGAGATGCGCGTCTCAAGTGTGCGAGATGTCTCACCTACATAGATCTTACCGCACAGCTGACAGTGGATGGCATACACAATGTTGTGGCTCTGGCAGGAGAAAGTGCGTTTAATAGTGAAAGAGCCTGTGGGGCCATGTAGGATGGTGTCTGGTTTGGTGAGAGAGCAGATTTTGCAGTTGGGTTTTGAGCAGGGGAAAGTACCTGGTGGCTTAGGTGTTGAGATTTTGTTCAGCTTAGAGCGCACCAGTAGGTCGTTGAGGTTTTTGTCACGTTTGAAAGTGATCATTGGTGTGGTCTCAAAGGCAGGTTTATGGTTTTCTACTATGTGCCAGTTAGACTTCAGGATCCTGCAGATGGGCAGATTGTGAGGATGGAAGAGAAGGCAGGCAGTGGGTCTGTCTGTCTCTTTGGGAGGTTTAGTTTCCAGAGTAGATGTTCTGGATTTAGCTGCAGTGCGGCTGAGAGCATCACTGATGACGGCACTAGGGTATCCACGGTTGGTGAAAAAATCAGACATTTTGGCTGCTTGTATAGTGAAATCCTCTTCGCTAGAGCACAGTCTGCGTAGGCGAAGGAATTCAGAATATGGAATGCTATTTTTAGTGGACTGGTGGTGGGAAGATGTGTAGTCCAGGTATGAGTGCGCATCAGTAGGTTTGTAGAAGACTGAGGTTTGAAGCAGTCCATCTTTGAGGGAGATAGTGATGTCCAGGAAATTAACTGACTGTGAAATGGTGTAGGTCAGCTGGATGGATGGATGGAAGGTCTGTGCAAAGTTGAGGAAATTCTGGAGGTCATGTTCTGGCATGGATGTGAATTTTCATTGTTTTATTCGTTAATGTCTCGCCTGATGAAGACCTAAGAGGTCGAAACTAGTTGTGTTTCGTCTTGTGACTCGTTTGTCCACGTTCTCTGGGCGGTTCGCTAACATTTATTTAAGATTTATTAAGTACTGGTTAAAGATCTTGAAGCTACCCCAGTCCCGTTTCAGCAGGCAGGCCTATGATATGATGCTTCTAGAAATGGAAAAAAGGTAAAGAAAACTGGGCTCATAAAGTAAAGAAAGTCCTTTCAGAACAGGGTTTTGGAATAGTGTGGATGACCCAGGAAGTAGGAAATAAGCAACAGTTAATTGCGGAATTTAAAGACAGGCTTATTTGTTCTTTTATACAGAATTGGCACTCAGATTTGGAAAGTAAAGAAAAATATCGCTGGTTTTTCTCATTTAAGAATGTATTTCATTCTGAAAAGTTTCTCAATGTCATAACAGATAAATGGCACAAAATAAATTACGCAAGATTTAGGTTGAGAACTTTAGGTTTTAATGCAAACAAAAGATGGTTTGAATGTGAAACATCCACAGAATCTCCTTGTCCTGCATGTAAACACATTATTGATGACGAAGAGCACTTTCTGTTCCACTGTACTGTTTATAATGAAGTGCGGACAAATTGTTGATTTTTCCAGTTAGATATATCGAAAAGACAAAATGTCGCTGTCTTGTTATCATCAGATGATGAACCTGTAATTAAATCAGTTGCGAAATTCATCGCAGAAGCATTGAAAATTAGACATATGAAGGATAGTGAAATTTAGGATAATGCATTATAAGAGATATCTGAATGAATACAATCATTCATCGCATGTGTAAGAGATCAGTAAGATACAATGTCATTTGATTGAGTGAATGGTCGTGTCAGTCTTAATTTTTTTAACCTTACTGCGTTACTCCTGTGTGTGAGGACATAAGGAAATGTTAGGAATTTATTTGTTTTTGTTAACCTTTGATTTGATACACACTAGGAATGAAAGTGTACTATTTGTTTGCAGGAAAGGAAGAGGGAAATGTTACTGTTCTGTTATCCCCCCGCCCCCCCCCCCCCCCCCCCCCCCTTGTCAAAAGACCTCTTTGGAAATGACAATAAAATATCAAAGAGTCAAAGTGTCAAGGGTCTCTCTCACTCTCTGTCACACACACACACACACACACACACACACACACACACACACACACACACACACACACACACACACACACACACACACGTGTGCGAGCGCACACACACGCGCTCGTTTCCCTAGCATTTTTCTCTCTCTCTCTCAAGGAGAGAGAGAGAGAGAGAGACAGACAGACAGACAGACAGACAGACAGACAGACAGACAGGAAGGGGGCTGAAAAGAAAGAATAACTCGTATGTTATGAAAGTGCACATTATGAACATGAAACATCTTGCATACAGAAAGATACAAACGCATAGACACACCACGGCACGAGCAATGCCAGCAGTAATTTGTCTGCAATTAGTTTTTGTGGTTATTAATATTTTTCGTGCTCCAACATAACAAGGCTTGGAAGACTTACAACATCTTCCTCTGTCTTTGTCTTTGTGTGTGTCGAAGCTCTGAAGACAGCAACGCTGTTTAAGCAGGTGGACGGTCTTTGTTGACGAAGACAAACAGGGACCAGTAAGGCTACAGAGAGGTCTGTTGAGCGATTTGAAAAAGTGTATAGGATTAAAGTTCGCACAGCCTCTCAGCTGTATTGAATTTCCTTTTCCGTTTCATCAAAGAGGTGCCACTGCAGTCTGGTCCATACAAACTTACAAAGAAGATTTACAGTTCCTTCGAATAAAAGAGACAAACAAATTACAAGACAAAACACGACGCGTTTCGACCTCTTTGGTCTTCTTCAGGCCAGACTAACACTGTAGTAAACAAAGGACGCTGATGGATGCGACGACAAAAGCTGGTTCTAATGTCTCGTTGACTTAGAACTAAACAGAGGAAAGGTCGACTTGAGTAACAAGTTGAAGTCTTTAGTTCCAGCAAAACGTACTGTAAAAGGACATTTATAGAGCGCTTTACCTCGCAAAGCCCAAATCGCATATTACAGAAACATGATGAAATACTAGTTCTAACTCGACGCGCAAAACACACACACACACACACACACACACACACACACACACACACACACACACACACACACACACACACACACACACACACACACACAGGAGCGCGTCAACACTAGCAAAACACGTGCACAGAGATAAGTGGATATCTTTTGACATGATGTCAGGACTTTGAAGAGGCTTCCAGAGTTTTATTGTCGACTGAAGTATCACCTAGTAAACGAAAATCAAATGGAACATCTTAAACAAAACCCAGATGCATAATTCAAACATTCACACTATTCACGTCTGCCATACGCCTTTTGTTTTTGTTTGTCAAAGCATTGCTATCAGAGTTTTGGTGTTTTTGTTTGTCACAGCATTGCAATTAGAGTTTTGGTGTTTTTGTTTGTCAAAGCGTTGCTCTCAGAGTTTTGGTGTTTTTGTTTGTCGAAGCATTGCTATCAGAGTTTTGGTTTTGTGTGTGGTGTGTGTGTGTGTGTGTGTGTGTGTGTGTGTGTGTGTGTGTGTTGTGTGTGTGTGTGTGTGTTGGTGTTGGGGTTGGTTAATAGGTACACATAAAGAAAGTATTTCACTGGACAACAGCGACAGTATTTACAAACATCAAACAAAGTCATGTAACATGTCACATAGTGTCCTCATAGATACATCATGACATTTAGAGAAAATACGTTACATAATCATATTCCTGTCTTATTGCTCCATTTGATTCCCAAGGTCGCGGACAACATGCAAAAAGAAGGGAATTATATGCATTATTAACATTATTCTTGTATTAGTGTTGTGTACGGAA
>CM065735.1:53892393-53899893 GCA_033310375.1 Conus canariensis | reverse complement strand
TTTATTCTGTGCCATTTATCTGTTAGGACATTGAGAAACTTTTCAGAATGAAACACATTCTTAAATGAGAAAAACCAGCGATATTTTTCTTTACTTTCCATATCTATGTGCCAATTCTGTATAAAAGAACAAATAAGCCGCAATGGACTGTTGCTCATTTCCTACTTCCTGGGTCATCCACACTATTCCAAAACCCTGTTCTGAAAGGGCTTTCTTTACTTTATCAGTCCAGTTTTCTTTACCTCTTTCCATTTCTAAAAGCATCATATCTTAGGCTTGCCTGCTGAAACGGGACTGGGGTAGCTTCAAGATCTTCAACCAGTACTTAATACATTTCACAAATGTACATATATACAAAGGGTATCTGCCCATCTCTCCATATAAAACGGTGTTGGATGAATGAATAGGTACTTGAAGGAAACGCTTCATAGCATACGATGTACTTTTTCCATCTGCAAATTTTCATGTAAGCCCGAAATTTTAGCCATCTTGAAATCTGCAAATGCAATGTAGAGCTTCGATTTGCAGAGTGGATGTTGCTGAATCAAAGAATATAGTGTAAATATATGGTCTATGGTGCTGTAACTGGTTCTGAAACCTGCTTGTTCTTCCACTATTTTTTCTTCAGTTTCAGCCCATTCAGTTAATCTTGTATTTAGTATATAAGTGTAGATTTTACTTAAAATGCTGGTAAGTGATACTGCACGATAGTTGTCGAGATTGTTCACGTCTCCTTTTTCATAAATTGGTACAATGATAGATTTAGCCCACTCTGATGGAAAGATACCATTATCAAAAAAGATGGGCGAATAAATGAACAAGGAAATCGATTACAGTTGTGTTTGCATTCTTCAACATTTCTGCTATGATTCTATCTGGTCCTGCACTCTTTCCTAATTTTAAATGTTTACTACCAGGAACGACTTCTTCACTGGAAATAGGTTGATTAAATAATGGCTCAATTTCATTCTCTTCTACCACACTGGTCTCTTCTTCCTTACTTTTATTATCAAAACTAAGAAAAACGCCCCAAAAATGGTCAGGCAACTGTTGAACTGAGATTTTGTTATACACAAAACTTTTTATTTACAGATCTTATCACTGACCAGAACATTTTAGAATCATTGACTGAATTTTTTAGTTTCTTTAACCTACTTTCTTTAAACTCCAGTTCCTTTGTTTTCCTTAGCGTAACATACACTTTACGTGATACAGCGTATTCTTCTCTGTTCTTACTTTTATCCTTGGCTGTTTTGCATCTATGAAATCTTTTCCTGTTTCTTTCGTTTGCACTCATTATCAAACCATTCATTATATGTTCTGCTGCCTCAACAACAAATAACTCGAACCTGCAGCTCCGCACAAAGCACTGACAAATTTATCTAGACTCTCATTCACATTAGTTTGTAATAATTGACGCGCTTTCTGCATGCTGTCTAGAAATTCATCACATTCAAGTTCATTTCTGAATATACGGGCATATTCATCAGCCCAGACAATTTTTTCTTCACATTCTTCTGGTGAATACCTCTTCTCTAATTTACAACAATTACTTCTCCATATTGCTTCAACTGGTATCAAAAAAAAGATGGGCGAATAAATGAACAAGGAAATCGATTACAGTTGTGTTTGCATTCTTCAACATTTCTGCTATGATTCTATCTGGTCCTGCACTCTTTCCTAATTTTAAACGTTTAATACCAGTAACGACTTCTTCACTGGAAATAGGTTGATTAACCCGTTCGCTGCTTGAAGCTGCTTGAAAATGTTACAAACAAAGGCTTTCCCAGTGCCAGGGAAATCTAATGATTTGGGGGTAATAATTAACAAAAAATTCTAGCTCAGAAACTAGAAAAGATATAACAATGAAATATATATGATTTTTGAAGGAAATTGAATGAAGATTTTGAATCTGGGCTTCTTTTGTTTTAATTTTGATAATAAAAAAGTATTTAGACAATTAGATTTGGAT
This sequence comes from Conus canariensis, assembly GCA_033310375.1. Taxonomy (NCBI): domain Eukaryota; kingdom Metazoa; phylum Mollusca; class Gastropoda; order Neogastropoda; family Conidae; genus Conus; species Conus canariensis. The sequence goes on along the minus strand of CM065735.1, from coordinate 53,897,921 downwards.
AGATTTTTTTGCACGATCAAAAGCATATGTATTTACCACTACATCTTCACATCCAAACAAGAACACAAAGCAAAAAAGTTGAAAATAAAGTTTGTATTGTCACACTACACCTGTAAATGAAAGTAAAACAGTTTAGAAGTCTATCAAGACGCTCACACTCTATGCAGACAGGTCAGTCCACGACCACGCCCCCCTCTCCCCACCACGCCCCCTTGCTGGACTTCAACCCTCTCTTTCACTGCTCCTCTTCCCCTACCTTTCCCTCTGCCCTGTGCCGCGCCGCGAGCAGGCCGCGCTCCCCTCTCACGCTGACTACCACGTCACTGACCACTGGCACGCAGTGCAGAGTACACACTAGGCGAGCTCGTTCGACGCTGGCAAACCAGTCAGCTGAACACACATTGAGGTCACACAGCCCGACACAATAACTGACGAATACGGTTGGCAATTCCATCACTATCATCATCTCACCTTCATGCTCGAGTGAGTCGTTGAATAAAAGATTATTGTCTTTGTCAAAAATCATTAGTAGAGCCTGCTCAGCTGTGTAAATACGTTGATTTGGTCACTGCGCTTGTCGAAGGTTGCGCCGCCATCTTTGCAAGCAAGACGAAGTGCTGGCTGGTCATCCAGTCAGTGATGAGAATAAATGGGCTTTCCCCTCACGTGTGGTCATTTACATATCATTTTAATACTACAGACATATAAGGCTTACTACGCACACTCTATTTAAGTCTGTTGATAGAAATAGTAACGAATGAAAATTCAAGAAAAAATGCATGACGTCAGTGGACGGCCCATAGGCACTGGGAAAGCATTTTTAATGCGGCGTCAGCTGACGGCTTAAAGGCACTCTACGGGTTAAATAATGGCTCAATTTCATTCTCTTCTACCACACTGGTCTCTTCGTCCTTACTTTTATTATCAAAACTATGAAAAACGCCTCCAAAATGGTCAGGCAACTGTTGAACTGAGATTTCGTTATACAATTATTTTTAATTATTATTTACAGATCTTATCACTGACCAGAACATTTTAGAATCATTGACTGATTTTTTTAGTTTCTTTAACGTACTTTCTTTAAACTCCAGTTCCTTTGTTTTCCTTAGCGTAACATACGCTTTACGTGACACAGCGTATTCTCCTCTTTCCTTACTTTTATCCTTGGCTGTTTTGCATCTCTGAAATCTTTTCCTGTTTCTTTCGTTTACATTCATTATCAAACCAGTCATTATATGTTCTGCTGCCTCTACAAATAACTCGAACCATACAAGCTGCAGCTTCGCACAAAGCACTGACAAATTTATCTAGACTCTCATTCACATTAGTTTGTAATAATTGACGCGCTTTCTGCATGCTGTCTAGAAATTCATCACATTCAAGTTCATTTCTGAATATACCGGCATATTCATCAGCCCAGACTATTTTTTCTTCACATTGTTCTGGTGAATACCTCTTCTCTAATTTACAACAAATACTTCTCCATATTGCTTCAACTGGTAAGTGCCATACATAAATGCAATCACCAATGTGTAAATCAAAGTTTGACAACATGCCATTGTGAACCAGTACGTAATCGATCACACTATATCCGTTTGGAGACACAAAAGTATACCCACCCTCACTATCACCATCACAAAAAACATTTAAAATGCTCAAGTCAAACATGATATAGAAATCCAACAATGTTTTACCAAAAATTGTTGATAACCGAATCTTTAGAGCAACGTGTGTAATTGTCATCATCCACATTGACATTCTCCGTACAGCTCACATGGTTTGTCATAATTTCATTTTCAGCTTGTTTGTAACCTGTTCTGGCATTCAAATCCCCCATAACCATAAAATAAAGTGCATCCATTTCTTTTTGAAACTTTTGCAGTAAGGCTTCTTCCATTATTAGGACACCATCTTTGATCAATTTATCATTGTATATCGGGCCTTCTCCTGGGACCACACAGCAAGCAACGAAGACTACATCTTTATCAGTGCTAACTATACTTTTATCTATTTTTACTGCAGTAGCATTGTCACAACCAAGCTTTGCTTCTTTAACCTTGTTATGTAAACTCTTCCTTGTTAACAACAACGCATCTCCTGACTTCCTTCCATGAACTGATGATTTTTTGGCTGGTACTGAAACTTCAGACAATCAGTGAACGTATTGCTGTAGTCAAATGACAAGTTGAGGAACGTTTCAGTGAGAGAAACAGAATCAAATGTATTTACATAATTCATGAAAAAAGTATCCTGTATCTTACTGTATAAGTTCTCGACATTGTAATTAAGAAACTTCAACTGAGTTGGATGGTCGGACCTGTCCTATTCATTTTTTTGAGGCGCTTGAATGCAGGTTCCTGTCGTTCACACCACCACATGTCCCTTTGCCTCGACCCGAACCTGTGAACCTGCTTGACTTGTTTCCTACAGGCGTTTGTATGCCTGCCTGTCTGCCTGGCAGGTTGCGTCCGCGTGGTGTACGTGCATCGCTATCCCGATGTTCATCAATGACAGGACACGGAGAACCCTGGTTAGCCATTGCTGACTCATGTCGCTTCCTCCCTGTTCCATTGCGAGGGGCGTGTCCATAGCTGGTACCACCGTCACACTGTCGTTGATCCTGGATGGGCTGGGTACCGTGATGTGAAAAGGGGAGTGAACACCTGCTCACATCGCCCTGCTCGTTCTGCATCGTCTTTTTAGACGGGACTCAATCTGTTGCTTGTTTGAAACAGACACACCCTGCTTATTCACTTTTGTGGTACTTTGTACACGTGCCATTCCATGACTACTCGTTGGACTTGTGAGAGCACTGCATGCATCCTCTCTTCCCACCACCTGAGCATATGACCGGGGTTCTGGGAGTTGGGGGTTAATAACCAACCGACCTTTTTTGAAGAAGGCTCTCTTCCCTTCCCTCCTTGCTTTTGCAACGATCTGGGCCTGCGCTCTAGTAGGTCGTTTGCTACTCGAACTCTTTATCTAGAAGTTGCTCCCGAGTGTCTCTGTTGGCAATTAAGGACATTTTGTCTTTCCACCTTCTAAATTTGACAAGCATTGGTCTAGTTTGACCTTCACGTGCGTAGCCTGTCCGGTGTGCTCGTTCAATGTCATGTACTGTCCAGCGCCTATGATCATCTGTATTGTTTAGAACATCGACAACTGCTTTGGAACATGTGTTAAAAGTTTCACTGGGCTGCTTTTGAGGAATCCCGAAAAAGCGCAGATTATCTCGTCGAGAGAAAGACTCTTAATCTGTCGGTGTCTGTTTTTAGTTTCTCAACCTCTTCTTTCACCTCCTTTATCATTTCAGTTAATTTATGTACGTCTTCCTTTCTGTTATGTGTCACGGCAAAAAGATGTTGTATATCAGTTGTTACTTCAGTCACGGTCTCTTTTAATTGCCTGTGTTCAGTTTCAAGTTTGTCACATCTTTTATTTATTCCTTCACATTGTACTTTTACTTGGGCTAGTTCCTCTTTAATTTCTCCAAGATCATTTCTTATGAGTGAAGTTTGTTGCTGAAGTTGTTGCTTTATGGCCTGCATAAGTCTGTTAAAGATGTCTTTATGTTCTGTCGTCAAGTTAGTCGCTGCCGTCCTATCTTCTGACAAAATTTCTTGTCGGTCATGGTTGGGGCCAGGGTTTGTCTCAATGACACCGATAAGTATGAGTCTGCTGAGCGAGAACACAGAATGGATGATACAAAAAGTAATAACAATGATTTGTACGTGCATGTCGGCATGACACAAACCAGTGTTGCTGCACTTCAAAGCTGTGCAAAACTCAGTTCCTTTCATATTCACATATTCCAACAACAAAACCCCATCCATGGACATCACCTTGGCTACATTTCTCATGACACTGTGAATCAACACTATGATGATACAACATAGTACAAATATGACGATAACATCAATCAAAGTTGCTTGAGATTTATTACGTGCATCAGTGCTATCCAGATCAAAAGTCTCCACCTTATTTCAAATGACCTTTGACCTACCGTTCTGTCTGCCATCAAAATGCCTACAGCGGCCCTCCACGTTAGCAGGTCCACCACTGCTGCTTCTGTTGTTCTTGACTACTTATTGTACCAATCTATATACTATAGGAAAAACTGCGATAATCTAGGATTTTGTCTTGACTGTAGATTGGGGATCCATAAACTAATCAAACATGTCGAGAAAAGGAAAGCCTACACGTGGGCATACTCGGGTTTTGCTGAATAGAGAGAGAGAGAGAGAGAGAGAGAGAGAGAGACAGAGAGACAGAGACAGAGAAGACAGAAGATGGGAGAGGGACTGAAAAGAAAGAATAACTGGTATGTTGCGAAAGTGCACATTATGAACATGAAGCATCTTGCATACAGAAAGATACAAATGCATAGACACATCGTGGTACGAGCAATGTCAGCGGTAATTTGTCTGCAATTGGTCATTGTGGTTATTGATATTTTTCGTGCTCCAACATAACAAGGTTTAGAAGACTGATAACATCTTCCTCTGTCTTTGTCTTTGTGTGTGTCGAAGCTCTGAAGACAGCAACGCTGTATAATCAGGTGGACGGTCTTTGTTGACGAGGACAAAGCGTGGTCACTTAGCCTACAGAGAGGTCCGTTGAGTGATTTGAAAAAGTGTATAGGAGTAAAGTTCGCACACCCTCTCAGCTGTGTTTGATTTCCTTTTCCGTTTCATCAAAGAGGTGTCACTGCAGTCTGATCCATACAAACTTACAAAGAAGATTTACGGTTCCTTCGACTAAAACAGACAAACAAATTAGAAGACAAATCACGACGCTTTTGACCTCTGTGGTCTTCTTCAGGCCAGACAAACACTTTAGTAAACGAAGGACGCTGATGGATGCGACGACAAAAGCTGGTTCTAATGTCTCGTTGACTTAGAACTAAACAGAGGAAAGGTCGACTTGAGTAACAAGTTGAAGTCTTTAGTTCCAGCAAAACGTAATGTAAAAGGACATTTAGGGAGCGCTTTACCTCGCAAGAGCCCAAATCGCATATTACAGAAACATGACGAAATACTAGTTCTAACTCGAAGCACACACACACACACACACACACACACACACACACACACACACACACACACACACACACACACACACGCAGACAGACACACGAGCACATCAACACCAGCACAAACGTGCACAGAGATAAGTGGATATCTTTTGACATGGTGTCAGGACTTTGAAGAGGCTTCCAGAGTTATATTGTCGACCTAAGTATCACCTAGTAAACGAAAATCAAATGGAACATCTTAAACAAAACCCAGATGCATAATTCAAACATTCACACTATTCACGTCTGCAATACATCTTTGTTTTTTGTTTGTCAAAGCATTGCTATCAGAGTTTTTATGTGTTTTGTTTGTCAAAGCATTATTATCAGAGTTTTTGTGTTTTAGTAAATGAGAACAGTGTGCCAGACATTCCTGTCTTCATCTCTATGTCCTCAAAGCGAAAGGAGACAGTCTTCATGATGTCAGAAGGTATAGGCAGTTTCCTTCTATCCC
>CM065735.1:53853322-53892293 GCA_033310375.1 Conus canariensis | reverse complement strand
TTTGATGTATATACATGTTCCCTTTACGTGTTTGTTGTTTAATGTATATACAGGTTCCCTTTACTGTTTGTGTTTAATGTATATATAGGTTCCTTTACGTTTTTTGTTTAATGTGTATATAGGTTCCCTTTACGTGTTTGTTGTTTAATGTATATATAGGTTCCCTTTCGTGTTTGTTGTTTAATGTATTATAGGTTCCCTTGCGTATTTTTTGTTTAATGTGTATATAGGTTCTCTTTACGTGTTCGTTGTTTAATGTATATATATATATATATATATATATATATATATATATATATAATATTATATATATATATATAGGTTCCCTTTACGTGTTTGTTGTTCAATGTATATATATAGGTTCCCTTTGCGTGTTTGTTGTTTAATGTATATATATATGTATATGTATGTATGAATATACTGCTTCAATAATGCTTTTAGTTTTTTCTGCAACTTTTTTCCTCTCCACACTTTCATTTTGTTTCATTTACTACCCTTCGCTGGCTGCTTTGAGGGTGCTGTTGGAATCTTTTTTGAACTCTTGGTGGTGAGAACACCACAGAATTATGGACTGTGGTGTGTCTCTATTTGACATCAAGAGCACAGATACAACCAGCCGTGTCTCCCTGATGAGTCCGATCCAGCGGACGAAAGGCCTAGGAGCAGGCAATACAAATAGATGTGCCTTCGAGAGGCATTACGATGGTTCCCTCAGGCAGCTAGTGAAGGGTTTCTCATATTTGTAATACATTCCCCATTTTCTTCATCTTCAATTTTCTTTTTTTTTTTCTTAAAGTTTAAATCTTTGCCAAGTCATTACTATAACGACTGAAGTATTGTTAGCCTGCACTTGTTTTCCCCCACTACTTAATTGTTCAGCATTATATATATATATATATATATATATATATATATATATATATATATATATATATATTCAGAATACATGTCTCATTATTATTGTTCCATTTTCTGTCCGTTGTTGTTGTTTGATTTAAATATCTATCCAGAATGCACGTTTCATTACGATTGTTTCATTGACAACAATCCAGAGTACATACGAAAATTAGTGTTTAGTTTGACGTCGATAATTTCAGTAACTATGTAAACAGAAAAGAACACACGCAGTTTCGCAAAAGAACACATACATAGACACATGAGCGCGCACGCGCGCGTACATACACACTCACACACACATGCATATACAAACGCACTCACACACACACGCGCACACACACACGCACATACACACGCACGCACGCACACACACACACACACACACACACACACACACACACACACACACACCACACACACACATATTCACACATACACACGCCTGCATGCAAGCACACACCACACACATACACACACACACACACACACACACACACACACACACACATACACACACATATATATACTCTCTCTCTCTCTCTCTCTCTCTCTCTCTCTCACACACACACACACACACACACACACACACACACACACACACATACACACACACACACACCTTACCATAAGCACATAGAAACACACGCGCGTGCACGCATATACACACACGCGCACACACACACAGACCGACCGACAGACAGACACACACATACGCACAAACAGAAATTTTCACACACGTACACTTGTACGCACGTACACACCCCCCCCCCCCCCCCCCACCACCACACACGCAGAAACAGACATACACACACAAACACATACATACGCACGCGCCCTCCCCCCCCCCCCATCCCCCCACACACACACATACACATGCTCACACACACACACACACACACACACACACACACACCACACACAACACACTCACACACACAACACACACACACACACACACACACACACACACACACTGTTGCTCACGCATGCACACACATACATACACACATGCACGGAAGCACACCTTATACTTACTTGCGCTCACACACACACACACACACACACACACACACACACACACACACACACACACACACATACGCGCTCACACACACACACACACGCACACACACACACACACACACACACACATACGCGCTCACACACACACACACACACACACACACACACACACACACACACACACACACACACACACATACGCGCGCGCGCGCGAGATCGGTTTCTTTGGTGAAGTATTGAGCGCACACTGCTGCGCGCGTACATTCGCCTGCGGGCGCAAAAATATGATGTAATGCATATCAATAACGCTCTCTCTGTCTCTCTCTCTCTCTGTCTCTCTATCGCGTACGTGTGTATGAGTGTGGGTGGGTAGGCGGGTGATGGTATATGTGTTCACAATGTTTGTTTATTAGATAACCTACATGTGTGTATGAGTCAGAGCATGGCAGCTTTCAACACCTATACCATGAAAAGTGTCAGTACACATCTCTAACATTTCCAACAGAACAATAATCAGATAACCTGGAGGTGGCTGGTTAGCCAGTTATTGTGTAAATTCTAATCCCTACAAAGTTTTCACACTTATGGTTGAAATTTGGAGGGGCCATTTTGTTACGTGTTGATTGTACCGGTTTTCATTGTTGATTAATCATTATTTCAGCTTTTTTTTTCTTCAAATAAAGAGCATTCTTCATGAGGTTCTGAAGAAAAGGCGACAGTCACAGTCAACCTTTATAAGGTCTGAACTGTCAGTAGTGTTCCTAGAAAAGGTATGGTAAATTCAATTACCCGCAAAACGCTTCGTGTTTGATTTTTTTTCTTCTGCTATTCTTGAAGTCCTAGCTCAGAGACGCAACTGTAAACAAAAGATGTCCCATCACATTTTGCTGTTTTATGTGCTTTGTAGCTTTGATTCAGATTACAAAACTATAATCAAGATCTAAAATACCGTGCTTCCTTACCGAAACCCGAATCGTTCTATGTGGAACACACTACTACTTGTTCTGGCATTTCATTCGATGTGGACTTAGCGTCCTGCATAAAACGTCATCAGTTTGTGGGGGATACCTTTATTGTGACATCATCGTGCCTGTTGTTTCTGCATAGAGGTGTAAGCACTTGTCCCCTCCCTCCCCCCTTCCCCAGTGTGTAACACCTGCATATCATCTCACCATTATCTTAAACAGCGTTCATGAGTGCGTGTGGTTGTCCACCATCTTGTATAAGGCATTTCGTGGCTGTTTGTTTGAGAGAAAGCCACATCTTCTGAGCTTGTGAGGGTTAAATACCCAGCAGTCTCAAGAGATGGTCCTTCCCTTAACCATTTGAATTCGTCGCCATGGGGGTTATTCATCTTGGCGCCTCCCTGGTCCTGCCTTCGTTGTCTTTGGCTGTGTTCGAACCTGACTGTTGACAGCATTCTTGTCTTTGGCTGTGTTCGAACCTGACTGTTGACAGCATTCTTTGCTAATTTCGATGTGACTGCAGGCGGAAATTCGAGATGGGAATTCGCAAAGACACGTGATTGCTCGTTCTTCTTTTTCATTGTCGTAAATGTTGTTTCTCTTGCCTGAAGAAGACACGAGAGGTCAAAGTGCGTCGTGTTTATCTTGTAGTTTGTTTGTCCCCTTTGTCTGGCGGATGAATGATAGTTTTTCATTTAAAAATGGGATTCTTCACATTTCTTATGACATCTCATCGGTCCAGTTGTCATCTACTAGCCATTGTCTAGCCAGCCAGAGTGTGACTTTCGTATCCTTTGATACAGGCATGTCCTAGGCCGTTTTTTTTCCGATTTCAGGCTGGACTACTTTACTTAATGCCAGCCTGGAATTTCCATTCCATTTCACCACTTTCAAACAAAGGTTTGTTGAGTCAATCAGTGTCATGTCTTTCTGAGTCTGAAGTAAGTATATGTACTTAAATAGAAGAAGTGAAAAAGTAAAGTAAATTTTAAATCAGAGAAAAAGAAATATAATGCATATAAAGATGAAATATAATGATAATTTCTAAAAGAAAAAAGAATATGGATGAATAAAATAACCAGATAATTAAAGAAAGGGAAAAAAAAACGCCATACCAGAATAGAATGAAAACAAAAATAAGAATTCATGCAGCAACACACACACACACGCACGCACCACACACACGCACACACACACACACACACACACACTGGGAAAGATGGATAGAATACACACCTTACAACCAGGAGATATTGTAAAAGTGACGGTGCAGGAATAGACAGTGTTTGTGTGTTTAACATTATTTGACGTTGACGCCCGCTGGTTCTGCTGTGTCGAGAACTGCATTCATGTGCTCTCCCTTGAGCTCATGTTCCGTGGTGTCTGTGATTTGCCCCGGGGCTTTGAATGTTAAGTGTATCAACCTGTGGTTCGGGTGTGTTGAAGTGACCATTGGTGAGGGTTGTCAGCAAATTGTGTTCTTTGATTCTGGTGGTCGGGGGCGGGGATTGAGGGGGAGGGGAACCATTTCTGCATTTTGTATTTTGTCTGCAGCTTGGCAGAGTATGGTATGCACTATGTTTCAGCCCTGGGCAACTGAAGTGTCTTTTCCTGTTGCCCAGCAGAGTATCGAATGCACTATGTTTCAGCCATGGGCAACTGAAGTGTCTTTTCCTGTTGCCTCGCAGAGTATGGTATGCACACTATGTTTCAGCCATGGGCAACTGAAGTGTCTTTTCCTGTTGCCTCGCAGAGTATGGTATTCACACTATGTTTCAGCCATGGGCAACTGAAGTGTCTTTTCCTGTTGCCTCGCAGAGTATGGTATGCACACTGTTCAGCCATGGCAACTGAAGTGTCTTTTCTGTTGCCTCACAGAGTATGGTATGCACACTATGTTTCAGCATGGGCAACTGAAGTGTCTTTTCCTGTTGCCTCGCAGAGTATGGTATGCACACTATGTTTCAGCCATGGGCAACTGAAGTGTCTTTTCCTGTTGAAATTCACACCCTTGTTTGACACCGGTCATCTGCAGTAACTCAACACACTGGTGACAAAGAAGGGTTTAGATTTATCACACACACACACACACACACACACACACACAACATATATATATATATATATATATATATATATATATATATATATATACAGACAGACAGACAGAGACAGAGAGAGAGAGAGAGAGAGAGAGAGGGAGATCGATAGATAGATATATAGATCGTACACGTATTACACACACACACACACACACACACACACGCGCCGCGCGCGCGCGCGCGCGCGCCACACACACACACACACCACACACACACACACACACACACACACAAACACACAAGGCACACGCACGCATACACAGGTAGATAGATTGATAGATTTAGGGAGAGAAGGAGGGAGACAGACAGAGAGATAGACAGATAGATAAATAGATAGATAGTAAGACAGACAGACAGACAGGCAGACAGACAGATAGATAGATAGATAGACAGACAGACAGATAGATAGATAGATAGATAGAGAGAGAGAGAGAGAGAGAGAGAGAGAGAGAGAGAGAGATCTTACACACACACATACATACAAGTGCGCACACATGCTCTTGCGCTTGCACGCGTGCGCGCGCGCACACACACACACACACACCCACACACACACACACACACACACGCACACACGATTACACAGACTCAGTTTATTGCACACGCAATTCAGTTATGGCCTATCAAAATAAACAATTGAATGGTGTATTCTACGAATGGTTTCACTGGGTCGAGTCCCCGCGGTGGTTTTTTCCCCGACAATAAAGCTTTAAGTAGCACATTAGCAAACCATATTATTGTGTTCCTCCTCTTATGTATTTAAAATTGATTCTACCTGTTGGTATTCAAGAGTGTAACCCCATTTTCATCATTGTGTTCCTGTAGGTTACAGGCGTGGCACTGTACATTTAGGCTACATTCGTGACGCATAATTGCCAGACAATACTTTTATGGGAAATGAAATAGGCAGGGAACAGTAAACGATAAACAGTAAACAAGTGGGGTATTTTTTGCTCCCATAAGAAAACCTAACACAGAGAACTTTTATTCAAGACTGGCACAGCCTTTTAAACTTGAATAAAGTCAGACAAATACATAGATGAACAATCTAATAGTGGGGGTAAAAACAAGCGCAGGCCAACAACTGAACTGTCTTCATAGTAATGACTTGGCAAAGAATTGGACTTAAGGAGGGGGTGGGGGGAGTTTGAAGATGGAGAAACTGGGAACATGAAATTAAGAAAATATGTTACAGATATGAAAACTCTTCACTGGCTGCATAAGGGAACCATCACAATCCCTTTTGAAGGCAGATATGTTTGTATTGCCTGCTCCGAGGCCTTTCGTCCGCTGGGTCGGAACTCATCAGGGAGACACGGCTGGTTGTGTCTACGCTCCTGGCGTCAAATAAAGACACACCACAGTCCATAATACTGTGGTGTTCTCGCCACCAAGGGTGCAAAAAAAATTCAATAGCACCCCAAAGCAGCCAGCGAAGAGTAGTAAATGAAACCAAACGAAAGTGTGGGGAGGAAAGAAGTTGCTGAAAAACTAAAGACATTATGCAAATAGTATAAAATGTAGGGGACAATCTTTGAGCCTACGCTTGAGGATCCACCCAAAGATGCAAGGGAGATCAAAAGACAAACACACAGACGGACAGAAACAAATACAAATAACCTCAATTTAATCAAAACAAAATGGGAAATGAAATGAGGCAGGGAACAGTAAACGATAAACAGTAAACAAGTGGGGTATTTTTTGCTCCCATAAGAAAACCTAACACAGAGTAACTTTTATTCAAGACTGGCACAGCCTTTTAAATTTGAATAAAGTCAGACAAATACATGGACGAACAATCTAATAGTGGGGGAAAAAAAACAAGCGCAGGCCAACAACTGAACTGTCTTCATAGTAATGACTTGGCAAAGATTTGGACTTAAGGAGGAGGGGGGGGGGGAGTTTGAAGATGGAGAAACTGGGAACATGAAATTAAGAAAATATGTTACAGATATGAAAACTCTTCACTGGCTGCATAAGGGAACCATCACAATCCCTTTTGAAGGCAGATATGTTTGTATTGCCTGCTCCGAAGCTTTTCGTCCGCTGGGTCGGAACTCATCAGGGAAACACGGCTGGTTGTGTCTGCACTCCTGGCGTCAAATACAGACACACCACAGTCCATAATACTGTGGTGTTCTCACCACCAAGGGTTCAAAAAAAAATCCAATAGCACCCCCAAAGCAGCCAGCGAAGAGTAGTAAATGAAACCAAACGAAAGTGTGGGGAGGAAAAAAGTTGCTGAAAAACTAAAGACATTATGCAAATAGTATAAAATGTAGGGGACAATCTTTGAGCCTACGCTTGAGGATCCACCCAAAGATGCAAGGGAGATCAAAAGACAAACACACAGACAGACAGAAACAAATACAAATAACCTCAATTTAATCAAAACAAAATGGGAAATGAAATGATTCTTTTTTTGCACCCTTGGTGGTGAGAACACCACAGTATTATGGACTGTGGTGTGTCTCTATTTGACGCCAGGAGCGCAGACACAACCAGCCGTGTCTCCCTGATGAGTTCCGACCCAGCAGACGAAAGGCCTCGGAGCAGGCAATACAAACATATCTGCCTTCAAAAGGGATTGTGATGGTTCCCTTATGCAGCCAGTGAAGAGTTTTCATATCTGTAACATATTTTCTTAATTTCATGTTCCCAGTTTTTCCATCTTCAAACTCCCCCCCCCCCCCCCCCCTCCTCCTTAAGTCCAAATCTTTGCCAAGTCATTACTATGAAGACAGTTCAGTTGTTGGCCTGCGCTTGTTTTTACCCCCACTATTAGATTGTTCATCTATGTATTTGTCTGACTTTATTCAAGTTTAAAAGGCTGTGCCAGTCTTGAATAAAAGTTACTCTGTGTTAGGTTTTCTTATGGGAGCAAAAAATACCCCACTTGTTTACTGTTTATCGTTTACTGTTCCCTGCCTCATTTCATTTCCCATTTTGTTTTGATTAAATTGAGGTTATTTGTATTTGTTTCTGTCCGTCTGTGTGTGTTTGTCTTTTGATCTCCCTTGCATCTTTGGGTGGATCCTCAAGCGTAGGCTCAAAGATTGTCCCCTACATTTTATACTATTTGCATAATGTCTTTAGTTTTTCAGCAACTTTTTTCCTCCCCACACTTTCGTTTGGTTTCATTTAGTACTCTTCGCTGGCTGCTTTGGGGGTGCTATTGGATTCTTTTTTTGCACCCTTGGTGGTGAGAACACCACAGTATTATGGACTGTGGTGTGTCTGTATTTGACGCCAGGAGTGCAGACACAACCAGCCGTGTCTCCCTGATGAGTTCCGACCCAGCGGACGAAAGGCCTCGGAGCAGGCAATACAAACATATCTGCCTTCAAAAGGGATTGTGATGGTTCCCTTATGCAGCCAGTGAAGAGTTTTCATATCTGTAACATATTTTCTTAATTTCATGTTCCCAGTTTCTCCATCTTCAAAATCCCCCACCCCCTCCTTAAGTCAAATCTTTGCCAAGTCGTTACTATGAAGACAGTTCAGTTGTTGGCCTGCGCTTGTTTTTCCCCCACTATTAGATTGTTCGTCTATGTATTTGTTGACTTTATTCAAGTTTAAAAAGCTGTGCCAGTCTTGAATAAAAGTTACTCTGTGTTAGGTTTTCTTATGGGAACAAAAAATACCCGCTTGTTTACTATTTAATACTTTTATGATTTACGTCATGATCAGCGGTACGTGCATTGTCCATATGTATGACGTATTACAAGAAAAAACAATCATATTTGCATACCCGTGGCTTTCTATTGAATTTTGCAACAACAACAACAATAACAACAACGACAACAACAACAAGAACAACAAGAACAAACAACAATAAATCTTATTCCTACTATGATAGCTAAATTTGTTATAGAGGACGTATACAAAAATTATAAGAGAGAGAGAGAGAGAAGAGAGAGAGAGGGGAGAGAGAGAGAGAGAGAGGACTGAATGTGCTATACAATAGTCCCATATTTTTGTTTACCGCATGTTATTATTTAATGATTGCATGGTAGATAGGTTGAGCGCTTGACTGGATCGATTAAGTCAATTAAAAGCCAGCCAGCTCATAGAATCTCGGTATTTTTAAGGAGTCTTTGGTATGTTTTGGTCAGAAAATCGATCCTCAAGTGTAGAAGATGACATCATTAAATGAGGAAGTTATCTTTGTAACAAAAAAAACAACAAACAAAAAACAAACAAACTAAGAAACAAACAAAAACAAACAGAGACGCCTATATGAGAGTGTTTCGATGTTTGTTTGTTTGTTTCTTTCTTTCTGGAGCTGAAAGAATAACAACAGTTGATGGTAAGCTATGTATTGTCTCTATTCTGGCACAATGAACCCAATCACTTCAGTGTGAAGCAGACCCGCTGCTGGGCAATGTGAAGCAGACAGATTCTCCTCCATACAATGTGAAGCAGACAGATTCTCCTCCATACAATGTGAGGCAGACAGATTCTCCTTCATACAATGCGAAGAAGACAAATCACTGTACAGGGTAAAGCAGACAGATTCTCCTGCATACAATGTGAAGCAAACAGATTCTCCTCCATACAACGTGAAGCAGACAGATTCTCCTTCATGCAATGCGAAGCAGACAGATTCTCCTCCATACAAGTGAAGGAGACAGATTCTCCTCCATACAATGTGAAACAGACAGATTCTCCTTCATACAATGCGAAGAAGACAAATCACTGTACAGGGTAAAGCAGACAGATTCTCCTGCATACAATGTGAAGCAAACAGATTCTCCTCCATACAATGTGAAGCAGACAGATTCTCCTCCATACAATGTAAAGCAGAGAGATTCTCCTCCATACAATGTAAAACAGACAGATTCTCGTGCATACAATGTGAAGCAGACAGATTCTCCTCCAAACAATGTGAAGCAGACAAACCACTGTACAGGGTAAAGCAGACAGATTCTCCTGCATATAATGTGAAGCAAACAGATTCTCCTGCATACAATGTGAAGCAGACAGATTCTCCTCCATACAATGTGAAGCAAACAGATTCTCCTCCATACAATGTGAAGCAGACAGATTCTCCTTCATGCAATGCGAAGCAGACAGATTCTCCTCCATACAAAGTGAAGGAGACAGATTCTCCTCCATACAATGTGAAACAGACAGATTCTCCTTCATACAATGCGAAGCAGACAAATCACTGTACAGGGTAAAGCAGACAGATTCTCCTGCATACAATGTGAAGCAAACAGATTCTCCTCCATACAATGTGAAGCAGACAGATTCTCCTCCATACAATGTAAAGCAGACAGATTCTCCTGCATACAATTTGAAGCAGACAGATTCTCCACCATATAATGTGAAGCAGACAGATTCCTGCATGCAATGTGAAGCAGACAGATTTTCCTCCATACAATGTGAAGCAAACAGATTCTCCTCCATGCAATGTGAAGCAGACAGATTCTCCTCCATACAATGTAAAGCAGACAGATTCTCCTGCATGCAATGTGAAGCAGACAGATTCTCCTCCATACGATGTGAAGCAGACAGGTTTCCCCTGTACCCTGTTAACGAAGCAGAAAGAGAGGGTTTTTACAGCGTGAAGCAGGCAGACTGACTGCTGCATGATACGAAACGGACAGATTCATCAGTAGACACTGTGTAGCAGAAATAATCATCAAAATAGACTCACCGCTGTGCAGTATGAAGCAAACAGACTCACCTCTGTGCAGTATGAAGCAGACAGACTCACCTCTGTGCAGTATGAAGCAGACAGACTCACCTCTGTGCAGTATGAAGCAGACAGACTCACCTCTGTGCAGCATGAAGCAGACAGACTCACCTCTGTGCAGTATGAAGCAGACAGACTCACCACTGTGCAGTATGAAGCAGACAGACTCACCTCTGTGCAGTATGAAGCAGACAAACTCACCTCTGTGCAGTGTGAAGCAGACAGATTCTCCTCCATACAATGTGAAGCAGACAGATTCTCCATACAATGCGAAGCAGACAAATCACTGTACAGGGCAAAGCAGACAGATTCTCCTGCATCCAATGTGAAGCAAACAGATTCTCCTCCATACAACGTGAAGCAGACAGATTCTCCTTCATACAATGCGAAGCAGACAGATTCTCCTCCATACAAAGTGAAGCAGACAGATTCTCCTCCAAACAATGTGAAGCAGACAGATTCTCCTTCATACAATGCGAAGCAGACAAATCAATGTACAGGGTAAAGCAGACAGATTCTCCTGCATACAATGTGAAGCAAACAGATTCTCCTCCATACAATGTGAAGCAGACAGATTCTCCTCCATACAATGTAAAGCAGAGAGATTCTCCTCCATACAATGTAAAGCAGACAGATTCTCCTGCATACAATGTGAAGCAGACAGATTCTCCTCCATACAATGTGAAGCAGACAAACCACTGTACAGGGTAAAGCAGACAGATTCTCCTGCATACAATGTGAAGCAAACAGATTCTCCTGCATACAATGTGAAGCAGACAGATTCTCCTCCATACAATGTGAAGCAAACAGATTCTCCTCCATACAATGTGAAGCAGACAGATTCTCCTCCATACAATGTAAAGCAGACAGATTCTCCTGCATACAATTTGAAGCAGACAGATTCTCCTCCATACAATGTGAAGCAGACAGATTCTCCTGCATGCAATGTGAAGCAGACAGATTCTCCTCCATACAATGTAAAGCAGACAAACCACTGTACAGGGTAAAGCAAACAGATTCTCCTGCATACAATGTGAAGCAGACAGATTCTCCTCCATACAATGTGAAGCAGACAGATTCTCCTGCATGCAATGTGAAGCAGACAGATTCTCCTCCATACGATGTGAAGCAGACAGGTTCTCCCCTGTACCCTGTTAACGAAGCAGAAAGAGAGGGTTTTTACAGCGTGAAGCAGGCAGACTGACTGCTGCATGATACGAAACGGACAGATTCATCAGTAGACACTGTGTAGCAGAAATAATCATCAAAATAGACTCACCGCTGTGCAGTATGAAGCAAACAGACTCACCTCTGTGCAGTATGAAGCAGACAGACTCACCTCTGTGCAGTATGAAGCAGACAGACTCACCTCTGTGCAGTACGAAGCAGACAGACTCACCTCTGTGCAGTATGAAGCAGACAGACTCACCTCTGTGCAGTATGAAGCAGACAGACTCACCACTGTGCAGTATGAAGCAGACAGACTCACCTCTGTGCAGTATGAAGCAGACAGACTCACCACTGTGCAGTATGAAGCAGACAGACTCACCACCGTGCAGTATGAAGCAGACAGACTCACCTCTGTGCAGTATGAAGCAGACTGACTCACCACCGTGCAGTATGAAGCAGACAGACTCACCTCTGTGCAGTATGAAGCAGACAGACTCACTTCTGTGCAGTGTGAAGTAGAAAGACTCACCACCGTGCAGTATGAAGCAGAGAGACTCGTCTCTGTGCAGTATGAAGCAGACAGTCTCACTGCTGTGCAGTATGAGTCAGACAGACACCACTGTGCATTACGAAGCAGACAGAATCACCACTGTGCAGTATGAAGGAGACAGACTCACCTCTGTGCAGTATGAAGTAGACAGACTCACCTCTGTGCAGTATGAAGTAGACAGACTCACCTCTCTGCAGTGTGAAGTAGAAAGACTGACTGCTGTGCAGTATGAAGCAGACAGACTCACCTCTGTGCAGTATGAAGCAGACAGACTCACCTCTCTGCAGTGTGAAGTAGAAAGACTGACTGCTGTGCAGTATGAAGCAGAAAGACTGCTGTGCAGTATGAAGCAGAAAGACTGACTGTTGTGCAGTATGAAGCAGAAAGACTGACTGCTGTGAAGTATGAAGCAGGAAGACTGACTGCTGCGCAGTATGAAGCAGAAAGACTGACAGCTGTGCAGTATGAAGCAGAAAGACTGACGCTGTGAAGTATGAAGCAGAAAGACTGACAGCTGTGAAGTATGAAGCAGAAAGACTGACTGCTGTGAAGTATGAAGCAGAAAGACTGACAGCTGTGCAGTATGAAGCAGAAAGACTGACTGCTGTGAAGTATGAAGCAGAAAGTCTGACAGCTGTGCAGTATGAAGCAGAACGACTGACAGCTGTGCAGTATGAAGCAGAAACACTGACAGCTGTGCAATAGGAAGCACAAAGACTGACTGTTGTGCAGTAGGAAGCACAAAGACTGACTGTTGTGCAGTAGGAAGCACAAAGACTGACTGCTGTGCAGTAGGAAGCACAGAGACTGACTGCTGTGCAGTAGGAAGCACAGAGACTGACTGCTGTGCAGTAGGAAGCACAAAGACTGACTGTTGTGCAGTAGGAAGCACAAAGACTGACTGCTGTGCAGTAGGAAGCACAAAGACTGACTGCTGTGCAGTAGGAAGCACAAAGACTGACTGTTGTGCAGTAGGAAGCACAAAGACTGACTGTTGTGCAGTAGGAAGCACAGAGACTGACTGCTGTGCAGTATGAACCAGAAAGACTGACAGCGTGGAGTATGAAGCACAAAGAGTGACTGCTGTGCAGTAGGAAGCGGACAGATTCACCATGTACAGTGTGAAACAAGAAAACTCACCGCTGTACAGTGTGAAGCAGACAGACTCACCATGTACAGTGTGAAACAAGAAGACTCACCGCTGTACAGTGTGAAGCAGAATGACTCACCGCTGTACAACGTGAGGCAGACAGATTCACCATGTACATTGTGTGAAACAGCAAGACTCATCGCCATACAGTGTGAAATAAAATAACTGACTGCTGTACCATGTGAAGCAGACAGATTCACCATGTACACTGTGAAACAGCAAGACTCATCCGCCGTACAGTGTGAAGCAGAATGACCCCGCTGTACAACGTGAAGCAGACAAACACACCACTGTACGGTATGACACAGAAATACTCACCTTTGTACAGTGTGCTCAGACCAGATTCACCGCTGTTTTGTATGAAGCAGGCAAAGTCACCTCTGTACAATGTAAAACACATAGAATTATTGCTGTACAACCTTAAACAGGCTGACTGACTACTGTACAATGTCAAGCAGACAGACTGGCCACTGTACAATGTCAAGCAGACAGACTGTCCACTGTACAATGTCAATGTCAAGCAGACAGACTGTCCACTATACAATGTCAAGCAGACAGACTGTCCACTGTACAATGTCAAGCAGACAGACTGTCCACTGTACAATGTCAATGTCAAGCAGACAGACTGTCCACTGTACAATGTCAAGCAGACAGACTGTCCACTGTACAATGTCAATGTCAAGCAGACAGACTGTCCACTGTACAATGTCAAGCAGACAGACTGTCCACTGTACAATGTCAAGCAGACAGACTGTCCAATGTACAATGTCAAGCAGACAGACAGACAGACAGACAAAGAGACAAACAGCGAGAGGGAGAGAGACAAAGAGCAAAAGAGAGAAAGAGAGAGAGAGAGGGGGGGGGGGAGCAGGCAAGCAGGGAGGCAGACAGACAGAGCAGGCAAAGAGACAAAGAGACAAAGACAGACAGACAGGCAGGCAGACCGACAGAGACGAAGAGAAAACAGAGACAGAGAGTGACCAACCAGGTAAGCTATGCTAGCTACCACTACAATCATGTTGACCATTATACCACTAAAATCAAATTGACCATTGTACCACTACAATCAAGTTGACCATTGTATCACTACAATCATGTTGACCACTGTACTCACTACAATCATGTTGACCATTGTACCCACTACAATCAAGTTGACCATTGTACCCATTGACTCTATTTACTACAATCAAGTTGACCATTGTACCCATTCGCTCCATTTACTACAATCAAGTTGACCATTGTACCCATTTACTCTATTTACTACAATCAAGTTGACCGTTGTACCCATTCACTGCATTTACTACAATCAAGTTGTCCATTGTACCCATTTACTCCATTTACTACAATCAAGTTGACCATTGTACCCATTCACTCCATTTACTACAATCAAGTTGTCCATTGTGCCCATTTACTCCTTTAAATAAGAGTGCAGGAACTACCACTACAATCAAGTTGAACATTGTACCCATTCACTGCATTTACTACAATCAAGTTGACCACTGTGCCCACTACAATCAAGTTGACCATTTACCCACTACAATCAAGTTGACCATTGTACCCATTCACTGCATTTACTACAATCAAGTTGACCATTGTACCACTACAATCAAGTTGACCATTATACCCATTCACTGCATTTACTACAATCAAGTTGATCATTGTACCCACTACAATCAAGTTGACCATTGTACCCATTCACTCCATTTACTAGGAGTGCAGGAGAGATACAATTCGGTCTTCTAGCTCCCCCTCACGCCTTCTGGGAGGGTGCTATACACATGAAGCAAAAGTGGAATGGAATTTTCCCTCTAAACAAAAGCTGTGATTGCCAACAGATTCTCCACATATTCAACTTGGTCAACCCTGAGCATTATGGGCGAATATATTTACGGGTGTGTTTTTCACTCAAGGGTTGGAAACAAATGTAGATGCAGCCATCTTACACGAAAGAAGATGATGCTCAAGAATAAAATCAAGAGATTTAGGCGCTCAATGTTTGGAGCAAATGCATGAATATGTCTTAACCAAAACTGAAACAAGTCAAAAATCTTTTCCGTGGCTTGTAGATTCGGCAAATGAAAAATACCGACACACTTTAGAAGTATGCAATATCAAAACTGAGTTTTAAATAAACTAACAGAATAAACTAATAGAATTCAGAAACTTAGAAACTAATAGAATTAGAAACCAATAGAATCCAGAAACTAGAATAAGAAACTAACAGAATTCAGAAACTCTTGGTTTTAAATGAACTAATAGAATTCGTTACTCCTGGAAAAAAGCGAGGACTGTGTGCTGAGATGTATTCAGATATGCTCAGAACAAAACCCTAGTGAATCTTGAGACATCAGATGGACTGGAGAGTGAAATAGTTCAGAGCTGATACGCGATGTATTATCTCAGAACAAAACCCTAGTGAATCTTGAGACATCAGATGGACTGGAGAGTGAAATAGTTCAGAGCTGATACGCGATGTATTATCTCAGAACAAAACCCTAGTGAATCTTGAGACATCAGATGGACTGGAGAGTGAAATAGTTCAGAGCTGATACGCGATGTATTATCAAGGTTCATAGTAATCAGAGAGGGGTGGATCACAGCACTGAGTAATCCATACAGAGAATACTAACTAGTGTGATATATTCTCAATAAAATGTCGTTTTTTATTATGTACGAATTCCCTAAATGTTGACCACAATGTTCAGTTCAGTTCAGTTCAGTGGTTTATTTAATGTCTTTTCATCGCCAAATGATATTAGACACTTTTATCAACAACAAAAAGAAAAGAAAAGAAAAAAAAAAAACTCCACACTTAACTCCACGTTAGTACTTTCAAACCCACATCTGATATATGCATATTTACATAAATGAAATACTCTAGTCGTACACAAAATTGTTGATCTTTATAAAAATTTTGCAACCTGTGACTGCGAAATAATCATGGCAGTTTCAGCGACATATGTACCATGTAAGACAGTATTGACATTATCAAAGTTATTCATCTGAATACCTTTCTCCTGATAGAGCAGGTCAACGCTGAGCATTCAAACAAAAGATGGTGTACAGAAATGTTTTTTTCCGCAGACACAAGTAATACCATGAGAATATTTAGTGTTCCAAGTATTCAGCCTTAATTCATGAATTAATCTAACAATGTGCCTTGGGCACGATGGTAAAGTAGCCATTTTTTTACTATAATTCTGCTTATGCAAACATTTTTCCATTTTGGAAAAATGACCGCAATGTTAATATCGGAGTAATTCTGTCCAGTTGTCACATGTATCAACAGAGGTTTGACATACACCAGGGTGTTTCCACTTTGATGTTGCAGAGGACGACTCAACAAGCTGTTTGTCGTTACTCGTAGCATCCTTGTTCCTGATGTCTAGTTCCCTTACTCCTTAAGTTTAAAATAGGCTGACAGCGGGCGGAAATTAAAACACAAGAGCGACAATAGAATTGCTGGTCCACCAAACCATTGGAACAAACAAATCACAAATCATACACCACGCGTTTCGACCTATTAGTCTTCTTCGACAGGGCAAACCACACATTCCAAACAATGAAAAACATTCTGAGACATTGGTCTGTGTTGTGAAAGTTGTTTGTCTTGCCTGAAGAGGATCAATAGGTCGAAACGCGTCGGGTCTGCGATGTAATTCCTTTGTTTCATTGCTTTGGCGGCCCAGTCATTCTGCTTTAGCTCTGACACTTTTTTTCTTGTCCGCTTCAACGTCAAGCTGTTCATTCGTCTTTGTTAAGTAGGCCTATGGTTTTATGCTTGAACAAAGTTTTATCAACAAACCGACATTTTGCTATATGCCTATTGAGTGTTGGTGGTTTTCACTATTCAAGTAATTTATTTGTTGTGAAGGCTTACAAAGAATTTCGCTTATGTGTAGAACCCCAGACAGTGAATGAACTACTGTCGGAGCCTGTGTTTTACAATGACGAAATTAAAATAGGTAACGTCACGATCAAACAAAAGAAGCTGATTGAACTTGACTCTTGTTCACCGACGGAGACGGACGCATGATCGCAGAGCTCCGCTGAACCGGTTTTCTTGTTGTAAGACTGATTGTAAACAAATCACGCGATGAGCTGTATGTGATTGTCTCAAAAAAGACATGGTGCTGCAAAGCTTAGTTTCAATGTGGTGATAAAAGTGCTGTCAAAAAATTCTCAAATAATTTTTTTTTTCTTTTCCTTCGCCGAATTGTGATGAAATGCCTCGTCCCAACAAGCGGAAAAATACGTCAAGATCATCAGATGTGAATACTCAAAATAATAACTCACTGGAAACATCAAGTGCCAATAAACATACAAAATCAAGATCTTCGTCATCTCAAAGACCAGTGTTAAGTAATAACGGACAGCAAAGCCTTGTTAATTTTGTAGGGAGGTCAGGAGACATGGCTAGCAGCAATAAGACATTTACAACTGAGGGCAGCAACGAACAGTCGGGAGATCAGTTTACTGTCTCAGAACAGATTGCAAAGTTACAAGAGACACTGACTCAGAAACTTGAATCCATTCACAAAGTGATTGAAAACAGTGAAACTAAATTATCGGATAAAATTACACAACAAATTGAAGGGTTGAGAAGTGAAATCTTTGATCTTCAAAAAGAGAACGATATCCTGAAAGAGATGATCGAAAACCAAGAAGATCTAATTGAAGACTTACAGCACGAAGTGAGAGGGTTAAAAAAAATCATTGGAAGCGGAGAGGGAGCGAAGAAATGATCTGGAGCAATATCAGAGACGGGATTGTGTTCGCTTCCTTGGTGTTATAGAGAGCGGGACGGAAAGTATTCAAGAATGTGAAGAAAAAGTATTGGAAGTAATACAAAAAGTAATGGGACTGGGCCACATTTCATCAAACGATATCAGTATTGCACACAGGGTGGGCACCGGGGGGGGGGGGGGGGGGGGACCAAGGCCAATAATAGTCAAGTTCATATCAAGAAAAACCAGAAACCAAGTGCTTCAGAATCGTCGAAAATTAAAAGGCAGCAGGAGAGGGATTGTGGAAGACCTTACCCCACTGAACATGACGCATTGCTAACAAACATCCCGGAGTAAAGAGCACCTGGACTAAAGAAGGCATTATTCATGCTTTGAAGCAAAATGGGAAAATCGTCAGACTGAGAGAAGGCAGCCTGTTAGGGATAGAGGAAGCGATGCAGACCGAGAACAGTAACACCACATCTTCAAAAATTCCGGTCCGGCCAAATCATTGCAAATCCCCCCCCCCCCCCCCCCACCCCCCTCTCAGCCTAACAGCAGACAAACAAATGAAAGGAACCCAGTATCCAGCACCCCAAGGCTTCGCCACAACACGTCATGCAAAGGGATAATATCTGCCTCTTCAGACAGCCAAGGAGAAAGAGGAAGCTCAGACAGGAGGGGGGTCAAATGGACATCCTCGACGGCTGTGACGGCTTGTGAAGACCAGCATCGTCCTCAACTCTCAAGAATAGAAACTCACTCATCAGACGACAGATCCTCGGATGATTTGGTGGATGAAGACATGACACCACTGTAATGAACTCTGGAGAAAATGGTGAAGAAACAACCCTTGGACATACACCTTTACTGAAAAAAGTGACATACAAAAATAGTGAAGAAACAACCCTTGGACATACACCTTTACTGAAAAAAGTGACATACAAAAAACAAAAAAACAAGCAAAAAAAAAAAAAAACTATTTGTGAACAGTCTGGAACAGTTGTGAACAGGGTAATACCTTTTGTTCTCTTTGCTCCCCCCCCCCCCCCCCCCCCCCCCCTCTGTTCTTCCCTTCCCCCTTTCCTCCCTTCCGGGCCCATGCCACCTTGGCCGACCTGATCCTCACCTGTTCCGATCTACTCCGCCCCCATCCACTTTGACCCCACATTCCTATTGATACCTATAGTGTTACCTCAAGCGTTACTGAATCAACATCAACATGACTGCCCATGCCCTCCCCTTGCAACCCCCATCCCTCCCCTTCCACCAATCTTTCGCCCGTTCCTCTCGTACATCCCTCCCCACACCTCCCCAACATATGACCACAGTCTTAGGCTCGAAAACATTTGCAATCTGATGGTGCATCCCCCCCCCACCCCCCCCCCCTCCACCCCACCCCACCCCCCGCCTTCTCCCCCTTCCCTGCACTACCGTACCCCCTGTCGCCCTTTCCAACTCATACTTTCCCGTCAGCACGGTTTTTGCCCCCCCCCCCCCTCCCCCTCTTCTCCACTATTTACACCCAAACACACACGCACAGACCGGGGGGTGGAGGGGTGGGGGGTGGGGGGAGAGAGTCTAAGCAAAATTGGTAGCATTTTATTCTGCTTATCTCCTGCACCCTGCAAATGTTCCGTACCTCCCCTCCTGTCCAGTGCGGTCGTAGTTTTCAGACCACGGACCCAAACTGGGCATCTTCCCCCTTTTTCCCCGCTCCTGTTGCTCCCGTCCCTCTCCCGCTTCCCGTGTCTCCCTCCTCCTCCTCCAACTTTTTTTTTCTTGTTGATTTTTTCCCTTCCTGATTATAGGAGAGGAATGACACCTTCCACCCCCTGTCCCTCCCCAGGTTCCAAATATCCAAAAGGAGTATCAGTAGTTACTCTCAGGCGCACACTCCTTCTTGAAATCCCTCCCTCCTTGTCCGCCCTCGTCCCCGCCCCAACCCCCTTCCAATTGAATTGCATTTACTGTAGACTTTCGGATGAGTGCGCAACTTCGAGGCCTTGGAGATTCAACATGTATATCTAAGTGTATGTACAAGTATGTAAATTGAGAGTGGAGAGCAAAATGATTATGGTCGAAAACAGCTCCATGTCCTTTCTCGTACCCGCTTTTTAAAAGTCTGTTGCTTATCTATTCATCTATCTGTTTATTTATGCTAGACAGTCTACCTTTACCGCTTTTGTATCTCCCTCCTCCGGTCTTTGTATACTTCATACAAGATACACATTTTGATCCAAAACTTGATAAATACTACTATGCAGAATGGGGGTTTACTTCCTTCTTTTGTTCAAATACTACTAATTCAAGAGGTGTGGCAATACTTTTTAATAACAATTTTGAATTTAAAATAAATGGCGCATATAGCGATAATGCAGGAAATTTTCTAATGCTACAAGTTCATACACTAGACTTAGATTTTGTCTTGTTGACAATATATGGACCTAATAGGGATAATCCTGATTTCTATGAACTAGCAATTAAGAAAATAAAAGAATTAAACTGCGCTAATCTTATTATTGCAGGAGACTGGAATTTAGTATTAAACCCAAACTTAGATTATTGTAATTACAAACATGATAATAATGTGAAGGCTAGAGAAAAAGTAGAGGAGATGATAGACGACAATTTCTTGGTAGATATTTGAGAGAGAATACAATCCGCAATTACAGCGTTTCACTTGGAGAAGAAGTAACCCAGTACAGCAGAGCAGACTAGACTTTTTTCTTACTTCTGAGAATGTATGCAATTACATTACCTCCGCAGATATTTTGCCAGGATATTGAACTGATCATTCATTGATAACAATGGAAATGACTTTTGGAGAGAAAAACAACAAGAAAAATACATTCTGGAAATTTAACTGTTCATTGTTAAAAGATCAGGAATACATTAACGAAATAAATGGTCTCATAGACATGATAGTTTCACAGTATGCCGTGACCCCGTGTGATAGAAATAAACTACCGGAAATACCAACTTCAGATATTCATTTTACTATCTCAGACCAGCTACTCCTTGATGTTTTATTGATGGAAATTAGAAGTAAAACCATCGCTTACTCTACAATGAAAAAAAAAGCAAATAAAGAGCTAGAAAACGGTCTAGAGAACGAAATTGAAGAGTTAGAAAAACAACCAATTAAAAACAATCATGTGCTCCAAGAAATAGAAAACAAAAATAGAAAATTAAGAGAAATCAGGCAAAAGAAAATGGAAGGTGTTTTAATACGCTCAAAAGCTAGATGGGTCGCTGAAGGTGAAAAAATAACGAAGTATTTTTGTGGGTTAGAAAAAAGAAACTATATAAATAAACAAATGACAAAAATTGTACGAAACGATGGTACCCTTTTAGACAAAACAAGTGATAATGTCTATGAAACAAAATCCTTTTACGAAAAGTTGTATGAAAAAAAAAGACATGATCAACTGTGAAATAGAAGAAATGGTACAAAATATACCCACATTGTCGGAAAATGAAGCCAAAAGTTTAGAAGGTGAAATAACGCTTGAAGAAGCCACACAGTCTTTGAAAAATATGAATAACGGCAAGAGTCCAGGATCAGATGGGTTTACAGTAGAGTTTTTTAAGTTTTTTTGGCGGAAAAGAATTGGTGAGCTGGTCGTGAGGTCTATAAACAAAGGCTTTATCAAAGGAGAAATGTCTCAAACACAAAAGGAGGGAATCATTATATGTCTCCCAAAAGATGATAAATCGAGAGAATATCTAACAAACTGGAGGCCAATCTCTCTTTTAAATGTTGTGTACAAAATTGCCACAACATGTATTTCTATGAGATTAAAGAAGGTTCTCCCAAAGCTTATTAGTGAAGATCAATCAGGATTTATGACTAATAGATATATGGGTAATAATATAAGATTAACATATGATATTATTCATTTTTGCAAAGTACAGAAAACTGCAGGACTATTATTGGGTATAGATTTTGAAAAGGCATTCGACTCTCTTGACTGGGGTTTCATGTTTAAAGTTTTAGGCGCATATGGTTGCTATAAAGACATAAAAAGGTGGATCAAAACTTTCTATTACAATATCAAATCAACAGTTCTAGTAAACGGTCAATCGTCTCCATGGTTCGAAATAAAGAGAGGCTGCCGACAGGGTGACCCGATTTCGCCATATTTATTCATACTCTGTGCTGAAATCTTAGCAATTATGATACGAGAAAACACAAGCATCAAAGGAATTCAAATAGGACAAACAGAACATAAGATATCCCAATTTGCCGATGACACCGAACTATTCCAACACGGGGACAGAGAAACATTTGAATAAACTTTCAAGGTATTAACAGATTTTGGAAACAAATCGGGATTACAACTTAATGTTGGGAAAACGTTTGTTGTTTGGCTCAGGCAGAAAGATGAACAGTGACATCAAATTCATGCCACACCTCAAATTTAAATGGAATCCCCCCAAATTTAAAATACTTGGTATATATTTTTCTAATGACCTGGAAGATTGTGCACGGCTAAATTTTTATGAAAAATTCCAAGAAATAAAAATGTTATTAAATATATGGATGAAGCGATTGATAACCCCCTTGGAAGGGTTGCTGTACTAAAATCAATGGTTCTGTCAAAACTAGTTCATCTATGGTTGTTACTTCCAAACCCTCCCGACAACTTTATTGAAAATCTCCAAAAAAAAATTGCTTTAAGTTTATATGGAACGATAAACGCGATAGAATTAACAGAAATGCGTCAGTTAAAAATAACGCGACAGTGGAATGGGAATACCAAATATTTACTGCTATATGAATGCATTGAAATTAACGTGGTTTCGAAAATTACATAATAGTAATCATAAATGGAAACAAGTGTTCTTTCATTGTTTTAAAGACGCAGAAAACTGGACGCTCTTTGGTCCTGATTTCTTCTCCAGATATAAGCACACCAGAAAATTTTGGAAGGACACTTTTGAGATATATCAAATGTTTAGAAATAAAATCGAACCTAAAACACCAGAGGAACTTTTAGCGGAACCAATATTCTATAATAAGAATAATGAAAATTTAAATGGCGGGAAATCTATGGTATTTTTATAACGTTAATAATCCCACTAACATATATATTTTAGTTGCATGACCTCCATTAACAAATACGCCAAAAGGACCAGTATAAAAATTGAAGATTCTAAAAGAGACAGTGAACCTAAGTCAAACATATGCTAATAGAAAATGTAAGGGGTTCAAGAAAATTCTACGACGTGCTTATAGAAGATAGAAAAAGACCACACTGTTGCAATAAATGGGAAACTATTTTTGAAAGAGAGATAGATTGGAAAAATTATTTTGAAAAAATCGTCAAAGTTAACGAGATAAAACTCAGATGGTTTCAGGTTAGAGTTCTCCATCGTATACTGGCGACAAATGTAGTTTTGAGAGAAATGGGAGTAGTACAAAGCTACAGCTGTAGTTTGTGCTTGAGAGAAAAAGACAGTATAAAGCACGGTCTGTGGGAATGCGTTCACACACAAAATTTCTGGAAAGAGTTTCAAAACCATCTCAAAGCACATTGCCGCAATACAGATAAAGTAGATTTAAACGAACGCATCATCATTCTTGGTATTGATCAAAACTTTAAAAGTGACCATGTTTTTTTATTATATTTTGTTGTGCGCAAAATTCCATATATATCAATGCAGACTGGACAAAATAATTCCTACACTTAACTCATTCCGGAACAAGATGAAAATGAGATATAAGATAGAACTTTTTAACCATAAACTGTTGATGAAATCTGATCAATACGAAACTGACTGGGCATGCTATAAATCCATAACAGAAATTTGAGTAAAGATCATCTTATATTGTTAATTAAAGCTGTGTTTCACATACCCAGTCACTACCTCTTAATCCATATTTCCACTATTCTTATTATGATACATACCCTAAACCTTATTAAAGTTATATTTTCGGATTCATATATTGAGTCACACAGAAAGGGTAACTTAATATGAAGCAAAACAAGCAACGAGTAAAACCAGATATATTTGTGTTAGAGAATGTGAGTGAGTGAGAGACGAAGCGAGTGAGTGAGCCTGAGATAAAATAAGAAAATGGAGTGGGATGAGGGGAGGGATGGGTTGTAGAAGAAGGATGAATAAGACAGAAAAGATACGATCATGAAACTATTAGGTTACTTCAAAATATTTACTTCGCGTCATAGTACGTCTCTTCTTCAAATTCTACTTCTGGTGATAAACATTTTCCTATTAAAGATAAGTGTTTCCGCTGAGATCATATCCTAAATTCCTATAACCCTTAACACGTGTATGTATGTTATATTGTTATTCATTGTTATATATGTGTAAACATGTGGTGCACCGTTACGTTTATTGGAAAATGTGTCTAGTAGAAAATGTATATATAGTAGAAATATTGAAAACATGTACGGGCTATGCATGTATAAACCAACCTACTGCTCGATGGATTATATCATCGTAATAAAGAATTTTTTTTTAAAAATCATCATCATTATAATGATAATAATATTAATAATAATGATAATGATGATATTGTATCCATATGGTAATAATACTAACAATAATGATAATAGTAATCGGGGTGCTGATGATGATAATAACAGAAGAAGAAGAGGAAGGAGAAGAATTGCTATAATGACAATAGCAGAACTAATACTACTAATTAGTATAATAAAAACAGTGATAATATTGAAAACGTGAAAGATAGTGCGATGAAATCTTTAAAAATGTACAACTGATTATGATATATATATCAAATGCAACTGGTTTCAGCTTGAATTATTCAAGGCATTATTGCACTAGCGTTACCATAAAAAGCAATAAGAGCAAGCATCACATTCAACATTCTTTACACTATGTAATAATAGAGGATACTTGAGAGAATGTGTTTGTGTGTGCGTGCGTGCGTGCGTGCGTGCGTGCGTGCGTGCGTGCGTGCGTGCGTGTGTGTGTGTGTGTGTGTGTGTGTGTGTGTGAATCTGCCGAAGTTTTTTTTTTAATTATTATTATTTTCTGGAAATCCTACGGTTTGGAAAATGTGAAGATACGTTTGATGGAATTGTATTTCGCAACCTTGCATTTTTTTAAGGAGACGACTCTGTTTAAACGAAGGTTTGTTTTTTTTTTAATTTCAGAGGAAATTTAGAAAAATGTCTACCGTACTGACGATTTAAACGATAACTTGTCGAATTTCAATATGAAAACGAGCTTTTATAAATCAGCTTATTCAATATTCTCATGAAGCTACATTGAATATGTTTAGACTGATTTCCTGCAGGTGCCAATAATGGAATTATCATGTGCCTAATAGCGAAAGATTCAACGTTTACAGATCTTTTTGCACTGTGCCAAATGTTAAAACCTATTTACTACTGAATCTGGACAGGCATTTAAAATATGTAATTTCTTGATTCAGACTCGGTATTTCCGAAATTGCAGTATACTATTACTGTCACCGACTCCATAGCGATGCAAATCTATTATGCCAACTTTGCAGAGAGGAGATAGAAAGTGAAGTTCATTTTCTGTTATGTTGTCCTATCCAGCAAACGTTAAGAGCTCAGTATATATATATATATATATATATATATATATATATATATATATATATATATATATATATATATATTTGTTATATTAAAAGCAAGTTAAAATCAAGCTTCTAAAAACATCTACAAATTTGTTTCACGCTGTGCGGTCGTCAGGATGTGATGAGCTTGTGTTGCCAGTGCCACGTATATATATAGCTAGCTGGTTTGCTGTTGTTTTTTTCCCGTGCTACATGTGTTTCTCAGGTGTTGGTTTTTTTCGCTGATAGGAACTTCCATCTGTGTCTGCAATTGTTAACCATTTCTGTTCTAACATTTAGAGTTGCCAACTGTGGTTTACATAGTATAATGTATTTCTCGGTTAGGCATAGATTGCATTTTTTTGAAATGTTGTTGTATGATGCTGCTCTTTTTAAAATTTTCCAAGATATGTTGTAGTCTATGTCTTTTTCTTTAAGTTTCCAAATGTATTTACTCAATTCTGTTTGGTTTTTGTATCTTTCTTTGTTGAATGATTGTTTATGGTTTGCATATCTAGTTTTGAATTGGTTTTCCGTGATACCTACATATGTTTCTTTTGCGTTCTCTGATGTTACAGTGGCTTGGTACACAATGTTGTTATAAAGGCATTTGTTGCTTAGGGGGCACTGTTCTTTTTTGGTACAGTTACAAGATTTCCTTTCGTTACCCTCCTTTTTTTCTGTGCTGCTTTTCATTTTGTTTGCTGAATCGATGGCATTTTTAAGGTTCGGCATACATGAATATGATAATTTGATGTTGTTTTTGTTGAATATCTTGAATAATTTATGGTCTTTTGGGAAAGATGATGTCAAGATTTTAAAGAATTCTTTCCCTACATTTGTTTTAACTCTTGCATCATATGGGGGATTGTACCATATGATATTCCTTTTCCTGTTCTTTCTGCATCTTTTTGTATCATTGTCTGGATCGTATCTTAATTTGTAATTGTAGCCACTTGTATGTAACGCCTCTTGGTATTCAGCTGTAGCGTTGTTGAATACTGTTGAATACAGAATTGAGTAAATACATTTGGAAACTTAAAGAAAAAGACATAGACTACAACATATCTTGGAAAATTTTAAAAAGAGCAGCATCATACAACAACATTTCAAAAAAATGCAATCTATGCCTAACCGAGAAATACATTATACTATGTAAACCACAGTTGGCAACTCTAAATGTTAGAACAGAAATGGTTAACAATTGCAGACACAGATGGAAGTTCCTATCAGCGAAAAAAACCAACACCTGAGAAACACATGTAGCACGGGAAAAAAACAACAGCAAACCAGCTAGCTATATATATACGTGGCACTGGCAACACAAGCTCATCACATCCTGACGACCGCACAGCGTGAAACAAATTTGTAGATGTTTTTAGAAGCTTGATTTTAACTTGCTTTTAATATAACAAATGTCGCTCCCACTGTGTTTGAGCACTGTTTTTAAGATTGCGCTGATCCTCAGTACCATTCTCTCTCTCTCTCTCTCTCTCTCTCTCTCTCTCTCTCTCTATATATATATATATATATATATATATATATATATATATATATATACATACATTCGAAGTATTCTTAAGACCCAAATAACTTCAGATTAGCACTTCTTTTGGCATGTACTCGTGAGAGAGAAAAAAACAGTCAGAAATTTGTCGATTTATTCATTCAAAGTGTTCAAACTGCGATCTTCTATGTTGTCTTAGAATAGTTTATGAACGTATGTTGGTTATGTCTGTGTGTAGTTCTTATGGTGCTTCTGTGATTGTATTTGCTAGCACCCCTTAATGAGGGGCAATGGCCTAATCATGAGTAAATTATCTTGAGTCTTGAGTCTTGAGTCTCTCTCTCTCTCTCTCTCTCTCTCTCTCTCTCTCTCTCTCTCTCTCTCTCTCTCTCTTGCGCGCGCGTGTGTGTGTGTGTGTGTGTGTGTGTGTGTGTGTGTGTGTGTGTGTGTGTGTGTGTGTGTGCATGCACATTTCTTCACAATCAACTTTATAACTAGAGAAAGAAAATAGACGTGCTGCTGCTCATCATATCCCTATCATTACTGTTCATATTTGTTTTAATATATCATGATGTTGCCACATAACTATCACACGAAAGGAAATTGTGTGGGGGGGGCCGTAGAACTATTGTACAGAAGGAATTGTGCTCAGGTGTGTTAGGAGATGCTACTCGGCAGCGTTTGGGGATGTTGGTGATCTTACTCAAGTAATTGTGGGATGTTAATAAATCAACACTGCAGCTGACTAATGACTAAGATTTCTAAGTACCATTATTGTTAGAGAGAGAGAGAGAGAGGGGGGGCGGGGAGAGAGAGAGAGAGAGAGAGAGAGAGAGAGAGAGAGAGAGAATATCATTCAGTCAGAGATATGAGGCTGAAAGTGAGCTAGTGTGAGGTTGATAGGACAATGTGAGATGTTAGAGAAACTCCTTCATACACGTTCAGAAACATACCACACAGAAGATAGGACAAGGCAGATTGTAATATAACATTCTTTCAATAAACAGGCTCTTAGAGTTTACACATGTACTTATTTTAACTACAAATTATAAAAGATATTCCCAGGAATTCTAACTTTCAACTAAGAGCCTCTCTGGCTAGACTAATAAAAATAGACACACAAAAACACAGAAGTCACATACCCCAACACCATGATCACTGTGGCCAGGCCCGAAGGCCGAGAGGCCCAGCAACACCTTGACTCAACTAGAGGATGCCAGGGAAGGGAGAGCTGAGTGGAAGTTGATATCTTTAATTCATATAGCTTTTGCCTGAGTCGGAATTGAACAACCGTGGCGTGGCACTGAACGCCAGGCACTGGACATTACCAAGGTCTGATGTTCATTACTGACCAACTGCTCGGGGATGGGGGGAAGGGGGAGGGGCGTGGCAATGTCAGGGATGGGATGAGTGTGGTGAGGGGGGCAGCACAAGAGGGGACCTAGCTGTTGGCTACCGCTCAGTCCATCCGGGGTAGGTATAATGACCGGATGTAACTGCTCGGGGTGGAGGGGAGGAGGGGGGGGGGCACTAAAGGGGCTCAGAATGTCTCTCAGGCTGACACTTGGTATCACGCTTTAGATCAAGACGATTCCTTTAGCGCACGTGTGAACGGCTGGGGGTGGCGTGTGTGTGTGTGTGTGTGTGTGTGTGTGTGTGTGTGTGTGTGTGTAGTGTGTGTGTGTGTGTGTGTGTGTGTGTGTGTGTGTGTGTGTGTGTGTGTGTGTGTGTGTGTGTGCGTGCGTGACTCTGTGATATAAACATGAAATCAACAGAATTAGTGTGTCTGCATGCGGGCATGCACGGTGTGTACATGCATCCGTGCGTGCAATTGACGTTATCGAGTGGATTTAAACACAACATACTATTCAAGACCAGACCTGTTCAAGTTCTTCACAACGTTGGTCAGGCTGTGAGGTGACGGCTAGGGAATACCATGCTCATCGTTAAGATGCTCACCAAGAATGTTGGGAAGGACCAAGCTATTATCTCTGACAAGTTCTAGCTGGCATTGCCTGGGTGGTCTCATTACTGTAGGGACCGTGGAAATTCTTCCATCCAATCTGAGTGTTCTTACATTCCATATGGCAAATGGGACTATGTTCCTTTAATGTATCCTCCAGCAGCGAACTTTTTCCATCTGCCATAATCGAGGTTGACGGATGTTGCGACGGGCCCGATGTGATATCTGTATATTTCTCTTTCATACGCTGTCTCTTCTATAGTTCGAGCATAGACATCTATCTATCTATCTATCTATCTATCTATCTATCTATCTATCTATCTATCTATCTGTCTGTCTGTCTGTCTGTCTGTCTATCTATCGATCTATTTATCTATCTATCTATCTATCTATCTATCTGTCTGTCTGTCTGTCTATCTATCTATCTATGAGGTGATCACTTTAACTGATGGACACCTTTTGACCTTCCTTGCATCATTAAATGAATCATCAAGCATAGGCTCAAATATTTCCCCTTCATTTTTTACAGTTTACATGATGATTTTAGGTCTTCAACAATTTATTTCCTTACCACTATTTCTTTTCGTCTTACTTTTCAACCCTTCTCTGGCTTCTTCGGGTTGTTGCTGGATTCTGCTTTTTAGCCCTTGGTGGTGAAAATACTACATACTTAAAGACTGTGGTATAAATCCAAGGTGCCAAGGAACCACAAACACAATCAACCGTGCCTCCTTGACGAGTCCGATCCAGCAGATGGAAGACCTCAGATTAGGCACTATGAATGGTTTTGTCTCAGGATAGATTGCGATGGTTCCCACATAGTCTGGTGAAGGGTGTGATATTTGTAATGTATTTCCTTGATGTTTTGTTCTTATTTTCTTTCTTCCCACGCCCGTCCCCCCACCCCATCCCTCCTTGTTTTCTTTTTTCTTCTTCTTTTTTTCTTCTTTTTTTTCCTAAATCTGTAATAATTCAATTATGGTATGATGGAGGAATTGTTGTCCTGCACTTGTTTTCCCTCACTACGACATTGTTCAACATGATATTGTTTGGTCCATTTGTGGGAGATTGTATCTCTTAGGAGATCAAAGTAAAGGCTTTTCTGCAACGATTCTTAGCTGCTGATATTGGTTGGGTTATCAAGCCGCAGAGCTGATCACTTTGACTGATGGATACTGTCACACTGTGCATAAATGCATGCCCGCACTCAGCCCAGCATTCACTCCGTGCACATGCAATCTCTCCAAACAACGAGAAGGCACACTACAATAACTCTTCTTCTCCCCCTCCTCTCCGGGGAATAATTTACTAAACAATAATCAACTTCTCAAAACTTTCAATCTTATGTTCCTCCACTCCAGTGGAGGTACAGACATTCGACAGATCCACTAGCTGGGACCAAATTTCATCTCATTATACATAGTAATTCATACATATTTCGTTTAACGGTTTCTCCTCCTCACTGGTGAAACAATGTTTATATTTTCAAAGAAGAATCAAAAAGATGGCTTAAAATATAGGAATATCAACTGAGTTCCAATCCAAGGGGGGACATTTAACATTCATTGTGGGTCAACATGACAGATTCTTTAAATCTTCTCACGACTCCGGCAGTCGTCGTCGTCTTCGCAATTAGGTGCTGCCACAGCACTGTTGTCACACAACTGCCACAGTTGCCTCTATCATTACTGGTGCTGCCACAGCACCTGGAAGGGCTGAAACACGAATGAAGTCCGTGTAAGTAATCTATTTTAAAATCTGAATAATGATAAATTCTTTTCCCTTTTTCCCTTTTCTTAACTCTCTCTTTTCTCTCCCCATCTGTCTATACCTCACCTGGTAATGGTGAATTGAAGGTGGAACTCGTTCTTCAAACAACCTGTCTGGTCAGTGTCCCCAAGCCATCTCCATCCTATTCCTTATTTTTCCCTCCTGCGCTCTTTTCGAGTACACATTCAGTGAGTACTCGTCTAACTCTACGCATTACCAGCCCTTGGTTACTTGACCAATGGACAAGACAACGTCCGCCCATTCAACCAATAATCGCCTTACGTCTATAGCCACCAGCGACACCGATCACACTGGTCAAGCCATACAAATTATCTTTTCTTTTACCTTTCCTCTTCCCTACCTAGGGAAATGCTTTATAACAAATATGGGCGTACGCGACGGAGCGTCACATGTCGCCATATGAGGCTACATCACATGACACCCCCCATCCCGGGGTGAAAAAAAAAACTTTCGCCAAGAATTTTTTTAAAATACACATACACATCTAGTTAATATACAACTTCAACCATCAATCATGAATGTTTCATTATACAAGAGTTTCCATTAATGCATAGAACTAACCTTTATGAACATCATAAAGATCCAAAATCACAATCCAAAATCTTAGTTTAAAAAGAAATGTACAATCAGTTTTGTTTAGTTTTTTAAAAACAAATTCATACTCCTTCACCACAAATCTCGAGTCACACATACACGAAGAACATGGACACCAGCTGTCAGATTTGAAATGTTGTGTGATTGAACTCATAAAGTCCACAGATGTACAGAAAAGAAAAGACAGAGAGAGGATGTGGAGACACAAGTTGAAGACCAACTACCCTTTTGGTCTCAATGTGTGGGATTAGTTGGTTTCACGTGAACAATCTGCCCTGGGAACTTTGCCCTTCGCTGAACCAAGACTTCACCCAGGCATCATTATTTATCATACAGTGATGAAGGGGGGGGGGGGGGAATTAATGACGTAAAAAACACACATTACGTCAAATAGTTTTGACGCCGACTTCCATGGTCAGCTGAGGAAGGTTTGCAAAAACCGAAAGCGCTTCTTTAAAATGCTTTGGGTGTTTGTTGTTTTTTTATTTGAATTATACACGAAGAACATATAATGATATTCATTATTCCAAATGCCAATATGTTTATATATACCAAAATGTAAGCATAGTTTTTCTTGCCTTTTTTCACAAAAACATATGTCCCAACTTCCTCATAAAATGAGAATTTCCTCATGGCGCACTTGAGAAAAATTTGCCAAGTGAAAAGTCTTTGTTCAAGCAAAAATATACAATATAGTAGTCCACTCGAAAGTTTTTTTTTTTCATTCTTCACAATGGACCGACGTGAAAAAAAAAACTTGTAAGACATCAAATGAAGTATTCTGCACACATTCACAAAATAGCATCCTACAAAGAGCCACCAATGCCAATACATATGCACTTTTGGAGAAAGATCAGTCACAACTACTTATCAATTCAGATTGACAATAGCAGACATAACCCTGCCAAAATGTCAATAAAGTCTTTCCACAATGAAAACAAACAGCAGAATAATAAAGTCCATTCACAATGAAAACAAACAGCAGTTACAGCTGCACGAAGGATACTGTGCACTCACGCACGAGACAGAAAATCCGCCATGACATTCTGAGTTCCAGGTAATGGCTCAATGTCAAACTTGAACTCCTGCAATGATAAAGCCCATCTTAACAGCCTGCTATTTTTGGCCTTGGACAACTGCAAAAATGTCAATGGCCTGTGGTCGGTTTGTAACCGAAACTGTCTTCCAGTCAGGAATCTGGCAAATTTCTCACAAGCCCAAACAATGGCAAGACACTCCCTCTCAATTGTTGAGTATTTGACTTGTGTGTTAGAGAACCTTTTACTTGCATATTGGACAGGGTGTAACAATCCATTCTTTTCCTGCAACAGTACAGCTCCCATGCCTTTGGAGCTGGCATCAGTTCTCAAAACAAAAT
This sequence comes from Conus canariensis, assembly GCA_033310375.1. Lineage (NCBI taxonomy): Eukaryota > Metazoa > Mollusca > Gastropoda > Neogastropoda > Conidae > Conus > Conus canariensis. The sequence goes on along the minus strand of CM065735.1, from coordinate 53,859,196 downwards.
CCTCTGAAAGAGAGGGCAAAAGTAGCACAGGGAATGAATTGAGGGTGTTTTGAACACATTCCAGAGCTTTCTGGCACTCATCTGACCAGACAATACTTTTGTTTTTTGTTCCTTTTGTTAGCCGGTCTAGCCGTCAGACCAAAATTCTGGAGTTTACTAAAACAATAGCTCTCAAGTTTTCCAGAAGATCATTCCATGACTTTGCAGCAAGCAAAATGTCATCAAAAAAACTTACTGCTCCACACTCATGAAGTTTTAGTGAGCGCATCATTCTGGCAAAAGAAGCTGGGGCGTTTTGTAAACCAAATGGCATTTTCGTCCATTGAAACAGTCCAAAAGGTGTCTGAAAAGCTGTTTTTTACTTGTCTGCTTCAGCCATCGGGATTTGCCAATATCCTTTAGTCAGATCTATTTTGACAAAATATTTTCCTTCTGACACTTGACAAAAAAGTTCCTCAATGTCTGGGATAGGTTCTGCATCAAACACAGTGATTTTGTTTAACTTCCTGTAATCGATGCAAAACCGCACCGAGCCATCAGGTTTGTCCACCAATACAACAGGTGAGCTGTATGGTGACGAGGACGGTTCAATAACTTTCAACCCAAGCATAACTTGAATCTCTCTCTCGACAACCTGTTTTTTCGCAAATGGGAGAGGGTATGGTTTGACTCGGACTGGGTTTTCCGTACTCAAGTGAATAGTATGGGGTTCAATTGCTGTCACTGTCCCTGGGGTATCAGTCATAACATCCTGAAAGTCCTTCAAAATACCTTCCAATTGTTCTTTCTGAATCAAAGACAGATCATCACACACAACAACATCACGATAAGTTTCTCCCTGGACAGAAGGAGTGGGCAGAGGTACAATATTATCTATACTGGTAGATGTTAACAATCCCACATTTGTTGTTTGTACAGTCTTTGCTCCGTCTCTGTATGTGACATCAGGTACAAAATCAGAATCAATGATTTCTGTAACAGCCACATGTGTTCCAGACACTGGACATATCCATTCAACTGACTCATTAATGGCAACATTTGTACGTTCAACATACTTTTTTAGCATGTTTACATGGAACACCTTTTCAGCATTTGCCATTTTCACTTTGGGAACCACAATCCGTTTGTTGTCTTGTCCAGGTGCATGATTGTAGAGGATGTCAGAGTCCAGTATGTACGTCGGCTTGTCCGTTAGTATGTCAGAGACAGTCTGCTTTGCAGAAGAAAATATAGTCATCAGTGTCTCTTCGCTTCTCTGCATGGTCTTCAAAACATCTGGCGTAACTTTTAGTTCATCCAGTTTTGAAACCTTGAGCGGTTTTGTTGGTTTTCCCTGCTCTACAACTTTTGACCCTGTACTGATGAGACAAGGAACGAAAGATCCTCTGGCACCACCATGTACTGTTGCAACACCTGGTAGATTTCCCAAAATCAAATCACAAACTGGATTCTCAATAACACAGGCGGTAAGCGACCCGGAGTAGTATGGTGTATCGACGGAAATTTTTGCAAGTGGAAAAGTTTCAATTTTTCCACCAAACGATCTGCATCTCTGAACACTGTCAAGATATTGGTCTGGTAGAACAAAAGATTTCCTTACGCCAGCTGTGGTGCAACCTGTATCTCGCAAAACAGAACCTTGTAAACCATTAATGGCACGATCCTCCAAAAGAAGACCATCAATGGACTGCTCTGGCGCCAAAACAAGACCTTCTTCACATGTAGTGGAAACAAATCCAGTCTTTGCTCCACTTCCTTTGAAAGGACAGTCCCGTTTCAAATGGAATTTGCCATCGGGAGTCGGAATAGCTCAGTTGGTAGAGCGCCGGACTCGTAAACTTGGTGATCCTGGGGTTGCAGGTTCGAACCTCTGCCGGGGGCGTTTTGGTACAGGGGGATTTTTCCCTCGGAGTTAACGTTGGTTCTGACTCCTTTTCCCATACAGTCCTTCGAATGAGACTATAAACCGAGGTTCCGTGTGTGAACGTACGCATAACATCTTGCACACACGTAAAATCCCATCACCAACTTTCGGAAGAGTAGGCCAGTTTGGCCGTTGGTATAGATGACACGTTACACATAGCATGCACCCTGCATGAGAAATGGAAAGAATGAAGGAAGTAAGGAAAATGAGTGATCGATATTGAACGATACTGACTGGATGACACGGGAAACGACTGAATGAAGCGCCAGCTGGCAGCTCTTCAGTCGGCACTACCCAGGTAGGCAGCCCGTTGTGTAAACGAGTGTTGATTGTAAAGTGCTTAGAGCTTGGTCTCTAGCCGAGAATAGGCGCTATATAAGTATTCATTATTATTATTATTATTATTATTATTATCACAAAAATGGCAACGCATGGTTTGGTCGATGGACAACTGGGTACCGTTAGTCTGCGAACCTCGACCTTGTCCATGCACTGGACCAAAGGGTCTGCGCGGTTGTTGTTCACCATGCCCTCGGAAAGGAAAAGGTCTTTCCGGTGGTGTGTATTGGTACTGACGGAAATCGCCAGAACCGACATGGCCTTGACCACGGAAAGGTCGTTGTCTGTTGCCAAACGACGTGTAAGAGTGCGGACCTTGGAATGAAGCGCGATTTCCTCTTCTAAAGTTTCCTTGTCCAGAATGCATTTGAAATGCTGCTTGAGACTCGAAAAGGGACGAATTTTCCTTGCGGGCAACACCTTTATCCGGACGAGCAATACAGTACTGATCCGCCATCTGACACATTTCGTCAATGCTGTCGAACTGTCTTTCCTTAAGAAAAGTGGCCAAATCTTTGCTGACGCTCTGAAAAAGTTGCTCTCGCAGTAGCAAATCTCGTAGTGATTCGAAAGTTTTATTCGTCTTTGTTAGCTCTATCCATCTGTCTAAACAATGACTCATTCTTATAAAAAAAAAAAAAAAAAAACCGGAAATGATTGTCCCTTGTCAGGACGAATAGATCAGAAACGCTCACGAAAACGGTCAGCTGAACACTGAAACTTCTTTAAGAGTTCTTCTTTTAATTGGTCCCAAGTCAACCCTTCCTTTGCTGCAAGTGTGTGGTATAGCGCCAAAGCACTTCCTTAAACAGCAACGCGATAAACAACGTCCATTTCTCCTTCAGCCAACCACAAGAAGTAGCGTGGTTCTCGAACCGAAAAAGAAAACTGTCAATGTCGTCGGTTTTTTCTTCGAACGGCGGCAACTTCGGAATGTATGTTGACTTCGGATGAAATGTACTCGTGGAACCGACCGGTGGAGGTGATGGAGGTTCTCTCGATGCCTGTAATCTTTTAATTTCCGCATCAGTCTCTAATTCATGTTGTCTCAGTTTAAACTGCCGTTCCTTATCCTTATCATCTAACTCTAGTTTTCTTTGATTTTGTTCCATCTCTTTCTGTAGTTTTTTCTCTTCAAACGCTAATCTTTTTAGATTTTCTTGTCGTTCTTTATCTTTTTCTTCTAGGTGTCTTTGTTCTCTCTCTCTCTCTCTCTCTCTCTCTCTCTCTCTCTCTCTCCTCTCTCTCTCTCTCTGTCCATACATTGTTGGACATAGTTTGCTAATTTATCACCATCAAAGCCTAAACGCTCGGCCTGTCGCACATATTCATCAAAATTTTCCATCAGGAATAGTTACCACAAACAAACAAGAAACAATGACTAAATATGATTAAAATAAGGCGATATGTGATGTTATATACGTCTCCAAAACAAACAACTTTGTTACAGTATGTACAAATAAAGAATTTAGATGCTGGTATAAACAGAAAAATAATAAAAGCTTACAAAAGAGAAACACTAATAAGAATTGACAATGTGATCTTTCCAAAAGAGATTTTCACTAATATTCTTTCCTAAAGACAGCTAAAAAAAATTAAATCCAATACTAATAACTCTTTTTTTTTTTTTCATTGAAAAGAAAACAGACAAAATATAAAGGTTTTTTTCCCCGGAAATAAATTCTTTATAATGTTTATGTTCTTAACTGTTCTTGTTTCAGTAGTTACTTTCTTACTTAGTTTCTTGGTAAAACAAAATAGATGAGTTCACAAAACAAACGAATCGCCTTAAACAATAAGTGAATACAAAGTTACAAAACAAATGAATCAACGAACAATTTAAAAGAGGGGGAGAAAACGTACACTAACGGAAATCCTACCTAAAAGATGACAATGATGAAAAGAAACTAGATAGGTGCCTATTGAAGAGAAGGTTTGGAGATTTTTTGTATAGGGGTGAAAAGGAAATGAAAGAATAGACAGGTCCGGTATAGAAAGAGGAAATCAGAAAAAGCGAAAGAGGCCCTCAGACAGCACCCTAATGGCAACTGTCTCCCGTAAAGCTGGAGACGGGGAAGTCTTCAAATAATAATACAAACAATATACTAACAACACAATGCAATAAACAATTAATCTAATAAATATACAATCAGAAAAACACACACAAAAAAACAACCCAAAAGATAATCAAGAAAACAAATGTTTATTAGGACTGAGCGGTAATCCACTCCACCACCTACACTAGTTGAGTGGCGGAGATGAAGTCGATCCCACACTCAGAGGGGAAAGGGGAAAAATCCAAATGAAACGAGAGGAAAGATAAAGAATTAGATAGTAATGAGAGAGGGAGGGACTATCGACTCCCCAACGCCATGCTCCCCTGCTAAATTAGAGCAGGAAGAGGTTGGGGCTATCAGTCCTGGGGAAGGGGACAAAACAAAATCTAATCTAGGGGAAGGACAGCGACTCCTCAACGCCCTGCCCCCTTGCTGCCAGGTACGAGCAAGAGGAGGTTGAGGCTATCGGTCCTGAGGGGGGAAAGGGTCAAAAGGAAATCCTACAAAAAGAAACAACCCTAACAGTGTAGAGCAAACAAAAGAAATCTCAAACACTCGAACACACACATACAGAAACAAATGAAAAAAAAATACTACAAATAGTAATCACAGCAATACATACGAACTTGCCCAAATAGAAATCTTAATTTTTCCTTTAGAGGAGGGATCTTAATTTTCCTTTCGAGGGGGTACAAAAAAAACCTTGTCCTATGTCCTTGTCGGGGTCACCACTGTCACACTGTGCATAAATGCATGCCCGCACTCAGCTCAGCATTCACTCCGTGCACATGCAATCTCTCCAAACAACCAGAAGGCGCACTACAATAACTCTTCTTCTCCCCCTCCTCTCTGGGGAATAATTTACTAAGCAATAATCAACTTCTCAAAACTTTCAATCTTATGTTCCTCCACTCCAGTGGAGGTACAGACATTCCACAGATCCGCTAGCAGGGACCAAATTTCATCTCATTATACATAGTAGTTCATACATATTTCGTTTAATGGTTTCTCCTCCTCACTGGTGAAACAATGTTTATATTTTCAAAGAATAAAAAAGATGGCTTAAAATGTAGGAATATCAACTGAGTTCCAATCCAAGGGGGGACATTTAACATTCATTGTGGTCAATATGACAGATTCTTTAAATCTTCTCACGACTCCGGCAGTCGTCATCTTCGCAATTAGGTGCTGCCACAGCACTGTTGTCACACAACTGCCACAGTTGCCTCTATCATTACTGGTGCTTCCACAGCACCAGGAAGGGCTGAAACACGAATGAAGTCTGTGTAAGTAATCTATTTCAAAATCTGAATAATGATACATTCTTTTCCTTTTTCTCTTTTCTTAAATCTCTCTTTTCTCTCCCCATCTGTCTATACCTCACCTGGTAATGCTAAACTGCAGGTGAAACTCGTTCTTCAAACAACCTGTCTGGTCAGTGTCCCCAAGCCATCTCCTTCCTATTCCTTATTTTTCCCTCCTGCGCTCTTTTTGAGTACACATTCAGTGAGTACTCGTCTAACTCTACGCATTACCAGCCCTTGGTTACTTGAC
>CM065735.1:53823322-53848322 GCA_033310375.1 Conus canariensis | reverse complement strand
AGAGAGAGAAGAGAGATCCAATGCGCGAAGTGTACAAGAGACAGCGTATCAAAGAGAAATATACCGTTATCTAAACGGATCTCTCGCAACATCCGTCAACCTCCATGATGGCGGATGGACAAAGAGAAATATACCGTTATCTAAACGGATCTCTCGCAACATCTGTCACCCTCCATTATGGCGGATGGACAAAGAGAAATACACCGTTATCTAAAGGGATCTCTCGCAACATCTGTTAACCTCCATTATGGCGGATGGACGAAGTTTGCTACTGGAGGAAAACCATGCAGTATACGTTAAAAGAACATAATCCCATTTGTCACATGGGATGTAAGAACATGTAGATTGGCTGGAGGAATTTCTGCGGCCCCTATTGCAATGAGATCACCTAGGATGAGTGACAGGACTATGCCAGCTAGAACTGGTCAGAGATAATGGCTTGGTCCTTCCCAAAACTCGTGGCGAGCATAAAACGTCCTGACGATGGACATAGCATATCACAGCCTGATCAACGTTGTGAAATACTTGAACAGGTCTGGTCTGAAATAGTGTGTTGTGTTAAACTCATCTCAATGACATAAATTGCACACACGGACGTGGTAAGCATACGCACACACCTTGCATGTGCGTATGCTGACACACAGGTTCTGTTGATTTCATGTTTATATGGCAACTTGCATAATAAGTTTGAAAATATGAAGTGTGGTAATAGTGATATGATGAGAAGCGGCGTGTCTCTCTCTCTCTCTCTCTCTCTCTCTCTCTCTCTCTCTCTCTCTCTCTCTCTCTCTCTCTCTCTCTCTCTCTCTCTTTTTAGTTTTGATGTGGATTGCGATGCAATTTACACACACACACACACACAGACGCGCGCGCGCGCGCGCTCGCGCACACACACATATTGAATATACCCGTTTCTTTACGTGAAGTCAATCAATTATAAAAGCAAACCGTCTGGTGCCGATTCAGAAAACTACAAATATACGTTGCTTGATATGGCTGATAAAATTACTCATTTAATTGATTATGAACATGTAAACATCATTCCTCATTTACAAGTGAAAAATATGTAGCAATACAGACATTTTATTCTGATATTTTATAACTTAAAACTTGATGCCTTCAAAATAATACATAAATGAAGCAAAATGAATGTGTAGAGAACGAAGAATAACCAGCAATTATCTGCTCTTTGACTGTTTACCTCTTGGAGCTCATTTACCATTATTATGAGGCATGTCTTTGCATTAAGTCTTTTCAGATTTTAGTTTGCCTTCAATGTGGTATTTTTTTCTTCTTTAATTTGTAGTCCAGTTAAGTAGTTACTGTAAGATAATTTGCGGGTATATTGTACGGATGTAAAGAGGGACATGTATATACACTTATATACCCACATTATGCAGACACTTCCATAGTCACAGACATGTATGCATCTCTCTCCCTCCCTCCCTCCCCTTCCTCTCTCTCTCTCTCTCTCTCTCTCTCTCTCTCTCTCTCTCTCTCTCTCTGTGAACAGATATAAAACTGAAGTACTACTACTACTACTACTAACCACAACGCAACAACCCCACACACCCACCCAACACACACACACACACGCACAACCACCACACACACACACACACACACACACACACACACACACACAACACACACCACACACACACACACACACACACACACACACACACACACACACACACACACACACACACACACATACACACATACACAACACACACACATACAGCACACATGCATGACATGTGTACACAAAAACGCAAGCAGAAGAGAGAGAGAGAGACAGACAGACAGACAGAGACAGAGACAGAGACAGAGAGACAGAGAGAGATAGAGAGACAGAGAGACAGAGAGAGACAGGAGAGAGGCAGAGATGTGTGTGTGTGTGTGTGTGTGTGTGTGTGTGTGTGTGTGTGTGTGTGTGTGTGTGTGTGTGTGTGTGTGTCCAGACTTTGCAAATTGAATTGGATGATTGACATTTTCATTGCATATGTTTGAAAGGACAGGTCTTGGCAAAGCGAATGTTGAACGTCTCGCTTCTGTTTTTGAACATATACAACTACACATATATGGGAACAACGTATGTGTCTCACGACTATGTACGAACCGACTCCTTAAACACTTCATTTCACGAAGACTGCATGCAGGTTAGATTCAGTCAGATGGAGTTTTTGCCTTGGGACAATGCAGATAATATTGTCAGCGAACATGTAGAGAGAACTGTAAGCAGAATTAAGAACTATGTCGTAGCTTTTTGTGCAGTTATCGGCATACCCGCCAACATCATCAACATGGCCGTTTTCATCAAACAGAGCTTGAAGGATCGTGTTAACCTGTGTCTGTTTTCACTGTCTTTGGCAGATGCAATTGCCTCGGTGATATCATTTTTGGACAATGGTGAAATAATTTTCGCGTCTAAGTACTATGGACCCCTGCCTACTTTTCTTTCAAACAACAACCTTATTGCTTTTTATGGTGGCCTCTTTATTTCTCCAGTGATCTCAGCGATAATTGCCTGTGAGAGATGTTTCTGTGTGCTCAGTCCCCTGAAGTATCGGACACTGTTGCGTACAAGAACTATGGCTGTCATCATAGCAGCGGTGTACGTCGTGATTCTGAGTTTGTATTATATCGTGACATTCAGGTATCATATTGGCTGCATACACGAGCCAGATCTTGGAATTTCGCTGAAAACTATGGTTGTAAATACATTTTACGAACAACATCAGCAGTTTATTGATAGTCTTGATAGTATTGTGTTCGGTGCTGGGTTTGTTGGTACTACAATGATTGTAGTTCTGACAGCAACGGTAATTACAGCATCCAAACTTCGTCAGATAGTGACGTGGCGTGCACAAAAATCGTCGTTAATTTCCTACCCAGAAGTTGTGCTTACCAAGATGTTGATTGGCACTTCAGTGTTGTTCATCATTTGTGGTACGCCGGGCAGCCTGTTCCGTGTGGTGTGCCTCTTTTTCCCAGAAATGACTGCAGGTCGACGGAATCAGAATTTCTACCTGTCTGGTGTATGGGTTGTTGAGGGACTAGGTCTGATAAATGCCACCTTCAATATCTTTATATATTACAAAATGGGATCACGGTACAGGGAAACCTTCTGGACGTTATTCTGCGGAAAATTCAACAGAAATTAAACATGTGAGATGTAGTTAGCATAATTGTATGCAAGTAAAGTAATGCCCATTATATGGTGCATCTTTCTTCATCATAAAATGGGGTCATGATATGGGTTACACATTCTAGACTTCATACTGTAGAAACGTCAATAAAGAGTGAAAGCGTCAGATGTAGCTGGTTTAAGATCTGTCCAGTTTACAGAGTAATCCGATTTCGTCCTAGTACTCTTTGATGTATAGAATTTAGCAAAAATCATCAGACATAACAAATATATCAAGGGAAGATAGATAGATAGATAGATAGATAGATAGATAGATAGATAGATAGATAGATAGATAGATAGATGCATAGGGAAATAGGCAGGTAGGTAGGTTGGTAGGTAAGTTGGTAGGTAGATTGGTAGGTAGGTAAGTAGGTGGGTAGGTGGTGGATGGGTAGGTAGTGGTAGGTATAGGTAGGTAGGACAGGTGGGTAGGCACGTAGGTTGGTAGGTAGGCAGCTAGGTCGGTAGGTAGGTAGGTGTCAAACATAAACTTGTACAATTTAATGGCAACACAAAAGACCGACTATCTCTTGAAGAAACAGTAACAAAAAAGGATTAGGTTGGAATGATAGCAGATTTGAATATGAATTGCAAGAAAACATGTGCTATTCAGCTTAATCAAAGAGATAGAAATTCAACAAAAGATATGTGCCACATGTTAAGATGAAATAAAATTCCCCATAATGCAATTTAGGACAAGTATGGCTGACAAGAAACTCACAGAACGCACAGATACATTATATTGAAAAAAAAGGCCTCTGATACAAAAAGCTAGTTGAGAGAATTCCTACCTCACGGGAAAAAAAGAAACTTATCGATAGTATCCAAAATGGAGTGTTTATAGATGGTTTTACCGAAACCACCTAACTTTTTTTTACAGGCACTATGTCTTCTGAGTTTAAAATTCGTGTGGAAAAACAACAAACAAACAAACAAATAAACAGACGAACAAAGACACAAGACAGAATTATCCGGAAGGTTGCATGAAAAAGAATAGATCAGGGTAGCACTGGATTCCTCGACTTAAACTGCTTTATGTCTGATACTAGGGTGGATGATAATAAGACCAGCAACGGTTTTGTCATAAATGAAATATATTGCAACTTTTAAACACACACACACGCGCTCTCTCTCTCTCTCTCTCTCTCTCTCTCTCTCTCTCTCTCTCTCTCTCTCTCTCTCTCTCTCACACACACACACACACACACACACACACACACACACACACACACACACACACACGGATATGAAATAAGCAAACCGAGTGAACATCTGATATAAAACAATCTGACCCCAGCAGTTTCTTTTGGCACAGATATTTCTGCATGTGCATCGGAGTGGTGTGGAACTCCCCCAAAAGACAACTGAATTCTGTGCAGTAAGACTTGATCATTGTTCCTTTGGTCCTCACAAGATGCATCATTTGTTTCATAAGAAATGGGGGGGTGGGGGGGGGAGTAAAGTCTCTGCTCGAAGTGCACAACGTAAAGCAATACCCACACAAATCGAAATCTGCCAAAGTGCTTTTATTACTATAGAAAACTGGGTCGATTTGAGTGGAATTGCAACAGCGTGTTGAATGGCATTGTCGATTTAAGACGCACAGATGTCCACGGACAGAATGGAATGAGCATTTTTCAACCAGATTATACCACTTCCGTGGAAACTGTACACCTGTAGAACTGCCTCTGGACTTCTTGTCGGTTTTTCCCCTTCACTTTTTTTTGTGCAGTTCACCGGTAAACTTTACAAGAATGGCAGTATTTACAAATACCAGATTAAAAATACAGGTCAGGAGAAAGGAATTGAGCATTGCATTAGCCTGTGAGCCCTGAAAGTCTGTGCAATAGTGTCTAGTCCTTTAACATTGGGGTTTTCTTTAAATGGTTTGTAATCCCTGCGGATTTTGATATTAATTACTGGCCCCTATAAGTAGTGTCTTTCACTTTTTCAACATTTCCCCATTCTTTGAGTGCTTTTGTTTGTATTTTTTTGTAGGGAGACGCTTTTCATGTACACAGGAGGATCTGCTCGATTTTGGAGAGTTTCCTTTCCGTTTATATGGAAGCGTCTCTCACCAGCAGATAAGAATCCAGGACGAAGCCTGGTGATCTCTTCACAGAGCAAAACAATTGTCGATTTTTGGTTCTCCTGATCTTTCCTTTGAAACAGAAATTTAAGTAACAAGGCATGCACTGATGAAGTACTTCTTAACCCCACCCCCACCCCCACCCCCTCCCCTCTCCTCCACTTATCTACAATCAAGGCTGTCTTTTAAAGGTATGTTTTAATCGGAACATGTTTTACTTTGCTCCACTCTTTATATGGAAATTAAAGGCATTTAGGCCCAGATTTTATTTTTTTTAAACATTTGATTATCCTGCATTAACATGTATGAAGTTCAAGCTTGTTGAATAGAGTTCAGTGTTTCACCTCGTTCCAATGCAACAGACACCTTGTCGATTTTTGTTCTTCTCTCTCTCTCCTCTCTCTCTCTCTCTCTCTCTCTCTCTCTCTCTCTCTCTCTCTCTCTCTCTCTCTCTCTTACTGATGATATGTACACATTAAAACAAAAGAGGTATCGTCTTAACCGCAAACTTTATGCTGCTTTTAATGATTTCGAAAAAGCTTTTGACTCTATTGAAAGAAACATATTATGGCCTATTCTCTTGAAAAAATGGTATCAAACGAAAACATTTCCAATGTATCCACAGCATGTATGTTACAGTGAGAACTGTAATTCATTCCGGCTCAAAACTGACACAATGTACCTGAGGGGTAAAATAAGGGGACGCTATTAGTCCGATGTTGTTCACTTTATTTATAAATGAATTAGCGTTGGACGTAATCAGAAATGGGAAACATGGTGCTTTATTTACGTATGATTACTTTGAATTATTTACATTACTTTTTGCAGATGATGTGGATCTCTAGTCTGAAACAATCGTTAGGTTACGGACACAATTAAGCAGCCTATATAGAGCGGCATCAGGACTCCATCTAAAGTTGAATATGAATTCTTTTCTTTCTTTCATTCTGCGTACACAGGCTGATACTCCTGCGGACACTGCTTGTATAGACAGGTAGTGGAGTTTTGTGTGTATGACCGTTTTTCATCCCGCCATTAAGGCAGCCATACTCCATCTTCGGGAAGAATATGAATAAAAGTAATATAGTCGGGTTTTTTTTAGGAGAGGTGGATACCTGGCAGCAAGAGAACATTGATCTTACAATGGAATCCCTATACCCGCTGTCAATGTTTATAAGTATTTAGGTATTCATTTTACAGCAAAATTGAGTGTTACTGTGTCGTGTAAATTTTGCCAGCAGAGCGAAACATGCGATGTCAAGTATATTGCAAAAATCATTTGAATCAAACAGTACTTCCTTGTTGTGTATCTAAAATCATTTGTCACACAAGTACAACCAATTGTTCAATATGGGGCTGAATTGTGGGGTTTAAGTAGTGCAACTCGACATTGTAAGAAGGTACACATGTTTGATCTTAAAAACGTCTTAGGTGCTCAAATGCAAACACCAAATGATTTGATATATGGAGAGACAAATGGATACCCCATTTACATAAATTCTGCTATCAGGTGTGTACCATACTGGCTAAAGTTGACAAGAATGGATGAGACAAGATTACCACGAAAAGCATATTGTACGTTGTTCGATTTGAATTATCGTGGCAAAACCAACTGGGTGTCTGATATTCGTTGTAAATTGCAGTTAATTGGTTTTGGGTGTGTATGGCTAAACTAAGGCGCTGAGGGAGTAAATCAGTTCCTTACTGCTTTTAAGGAAAGACTGGTTCTTTGTAGATGGCAAGAATGGGATTTTCATATTAAGAACAGTAAAAGATTTAGTTTCTATAATACTTTTTGCACAGTAGCTGCGGATAAAACGCAATTGAAATTAAACTTAGACAGGCGCCTGAAAATCGTTACTACAAAATTTGGACTTGGCTTTTCAGAAATCGCTGTCTATAAGTTTCGTTACAAGCAACACACACACACACACACACACACACACACACACACACACACACACACACACACACACACACACACGCACGCACGCACGCACACGCACGCACGCACGCACGTACGCACGCACGCACGCACGCACGCACATACACACACACACACACACACACACACACACACACACACACACACACACACACACACACACACTTGCTGATTTAATTTGTCCAATGTGTAAACACGCGACAGAAGATGAGGTGCATTTTGTTTTATGCTGTCCCGTTCTAAAGGATTTAAGATCAAGGTACATACCTTTAAAGTACGGTAAATGTGCAAGTCTTTCTCGTCTTGGTTTACTTCTAGCGTCAAATAATGAAAGAACAACTAAAAATATGCCCATGTATCTATAGAAAGCGTTTGAGTTACGTCCTGTGTTTCTTTCTTAATATATCAATTTTGATCAGTTAAATTGTATTACACTTCTTTTGGAACGATTTTTGGTTGCACCTCCTTCAGTAGGGCAATGGCCTATTATTGAATAAAGTATCCGCATCTGTGTGTGTGTCTCTCTCTCTCTCTCTCTCTCTCTCTCTCTCTCTCTCTCTCTCTCTCTCTCTCTCTCTCTCTCTCTCTCTCTCTCCCATGTTGTATTCATATAAATGTAGTAATCTGTACTGTCAATTTATAAATGAATACATAAATAGACAAAGAAAGAGCGAAAGGAAGAAAATGTATAAATCATGGAAATGCACTCTGAACGTGTCTATAGAGACAGTTATTGTTGTCTATTACAAACAATATAGACAGTTTTTATTCATAACACCCAAGATACTGTTGGTGTGAACACTTGTCATCGAGAGACTCTAGCGCACTTGTGATAAGATGGGGAAGACAGAGTGAGTTCCAAATATCACTGTCTGTCTTGTCTTGTTCCAAACGGGATAGTGTACGTTCACACATGCGAAGCTTTTTTTCAGGTTTAAACTATTCATAAAGTCTAGTTTCTCTCCTTCAAATGTTGTGTACTACGTTAAGAGAAGCTCATCCGACAAAGGGTAAAGATGGAAAAGGTTGCGTTTGTTGAAATCCAAGATATGATATCCTTACAATATTTTGTCTTGAAATTGTCTTTAAATAAAAACAGAATGTTTCATGCGCGTGAAAGCGAAGAAAACTAACACTGGGTTTTTGTGCTTTTTTTAATTGTTGTTGTTGTTTTTGATTTTTGTTTTTGTTTCTCTGTTGGGTTCATTAAAAAAATTAGTTAATAAATTGTGATTCATTTCCCAAAGCTTGATGAATTGTAGCTTTCGTATGCAATTCGCCCAGGTGCATGTGTGTGGAAAAGTTTGACATCAAAAAGTTCCTAAGAATACAGGCAAGCAATGTTCTGCCTGCCAAACAAAGACATGGATAAAACAGGCAAGCAATGTTCTGCCTGCCAAACAAAGACATGGATAAAACAGGCAAGCAATGTTCTGCCTGCCAAACAAAGACATGGATAAAACAGGCAAGCAATGTTCTGCCTGCCAAACAAAGACATGGATAAAACAGGCAAGCAATGTTCTGCCTGCCAAACAAAGACATGGATAAAACAGGCAAGCAATGTTCTGCCTGCCAAACAAAGACATGGATAAAACAGGCAAGCAATGTTCTGCCTGCCAAACAAAGACATGGATAAAACAGGCAAGCAATGTTCTGCCTGCCAAACAAAGACATGGATATTAGAGTTGGCTCCCTGATGACATGATGACAGCTCAGTTATTCATTTCTACCCAGTCTTAAATTTATCATTTTCGTACTCCTTTTGTGCTTGTACCACAACCTCTGTCTGTCTGTCTGTCTGTCTGTCTGTCTGTCTGTCTGTCTGTCTCTCTCTCTCTCTCTCTCTCTCTCTCTCTCTCTCTCTCTCCTCTCTCTCTCTCTCTCTCTCTCTCTCTTAGTACTTAGTTTGTCTTAGTACTTAGTTCCTTAACGGGCAAGGGCCGGATGAAAAAAAGCATGTGTTTGCTTATCTGTTACCCTTGGAAATAAAGATTATCATCATCATCATTATCATCTCTCTCTCTCTCTCTCTCTTCTCTCTCTCTCTCTCTCTCTCTCTCACACACACACACACACACACACACACACACACACACACACACACACACACACACACAGAGCCAAGACAAATAACAAAGATAGTCTCAAAATCTGCTTATTATTTTTTTTTGTTTTAATTCCCATTTGATGAAAAAGTTCCTTCCGGGTGAAAGCATCTCCAGTTTACATTATCATATCTTATGAGGTCAAAAGACCAATGGAAGATCGCCTTTAATCATTACATATCTGGGATTAAGGAAATAAGTACCGCTAGTTTATTTGTTTCCAACACCAACCTAATGTGTGTGGCCACCTGGTCAACCACAGGTAGGAACGACATAAGCTAACCAATAGGACTTCTGCTCGGATTTACGTTGTTTATAGCCCGGCTTACCAGCAAAGGGCTATATGAGTGGTGTCACCCTGTGGAAGTCAGCTCTCAACATCGATTGAAACACACACACACACACACACACACACACACACACACACACACACACACACACACACATACACACACACACACACACACACACACACACACACACACACACACACACACACACACACACACATACGCGTGCGCGCGCGCGCACTCACCTCATTACAACGGGGAAAAAGAACTGCCAGAATGTGGTTACAATTCTTCCTTCATAACTCAAAAATCTCATCATGTGGGACATCTCTGAACAGGGTTTTCATGTGATCTGCTGTAAAGTGTTTGTGTGTGATATAACGTAGGTCCTGGCACTGTGTAAGAATATATGTCATAGTGAGTGGTAGATTACATGGGATGCACCACGGAGCTTTTTCACTTTTCAAAAGATATGACTAGGTGTAAAAGGAGTGATCTGTATGTCAAGAACACAAGACTGTTTCTTCCTTTTGGTCGCCAGTGAGTGGCAATCGGTAATAACTCTGTAAGATCTGGGTGTACTAGTACAGTTTGTAACCCATCAGTGATTTCCATTTCTCTTGCTAGCGGTCTGTGACGTAAGCCTGAGCTTTAGGTTTCAGACTGGTGTGCTGGAAGTAGAATCCGCTCGTCTCTTTATTTGTGGCCTTCTTGGTGAGTTGATCAACGTCATTGCCTTGAACGCCGAGCAGATAGGGAAAACAGGACTGTATCACCCCTCAAGAGAGTTTCAAATAACTTCTTTTTGTTTTCTTTTTCTTGCACATGTTCAGTCCTAAGTAGGCCATCTAGCACTTTAGATTATGTCTCTGTCTGCTGCTTCCATAAGGGCTGAATCGCGGGTTAGTCCTCTGCCATCTAGCTCTCTTCTGGCTGTTCTGCACCAGATTTCTTTGGGTGGCCCATGGCTCGCTCTCTGTGTGTGTTGAGTTGGATGGCATCTGACCAAAGTATCCCTACCATCTCCGTCAGCGCAACAGCACTGAGTAGTGAGGTGGTGGGAATTGGGGTGAAAAGGGTTTGCTGATGAACATGTTCTTTCCCGTCAAGAGGGAGGGTTGTTTTCTGAGCGGAACAAATGAGAGTTTTATGAGAGGGTGGTTTTATCACAGCTTGCCTGAAGACGTTGCCAAAACAGCAAAAAGAGCCGGAAAGGAGAGAACCATGGAAGATTCTTGTCAAACTGGGATGAAGACAATCAGTGCTTTCATGCATAAACTTGACCGCTTGACTCAAGAGAGAGAGAGAGAGAGAGAGAGAGAGAGAGAGAGAGAGAGAGAGAGAGAGAGAGAGGAGAGGAGAGGGAGACAGAGACAGAGACAGAGAAAGAAACAGACAGACAGACATACAAAGACGGGAAGAGGCGAGGTAACCACTACTCTAGTTTGCAGTTGACATGGATTATTTTCCTTGGACTGCCTCATTTCCGCTATTTCTGTTCATAGGTTGCGGTTTCACTTCTCCACAGAGATGGGCGAAAAGGTTGAACAGCCGGTCTACATGATTTTCCATGACGGATGACGGCTAGTCAGTTCTGGGTGAGCGTACTCAATGATAGTAGAAAGAAACTCGTGGAGAGCGTGGCAGCAGAGAGTCCTCAGAAGAGAAGCCCCCTTCAAGCAAGTGTTTCGGCCCTTATCTCCTGACACTCTAGGGGGTTGGGCCACACCCGGTTCATGACTCCGGATGTCCCTCTGCTGCCCCTTTTTTTTTTTTTTTTTTTCCCATCTTGGGACGAGCCATGGCTGGGATTCGAACCCATGACCCTCTGGACATGCTCATTTTCCACTTAATGACTCGCGCTTTAACCACTGAGCCACAGGGACACCTGATATTTGTAGGGAAATTAAGCCTTATGAAGTTCACTTTTGTTCCTCCTTGACCAGATCCAGCTTGAACACCTCTCTGCCGCTTCTGCCATTGCTTTCAGGGCTCTGGTTTTTTCCTTCCCTGCAACTGAGAGCTGTTTCATGAGGCTGTATGCAGACGTTCCTACAAACCCCCTAGCTCCAATTTCTGCAGTGAGGACTTTGACCTGATAGCCTTCTCTCCTCAGGCTGTTTGCCAGATCAGCATACTTTTCAGTCTTGTAGATTTGAGCTGCCTCCATTCTGTTCTCATATGGCACCGTGAGCTCGATCATGATCAGCTGCTTGGTTGACTTAGAGTGGACTACTATGTCTGGTCTCATGCCACTCTTGCTGATGATCTCTGGGTGACTCTTCCATTCTGGGAGGTCTGCAGTGCACTCCCAGTCATCTGCCCCGTCCAGCAGACTCTGCCTGCATGTTTCGAGTGGCACTGTTGTTCTTGGCCATGATTTGCTGCCTCCTGCCGTGAAGAATGTTGCGGGTGCTTTTGGAGTCCTGATTTTCCCTTTTGTGGTGTTGGTACTAGCCCAGACTACTTGTACAATTTCTTTGAGCACTTGGTTGTGCCTCCATGTGTACCTTCCTTGAGCCAGGGCTACTTTACATGAGCTTAGGACATGCTCCACTGTTTGTTTTTCATGGCAGAGGGGCATGCAGGATCGTCTGTTTTCCCCCACTTCACCAGGTTTGCATTTGAGGGCAGAAGGTCATATGCAGATCTGAGAATGAAGCTGATCCTGAGAGGGGCCATGTGCCAAATGTCATTCCAAGTGAGACTTCTTTGGAGTGCATTCTCCCACGTTGTCCATTGCCCTTGCTGGCTCTGCTGGACTGCTTTTTGGAGTCTTTTTTGGTCTTCTTCTTTTCTCATCTCCTGAATCATCATGTCTCTTTTGGCTTTTCCTTTGGCCTTTGACCACCATTCAGTTTTGGTCACCCCCAGTCCCTGTCTGTTGGTCTGTGTGTGTCCTGTTATTTCTCTGATCTTGAGACTTTCTTTTGCAGAATCCATCGCCTCTTGAACTTTCCATTTTCTGCCTGTCTTCAGCTGGGGCTTAATTGCTTCTACCACCTTGTCTCCTGAGTCCTCCAGCATGCTTTGAAGTCTGATCTTCCCTGCTTTGTATTCCTCCAGGATGGATTTCAGGGGTAGTTTCAGCTTTGCTTGGCGACAGTACAGCGCTATGTCAGTCAGACAGGGTGGGACACCAAGCCATTTCCTTGTGAACTTGTTGATTTTGGCTTCCATTGCCTCCACTATGCTGGTGCAGATGTCGTATATCATCAGAGGCCATAGCAGCTTTGGTATCAGCATGAACTGCAGACACCAGACCTTGTATTTGCCAGGGAGCCCACACTGGTCAATGGTCTCCAAGCCTTCCTCCGCCATCTGCTTGGTTTCTTTTGCTCTTTGTGTGTCTTTCAGCGTATCATCATACCATCTTCCAAGGCTCTTGACTGGTTCTTCTGTGACTGTTGGAATGGCCTGGTTGGCAACACTGAAGACCACAGATCCGGCCACTTTTCCTTTCCTCAGTGAGAGACTCCGTGATTTCTTTGGCTTGAACTTCATTCTGGATGAGGCAACTATGTCGTCCAGCCTCTCCAGCACATGACGTGTCTCGTCTTCTCTGGATGAAATAACTGTAGTGTCATCCATGAAGGCCTTGAGAGGAGGCATCTTGTATCCATCGCCAAGGTCTGTTTGTCTCGCGTTGTTTGTTGCTGCTTTCAAGATGAGTTCCATTGCCAGCACGAACAGTATTGGGGAAATTGCACAGCCCATTGCAATACCCACTTCCAAGTTGATCCAGTCTGTTGTGTACTCCTTGGTAGAGAAACGCATTGAGAAGCCATTGAAGTACTTCTTGAGCATGTCGCGGATGTTCTTTGGCACATGGTACATCTCAAGAGCCAACTGTATCATCTCATGGGGCACAGATCCATATGCGTTTGCCAGATCAAGCCACACTACGTCCAGGTCTCTCTTTTCTGTTTTTGCTTTTTGGATTGCGTCCCAGATCATTGTGGCGTGTTCTACACAGCCCGCCACGCCTGGGATGCCACCTTTCTGGACTGACACATCCAAGTACTTGTTTTCCATCAGGTACTTGGTCAGCCTTGCTGCCATGACAGAGAAGAAGATTTTCCCTTCGACGTTCAGTAGTGATATTGGCCTGAACTGGCTAATGTCACTTGAGTTTTGCTCTTTGGGGATGTACACACCATCTGCCGTCATCCACTGGCCGCTGATCTTCTGGTTTCTCCAAGCCGATCGCAGCAGCCTGTGGAGCCACTCCAGCACCTTGGGACATTTCTTGTAAAGCTGGTAAGGTATTCCGTTTGGCCCTGGTGATGATTTGGCTCTGGCTTTGTCGACCACCTTCTTGATTTCCGCCAACGTTGGAGGCTTGCCATTGAACTGTTCCTCAGGGTTGGTTGGCCACACCAGACCTTGAATGTCGAGTGGTGCTTTGCTCTGTGGGTCAGAGTATGTTTTCCTCAGATGCTGCTCAAGAACTCCTTTGTCCACACTTAGGGTCCCAGATTTTGGCTGCTCAAACAGTGTTCTGGCAAACTGGAAGGGGTCTCTGAAGAAGCGCTCTTGTGTCTTCTTCTTTTTGCTCTTCCTCTTCCTCGCAGATTCCGCTTTGCTGAGGGCACTGTGTTTTTCTTTCAGGTCTTTCCACAGTTTTTCCAAGCCTTGTTTTTCAGCTGGCAGTGCGGTCTTCATTTGCATCTTGAGGTTTTTCTTTTGGACCCTGATCTTGTCCATCTTTTCTTGGCGTCTGGATTTCTTTGGAGGTGTTTTCTCTTTGGGTAGTTTTGCTCCATAGGCGTCTCTACATGTGGCATACACAATGTCCCCATATGTGGCTAGTTTGTGTTCCAGGGTGCTTTTCCCTATCAGTGCATCGAGTCTTTGGACGATTTTTGCATCCAGTTTCTCCCAATCTTCAGTTTCGTTTGCTCGTGGCAGGTTGAGTTTCAGGCGCCTGGCATCGAGGGCCTGTGCAAATTCCTAATCCGAACCAACAGCGTGGATGTCCTTGGCACTGTGGTTTAAATCCTGGCCTTGGTCTTCCGACGTCTTATCTGCTGATGCAGTGCGCTGCTGCTCATTCAGATGAGTCTGCACACATCCCATCTTTGTTCTGTGGATCTTCATGCCACGGGTGGTAGCGAAACGCTTTCCACAGACACATGGATATTCCATTTGGTCCATGTTCATAGTCCGTTTGGGATTTGCAGTCATGATTGGTTGAGCACCGATGGATTCATCATTCTCTCCCCCTTTCGGTGAATCCTGGGAGCATCTTTTCCTTTTATTTTTAGTAGCCACATGTTTAAGGCAAAGTGGGGAGCCAGCCCACAGAGCCCTTGGTTCTGGTCTTTCCCAGTGTCCTCCGGTCTTTCCCGGACGTCCTCCGGCCTATTCCCGGAAGTCAATGGTTTACCCATGCATCAGTAGAAAGAAACTCGTGGAGAGCGTGGCAGCAGAGAGTCCTCAGAAGAGAAGCCCCCTTCAAGCAAGTGTTTCGGCCCTTATCTCCTGACACTCTAGGGGGTTGGGCCACACCCGGTTCATGACTCCGGATGTCCCTCTGCTGCCCCTTTTTTTTTTTTTTTTTTTTCCCATCTTGGGACGAGCCATGGCTGGGATTCGAACCCATGACCCTCTGGACATGCTCATTTTCCACTTAATGACTCGCGCTTTAACCACTGAGCCACAGGGACACCTGATATTTGTAGGGAAATTAAGCCTTATGAAGTTCACTTTTGTTCCTCCTTGACCAGATCCAGCTTGAACACCTCTCTGCCGCTTCTGCCATTGCTTTCAGGGCTCTGGTTTTTTCCTTCCCTGCAACTGAGAGCTGTTTCATGAGGCTGTATGCAGACGTTCCTACAAACCCCCTAGCTCCAATTTCTGCAGTGAGGACTTTGACCTGATAGCCTTCTCTCCTCAGGCTGTTTGCCAGATCAGCATACTTTTCAGTCTTGTAGATTTGAGCTGCCTCCATTCTGTTCTCATATGGCACCGTGAGCTCGATCATGATCAGCTGCTTGGTTGACTTAGAGTGGACTACTATGTCTGGTCTCATGCCACTCTTGCTGATGATCTCTGGGTGACTCTTCCATTCTGGGAGGTCTGCAGTGCACTCCCAGTCATCTGCCCCGTCCAGCAGACTCTGCCTGCATGTTTCGAGTGGCACTGTTGTTCTTGGCCATGATTTGCTGCCTCCTGCCGTGAAGAATGTTGCGGGTGCTTTTGGAGTCCTGATTTTCCCTTTTGTGGTGTTGGTACTAGCCCAGACTACTTGTACAATTTCTTTGAGCACTTGGTTGTGCCTCCATGTGTACCTGCTGATACCTACCTGATATATATTACTTGCTGCTGGGTTTTACCCCCAACAGATGGAAACAATCTTGCATTTCTCGTCTGGAGATTCTGTCCGTCAACCATCCATTTGTCGACCAGCCTTAACCAAGTACAATTTATCTCAAGGCATGTAAATCCATTTCGAGTTGACTGACTTCTGCCAAAGTGAGAACGTTGCTTCGGGTGTGTGTGTGTGTGTGTGTGTGTGTGTGGTGTGTGTGTGTGTGTGTGTGTGTGTGTGTGTGTGCGTGCGTGTGTGTGTGTGTGTGTGTGTGTGTGTGTGTGTGTGTGTTGGTTTGTGTGTGTGTGTGTGCGTGTGTGTGTGTGTGTGTGTGTGTGTGCGCGCGCGCGCGCGTGTCTGCGTGTGCGTGCGTGCGTACGTACGTGCGTGCGTGCGTGAGTGCGTGTGTGTGTGTGTGTGTGTGTGTGTGTGTGTGTGTGTGTGTGTGTGTGTGTGTGTGTGTGTGACTTTTCTGTTCAATGGTGTTCACCAGGGTGGTGGAGGAAACTGGTTGCTGTAGCTTTTTTTCATGGTAGCGATAGACTGATTCAACGACAATCTGACTACTCAAAAAACAAAAAAAAAGTCAAGTTCATGGCAGTCCTTTTTTTGTTTGTTTGCTTTCCATGGAACTGGACAACGTATTGGTTTACATTAAAAAAAAAAAATAAAAGGAACATGGAATCGGTTTTCCTCTTTCTTTTTAGGGTTGGAGGAGGTGTGATAGATCATTTGCCTGGCAATTTGACTCACGATCGCAAGTTAGTGCATGGAGTAAAATCAAAATATAATCTTGATAATATGTTGCGCGTAATTGGCTTGAAATTTGACATTTGTGATTTTTTGTTTTCTCTTCCCCCCCCCCCCCCCTCCCCCCCAACACTTTTCCTTTGTCAGAAAGAAAGGGAATTGGTGCTGCTAGAACAACAGTAACATTGTTTTTGTTTTTTTTCAGGGCAGACCTTAAATGTAAAAAACAACAGAAAATAACGTTAGATTGCCAGGCATCATGATTTAATTGGCAGAGGCCTCATTGTGAACCCATTACGGACGAAAAGGAGAAGTACTAGTGGTATGGCATTTGGGACAGCCATCGCTTAGTCACATGTCTTCAGACTTACCAGGAATCCACCCACAAAGCTTTTGTACCAGTTCTGTTCTTCTTATCCTTTAAGATGAGAAGAGCACTGGTCCTACTCCACTGTTGGAGGGGGCTACTTTGAAGAGGGGTGCAGTCTATTGCCTGAAACCTACATCCAGTCAATGGCAGTTTAGGCTGCGCAGCTCGCAAGCTAGGTTTACAATTTAGCCCTCCTTGACACTGCTTGGTTAAAATAGACTGTCAAGAAAGTAAAAAATACAGAATGTAACAGTAGAAGAAATGTAGACTGAAGTTTACGCGTTAACCCTCGTAACACCAAACATAATCATCGTAATGTGCTTTTAAAAGGAAGAATTGAAAAGTGTAACTACATTCCTCATTTGCCACACTTCTGTACGTTTGATGTGTATTTCTGAAGCTTCTATGAGCCCTTCGTCGTCTTCGTCGTCTTCTTCTTCTTCTTCTTCTTCTTCTTCTTCATTTTTTTTTTCGTTAGTGTGTATATAAATATTGCATTTGTCACACACAAACGGGATGAAAGTGTCAGTGCACGAAACATTGGAACAGAAATAAACCCAGACACTGTGTATCATACGCCGAACATTAAACTTTGCATGCGAATGTCCATCAATAAATAGAATATACAAATCTGCATGGTGAGCAAGTGCCGACGGAAATATAAAAAAGGGTGGGAAAAAATAGTCGGGCTTAGGCCCCATTTTAAAATAAAGTAGCAAAACAGGAGGTTGGAGGCAAGAAAAAAGGAAAGAAAAAGAAAAAAAAATGCAATTTGAAAATTCATTGATTGTTTAACAATCTGTTTGGATGGAAGATTCATCTGTCTTCGGTGGAGACTAATTTAGTCCGTAAGTGTAGACGTATAGTACGATGTAGGTGTCGAGTCAAGGGAACAGGTTTTGAGGGGGAAAAAACTCAAAATGAACTGAACCTTTTTATGTCTTACTATGATACTGCATGGAGAGCATTAAACATGGAATTTGTGTAGCCTGTCCATTAAGTATATTGGTGAATTATGAAACCACGAGAATTGTGTTATAAGCTATCTGCTTTGACCTTTTCATTGAAATAGTCACAGAAAACGTCACCACACCTACAAAGAAGAAGTATTGGAAGAGCAGAAGATTCGGTTTTGCCAAGTCAATGATTGCAAACACTGAAAAATAACGTTACTTGTTTTTATTTGAGCTGGAAAAAATACCGATTTTATTTTTGTTCTGAATGGCAATTAGATATTGCCTTTTGCATGAATCTAGTACACTTTTCTTAGTGTGACAAATCATCTGTTTGTGGATAGTTAATCCTATTTTGACCACACGTCTCTCAGCTCTCTATATCTCTGGACCATTGCTTTGTGGAGCTGTTCCAGGGCATTAGAAATCTGATTGGCTGCACATTTCATCTGAGGAAAGGAGGACGGGGGACAGGAGCTTTCGAGTACTGAACAGAGGGTAGAATAAAGCTGCTCAACTTACGGACAGAGGGCTGATGAGACTCAACCGTGGAGCTACTGATGTGAGCTGAAACGTTGAGGGAGCGAAGACTGCGCACTTCCTGGTGAACTGGAGGGGGCGAAAGGGGACTACTGCTATGAGGTAACTCTCATAATACAACAGTGATTCCACATCATGGCTTGAGTGACAGATGCTGCTTCGTCAAAGTCATCGCCGGATCCATGGATCACCTTGCCAATAAGTGACCATTGACCTGAGTGATCTGATTGACAGACTGAGTGAGGTTAAAGACACTCAGAAGGGTTTTTTGTTGTTGTTGTTGTTGTTGTTGTTGTTGCATTGGCTGGATTTTGTGGCCCATTGTGATGGAAGTTTATATCTCCCAGAACAATGCAGCTGCTTGACAGACCATTGCAATGACCAAGTAGATCTGGAACTTCCTGAGGAAGCAAAATCCGTTCCTTCAATCTCTATATAGACTGGTATGAGGATGGATACAAAAAGAGGAAATTGAGAGATTTATCACACACACACACACACACACACACACACACACACACACACACACACACACACACACACACACATCACCCACCCACCCACCCCCACCCCCACACCACACACACACACACACACACACACACACACACGCCCATACAAAAAGATGGAAACAGGCCATTTGTTTTGCCTCATTTTGTCGATTCAAATACCATCAGCAGTAAATATATACACTGACAGCAGGCAAGTGTAGTTCTAAATATTGGGTTCAATAAAATACACTTTCCTGTTGAAACGTTGGAGAGTGAGAGTGAGAGAGAGAGAGAGAGAGAGAGAGAGAGAGAGAGAGAGAGAGACAGACAGACAGACAGACAGACAGACAGACAGACAGACAGACAGACAGACAGAGTTTAAAACCACACAAAGAGCTACTGACAACATAAAGCATGGTTCTCATGAAAAGGTCTATTTGTAGCTTGAATGGCGACAATGGCAAAGATAAGAGTGTTATAAATGCAGCAAGTTATAAATACGGAGATGATTCAAAAGCGCTTACCCCCTTCCCATCACACACACACACACACACACACACACACACACACACACACACACACACACACACACACACCACGCACACACACACACGCGCGCGCGCGCGCGAGCACCCACACCACACACACACACACACACACACACACACACACACACACACACACACACACACACACACACACAGAGGCGTCCTTCTTGCTTTTAAAAAGATTATGAAGTCGTCCTAATTTAATGGTCTGTGAACGGTACTTCTAGTTTCATGTAGACGCCAAACATCCAAGTCGCATGCTACTGTCTGAATTGTTGAGATCCTCGTTTTAGCGCGGTAGCAACTTCAGGTACAAAGTCTGAAGTACTGCTGGGTAGTCCGTCAGTGTTTTGTTATACCCTTAACTGATTGTTTTCTTCTTCCTACCTCTTTTGCTAAGCACATTGTTATTCTGGGGACATCCAGTATCACGTCCCAAAGCCTGCACAACATGATCCCCAGGGTGTAAACACGACACGGGTATTACTATGAATCCATAAAAAAAGATTTCGTAGTGTTGAGGAGTCATAAGGGGGCGCCCTGATGACCGCACATATGAAGTCTGTCGGCCTGGTGTTGCCTTAAGGCCAGTCTGGAACACAGTTCGTGACTGTTCAGCTCAGCCCCCATTCATCCAATCAGTACTGTATGAAAGCCTTGGAACTGGGGGAGATCACTTCCTAAATGGTAGGAAACAGCAGGGGACATGATGGTGGAAGATAGACAACCCAGTTATGTTACTTTCCCTAGTACATGCTTTTGCTACCGTATCTCATGCTTTTTCTTTTCGCACTTTTCTGCAGAATAGTGTCTGGAACGTGTCTCTATACCGTGACCCCATTTTGAAATATATGAA
Organism: Conus canariensis; assembly: GCA_033310375.1. Taxonomy (NCBI): domain Eukaryota; kingdom Metazoa; phylum Mollusca; class Gastropoda; order Neogastropoda; family Conidae; genus Conus; species Conus canariensis. The sequence goes on along the minus strand of CM065735.1, from coordinate 53,827,876 downwards.
GATATTGAAGCTGGAATTGACTGTACCTAAGCCATCAGTGATCCACAAGCAAGAGAGATAGAAGTTGTGGTTCCGTCCTCCGGCAGTCATCTCTGGGAAAAAGAGACACATGGTGCGAAACAGACAAGCAGGAAAAGTACAAATGAGGAACAACACAGAACTACCAATCAGCATCTTGGTCAGCGCCACTTCCCGGGAAGGAAACGATGACGAAGATCCTGCACGCCACGTCACCACCTGCCGAAGTTTGAACGCTGTAATTAGTGTCGTTGTCATTACTACAATCATTGTAGTTCCGATCAAGCCAGCGCCAAGTACAACACTATCAAGAGTATCGATAAACTGTTGGTGTTGTTTGTAAAATGTATCCATGACCATCGTTCTCTGCACAATTCCAAGATCAGGCTCGTATATGCAGCCGACGTAATATCTGAACGACACGATGTAACACAAACCCAGGGTCACCAGGTACACAGCTGCTATGATGAAAGCCATAGTTCTCGTGCGCAGCAGAGTCTGGTACTTCAGGGGACTAAGCACACAGAAACATCTCTCACAGGCAATTATAGCAGAAATCACGAAAGACACAAAGAAACAACCCAGAAAAGCACTGAGATTAGTATTTGCAAGAAGAGTACCTACAGGACCATAATGCTTAGATTCAAAAACAGTTTCACCGTGAACCAAAATGGTTGCCACTAAGAAAATTTCGTCCGCCAGAGACAGTGAAAAGAGGCACAAGTTGATACGATCCTTCAGGCTCTGTTTGAAGAACACGGCCATGTTGATGATATTAGCAGTCATGCCGATAAATGCACAACATGCTGACATATAGTTCCTGATTTTGCTTACAGTCTGTTCAACATGTTCACTGACAATATTATCTGGATTGTCCCAAGGCAAATACTCCATCTCACTGAATCTGACCTTGACGCAGTCATCATAAAGTGAAGTATTTGGACTGGCAGTTTGTGGATAGTTGTCAGGCTCGTACGTGGTTTCCATGGCTGTGTAGTTAAAAGTACTCAAAAACAAGAGAAATGTCCAGCGTGGATCGTCATAACTTTCGGTTGTAACAAATCTTAAATAAATGTTAGCGAACCGCCCAGAGAACGTGGTCAAACGAGTCACAAGACGAAACACAACTAGTTTCGACCTCTTAGGTCTTCATCAGGTGAGACATTAACGAATAAAACAATGAAAATTCACTTAGCTTTGATCGCTTCAGATCACTTCGTAGGGTTCAGCGCAAGGAAGAAGGCGTTGAATGAGAACGAGGCTGTTGGAAGGGAAATAGTGAGCGAGTCAAAGTCGTAATGAAGATAATAATATTACTGATAGGAATACTAATAATGGTCAAAATACTGAGAAAAAAAAAAAAAAAAGGGACAAGATTACTACCAATCTGTGTCAATAAGTATGGGTATGGGAGAAAGGAGAGTGGGTTAGAGGATTCTTAAACAGCAGGGTTGCCGTGGCAACAGTCCCAGAGGCGAAGGCGATCGTGATGTCAATGCCAGTGGTAGTATCAATACTAGCAATAGTATTACTGAATGATACTGCTAACAACGATAGTGAAGGTTAAGGTAATGAAAGCATGATACAGAAATATATTTAGAAAATACATTTTTATAATAATCAAATAAATAAATAAATGAAACATTAAAAATAATAATAAATTAAAAAATCAGTAAATAATAATAATAATAATTTTAAAAAAATAATAATAATAAAATAATAATAATAATGATAATAAATGCATAAATAAGATAGCTATAAGTTGTGTGAGGTGAATAGTGGGAGATAAGGTAGTATGTGTGTGTGTGGTGGGAGGATATTATGGGCTGAGATTGAAGTGGTGGGTTGGTACATGTTACTTTAAGGTGTAGATGCTATGAGGGTGGAGGGAAGAAGGGGATGGGTTTACGTACTAACTGGGGGAGGGGGAGGGGCAACATATTCACACCTATACACAATCTCTCTCTCTCTCTCTCTCTCTCTCTCTCTCTCTCTCTCTCTCTCTCTCTCTCTCTTCCCCCCCCCCCCTCCCCCCTTTCACGACCAACGATAAAGGAGCCAGCATTCTATTTATTATGTGTGTGTGTATGTGTGAGTGTGTGTGTGTGTGTGTGTGTGTGTGTGTGTGTGTGTGTGTGTGTGTGTGTGTGTGTGTTCCATTTGTAATATCAGCCTTATTCCTTGGTTACCCCCACCTCCACCCCCAGCAACCGCCATATCCACCAACACCCCTACACACATCATTACTAGGGCAGGGGGAGGGGGGAGTAAGTCGATTGATGTAGCAAATGGAGAGACTCAGAGAGTGTAGGAAAAGGGAAGATGATGATAGCTGCAACCTATGTCTGAGGTAAACAGAGGGAGGTAGGGTGGTATGGGTGTGTGTAGGTGGGGGATATTTCAGGCTGGAGCTGCAGAGATGGAATGGTACATACTACTTTTGGACGTTGATGCCATGAGGGTGGACGGTGCCCAGTTTGGCAATGAGATGAGATTCCTGCATAAGGCGTTCCAAGCTGTCACTCTTAGATTGCCAAAGTGCCAAGACTTTGACATGGTTGATGTTGTGTTGGGCATGGTTGAAGTGTAGAGCGACTGGTTTGGGCCGATGGTGGCGGATGTCGGCCAGGTGTTCAGAGATGCGCGTCTCAAGTGTGCGAGATGTCTCACCTACATAGATCTTACCGCACAGCTGACAGTGGATGGCATACACAATGTTGTGGCTCTGGCAGGAGAAAGTGCGTTTAATAGTGAAAGAGCCTGTGGGGCCATGTAGGATGGTGTCTGGTTTGGTGAGAGAGCAGATTTTGCAGTTGGGTTTTGAGCAGGGGAAAGTACCTGGTGGCTTAGGTGTTGAGATTTTGTTCAGCTTAGAGCGCACCAGTAGGTCGTTGAGGTTTTTGTCACGTTTGAAAGTGATCATTGGTGTGGTCTCAAAGGCAGGTTTATGATTTTCTACTATGTGCCAGTTAGACTTCAGGATCCTGCAGATGGGCAGATTGTGAGGATGGAAGAGAAGGCAGGCAGTGGGTCTGTCTGTCTCTTTGGGAGGTTTAGTTTCCAGAGTAGATGTTCTGGATTTAGCTGCAGTGCGGCTGAGAGCATCACTGATCACGGCACTAGGGTATCCACGGTTGGTGAAAAAATCAGACATTTTGGCTGCTTGTATAGTGAAATCCTCTTTGAGACCACACCAATGATCACTTTCAAACGTGACAAAAACCTGCCTTTGAGACCACACCAATGATCACTTTCAAATGTGACAAAAACCTCAACGACCTACTGGTGCGCTCTAAGCTGAACAAAATCTCAACACCTAAGCCACCAGGTACTTTCCCCTGCTCAAAACCCAACTGCAAAATCTGCTCTCTCACCAAACCAGACACCATCCTACATGGCCCCACAGGCTCTTTCACTATTAAACGCACTTTCTCCTGCCAGAGCCACAACATTGTGTATGCCATCCACTGTCAGCTGTGCGGTAAGATCTATGTAGGTGAGACATCTCGCACACTTGAGACGCGCATCTCTGAACACCTGGCCGACATCCGCCACCATCGGCCCAAACCAGTCGCTCTACACTTCAACCATGCCCAACACAACATCAACCATGTCAAAGTCTTGGCACTTTGGCAATCTAAGAGTGACAGCTTGGAACGCCTTATGCAGGAATCTCATCTCATTGCCAAACTGGGCACCGTCCACCCTCATGGCATCAACGTCCAAAAGTAGTATGTACCATTCCATCTCTGCAGCTCCAGCCTGAAATATCCCCCACCTACACACACCCATACCACCCTACCTCCCTCTGTTTACCTCAGACATAGGTTGCAGCTATCATCATCTTCCCTTTTCCTACACTCTCTGAGTCTCTCCATTTGCTACATCAATCGACTTACTCCCCCTCCCCCTGCCCTAGTAATGATGTGTGTAGGGGTGTTGGTGGATATGGCGGTTGCTGGGGGTGGAGGTGGGGGTAACCAAGGAATAAGGCTGATATTACAAATGGAACACACCACACACACACACACACACACACACACACACACACACACACACACACACACACTCACACATACACACACACATAATAAATAGAATGCTGGCTCCTTTATCGTTGGTCGTGAAAGGGGGGAGGGGGAGAGAGAGAGAGAGAGAGAGAGAGAGAGAGAGAGAGAGAGAGAGAGAGAGAGAGAGAGAGATTGTGTATAGGTGTGAATATGTTGCCCCTCCCCCTCCCCCAGTTAGTACGTAAACCCATCCCCTTCTTCCCTCCACCCTCATAGCATCTACACCTTAAAGTAACATGTACCAACCCACCACTTCAATCTCAGCCCATAATATCCTCCCACCACACACACACATACTACCTTATCTCCCACTATTCACCTCACACAACTTATAGCTATCTTATTTATGCATTTATTATCATTATTATTATTATTATTATTTTATTATTTTTTTAAAATTATTATTATTATTATTTACTGATTTTTTAATTTATTATTATTTTTAATGTTTCATTTATTTATTTAT
>CM065735.1:53818322-53820822 GCA_033310375.1 Conus canariensis | reverse complement strand
CCTTTCCGTTGGATTTGTGTACAGAAATCCTGCAGAGAGTGCAGTTTGGCGTGATAACTTTACTCTTCTGCTAGAGGATTTATGTTCCCTACTCATGAATTAACATTATTGGGAGATTTCAACATTGATCTTTTGAAGCCAAACAAGTCCTGGATACAAATGGCGGAAACTTTTCACCTTTCGCAATTAATCGACAAAGCTACAAGAATAACTGCCTCTTCAAAAACACTTATCGACCACATATATACATCTGAAGCATGCAATATAGCGGAAATTTGTTCACCGAATTATGCTTGTAGTGACCATCTTCCCATATGCATAACATGGATGAAAAAAGGTGTTAAAGTTCAAAAAAATCGTCACACTTTAATTGAATACAGAAGTTTTTCCTGTTTTGATTCCAATAAATGTTTATTTGAGTTAAAGAATTCACACATACACGACGTCTATCAGTTTACTGATCCGGATGAAGCATTCGAAGTTTGGTATCACAATTTTTTAAATGTTTACGACAAACATGCACTTTTGAAAACAAGACGTGTTAGAAGTAACCCTAAAGTGCCCTGGCTCACAGATAGTGCGAAGCATGCCATGGACTTACAAGATTTACTATTTCAAACGGGACCGAAAGAAGAATTTAATAAGCAAAGGAATCTTGTTACATATTTAAAACGTGCGGCTAAAATGAACTACTTTCAAAATCTTGTGTCGTCAAAAACTGACAGTAAGTCGATTTGGAAAACCACAAATCAATTAACCAATAATAAAGTCGCTACCTCTAAAACTATATCAGTCAGCAATATGTCGCCTGACATAGTCAACAATTATTTCTGTGGAATAGGTAGTGCAACTGTAAAAAAAGATAAATCTGCCTATAACGACTTAGAGACTGTCCGTGAATTCTGTAACTCAAAAGACATTTCCTCTGATTTAAACGTACCTTTAATGGCAGTGCATGAAGTATACAATGCACTCACTCATTTAAAGCAAACATGTTCGCGAGGACTGGATAGTACTCATAGTAAAATTCTTAAAATCTCAGCACCAGTTATTTCTGAAACCCTTACGTACATCTACAACTTGTGCATCTCAAAAAACAAAATTCCAAAGGCATTTAAAGTTGCAAAGATTATTCCCTTATATAAATCAGGAGACCATTCAGAGCCTTCTAATTACAGGCCTATTTCTCTATTACCTGTCTTGTCTAAACCCTTAGAAAATCACATTAAAAAGTCTATTCTCCATCATTTCAATTTTTACAATCTTTTTTATCCGAACCAATCAGGTTTCAGAGCAAACTTCTCATGCCATACTACACTGACATCCTTAGTAGACAAATGGTTGACTAATATCAACAATGACAAAATCACTGGTGCTCTCTTTGTTGATTTCACTAAAGCCTTTGATGTACTTGACCATGCACTCCTCCTAAAAAACTTAAGATCTATCGTTTGTCTACTGATTCATTAGAACTCATGTCATCTTTCCTGTCTGGTAGAAAACAATCAGTAACGTTTAGTGGAAAAACATCTTCTGCATTGCCTGTCGAATACGGTGTTCCACAAGGTTCTGTCCTAGGTCCTTTATTATTTTCAATTTACATTAACGACTTGCCTTTAGTTCTTACTGCAGAATGCGAGTTATTTGCTGACGACACGACCTTACACATCAGTAGCACCAATGTCGTCGAGGTCTCAACAGCTCTTCAGGAAAATATTAACCACTTAGCCGACTGGTCTGAACTAAATCACATGTGTCCACATCCACAGAAAACGAAATTCATGCTTATAACAACTCGACAAAAACGTCAAAATCTTCCTGATAATTTATCTGTTCTTTACGTAAATGACAAAACGATTGAAGAAACTAATAGCCATAAAGTTCTTGGAGTTGATATTGATAATTTGTCATGGTCAGATCATATCACAAGGATATGTAACATTATTTCTAAAAAGATCTATCAACTCTCTAAAGTGAAAAAATTCTTGAATCTACACAGTCGAAAAATGTTCTTCTGTGCTTACATAGAATCTTACATAAATTATGTTTCAACTGTTTGGGATTCAGCAAGCAATAATATCATGAAACCTCTAGTAAGTCTGCATAGACGAGCCTTGAAATTGGTTCTTTTAAAGCCGTCAACGCTGTTAGCGTCTGATTATAAGGTATTGAATATTTTGCCATTAAAAATGAAATTAGAGTATAACAAAGCTGTCTTCATGTTCAAAATACTGTCCGGAAGAGCACCACACTCCCTTACTAATATGTTTCCAACAAAGAGTAATAACCATTCGTCTAGGATAGTACCGCCGCGTCCCAGAATTGATCTTTTTAAAACTAGTCTGATTTACTCAGGGAGTTGTTTGTGGAATGCCATTATTAATAAAATCGACGTTAATATCAGTCTCAACATGTTCAAAGAAAGGTATCACTCGTTATGATTAACTGAACTAGAAAACAAAAGTCGATGAGTTGGGTTTGTTATCCCATGTTGATCTCC
>CM065735.1:53798322-53813322 GCA_033310375.1 Conus canariensis | reverse complement strand
CATCAACTAAAAGAGTTCAGACTGCAATATATGTTAGATCAGATCTTAATTATAGATCTTTGAAGTTAGACCTCAATTCAATAGCTAAAGATAAAGAAGAATTTTTTATTACCGGGTTATCATTAAAAATGAGCAAAGATTCTAGTATAAATATACTTTCTGTATATTATCCAAAAGGCCCAAACACAGATAATTCAGACTGGATAAGACACCTTCCTTCTTCAGAAAAAAATTGGATCATATTGGGAGATTTCAATGCACATTCTCCGTTTTGGGAACCAGATTGCTCTGTCACAACATGTAATCGCTTTGTTGAAAATATTGTGGATTCCAAATTAGTTCTATTGAATGATGGAAGTATAACAAGAGTTCCTGATGTTTCAAATCATAGGCCAACCTCTATTGACTTAACGTTAGTATCTCCTGATATATCATTGAATGCTAGTTGGATAACAGAGGAAGACACATTAGGAAGTGATCATTTCCCTATTGTTCATACACTAAATGAAAAGATTCAAGATGAAGAAGAAGTTGAAGATATGATTCCTAAGTTTTTATACAATAGTGCTGACTGGAACCTCTATGAGTCAACTCTATTGTCAATAGATCATAATTACATGGAACATGAAGACACTGATATATTTTATGAGAACTTCAGAAAAGCTGTTTTATACGCTGCTGAAAAATCAATGCCCAAGCGTAAATGCTATAATGATAAGAAGTACAGAGGAAATGGATGGTGGAATGAAGAATGCGCAGAAGCAGTGAGCAGTAAAAAGAAAACTTATAAAACATGGCTAAAGGACAGAACTGAAGAAAATTTTATTGCAATGAAACGTGCAAAATGTCACAGTAACAGAGTTGTGGCCAAAGCAAAACGTATCTATTTCACTACGTTTTGCCATTCAAAAATATCTACATCAAAGGACATGCACAAAGTATGGAAGAAGGTTAAAGAATTAAAGAACAGATGCCATTTACCATCATATCCCATTACATTAGATAACAACGCTATCCCCACATCAGCAGAAAAAGCAGAGTTATTTGTTGAAGTGTTTTCAAAGAATAATTCATCATCAAGTCTTTCATCAAATATAAGAAGCTACCGAGAAGAGGAAGAGAAAAAACATATTTATTGTGACCCTCCTCCAGATGAAAATCATTACTTAAATTCTTTTATAACTTTTGAGGAATTTAATGATTCATTGGAGTGTTTTACTTGCAATACCACTGCTGTTGGCATCGACGGTATTTCATATCAATTGCTCTGCCATTTGCTTTTATCTTGGAAGCAATTACTTCTCTCATTTTACCAAAAATGTTGGTTAAATGGAACTCTCCCTAGTATCTGGAAGAGGACGGTTGTAATACCAGTTCCAAAACAAGGTAAACGTAGATCCGAAATTGGCAGTTATCGTCCAATAGCTTTAACATCGCAAGTTGGTAAGATATTGGAAAAAATTGTTGAACGTCGTATTTTACATTTCTGCGAAAAGAACAATATTATTCCAAACAACCAAGCAGGTTTCAGGAAAGGAAGATGTACAACTGATCATCTGGTCAAAATTACGAATCAAGTTAAAAAACAGTTTTCTAGAAGAAAAAGTACACTTGCTACTTTTTTTATATTAGAAAAGCTTATGACAGTGTATGGCATGCTCGTCTGCTTTATAAGCTAAAACATATTGGAATTAGTGGAGCAATGTATCAATTTGTAAAATGTTTCTTGTCTGGGAGATCTATTTGTACAAGAATTGGCACATGTTATTCGTCATTCAAGGACATTGATATTGGAATTCCTCAAGGATCTATCATTGCTCCAATTCTTTTTACTATTCTTATTCATGATCTCCCAAACGTTCCATCTAACAATATCCATCTCGTTCAATATGCTGATGACATTGCTATATGGATGAATACAAACGTCAGAAAACAAACAAATAAGAGAGTTATAACACATGTTCAAAAACTATACCAAGCTGAGCTAGATAAGTTAGATTTATACATGAAAGAAAATGGTTTAGAACTTTCGGGAGAAAAGACACAATTAATGCTTTTTATTAATGGTGATACTCCAAAGCATCCTCCTCAGCTTGTTATCAAAGGCAACACTCTTAAATATTCAAAAGCTGTAAAATTTTTAGGAGTCTATTTAACCCCTAAATTAAAGTGGCGATATCATATTGAACACATAATAAGTAAAGCTAGACAAAGATTAAATTTTCTCAAAATAATTAATGCTCAGTCATGGGGACAAGATACTCAAACACTTTTACACCTTGCTACCAGTTTAGTTCGATCGAAATTAACTTATGGTCAAGAGGTTTATTTCTCAGCTCCACAGACGCTGCTAAAAAAAATTACAAAGCATAGATAGTAAGGCTGTTAAGTTGGCACTTGGAGTGCCAGTACACACAAATACGCTCAAAACATACAGAGCAGCTAATCTGTTAACTCTTGAGGACCAACGGAAGTTGGCCACCGCAAAGTATGTGACTAGATGTCTTTCAGTTTCTAATTCAGTGACAAATGACATTTTTCTTGACTCAAGACAGGATTTCCCTAAAAGAGCGCAAAACATTTCATATCTTCAACCTATTAGAAACTATACAAATGATCTTTTTAAGAGTTGTGATATTGATATTACTTCAATTTCAAGTAGTCCCATAATACCCATTATTCCTCAATGGGAGCATATTTCTGCTAGATTCGATACAGATTATACAACTCTAAAAAAAGAGGATAACATCAATCTTATATCCGTTGAAGCAAAAGAACATCTAGAAAATAAGTATCCGAATCATTTAAAGATTTTTACAGATGGTTCAGTTTTGGAATCATACACAGGGGCTGGATTTGCTATTCCTGCTTTCAAGATAAGAAAGTCATTTTGTTTAGGAAAAGGTTTTTCTGTATTTACTGCAGAACTATATGCAATTCTTATGGCCTTATCCTTCATAGCTGATACTGATACTGTGATTTATAGCATTTTACTTTGTGTTGACTCAAAATCTGTTCTTTACAGTCTGCAAAACTGGAATGCAAAAGTTCGAAAAGATTTGATATTTGACGTAAAATACTTAATACATTCAATTATATGTAAAGGTATTAATGTAGAATTTTGTTGGATTCCATCTCACTGTGGTATCTGGGGGAATGAAATGGCTGATAGATCAGCGAAAGAAGGAGCTATTAGAAAATATCCTGATAGTACACTAAAATTAGAAAAACATGAAATAAATTCGATGTTAGAAAGTCGTATAATGACAGAAAAGCTTCCTTCAAAGTCAAAAATATTACCGTGTTCGAGATCCTTGTCTAGTCTCATTTACAAAATTCGATTAAATTCATGGAAAACTAAATTTTCAAAAAATGTAGAATGTGCTTGTGGTCATCCAATATCAATTGAACATATTCTTTTTGATTGCCCATTGCTATCCCTGTTATACAACATATCTGGGATAGATGTAGCAAAAATGGGATCTTTAAATGATTTTATCTACAGCGAAGAAATGATACAAATTGCATCAGTTTTATCCAGCACTATACTTGCAAATTTATTGTAAACATGAAATCATTTATAGTTATTGTATTAATGTTTATATGTAGCCTTTCACCCATGAGTGCATATTCACACTAACACACACATGCACACACACACACACACACACACACACACACACACACACACACACACACACACACACACACACACCACTCTACACACACACGCACAGTCATGCATACGCACGGTACACAAACACACACACACACTCCACACACACACACACACACCACACACACACACACACACTCACACACACACACACGCGCGCGCGCGCGCGCAAACACAGGCACAAATTCTTACGCAGCCCGTTTTAATTTTTTTTTTTTTTTTTTATTGGCTTATTTTTAGTCTAATATCACCATTGTTGTGAACAGACGTTAAATTAAATCAATCAAATCAAATCAGAGCTATGGCTAAATCAAGTCGTGGAAGGAATTAACGAGTTTCTGATGATTTTCCAAGAAAGGTTGATTTCGTGTAGACGGCAAGACTGGCATTTCTGTATTAATACTAGACACAGGTTTAATGCTTACAGAACCTTTTGTTCTGTTCCTGATGTTAAAACACATTTATTTTGATCAATTTAGACAGGCATTCAAGATACATACTGACAAGATTTAGACTTGGCATTGCTGAAATCGCAGTACATCGTATTCGCTGTAGAGCACACAGGGAAAGTGAATTAATATGTCCACTTTGTCTAAAAGCGAAAGAAAGTGAGCAACATTTCGTTTCATGTTGCCCAGTTCTGTATGAACTAAGAGCACAGTACAGTCCGCTGAAATATTACAAAGTGCCAGGTCAGTTTAGATTTACACTGCGTATGGCAAGTACGCATGAAAAAAAAAAGTCAGGAATCTGTCAATCTACATTTAGAAATAGAGGGGGTTAGTTGCCGCCAAGGACACAGACAAACAGAGTACAGGACTAGACACAATGTATTTCGACTTCTTGGGTCTTCTTCAGGCGAAAGCAAATAACATTTAGGACAGTGAAAACGAAGAACGAGAAACCATCTTCTCTTGTTCGCCTCGCGATCAAAAGGCCGGTGGACGGAAACGAGACCATCTAGGAGGGGATCATGGGACAGGAAATAGTGAGGGGGGAGGGGGAGGTGAAGGGGCGGAGAAAAAAAAAAAACGACTTTAATGGGTGGTGACGGTGATGATAGTAGTTATGGGTGGGTAGTTGTATGTGGGGGTGTGGGTAATGCTGATAAAATCAGATGTAGGAAACATATATATATATATATATATATGTGTGTGTGTGTGTGTGTGTGTGTGTGTACATATACATATAAAATATGAAAGAAAAAAATGAAAAAAATATGATAATGAATAAGAAAATAAATGAAAACAAACAAATAAATCAATAAATACAATGAAATCAAATAGATAAAAAAATAAAATAAAATAGAAAATAGAAAAATAATTTTAAAAAATAAATAATTAGAAAAATAAAATGAAATGAAAAATTTTAAAAATAATAAATAAACAAATTAAATTAAATAAATGGAGGGTGGCTGCACGTCTGTATGAAGTGGGTAGTGGGGGCTATGGTGGTAGTGGTGTGTGTGAATGTGTATATGTATGCGTGTGTGTGTGTGTGTGTGTGTGTGTGTGTGTGTGTGTGTGTGTGTGTGTGTGTGTGTGTGTTGGTGGGAGATATTGCCGACTGGTGTGGGAGTGGTGGGTATGTATAATTATTTGTGTTACTGTTGGATGTTGATGCGATGCTTGGGGCTGTAGCGTACCAAGCTTGGCAATGAGATGGGTCTCTCGTGATGTGCGTACAAAGTTGTCACTCTGTGATTGCCAGAGTGCCGAAACCTTCACACGGTTGATGTTGTGTTGGGGGTTGTTGAAGTGTAGGGCAACGGGTTTGGGTCGGTGGTGGCGGATGTCAGCCAGGTGTTCAGAGATGCGTGTCACTCCGTTTTGAAACTGTCTACCTTCATAAAGCCTTTATTAAGTTGCGTTGTATTCTCAATTCTTAAATTGATTACCCAGTGACTTTTGAATGATTTTTCTCTGTTTACAATTGTCAGTTCTGAAAAAAAAAGTTTTTATATATGTACCCCTTCATGAAGGGCAATGGCCTATACAGGAATAAACTTTCCGTCTCCCGTATTCTCTGTCTCTGTCTCTGTCTCTGTCTCTGTCTCTCCCTCTCTCTCTCTCTCTCTCTCTCTCTCTCTCTCTCTCTCCTCTCCTCTCTCTCTCTCTCTCTCACACACACACACACACACACACACACACACACACACACACACACACACACACACACACACACACAAGAAGTGTCGTAACGTTTCGTGTTCATGAACGTGCAATATAAGTTATTCCCGTTCAAACGGAGACATTCATTATGACACGTTTTTACTTCTTAACATCTGAGTAAACGCTCTCACCTGCTAACGTGAGCAAGTGTTAGATATAAACACGTCATACTGAATGTTTTCTACTGTGATCGATTACGTTCGTTTGTTGAAACTATGAACAATGTCATTGCCAGCTGGAAGCTGATTTATGTCCATGCTTTAATTGTCGTAACCATAGTAACTACAGAAAGAAATGGAAGCAAAACGTTAGAAAGAAAGAAAGAAAGAAAGAAAGAAAGAAGAAGAAGAAGAAGAAGAAGAAACAGGGGCGCAGGAGCAATTAAAGAATAAGTACGGAGATAAAAGGAAAGACGGAAGAAGAAAACAAGAAGGGTAGAGAAGGAAGGAAGGGGGCATGAAGAGAAAGGGAAGAATGTTGCTCTTTCTCTCTCCCTCTCTCTCTCTCTCTCTCTCTCTCTCTCTGTCTCTCTCTCTCTCTCTCTCTCTCTCTCTCCTCTCTCTCTCTCTCCCTCTCTCTCTCTCTCTCTCTGATTGCAGTGGAATACACGGAGAGTGAATCTTGAGCATGTTCCGTATTTTCGGACAAGATGGCGACTTAGGTACCTTTTTTTGCACATTTTAAAACCGTAAGTGGAAGTGCAGTGTAAGTTACCTGCTAATTAGTGGCGAATGCATATGCTGTTTTCGGAATAAAGCCACGCAGGTTCTAGATAACCCCTCCTCCTTGCCCCCCCCCCCCCCCCCCCCCCCCCCCACTTCCCCTCCTCTACCACCCAGACTACAATTAAGCTCATCTACAGGAAGAGCTCAGATTTTTTTTTTTTAAATCTGTTTAACGTAAAATCTACTATTTACAGGTTTTGTTTTTTTTTCATTACTAAAAATAATGGATGCGATCTATATGCAGTTTGCTGTTAGGCATGGTCATTTTGACGTGATTCTGCAAAGGTGGATTTATGTTATCTCATCCTGACAAAAACAGTCCGAATAATGGGGTCGACAAAGGTGTTTGTTTTGCAGCTGCGTCATGCTTGTCACAAGAAAACCGTGGCATAAGAGCAGCGCTATCAATATATGTGATCAACCAAATTTCTACGCAGGTTTTCACCATAAATTGTTGAAATGTCTGTCGCTGCATATTGTAAACTCACAATCGTTAGTCGCTTTTTAAATCGAAGGTGTTGCTATGCATTGTTAGGTGTTTTTGTTTTTAAATCTCGTTTAATAAACCAATTTCACGCGACAATCAAGCGTGATCTTGTCACTTTCTACAACTTAGCAAATTCCCCTGTTGACGAGTAAAATTTTCGGACGAAAACAAAATTAGAGCTCTTGCTATTGAACCTTCTAACTGGAACAGAGATGAACGCGTCTTATGCTATCGAGGCGATATTATAGCAGGAAGATCCTTAATTTCAGCGTCACTGAGAGATGGTTAAAACTGACCTTAATTTAAGAAATGTGTAGCATCAGCTTTATCAGCAAAGAGGACATTTTGTACTGCAGGTAAAAGAAGGGTGCCATCCAAGTAAAGCACGTGGCAGTACCTCAAGGACTTCAAGCGACCCTTTTCTCTTTGGTACATGATTAACCTACGTCTGGACATCGTGGTATCAAGCAGCCTCCCCCCCCCCCCTCCCCCTCCTCCCCAAACTCCAACCGGCCTGGGCCGCAGTATGGTACTTGCAAATACCGCTATTCTTTGTCCACAATCTGTCCCAAACAGAATACAAACATACCCGACGAGTCTCCTTCCGAGTGATGCCTCAGATATACACTCCTTTCATCCAGTTGGGTCGATGTTATCAGACCTAATTCTCCCACTTCTGCTGGTTGGCACTGGTACATGTTTATGATCGTTGACTATGCCACCCAGGCCCCAGAGGCATTGTTCCTCAAATCGATGGGCTATTGTAGAAGTGCTTTGGCAAGTTCGAGTGAGGGGGGGGGGGGGGGGGGGGAGGGGTCTCTCTGATGTAATATACCCTCGAATCGCTTGGCTCTTTTACAGTTTGGCAAGTTTGAGCGCGAGATGGTCTCTGTGGTGTAATAATTATGCCCTCAAATCGATTGGTTCTTTTACAGTTCTAGAAGTGCTTTGGCAAGATTGGGATCAAGTGGGTCTGGTTGATGTAGTGCATGCTGAACTCAGAAGCAGATGCTGAAGTTGTGCCAGGAGAAGCCAGAAGCGTTTCGTTCCAGTTGTCCTTTTGCATACAGGAATGTTCTTCAAGAAGCTTTTCGGGGTTTTGTCCCCGATTTGAACCGCTCTTTGTGGGAACTGTCAAATGACCCAGATCTGTCCTTTATCCTTGGTGGAATTACTTGAAACTGCAAGACCCAGAACAAAGGATAGAAGCCAGTTACATGACAGATATCAGGAACAAAGTTGCTGAGACATGCACGCTAGCCCAAAACCATATGAAGGCAGGTAGGGTCCAGTAAGAAAAGACAATATCTAAAACAGCGTGGAAACTACGGCGTTTGGGAATTTCTGACCCTGGGTAAGAACTGTCCCTGATGGCAGGTAAACACAACAAACTTCAACTGCTTTGGAGAGAGCGTTATACAATGACAGAACAAGCAGAAAATTGTGGCTATATACTCGTATTCCTGGGACAGATGGGACTGTCAGGGCTGGGATTTTTTGTGTTGTTGTTGTTGTTGTCGTTGTTGCTGTTTTGTTGTTGTTGTTGTTGTTGTTGTTGCTGCTGCTGCTGCTGCTTTTGTTTTTGGTCTTTTTGGTTTATTGTAATTGGGTTTTTTTTATCCCTAGCTAGGTGTGCGTTTGGATTGTTATTATTGTTGTCTTTTTTTTTTTTAACTATTATCATCAGTATAGCTGTCGTTACAATTTCATGATGTTACAAATGTTGTATTTACTACTATCATTGATATAATCATTATTCTTTACAATATTTCTAACATTCCAATTTACCATGTTTTAAAGCCTCCTGTAGCTTCACTGCCACTACGATATGGTTACAATCATGATTCTTATTAAACTATTAATATACATATAGTAATTATCAATATACCATTCCATATTCCATCTTTCCCATAATTTGTACCTTGCTTCTCCTCTTGTTCTTCCTGTCCTCTCCTTCCTCCTGTTTTTCCCCCTTCCCTTAGTATTAGTATTATCACTACAATTATCATTACAATCATCAATACTATCATTATTAGTTTTATTACATTTCTGTATCATACTTTTATCATCAGTACTATCATTATCATTACTCTTACTATTGTTGTTAGCATTATCATCATCATTATTAATACTGTTGTTAGTATTGATATTACCATCATTACCATTAACATCACCATCGTCATCGCCACTAAGACTGTTGTCACGGCAACCATGCTGTTTGACAATCCTCTAACCTCCTTTCTCCCATACTACAACTGCTATTGCCATATTATCGCCAAAAATTGAAGTAATCCTCTATGTTTTAAAATATCTGAATCATCATCATTATCAGTATTGTTATTCCTATCAGTATCATTATTATCATTACTACCTCGACTCACACATTGTCGTTTTCCTGGCAGCCTCGTTTTCATTCAACGACCATCTTGCGCCAAACTGGATGAATATAAGTGATTGCGCGTTCATTTTTGTTGTCCTGAGTGTTGTGTATCCTGCCTGAAGAATACCTAAGAGGTCGAAACGCGTCCTGTTTTCTCTTGTGATTCGTTTGTCAACGGCTTGTTTTAAGCGGAGCTTTATCAACCTGTTTTAGACTTAACTTGCTGTTTGTAATATTCTAGACTTACCGACAGTAATAGTCTAGACACACCCAATTCTGGTACTTAGACTCACCTGATTCTGATAAGCTGGACTTGTTCGATTATCAAGATGTTCTTGGCTGATCTGATTCTGATGAAACTAACTTTACGTACTAGACTAGACTCTCTTGAATTGATAACGTTCTTTTTTTCGAGAGAGAGTAAAAGATCATCTTATTTCATGTATTCCTGTCAAAAGTACATTTATCTAAACTACTATAATTATTATTTATTTGCTTAACGTTCACCTCCAACACACATCGTTCAGATCACACGGCAGAACCATCCCCGACATTCAGCAACATAATGCACTATGGTTTGAAAGACGATCAAATATAGGGATTTAGACAAGAAAAGCGTATTTTGATCGTCTGATAGCGCTGTTGCCAGGAAGGCGTAGAAATTAAGGCTGTTCTGGTGTTTTGTGTGCATTTATAGCTTTGTTTAAAGTGTATGCACCTAGCGCAATATTTCGCTAACAGTTAACAACAGTAAACAGTCACAAAGCGTGACAAAAACCCAACCCTACCCCCACACAGATACATACAAACATGAGCATGCACACGGGCATGCATGAGCGCGCGCGCACACACAAACGTGCGCGCGCGTGCGCGCACTGAAACACACGCACGCGGACACGCGCGCACGCGCACACACACACACACACACACACACACACACACACACACACCGCACGCACGCACGCACGCACGCACGCACGCACGCACGCACGCACACACACACACACACACACACACACACACAACGCACACACACACACCGCACTACATAAACGCAGAGACACACGCGCGTGCACAAACACACATGCGTGCGCGTGCTCCAATGCAAAAACACGCGCGCACACACACACACACACACGCGCGCGCGCGCGCGCGCGCGCATCCACACACACACATGCATACACGCACGCACGCACGCGCGCGCGCACGCACACACGCACGCACCACACACACACACACACACACACACACACACACACACACACACACCAATGACTCTTTCTGTCTCTGTCTCCGCATCTATGCATCTGCGCCACTGTCTGTCTGTCTGTCTCTCCTCTCTCTCTCTCTCTCTCTCTCTCTCTCTCTCTCTCTCTCTCTCTCTCTCTCACCCATATGCGCAAGTGCATCCACACACACACGCACACGCACGCACGCACGCACGCACCACCCCCCCCCCCACACACACACACACACGCGCGCGCGCGTGCGCGCGTGCGCGCACGCACGCACGCACACACAAACACACACACAAACCACACACACACACACACACCTGAACTCACTCAAATCTTCTTTGACGCTGGAATCAATACCAGTGACCTCTGGAATTCAACACACAAAACTTTCGTTGTCTTGGGTTTTTCTTCATTTATTACTTCCATTACACACACACACACACACACACACACACACGCGAGCGCGCGCGCGCGCGCGCGCGCGCGCGCATACACACACACTCACACACACACACACACCACACACACACCACACACGCACGCACTGCACCTGTCATTATTTGTGGTTCAGTTCTACTCCGGTGTGTTGGTCTCACCTGTTCCGCACAGTTTAAACTTCCAAAGTTTTCTTTGATATGTTCTTTGGTATTTCAATCCGATCTGCACATGTTTGGGGTTGTATTATAAACTTAGTATTTGTAGTCTGTGTCAGATTGATGCAAATGTTCTTACAACATATTCCGTCGTCCGTCGTGTCATTGTCTTGTTCATTAACGGTCTTTAGTACCTTTTGAACCATCGCTCGTAGGCGTGTGAAACCATGCCTTTGTCATGTATTGTCTTCGTCGATAGCACTTACCAACAGCATGCTGTTTGACGGTGCCGTGTCCTTGTGTGCTAGCTATTGATTCATGTGTCAGAGAAGGTCAGGGAAAGAGAGGAAGACCTAGCGTTCTGGAGTATGACGATACCAGGTCTTTGTGCCAGCCATTGATTCATGAGTCAGCGAAAATCAGGAAAAAGAGGAAGACCTAGCGTTCTGGAGTTTGACTGTGTCGGGCCAATATGCTGGCCGTTGATTTGTGTGACAGAAAAAAGTCTGGGAAAGAGAGGGAGGTCTATGGTATCTCCCTCCCCGTTCTCTGAATTCTTCTGATGATACACCCATTCCTTACAACAAAGAAAAAAAGGCATTCAGTTTACGTGTTTTCTCTCATCGCAAAGGGCATGGTTTATGGAATAATTTTCCGTGTTCAGTTCGTCATGCTCCGTCACTTTCTAGTTTCTGATCTTAGCTGGAAATAATCTATAGACGGACTCCTTTTCTTCTCCCCTTCGTTGAGTTCATTCACTGTCTGGTACTTGTCAAACTGGTTGACTTGTATCTGCATTGTGATAAAATTTGTCGTGTGTTGATGTGGTTGTTGTTGGTGGTGGTGGTGGTGGTGTGCACGTGAGTGCGCGCGCGTATTATGTGTGTGCAAGCGTATACGCGTGCGTGCATGCATGTGCACATTTGCGTGTGTCATTAGGAGTGAAGACGGAAATAGACTGGTGCAGGGGAAAATGGGGGAGGGAGGGAGAGATGGAGGCAGGATAGGGGTGGGGGACGGGAGAAGGAGGAGAGGAGGGTATACATGGGAGGGAAATACTATTGATTTGTGAGACTGTTTGTTTATGAGCGATAGGAGTGACAGTATACACCTGTTTGAAATGTTTGTTCGTCTGTGCATCTTCTGCTCAACCGAGATGTATGTACGTTTCATATTCTTCTTCTTCTTCTTCTTCTTTCTTCTTCTTCTTCTTCTTCTTCTTCTTCTTCTTCCCCTCCTCCTCCTCCTCCTCCTCTTCTCCTTCTTCTTCTTTCTCTTCTTCCTCTTCCATTTCCTCCTCCCCCTCCTCATCTTCTTCTTCTTCTTCTTCTTCTTCTCCTCCTCTTCTTCTTCCTCTTCCTCATCATCTTCTTCTTTTTCTTCTTCTTCATCTTCTTCTTCTTCTTCTTCTTCTCTTCTTCTTCTTCTTCTTCTTCTTCTTCTTCTTCTTCTCTCCTCCTCCTCCTCTTCTTCTTCCTCTTCCTCATCATCTTCTTCTTTTTCTTCTTCTTCATCTTCTTCTTCTTCTTCTTCTTCTTCTTCTTCTTCTTCTTCTTCTTCTTCTTCTTCTTCTTCTCCTCCTCCTCCTCCTCCTTCCCCTCCTCCTTCTCCTCCTCCTTCTTCTTCCTCCTTCTCCTCCTCTTCTTTTTCTTCTCCTTCTACTTCTTCTTTTCTTCGTCTTCATCTTCTTCTTCATCTTCTTCTTCTTCTTCTTCTTCCTCTTCCTCCTCCTCCTCTTCTTCTTCTTCTTTTTCTTCTTCTTCTTCTAAGTGGCTAGCGTTGCTGATTCCCGGCTTGGAGGTCGTGGGTTCGATTCCCATCAGAACCATTTATTTGTGGGATTTTTTCTACAACCAGCCGGCTCTTACCCAGAGTTGAGTTTGCTAAGGCTCACATAGGAAGACTGGGACCACACAGTCGAGTTTCATCCACTCAATGGATGCGTCTCTGACAGTGTTGCTCATATTTCCTGGCCAACTCTGCAGGTGTCTCTAGTAGCCTGATTGATGCCAGGATATAAGTAAGCGTAGAGTGCACCACCTTCAAGCAGTCTCAGACCAGAATATTTCCTGGCCAACTCTGCAGGTGTCTCTAGTAGCCTGATTGATGCCGGGATATAAGTAAGCGTAGAGTGCACCACCTTCAAGCAGTCTCAGACCAGAATAGAAATCCGTAGCATCACCTCCCCGTGCTCATTTTCATCAACCAGCATGAAACAGTCTCAAATGTTTTGTAGCCCTTCATGCCCTGCCTTCATGGTGACCTCAGTTTGGATTGCTTCACCACATCTATGACCTTGGATTGATTCTCTCGGGGTCGCCGGTACTGGCACATTCATGGGGACTGTCGTTGGATGGACATGGTGGCTCCCACCGGTGAGGGAGAGCTCACTCAAGCTAGCTCGGCAACTCAACAATTTTTATCCCGAGTAGGGGGCTTAGTGGGTGAAGTTCTGCGTATGTTGGAAATCAGAACAGACACCACTGAACATCACCGAAGTGACTCAGCAGCAGTACAGTGACTCCTCTGGTGGGTTTGACGATTTGACGTGGATTGCTTCCTGTAGACGAGGGATCTGAATGAGCGGCGCGGATGCAATGCCACTGAGGTGACACAGAAAACAGGATAGAAAAAAAAAGAAAAAGGAGAAAAAGCACGATACATACATTCATGCAAACATACATACATGCACATACACACATACATACATGCATATACACCTACATACGTGCATACATACATACATACTTGCAAACATACATACATACATAGAGCAGCTACCAGGGATTGTTCACACACACACACACACACACACACACACACACACACACACACACACACACACACACACACACAGGCGCTCGCGCGCCCGCGCGCGCACTCTCTCTCTCTCTCTCTCTCTCTCTCTCTCTCTCTCTCTCACACACACACACACACACACACACACACACACACACACACACACACACACACAGATGTCAGAGAAAAACGTCTCCAGCAATCTTCCTTTGATGCATGGCAGATGCTATGGGTTACAGAGTCAAGTTAAGGAAGTACGGCAGAAGCGATAAGGGCAAGATCCAGACTGATAAGGCTTGAGATGTTCCTTGTGCTTGGTAAATAATTATTGTATATGAACATGTTTCTCAGCAGGTTTGAGTAGCCTGGTAGCCTGGTTGCAGCGGTATTGATCTAAAGGCATCTAAATATTTGAGGTCACTTCATTCTGGCTGTGGAATGACCCTTGTTGGCTTAAAATGGACGGGAAAAGCGATTTGTTCGAAACCCAACGCAGCCACAACCATTCCACCCTCGTCTGCTGGTTTCAACCATTTCACCCTTGTCTGCTGGTTTCAACCATTTCACCCTCGTCGTCTGCTTGTCAGCTTCTCAGCGACCCAAGAGTTCTTTGTTTTTTTTGCGGGGACCAGCAGACACAAGGTGTGATTGTGGTCTGGGACAAACAGCTCTACATACAGGATCCACACAGAGAACTGTCTGATACAGATGTCTACACACCGCTCACAGCATCACCCCTCCCTGTACATCAAAAGATATTTCATTCACAGCCAACCAGGAAATTAAGCATGATGACTTACCAAAGGCAGCCACACCTCTCATTATATCAGACACCGAACAACACACTTTCTCCCTCCTCCATAAAATACATGAAACAAACACAAATGGCAGGCCCATTGTCTCTGCTTGTGGTTGCGCTGTAGAACATCAC
>CM065735.1:53728322-53793322 GCA_033310375.1 Conus canariensis | reverse complement strand
CCTTTCAGAGCCAGAAACAAACAGCCAACAAGAGCTCTGAACAATGACCGAACAGATATCATTCATTTTGTATCGTGCTTTGAATCGTACTCTCTGATCTCATGCTTTTCTATTAATATGACGTTTTCCTTGTCAGTCCAACAGGACTTGTTTCCATGTGTATTTAAAACATATACATACTTGTGAGCGAACAGGAGAATTGAAGCCTTGCAGTTCAGGTCAGTGTATCACCCACTCTCTAACAAACTAGGCGTGCCCGGTGTTGTTAGCCACACTGAGCATACACGTCGTTGGAACTCACATTTCAAACACAGACAGAGGAATACTTTTGTGCTTCATAGGTTGAATTTGGTACTGCAATTTTCTTCTTTTTTTTTTCACCTAGCACTGACGATGTTTCAGTTACGGCATAAGCTTCAGTGCCGAGAGTATCAAGTTGATTACCAGTCACAACACTACCATTACTACTAATATACAAATTCTAAAGAGAATATCTAGACTGACACCTAAATCAATGGATAACAAAAGAGATCAAGTACACGAGATCAGGTTCCTTACACGTCTGGGATACTCAGTCTCCATGCTTTCCTGTGAGGCATGGACCCTTAAAACGAATGTGGAAAGACAAATCCACCCCTAGAACTCAGGTAGGACCACACAATACTAAACAACAGGTGCACTGTCCATATTACTTGAACAAGCCCACAAAGCCATGAAACAGCACCATCATACGCAACGACAATCTGCTGATATTAATTAAGAAAACTCCATTGGTGCGGTGATGAAAAATGATACAATGACCGGTTTTTACGGCCTCGAACGGCTCCTACCCAGTGTTCAGTTAGATATGGGCTCAGCTGGGAAGACTTGGACCACACAGACGAGTTTCATCCACTTCATGGATGCATCTTTGAGAGTGTCGCTTAAATTTCCTGACCAGCACTGCCGGTGTCTGTAACTCTCGGGCCCGGTTGACACAGGGATATATTATGAAAGCATGCATGCAGTATAGCCCTATCATGACATTTCAGACAGGGACGGCAATCCGTAGTATCATAGTGATCGTTCTCATCGATCAGCATTAACAAAAAAATTCTCAAATTCTCGGCAAATTCATGGGAGTTGTCTTTGGACGAACGTGGTGGCAACTCCCGGAGGGAGAGCTCACGCACGTCGGCTCCACGACTGAGCAATTACTGTCGACAATAAGAGCTTAGTAGGTCCTGTGTACGTTGGATCAGAAGAGAAACCACTGAACAACCACCGAAGTGACTCGACAGCAGTGCAATGTCTCCTCCGGTGGGTTGCCTCTTGATGACTTAACATACAGTGCTCCCTGTGGATTGCCGGTGTTGGTGCTGTGGCGGGCTGGGCTGTGACTGTGGAGAGGGGGTCAGAATGAGCGGCGTGCGTGTAATGTCTCTTAGATGGCACAGACGATGGGACGGCAACAAACTAAACAAAACAAAGAAAAACAAACAAACAAACAAACAAGCACGCACAGAACAAGCAAACAAAAAAACAGCAACAACAAAGAAACAACAAAAAAGCCTGCTAGTTTGAACGAATTTGTTTCCATGTATATCTAAGGTGTGAAAGGTAATGTTGCCCAGCCGACCAGGAAAGACCATATTAGGGCTGTCACCACGTTGAAGCATCACAGTTCCAATCAGTTTGTCACCTACTGTCTATCAGACTGGGTGGATCCACGCTTGTTCGCGACAATGAGCACAAAATTCTTGGCGAAAGAAGACCAGGGTGATGTCCAGTCACCACTCAATCATTACTACTGAAAGAAGGACAGAAGCTAGGTATTGTCTTGTGCGTTATTTACCAGGGTATTTGTTCACCAGCAGTGAAAGACCCAAGCAGATATCCTATCATGGGCAGCAAAGGCAACATTAGCACTGTTTAGACTGAAACCTTAGTAGAAGAACAAATATTCTATTCACACAGCACAAGATCAGGTTCCAGCATTCGGTAGTGTATCTAATCTTTATGTATTGAAGACAGACTTGGATCTTCCAAGTGGGATCTGGCAAGAAGAATCCAAGCAAGTGAACTCAGGCGTTACCTTCAAGATAGTAAATATCAGATGTACTGACCTTGTCACTGACGAACAGGTGCACCACACTACGACGAACCACATCATACTGTATGACTTGGGCTGACATCATAGGAGAAAACAAAACTCCTTTGGTGTGGTCATTTAGCCAGATACAATGCCAATGCCACAAATAATCGTTATAAGAATTTTTGAGGGAGGAAGATGGAAAGAAAGAACAAACAAACAAAGACAAATTGACAATAATGAAAAGTGGACTATACTGTATGCATTCTTTCATGGTACATCCTTGTGTCAACCAGGTCCGAGAGATACAGACACAAGCAGTGTTGGTCAGGAAATTTGAGCGACACTCTCAGAGATGCATCCATTAAGTGGATGAAACTCGACTGTGTGGTCCACGTCTTCCCCACTGAGCCCATATCAAACGGAACACTGGGTGGGAGCCGTTCGAGGCAGTAAAATCGGTCGGTGTATCTTGTTCCATCACCGTACCAATGGAGTTTTCTTAATGTCAGCAGGCTGTCGTTTCGTATAGTGGTGCTGTTTCATGGTTTATGCACTTGTTCAAGTGATGTGGACAGTGCACTTGTTGTTTAGTATTTTGTGGTCCTACCTGAGTTCTAGGGGTGGTTTTGTCTTCCCACATTCGTAATAAGGGTCCATGCCTCACAGGAAAGCATGGAAACTTATTTTTTTATATCAGTAGTAATGGTAGTGTTGTGACTGGATACTCTCGGTACTGAAGCTCATGCCGTAACTAAAACATTGTCAGCGGAAGGTGAAAAAAGAAGAACATCGCGGTACCAAATTCAACCTATGAAGCACAAAAGCATTCCTCTGTCTGTGTTTGAAATGTGAGTTCCTACGATAGAAAATGAATGATATCTGTCGGTCATTGTTTAGAGCTCTTGGCGGCTGTTTGTTTCGGTTTCTGAAAGGATCTACACACATAACAAAATGGGGATCTAGAAAACAATGTTGACAGAGAAGTTCTGTTGATGTGTTGTATGGTATAGACCAAGTACTTTTGTGCCGACTGAAATTGAACACACACACACACACACACACACACACACACAC
Organism: Conus canariensis; assembly: GCA_033310375.1. NCBI lineage: Eukaryota > Metazoa > Mollusca > Gastropoda > Neogastropoda > Conidae > Conus > Conus canariensis. The sequence continues at coordinate 53,790,174 of CM065735.1, read as the reverse complement.
ACACACACACACACACACACACACACCCCGCACACACACACATGTGCATATACACATACAATTTACTCTTTCTACAGCATAATTTTTGTTTGTTTGTTTTGTTATTTCATAATCTAAGGTTTCTGGTTATTTCATGATCTTATCTTGAGCAGTGGAAAGCGGCATCTGCCATACGTTATTTTGAAAAAAAAAGTTTACCGTTTTCGTTTTTTCGTATTGCGACATTAAAAAAAAAATAATGCGTTATAACAGGCGACTGCTACTATGGAAACTGTCAGAATCCTGCAACTCGGACCAAACGCGTGATCTTCTCGACACAATTATTTGAAAGGTTATAAACACTGCACTGCACACACACACAACCCCACACCACACACACACACACACACACACACACACACACACACACACACACACACACACACACACACAACACTACACAACACACACACACACACACACAAAACACACACACACACACACACACACACACACACAGAGGAGAGGGAGAGAATATGTTCCCTTTCTTCCCCATACAAATTCTTCCTTCTACTCTTCCTCCTGTTTACGAATCCTTGTTGATAGTTCAGCCAAGGAAATCATACCAGGAAGCAACAAAGTTTGTACAGTGAAAACCCGCCCCCCCCCCCCCCCCCCCCACTCGCCCCCCCCCCCCCCTACCCCCGCTCCCCCCAAAGAAAAAAAAAACGTGTACAAACGAATCACAAGACAAACCACGAAGCGTTTCAACCTCTTAGGTCTTCTTCAGGAAAGACACACAACAAGTATTACAACGAAAATGAACGAGCAATCACTTATCTTCAATCTCTTCAGCGCAAGATAGGCGTTGAATGAAAACGAGGCTGTCAGAAGGGAGATAAAATTTTCTCTTCTGACAGCCTTGTTTTCATTCAACGCTTATGGTTGAAAGCGCGCCTGTGCGTCCCTTACACCTGACCATAAGCTTACAACAGTGTAGACTCCCTTACGGATGTAGCCTCCTCATTCTTTCACACAGCCGCGCGCATACCACGTGCTGTCAGCCACAGAGCCAGTTCTGACAGGTGCGCACCTTCAGCAGAATTCACACACATGGGGAAGATGTTGTGTACTGAAAGTATTGCCACGTGTTCTCTCTCTCTCTCTCTCTCTCTCTCTCTCTCTCTTTTCTCTCTCTCTCTCTCTTATGGTGACCAGGGATAGTGTGGACAGAGGCACTGACCCAGAGCAGAACGCGCATCAGACGACATAATGGTATCTATTCATTCTTCAGGTGGGGGAGGGTGTGTTACTGTGTTTCATCACTGAAACGGCATTTTCTTTTTATAAGTCCTTTCTTTGTGGTGGCTTCCGTGCTTAGTGCATTAATTACATTACACATATTTGCGACTAGTGAGCAAGAGTGCCGAAAATAAACGCAAAATGTTCTGTTTAGGACAGCTGTGAGGATAGAGTGCTGGTGTTAGCGTAGTGCGCCCACGCACGCCAGTGTGTTCTGTCATTAGCTGTCATCACAGGATCAGCAGGACAGATATTGCAGCATCAGACACTGCCTTTCAGTCTATCTGTGGAACGTTGGCGTGGGCGGCCTCTCTTTCTGTGACCCTGGGTTAGCTTCCAAACATCACCTGCTTTGGAATCCAGTGCTCCTCCATTCTGATGAAGTGCCGGACCAGCAGAGCTGTGACTTGGGGATCGTCGCGTCCATAGACACGAATTTTGCCTCGTCCAGGACTTCAGTGTTGGTCACCTTACCGCCGGATTGGAAGGATGGAATGCTGGGCCCATCTGTGAACATGCTGTGTAAGGTTAAGATGAAGAGGAGGACCATCTTTTGCAAACTAGTGCAGACAATAAGTTGTAAGCAACTCAAATTTATCCATATGATTATCTAAATGCCGTTATGCGGTAGTGAGCAGTGGGGAAAAGCTCCCACTGATCATGAAATGCTCCCAACACATGCATCAAACAGAGCCTCTGACGGCCAAGTCCAACTCCTGGCCCTCAGTGGCAGAGTGTCCGCTGACAAGAGAAATTGGGCAAAGCAGGTCACTGGCACCTTAAAACCAGTGCTTCAGACAGATGGGTCGTCAGCCTTCGATAGTAACTATCTAGGTGAAGGAAAACTCTGATTCCAACCTCCGCTGCCTTGCAGCATACCGTTCATAGAATGGCTTGGAGTCGACCTTGAAAAAGCGGGCCGCAAGTGGCAGAGCTGTGTCCACTGACAGGAGAAATTGGGCAATGGCAGTCACTGCGCCTTAAACTTGCTTCAACAGATGGGGTCGGCAGCCTTCGATAGTAACTCATCTTGGTGAAAACACTGTGCAGCATCGCAGTTCTAATCAGCTTGTCGCCTACTTTCTATCAGACTGGGTGGACCAGGCTTGTTTGCGATGATGAGCACGAAAGTCTTGGTGAATTCATATTCCAAAAACACACACCAACATCTTGATGACGATGGTCCATAACACCTTGGATTTACATGTGGTTTTGGTTTATCTGTTTACTTAGCACGTATAATGTTTAAATTATGGCATAGTAATCAGTGGTAAGAAGACCAAGGTGACGCCCAGTCACCACTCAACCATTACTACTGAAAGAAGGACAAAAGCTAGGAATTGTTCAGTGGCTTATTTACCAGGTTGGACAATTACCAGCGAACGAGCCAAAGCAGATATCCTCTCATGGGAAGCAAAGGTAAAATTTGCACTGTTTAGACTGAAACCTTAGTGGAAGAACAAAATGATATATTCATACAACACAAGAATCTGGCAAGAAGAATCCAAGCAAGAGAACTCGGGCGTTACCTACAAGATGAAAGATGTCAGATATACTGACCTTATCACTAACGAACAAGTGCACTGTACTACGAAGAAGCGCATCATACTCTATGACTTCTGCTGACGTCATAGGAGAAAAGAAAACTCCTTTGGTGTGGTCATTTAGTCAGATACAATGCCCGTGCCAAAAACATCCTTACGAGAACTGTTGATGGATGGAGATGGAAAGAAAGAAAAACAAAACAAAACAACAACAAAAAAACGCCCCCCAAAAAGACAAAATTGAAAAGTGGACGTTGACACCATTGGCAGATACCCCGGTCCTGGAACACGAGTGATGGAGATGGGATAATCTGATAAGTGTTTTGCTGTGGCATGTAAATGACATAGCGGAGAAGAAGGAATTGACGATTTTGCACCACATGCAAAACCCCAAGCTTCCCCAGGGAAATATAATATATAACCAAGATATGTGAGTCTTTCTATTTAACAATGTTACTTGTGTGAGATAAAACTAGAAGTCATTGATGGTTACAAAAAGTGTGTGTGTGTGTGTGTGTGTGTGTGTGTGTGTGTGTGTGTGTGTGTGTGTGTGTGTGTGTGTGAAAAGATCTTGCATTTCCTCCCCAAGTACAGGATCGTGGCGCTTTGCTTTGTAATGATTTCCTGTAACGTATTATTTTCATGACACGTATGTCAGACATAGGGACTGATTTACATATTTTGTTTATATGCCTTGGCCATTGTAGTTTATCATGGTATATTTCTTTTTAAAGAAAAACCAATCACGTTGTGTGCACGTGCAACCAAAGTGTTCACGGGCACACACCATGATTGAAAGACAGGATACAGATGTGTGTGTGCGAGTGTGTGTGTGTGTGTGTGTGTGTGTGTGTGTGTGTGTGTGTGTGTGTGTGTGTGTGTGCGCGCGCGCGCGCGCGCGCGCGTGTGTGTGTGTGTGTGTGTGTGTGGATCTTATGGGGTCAAGACCCACAAGCCCTCTGTCATCGTCCATCTCGTCTATAACTTAAGTAAGATAAGTAAATGTGAAATGCGGCAGGGAAGTAGACAGCAGTAAGTAAAAAATAAACAACAAATAAGTAGGGTAACTCTTGCTCCCACAGGAAACAAATACACGCCCTTAACTCCAAAGGAATGCTGCTTACGTCACTGAATCGCCTAGCAGATATGACAGCACAGAGCACACAGAACAATCAAGGAAACATCCCCGACAAAGAATGTTCTAAGCTTGCCCACATACCCTGTACCGAACATATCTGCACAGCAGCAAGAACTGGAGAAATAAACAAATATCAATTAAATTTAATTCAAGACTGGCACAGCCTTTTAAAACTCGAATATAGTCAGACAAGTACAAGGACGAACACAAACAAATACAAATAACCTCGATTTAATTGAAACCAACATACATATAAAATGAGGCAGGGAAGAGTAGTACTAAACAATATGCAACGAATAAGTAGGGCAAGCCTTGCTCCCACACGCCCTTAACACAGAACAAACAAGGAAACATTCCCCCAAAAAGGATGTTCCAAGTTTGCCCATGCCCTGAACCGAACACATCTACACAGCAACAAGAACTGGAGAAATAACAAATATCAATTTCCTTTCGTGTAGTTTCCGGTAAAACCACGGAATATTTGAGATGCGCATGCGCAGTTCCGCCATATCGCGTTTGCCGACCGCCAAACGAACAGGCAGAAGATACAAGCCCAAGCACAAAAATCGAAAAGCTATCATAAATCAGGTGATATTTTTCCTTTTATTTGAAAGATTGGTTGGATTAAATCAAAACATGTTGTAGATTAATCATATTTGATGAAAAAGCCGCCCGCAGGGCGAAAATTATTGGTAGAAAGAAACTCGTGGAGAGCGTGGCAGCAGAGAGTCCACTTCAAGCAAGTGTTTCGGCCCTTATCTCCTGACACTCTAGGGGGGTTGGGCCACACCCGGTTCATGACTCCGGATGTCCCTCTGCTGTCCCCCTTTTTTCCATCTTGGGGCGAGTCATGGCTGGGATTCGAACCCATGACCCTCTGGACAAGCTCATTTTAGGGATTGTCCACTTAATGTCCCGCACTCTAACCACTGAGCCACTGGGGCACCTGCTATTTAACAAACGGAAGTCAAGTCAGAGTAGGAAATAAATTGAGCCACACCACTGTTGTTAGAGTTACATATGAACTGAGCTGCTGTAATACAGTTCGCTCGCACACTTGGACATGTGATTCCAGATCTAGACAGTTTGGGCATGTGTTGTCTTCTGTAAATAAAAAGAAAAAAAAAAGAAAGAATTATCTTTTTCTTGCTGTTTATGTCCACTTATTTTTCTCATGTTCAGGGAAGTCGGCAGAGTCGTTCTTCAGCGAACAATCCAAGGTTTATATTGAAGATTTCCTCCTGGCTCCCTCTCAACCACTTGTGGACGTAACTTCCGTGATGGTCGCCACGCTAAATTCTTGGGCGCTATACAGTATTTGGTCATACTGGAGAGTAATTGTTTGTGGAGTAGGCAGCATTTAGATTTATTTCTTGGTCCTTTGAATATGCTGTTTTCTTAAATATTACGAGTAGATGCACAGCAAATTCTAATGCTGTCTGTAGTGTGGCAAGGTGAATATTAAGACATAGATTTAATATTTCTATCAGAATGTGGCAGAATAGCAAGACATATAACCGCTGTACCTAATCTTGCGAGCCTTAAGAAATATAAAACGTCATTTTTACTTTAGCTCCCCAGCACTGCGATCATGACACGTATGCTATGACGTCCAGATAAGATAGGCAAAATGACGTAAAGAACTACTATGGGAAGGATTTTTGTCAGTTGACTTTGGCAACCACAGAAAAATAATCGAGTCCTTAGCCTTTCAGAGAGAAAGAAAGGATTTGTAATCACCTGAGCTTGTGTTGGCTAGTTTTGGAATCAACAGTTCTGAGTCCTTCGTCTTTCAGACAGAAAGAAAGGATTGTTGGTCAATGGAGCTTGTGTGAGCTAGTTTACGATTCAACATTGCTGTGACAAGCTCCACTGGAGTGCATAATGCTATGCTAAGCTGTGTAGAGTGCACTGGTGCAAAGTGTCAAGATGTTTGAATTGTACTGAGCTGTGCTAAGCTGTCTTGAAGTTGCATGAAGCTGTGGTAAGCTGTATTGAATCGCATGAAGCAATGTTAGGCTCTGATGGAGTTTGAGAAGCTATTTGAGCTGTATTGAGTGATGCAAATTTACAAGCTGAACAAAGCTGTGTTGAATTGTACGATGCTATATTGAGCTGTAATGAACTGCAACTAGCCGTGATGAGTTGCGTCGGAATGCATCTAACTGCGTTGAGTAACGTCAGCTTAAGGAGCTGTGCTGGACAATACAAACTGTTTCAAGCTAAGAAGATCGTTGTCGAACTGTTTCGAAAAGTGTTATAGCATCACGTTGCACAACAGAGTCGTGAAGGATTGCATCTGGTTGTGCCAAGCTGTGTCACACTGAACGAAGTTGTGTGGTGCAATAAGGAACTACTTCAAGCTGTGTTGGACAGTGTTGAACTGTTCCCAGCTGAGCTGCATACTCAAACTGTATGTTGGACTAAGGAGTCTGCTGACGTACTGCGGACAAACCAAAGTTGCTGCGTACTGTGAACTATCCAATGTTGCTGCTATACTGTGAACGATCCAAAGTTACTGCCGTACTGTGAACTATCCGAAGTTACTGCCGTACTGTGAACTATCCAAAGTGATTGCCGTGCTGTGAACTGTACGGAGTCGCTGCTGCGCTTTGGAGTATATAGACCTGATTCCGTGCTGTGGATTATATGGAGATGCTGACGTGCTGTGGATTATACGCAGTTGCTGCCATGTTGAGGATTATAGTACTTCAGAGCTGTATGGTGGACTATTTGGAGTATATACTGCCATGCTGTTGCAGGAGTTTTCGTCTATTCTCCAAGGAACCAAACTCGAGTACATTGGAGCATTACGGCAATAACTGATAATAAATGTTGGCACATGCCTGCAAGTGGATACTGACGACTTTTGTTGGGACCTTATTTAATGGAGTGAAAAGTTCCAGATTGTGTGTCCCTAGCATGCATGACGAGATCCCAGAGGTTCAATAGAAGTTGTTCTTATTGTTCATCGAAGTGTTTTGCAGTTCATCCTGGGATGATTGCTCCATCTGTTGTTATTTTCTTTGTCAAACCCATAATCCAGTTACTCAGACACAATCTTCTGAGTTTTTGCCTTATCTAAGCATGCACACACACAAGACAGACTATCCACGACACAGTGCAATATATTGCCAGAATGGAAAAAAAAATCTACGAGTTTATGCATGAGGTATGACAAACCAGTGCAGTCCTTTTGTGAAGTCGAACTAGATCTCAGACCATTAAATGATTGGAAATCTCATTGCAGGGATCGTATTGTGTCGAATGTATATGTGCATTTCTGTATAGATGTGTTTTGTGGAATTTGGTTTGATTCGAGTATGCACTCATCGTTTGTTATAAACAGCTCACAACACTAGAAATTGTCTCTGAATACTGTATTTAGATCATTTCAAAACCTGAAGCACAAATACTCCCATTGCTCCCAGGCCTTGACACAGAACTGGCGGAGCTGGAGAGGAAAAAAATTAGTAGAAGATTTACTGTGCCGGCAAACGTTAAGTCAAACAAGTCTGAAGACAAAACACGACGCGTTTTGACCCTTTTTGGTCTTCTTCAGGTAATACAATCAACATTCAAGACAATGAAAACGAAGAATGAACTATCTCTTCACCAAACACTCATATTTCTTCCGTTGGCGCATCCGTGCATTGTCCCATTCGATTCGTTGCGCAGACTCTACTCACTCTTTGATTTCTGGCAGAATGGAGTCTAGTACTTGTATGTTCGAACTCAGATTCTCGAAGAGGTCCTGGATTTTTCGTTCTAGGAATGTAATCCGGGTGTTAATCTGTTTAATTCGTTCATTCATGAGTGCTCATTAGGCTCGGTTGATAATCCCACTCGCTGCTAGTCCTTTCACCAATGTTTTGATCTTTAGGCTGGTGGGGCAGACGTCGTGATGTTTACAGTGCAGCGTGAAGTGCAAGTGGTTCCTGAATGTCGCTAGGGAACGATGTGCTTTCTCCAGTTAACGAAAAGTTTTGACGATCGTCCGATCGAAATCGCAAATGAGACGTTGGGGAAGTTTCAACAGTTGGGGGGTAGACATATTGCTCCCTGAAGTTAGACCTAGTCTCCCACCAAAAGAAAAAAACACTACTCACTCGTAGTTTTAGACAGCCATCTGGCCATCTTCCTCAGCGATGCTGTTACTGACTGCATGAATTCTCCATTCAGATCACGTGACCATGGGACGTACCCAAGTCACGTGACCGAACCATGGGTGCTATTACTGAAGTACCTGAATTTGCCGAGGGGAAACTGTTCTGTCAAAGAAGTCATTTCCTAGATATGTGGACAGATAGCTACAACTTCACGCAAAACGCAACAAATACGTTTACAGACTCTTTCTTTTTTTTTCTTTTTCCTTATAGCAGTCATACAAACAGCGAGCTTAAAGGTCTACTCTCAAGATCCTCAATACAACTTGTCAGCTTGATGAGATGCATCAAGTGTTAAACAAATAATAAAAATGAACACTTGTATGGTATCCAGGTAAGTCCTAATGGTCCACTGAAGTAAGTGTTTTCACTTGTCAACAGAGATAAAGTAAGTGATTAGCCAGATCTTGAAACTGCTTAATTTCTCTTCAATACATCATCGGTTGTATAAGTCAAATGATCTGCGAGTCAGATCCACATGATGCAGCTCTCTACTCGAACTTATAGTGGTTATTAAGGACACCTAATGAGACTAGAAACCTTTGGACTGCGTCGATGACAAGATTTCGATGGAGACAAAGAAGTTTCCTGTTGAAATGTCTCTGTACAATTGCAGAGTGTATCCTACATATTGCACATACTGCGTCATTTGGAGAGTTTGCTCCTTTTCTTTCAACAATACTATTTCTCGACAGTCTAAAACATAGGGGTAGTGATATAGATCTAACTTAATTCCCTGGCAACCATTTATCACTGGAGTATCCTTGGTGACACAATCATCAGAAATTTTATTAATTTTGTTAATATTAGAAAAAAAAATGTCAGGCACTTCCACATTTGATGATACAGTTGTCTGCCAATGGCGCTGGGTCTGAATAGGTAAACAAAAGCAGGTTTTTATTAATTGAATCCATGTGGTAAATCCTTTCGTGAAACAAACCCCCATACTGTAGTTGCACGCCATGCAGACCTGTTTTTTCAACAAAATATTGTTAGTCTCAAGAATAGATCATTACGAAATGACCAGAGACAAAGATTTTAATGTCAGCAACCATCGTGGTGGCTCAAACTGAAAGTGCGTGAGGGGGTGCGAAACGAAATCATCCCGTCATATGAGTCTTAGATGCATGGACAAATACGTTCAGCCACTGTGAGGGCAACATATGTTTTATAACCACCCATAAATTTTCTTATTTATATTCCTCCAGATCGAATCACTGTCCAAGACAGTATACACTAGAGAAAAATAAAGCAAGAAAAGTTCTCAAATTAAACGTTTGAGCAAGGCGACAAACTGTAAACTACAGGAGGACGTGTGGCCCAGCACGTTCCCCTCAGAAGTTAAAATTTCATTCGTTTTCTGTCAAAACTGACTTACCTATGGTTGATGCTTCCAAATCCACCTGACACATTTGTTAAAGAATTACAAGACTTATGTTACTGGTTTGTATGGAATAAAAAACAAGACAGAATTAGTCGAAAAACAGTTATTAAAGATGTACAGGATGGTGGGTTGAATCTACCTGACATAAATGCTCTCATCACTGCTTTAAAATTAACATGGATAAAAAGACTGAGACAAACAACACACAGATGGAGAGACATGGTGATCTTTTCATACCCAATTATTGAGAACATTGAGAAGTACTCTCCAAACCATCTGTGCATCACCACTCAAGACAATGTTTTCTGGAAACATGTATTCATGTCGTATAAGCAGTTCTATTATAAAATAAAACCAGAAAATGCTAGAGAACTACTTGCAGAACCAATCCTTTACAATGAACATTTTAAAATAGGAAATAAACTAATAAAACACAAAAACTGGAACAATAGAAAGGTATTTAGAGTATCTGATTTGTTTCAAGCAAATGGAGATTCACTATCCCATGAGGAATTTAGAACAAAGTATAACATTGAAATAGATTTCCTATCTTATGGTGGATGTATATTATCCATTAAACGATACATCAGGGAACAAGGATTTGAGAATGAGATAAAAGATAACATTGAAGCAGAAGTCAGCACAGCATTAAAGAAATATATTCTGTAGATAAAGGTTCCAAAACTTATTACAGAATTATAGTAAAAGATAACTGGGAACCAAACTGTTGTGCAAAATGGACGGAGAAGCTGAATAGACAGATACCTTGGAAGAAATGTTTTAGAAAAATTCATCAAATTAAGGATATTAAGCTAAAATGGATGCAAATGAGAATAGTGCATCGAATAATTGCAACTAATGTAGCTCTGAAAGAAATGGGAATAGTAGAAAGTTATAACTGTAGTTTCTGTGAAGAGGAAAAAGACAGCATTGAACATATGTTCTGGAGATGCATACACGTCAATGATTTCTGGAAATCATTGCAAGAAGTAATAAAAGGAAAGTGTTTAATAGCGAATAATCTGTCTCTGACTGAAAACACAATAATATTTGGAGCAGATGACAATTCCACAACTGATACTACATTCGATCTTATAATACTGATAGCCAAATACTACATTTTTAGCTGTAAAATAAACAAATGTAAGCCTTCAATAACAGTATTTCTAAAAATACTAAAGAGAAGATATAATCTTGAAAAATACATAGCAACTGTACAATTGAATCTGCAAAAATTTAACACTAATTGGATCAATTATGAAGTATTATTTGAAAATTGATAATCAAAATCATAAGATACCTGGATTTAATACGTGCATGAGAGGATATGTTCAGGATGTGTAGGTAATTTCATAAGGTATTCAAATATCATTGAGTGTGGTTGTAGCCTGTGGCCCGCTGCTTGTCTGGCATGGCGATGCCGCGGCTGGGACCCGTAGGCCGATCGGCAACTTAGCTGGTAGGTTGGTTTGTTGGTTGGTCGGCGGGGCACGGCTGTGGTGTAGCGATGTCATATTGGTAGCGGGCTGAAGAACATATAATTAACTTTTTTTGATTGTTAAAGAAATATAAAGACACTGATGGACGGGATTTCGGTGCTGGTGTGTACACTCAGCTGGGAAATGCTTACGTCTGTTTAAATCTATATTTTGAAGGATCATTACAGTGAACATAATTATGTTATGCGTTATATACAACAGCTATCACATGGTACCACACGGAGAAAACATTACTTCATTATTATAAATTGTATAATTATGTATATTGTTTAAGTATTATTAATTCATAAGAAGAGAGAAAGTGGGGGTGTGGGTGGGTAGGGACGGGAGGGGGTGTGAGTGGAGTGAGCGGGTGTGTTTGTTTGCCTTTATGTGCTTGTAGTTTGTAAGAACTCAGAGGATTGTGCTTAGTGAATTTTGTTTGTTTGTGTATGTGTGTATATCCAACAAAAAGAAAACAACCTTTCCTCGGCATACATTGAACTCTCACTCAAATCCTTTCAAGCCGATAAAAAAGATAACTCGTTTCTAATACGTTTCACGGATTATTTACTACAATAATGTCAAACATGTACAAATATGATTAACAACAGAAAATATGTGATAATTTGCATCCGGAACTGTACAGCAAAGAGAAAGATCATGTTGATGAAAGAATGGAGATGAGAGAAAGAAGGAACTGTGGAATGGAAGAGAGAGAATGAGGAAAGAAATAAAAAAAATATATCCAAAAAAAAAAAAAAAAATTTCATTCGTTCCCCCCACGCTTCCACCTCCTCCTTCCCAAGGAAACAATACAATCACACCCAAGAACACGTCTAGCATGGGCAGAACTCCCTATTAGAACACACAAATGCTGCCTCCATCTACCAAGAAATACAAAGTTTCAAGGCGAAAATGGCATTAAAACAATACCATATAAGCCCTTAAACACTTCACTACAGACGAACGTCATATTACTGTAGTACACAAAATATCATATCACACAGACTGTTTCCCTACCAATGGAGACTCATTAAAATCATAAAGCGCACCAGGCACTGAAAATGTTATTTACACTCCATCCCTTTTACTTCTCAGTGGTGACAACAACAAAAAAACATAACTTTCTCTTTTGTACCTATCAACACTCGCGCTAGGGATTTACAGTATAGAGGCGCGTCCCAAGCTGGTGAATATGGGGATCCTCAAGCCTTGTGATGGGGAGGTGAGGCGGGGGTGGGGGGAGGATGCACCGGATAATACGGAAAGTGTCGCGAACCAACATAGCCTAAGAGAAGGAAAAATGTGGAGTCCAAAACGCGTACTGTCTGATGTACATTAGCCTGATATTAATAAGGTAAGCAGACAAACATGAGCCGCTCTGAAGTCAGAATGTGTTGGCTGAGGCCGGCGGGCAAACCTCCTGCAGAATCACAAGTAGTGGAGAAGACCAGACACTACACATCTCACCCAATGTGGCCGTGCGGCTGGGAACGTGAAAGAAAGGAAAAAGTAGCTTCCAATGAAGAGGCCTACAAATTCAACAATACAGTTCATGTGGTCTCTTGACTGAACTCGTTCCTGGAGCTGGGTCTGGATCCCAAAGAAAATTAAACAAGAGCACCATCTTGGTCATCAACTCTTCAGACTCTGGGTAGTGTTGCCCATACACGCCTTCAGCCAGGCTCTGTCGAGACGAAGGCTGTTAAAGGGGGACAACTGATAACAAACAGACAAACAAACAGACAAACAAACAAACATGCAAACAAATTAACAGACAAACAAACAAGCAAGGAAACAAATAAACAAACACGTGCGCGACTGAAAACACAAAACAAGTAGCCCATACTATGTCTTTTGCAAAGGAAATCTGAGTTTTTCTTTAAAAATTTCATTCAATACATTCTGTTGAATGTTGGTAAATCATATCGAGATTGAAAAAAAAAGTTGTTTAACTGGAAAAGCGTATATCAAGTGGTACGGGAATTTATCACACATACACACGCACACATACATGCACGCACACACACACACACACACACACACACACACACACACACACACACACACACGCACGCACGCACGCACGCACGCACGCACACACACATACACGCACAGGCACACACGAACACACACACACACACACACACACACACACACACACACACACACACACACACACACACACACACACACACACACACACACACACACACACACACACATACACACACACACACACACACACACTCATGGGTGCTCGCATAAACACATACATTCTCTCTCTCTTTCTCTCTCTCTCTCTCTCTCTCTCTCTCTCTCTCTCTCTCTCTCTCCATACACTTACATGGATGCCATACAGATAAGGTAACGATGCAATATGTAACAATCAGTGTTGTTGTCAATTGAAACACTGTGGAAACAAAGACACTATTATGTGAACTGTGGTCATGGAAATATAACGGATGAAATATTTTCCTAGGCATAATTTAAAAACACGTTGCTCCTTTTTGTTAAGTTGTGCACTGAGAATGTTGTTTTATGTCTCAGTGAAAGAGAGAGACAGAGAGGGAGGGGGGAAGAGAGAGAGGAGAGAGAGAGAGAGAGAGAGAGAGAGAGAGAGAGAGAGAGAGAGAGAGAGTTCTGTGCGCTTTGGAAATTTGTTCGATTCCAAAATCGCCCAGAAGTTTCCGAAATTGCAATTTTTTTCTCACCAATTCTGGAAAAAAAAACTGGGACTTTAGTGGAAAAGCTGACGACTCAGGTGTTGTGTGAGTCCACGTGAGTCAGGGAGAGAGGACGGAAAAGTGTCCGGAAGACGTCTGGACTATTCTAGAGTGTTTGGTGCTTAGAGGTTTTCTGTTGACATGTATCGGGGAAAGCTGACAGAGAAGTATCTTGAACACATCTTCACTATTCCAGTAAGCAGCCATGTGTTCAGCCTTTCTTGTCTATTCGTATGAGGGAAAGATGACAGAAAAAACATGTCCTGAAGACGTCTGGACTCTTCTAGAAAAGCTCGGTACTCAGTCCTCTGCTAAGACGCCTGGAAACGAAGTTAGATCAATCAATGATGAAATGAAGAGAATGCTGCAATTCAAAACAAAACCCACATAAAAATCGTTCCAGGTTTTCTTGTTTTATTCAGAGTTTATGGACAGTATTTAAAAAAGTGTTGATTTATGAAACTATCGAGTTGTTTGCAAATTTCAAGAAATGTGAAGTGAATAGGTAGCTTGTTTTGCAAATTCTAAACATAGTGAAGTGAATATATAGCTTCTTTTTGTATCAATGGACTTTCATAAAAAAATAGCTAGTTATAGCTGGACAGAATCATGTATCGGAAATATATATATATATATATATATATATATATATGTGTGTGTGTGTGTGTGTGTGTGTGTGTGTGTGTGTGTGTGTGTGTGTGTGTACATATATGTAAATGTATGTTGCAACGTTGTTTTTAATACACATTTGTTCTGGTCAGTGGAGTAGTGCATGTTTGTTTAATGTTCACTTGAGCCAAAGCTATTACATATCATACATCACCAAAAGTTTCAGCGTTTTAACGTATGCTTTCATGCAATCTTGAATACTTCATGTGCACCAGTGCATTAAAACCTAGTGCTAACGTTAGTATTGGTTTCCCTGTCCCTTCCTTCTTCCCTCGTCTTTTATTTCTGCCTTCTTTCAATTCCTTTCATGTTTTCTCCTAGTGAGTGCTTGAATGTGTGTGTGTGTGTGTGTGTGTGTGTGTGTGTGTGTGTGTGTGTGTGTGTGCGTGCGTGCGTGCGTGCGTGCGTGCGTGCGTGCGTGCGTGCGTAGTGTGTATGTGTGTGTGTGTGTGTGTGTGTGCGTGCGTGCGTGCGTGCGTGCTGCGTGCGCGCGCGCGTTGTGTGTGTGTGTGTGTGTGTGTGTGTGTGTGTGTGTGTGTGTGTTGATAGCTTAGTAATCAACGAAGTGACGTCAACAGATGAGAGTTGTGGGCCCGTGATCTGCTCGTTGCCGTCAAACAACAGGAATCGACAATGGGCTGACACAGATCACACAGAAAGATTGAAAAAGATAGCCATCACTGGGCTGACGGAAATTGCACAGACAAGCATAACTGATATTGGCCTGATATGGATCACACAGACCAGAGCAGTCGCTCTGCGACTGGCGAACATGGATCACACAGACACAGTCAGTCACCATTGGGTTGACATGGATCACACAGACACAATCTATCACCATTGGGCCGACACAGATCACACAGACAGACACAATCAGTCCACACTGGGCTGATATGGATCACACAGACAGACACAATCAGTCCACACTTGGCTGACATGGATCACACATACAGGCAGAATCAGTCCACACTGGGCTGACATGGATCACACATACAGGCAGAATCAGTCCACACTGGGTTGACATGGATCACACAGACAGACAGAATCAGTCACCATTGGGTTGACATGGATCACACAGACAGACAGAATCAGTCACCATTGGGTTGACATGGATCACACAGACAGACAGAATCAGTCACCATTTGGTTGATATGGATCACACTGACCGAAAAGTCAGAAAATAATGGACTGACAAGGATTACACAGACAGGAAAAGTCAGTCACCAATACTTATAGGTTGACACGAATCCCAAAGACAAAAGGACCCAGTGAAACTGGACTGACCGCAAAACAGGACTCAGCAATAATACAGATTAACCGCAAAGCAGGAATAAGTACAAACATCTGTCAAAAGCAAAACAGGACTCAGTACAAACATTTATCAACCACAAAACAGGACTCAGTATTAACAGAGATTAACTTAAAACAGGACTCAGTAGAAACATAGATTAACAGCAAAACAGGACTTAGTACAAAAACAGAGCAACCACATGACATAACTCAGCATCAATACACAGCATCCACCAGAATTGATTAAAATCTAATCTCCAACAACCACCAGAGAGGACTCAGCACTGATCCAGAGCAAGCACCAGAGGACTCGGCTCTAATACAGAGCAAGCACCAGATGACTCAGCTCTGATACACAATAACCACCAGAGAGGACTCAGCACTGATACAGTGAAACCACCAAAGGGGACTTAATAATGATACAGCGCAACCACCAGAAGACTCAGCTCTAATGCAGAATAACCACCAGTGAGGACTCGCTATTAATACAGTGCAACTACCAGACAGGACTTAGCACTAATACAAAGCTACCACCAGACAGGACGTATACAGAGCAAGCACCATAGAGTACGAACACAGAACAACCACTGGACTCAGCATTGATACAGAGCCTCCTTGCTGATTCTCTGTGGTGACAGGTATCATTCATTGTACACAGAACACGATCGTTGCAACTATCTCCCTTCACATTCCTCCGTCCTTTGCATACCTTCTTCTTCTTTCCGGTACCTACTCTTTGAAGCTACTCATTGCCCCTTCCATCTCTCTCTCTCTCTCTCTCTCTCTCTCTCTCTCTCTCTCTCTCTCTCTCTCTCTCTCTGTGTGTGTGTGTGTGTGTGGGGGGGGGGGGTTATTGTGCAGGTGCTCATAACCTTTTAAATAGCACTATCGAGATCTTTTCTGAATTTCTCCCAGATGCAAAATTTTGAAAAATTGCGTAGTAACAAACATCTGTTACATTATTTTTGAACGTCCAGGAGGAAGGGTGGGGGGGTGGTTGGGGGTAGGAATGGGCACATCACCACTAGTTGCAGCCAAAATCTCGTTCGCTCCTCCCACAGAAGCGTTGAGGAGGAGGGGGAGGAGAACGGATGGCTCGGCTCTCCTATAAGGAATAAAACAGCAACCAGAGTTAAGGCAAACCACTGGATCATACGACCTGTTGTCTACAGCGAAAAGAAGGAGAATGAGATAGCATGGTCATGGACCAGGATCAACAGGACCTCCCAAAACCATTCTACAAAGCACAGTGCGAGGAGGCAGAAGGAGAGGAAGACAAAGAAAGAGATGGGAGGACAACATCAGTGAATGGACTGGCCTCACACTAAGCAAGTGCCTAAGAGTGTCTGAGAATCGTGGGGAGTGGGGGAAGCTGGTTGTGAGGTCTTCTGTGGCGCCCCAACGGTCTTCAGGATTCTGGGATAGGTGAGATAATAGGTGAAAGCAATTAGCCTTCCTGTAGCAATGCTAAGTTTTTCATCACGTTTAGAGGAGGAGGAGCATGGCAACAGTGATCTTTTCACATTTTTAAACTTCTAGTCAGTTTGATAGAAAGTTTGATGAATTTTATAAAAAAATAAAAAAAAATAAAATAAAACACGCACAAATTTTGGAATCTCATGGGCCCTCTGCTAACTATCTTACTTAAGCTATAGACAAGCTGGGCGATCACAAACAGAGGGCTTGCGGGTCTTGACCCGATAAGGTACACACACACACACACACACCCCACACACACACACACACACACACACACACACACACACACACACACACACACACACACACACACGCCAGACTGGGAACAGCGAGTTAAACAGGAGTTGAACCAGTCCAGAACCGTTCCAGAGCAGCCAAAAGTGGTACGCAACCGCATTATGGGGATGCTGCGGTCTATGGTGTCAAATGCTGCTGACAAGTCAAGCTGTGACAAGATAGACACACGCCCATTGTCTGAGGCCTGAAGGAGGTCATTGACCACACGCAATAAAGCAGTTTCTGTGCTATGACACTTACAGTAGGCTCAAGCAGATTATGAGATTTAAGATGCTGTAGAAGCTGTTACAATATAATGCGTTCCAATACCTTTGACAAGAGTGGTAGATTGGAGACTGAACGATAGTTCTTCAAGCATTTTGGGTCCAGTTTGCTCACAAGAGCATGCTTAAAGCACTCAGGCACAATACCAGATAATGCGGACTTCTTCATAATATCAGCGACAACGGGTGTATTTTCGTCTAAACAATCAAACAGGATTGAGGCAGGAATAGGAAGGTCACAGGACTTCTTTGGCATTTAATTCTTTAGTATCTCTTTTACACAGATTTCAGATACAGGTTCAATTTTTTCAAACAGTGTACCAGAGAACACAACAGCATCAGTGGGGTATGATGTATCAGGGTCAAACCTGCTTCTGATCTGTTCAATTTTGCCAACAAAAACCTCATTGCATTTATTGGGAAGAGACACTAGAGGCATGCTAGAAGATAGCAAAGTGTCTCCTGCTTTTCCAACAGCTGACCACTGAAGCAGAAGAGTTCTCTGGAGCTGTCAGCACCTGCTATCCTACCACATATGTGATTTTTCTTTGCTTCACGTATCATGTTTGTAACTATGTTACGCTGCTCTCATATATTTCTCTGTGAATAGTCAGACCAGACTCGCGCCAATGCACGCTTGGCAGTATGCCGTAGCACTTTAACATGAATGAGTCATCCAAGGGGCGGATGTACGGTCTCATGCTGTACGTACAGTGAGAGGGGCATGTTGGTCAAGCAGCTGTTGCAAGCAAGTGTTACTGGTACATATGAGATCAGATGAACTGGAGTAACAGATTGATCCAACCACTGTATGAGCGCCAGTCCTAAAAGCATGCATCTCAGTAGCCTTGAGACTGCGTGAAACAATTTTCTTTGTTGCTAGACCAGGCTTTCTCAGACAGAGTTCAAAAGAAATATCAAAAAGCAGTCTAAAGTATGACCTTTACGTTGAGTAGGTACATTCACCATTTCTTGCAGACCAAGATTTTCAAGAACAACACTTAAAGCCACAGAACAGGGACCAGATGGATTGTCAAAATGGACATTAATATCACCAACAATAAACAGTTTTTCGTATATATTGTATGACTCGAGCAGATTGGGGAACTGGTCTAAGAAGATTGATTCCTTGAGTTTGTTTTTTTTCTACTAGGTCGGGGACGGTTCCTACAAAGGAACACAAAGGACTGACTATCAACGTCCAGGTGGACCTAACACACCTCAAAAGCTGTAAAAGTAAAGTCTTAAGTTGGAAAAATGGTGTGTTCATTAAGACTTTTTATGTATAACACTGCAATGCCACTCCAGTACTGTCCTGCAGTGGAAAAGACATCAAGGTGAATGCTGGCGGCGTCACTGCCGCGACATCAGCTTCATCCCCCTGTGGACGGAGCTTTTTCAGTCAGAAAAAAACACATCGTAGTTGCTCTGGATTATGTGGTCACAAACATCACGAGACTGTTTCGGAGGGACTGAGTGTTTAAGGTCATTATCTTGAACCGTTTTGAACGTTCTTGATTTAAACCATTAGTGTCAGTTTCGACTGGGTTCAATTCTAAATGTGTACGATCGTCATGGTTTACCTGTACCGTGTCCTGATCATCTGAAGGATAGTGCTGATGTGAAGCACGTCTGGTGAGGGCAGGCCGACTGCAGACGATCACTTCAATCCGACTCTGCTTTCTCCTTCCCCCTAGCTGACATCGGCGCCACGGCCGTTTGAAACGTGCACAGTCTACCCCTATACCTAAGTCTTTAAAACGAGTGGCAAGGGGCAAGTCCAAAGGAGCAGCACTGGCTGACAACAGCTGGTCGCGGGTATAGCGCTTGGATGGAACATCAACACACTAAAAACACGGTTTCTCTTGCACAGCTGAGCACAGGCATAAACATGGCACAGTTGAACACTGGCTTAAACATGGCTGCGTAGGTGGGAGATTCGAAAGTTCCGTGAGTACAGAGACAAAAACAGCTGTATGAAGGAAAAGGGGGCACGGAACTCGACAAAACACATACCATAAAACAGACCACTGCATGATGAAAACGATGACGTGGATAAAACTTTGATATGAAAAGGCACAACGATAAAAGTTAATCTAGTTGCAAAGTGAGACGACTGCAGGCGAAAATCTAGACAAATCTTAAATAAATGTTAGCGAACCGCCAAGAGAAACGTGGTCAAACGAGTCACAAGACAAAACACGACGCGTTTCGACCTCTTAGGTCTTGTTCAGGCAAGACACAAACGAACAATACAACGAACATGAACGAATTTGGTACTCAGCTTCGATCTCTTCATTCTTCAGTGCAAGGTAGGCAGGCGTTACCAAATTCGTTTTTGCCTGAACAAGACCTAAGAGGTCGAAACGCGTCGTGTTTTGTCTTGTGACTCGTTTGTCCACGTTTCTCTTGGTGGTTCGCTAACATTTATTTAAGATTTGATAAAAGTTAAACAAAAATAGTGAGCAGTCATAACAATCAGCATGCTAGGCGAAGGGACGTAACTCTTCTTTTTAGAATGGGTTTGGTAAGTCCTCCTGATCTTGATACATGACCATACCATCTCATTTTCCTTCTTTTCACTGTGGACAACAGGTCTTCGTATGGTCCTGCGGGTTGCCTTACTCTGGTAGCTTTTTTACCCCTTACAGCACAGCCTAGCCATCCCTTTGCCTTCCTCCTCCTCCCCAACGCTGCTGTGGGAGGAGCAAAGGAGCTTTTACTGTAACTGGTGGTGATGTCCCCATTCCCACCTCCAACCGCCCCAACGCCACCCCACCCCATTCCTCCCAGACGACGGGTGTGGATCGTCTTCATCGCTGCTGACTGCTTGGCCATGGTCCCTGGCTGTCTTGTCGCTATCGTGGAAGTCTGAACTGCCAAGCTTGTAGGTGTTGTTGGACGCATGTTGACTTTCGCTTCACAGCAGTGGACTTTAGGTAAAGGGAGACAATTTGTGACAGACATCTGAACATTTGTCTCCTTGGTGAAACAGTGAATATTTTGAGAAAGAGAGCCTAGCATTTGTTCCTGTATTGCTAAAAAAAAAATTTAAAAACAAAAACAAAAGGTAAACCCACCTGGTGACTCATTTTATTTTTCATAAATATATACAGTGATTACTTTTGGGGGGCGGGGCGTGAATGCCTGTTGTTATGAAAAGGGCACCTGCAGGATATTCCAACGTATAGGACTTCATTTAACTGAGGGAGTTTGTTGGGGAGATGGAATAGGGAACAAACGGAAGTCTAGTTGGAATAGTAAATGAACTGAGCCACACAGTTGTTAGAGTTACATATAAACTAAGCCGCTGTATTGCAGTTCGATTGCACGTTTAGACATGGGATTCCAACTCTAACCTATTTGGGCGTGTTGTCTCCTGTGACTTAAAAAAAAAAATAAAAAAAAAAAAAAGTTTTTTTTTTTTTTTAATTTCTCATATGCTCAGGGAAGCTGGCAGAGTTATTCTTCAACGAAACAATCGAAGTTTTACATTGGTAGGAAGATTTCCTCTTGGCTTCCTCTCGACCACTTGTGGATATAGCTCCCGTGACGGACACCACGCTAAAACCTTAGGCCCTATATAGTATTTGATAATACTGGTGTGTAATTGTTTGTGGAGTAGGCATGTTGTATGTATTTCTTAATCCTCAGAAAATGCCGTTTTGCAAAATAATACACTTGTTGATGCACTGCAAATTTTAATGTTGTCTGCAGCATGTCCGGGTGAATGAGACGTTGATTTGATATTTCTATCAGACACAATCTTTTGACAGTTTGCCTTGTACAAGCATGCACATACTCAATCCACGACACAGTGCAATATATTGCCAGCATGGGGAAAAAAATCTGCGAGTTTATGCATGAAGTAACAAAAACCAGCGCAATCCTTTCGTAAAAGTCCAGCTTGATGTCAGACCATCAAATGATTAGAAATCTCACTGCAAAGAGCGTATTATGTCGAGTATACATGTGCGTTTCTGCATGTGTAATAGACGTGTTTTGTGGAATTTGGTTTGATTCGAGCCTGCACGCATCATTTGTTATAAACAGCTCACAACATTAGACACTGTCTGTGCATACTGTATTTAGATCACTTCAAAACCTGAGACACAAATATTCCCATTGCTCCCAGGCCTTGACACAGAGCTGACAGAGCTGGAGGGACAAAAAAAAACCTTAGAAGATTTGCTATACCGGTGAACGTTAGGTCAAACAAATTACAAAAACAAAACACGACGCGTTTTGACCTTTTTGGTCTTCTTCAGGCAATAAAATCAACATCGAAGACAAATTGGGTGCACAATGAGGATCAAAGAGGTCGAAACTCGTTGTGCTTTGTCTTGTAATTTGTTTGTCTCTTTTGCTTAGCAGAACAGCAAGTTCCTTTGGATATTTATTCATTCGTTTATTCATCTACCCCTCCTGTTTTTACTACTGATTTATTTTCTTTCATTCATCAGTTTGCTAACCAAACATCAATCCAGTCACACACGTGAATCCAAGGCACTTTACTTTTAATTCATACAAATATTTGAAAAAAAAAGAAGACACGCTGCTCAGTTATTTTGCATGCAACTTCAGACAGTAGCATCTTTGAAGACTGCATTTGTTCAGTTTTATTCGATTCATCACCCTATCTTGCCATGGCAGTATCACAATCATCGCTGGTGCAGGCTCTTGCCCTGCTCATAACATCCCTGTGTCTGCTGGAAATCAGTTTAGATGACATCACCGTCATTGTTGGGGTAGCCCTGTGTCCAAAAATTATTTCTAATTGTACAGAATGGCCTGGAAATCTAAAACGTTGTGCTGGGAAACTGCTCTGAACTTGGTGCCCGTCAGACAATACAAGTAGAAGTTGGCGGCGCTGTTAGTGTATAACAGGATGTGGACAGCTGCACGGAAGACATGATGCCATCCAGTCTGAATCGGGTCATTCCAGTCAATGAGAGGAACTGTGCCCAGGTGGACTGGAAATGGTGTTGTAAGGAGAACAAAACAAAGACTTGCAGCTATCAAGGTGACGGTTAATGAAGTCACTTTCCGTTGTCTGGAATCCTGGGTGGCCTGTTGCATGGGAAGACGTGTGCCCGTTCTGACCGATCTGACAACTGTCCGGAGAAGAACACTGTTGCTGACCAATAACAACATGAAAGGCAGTACACAGCTGTTAGCCATGTCTATCCAAAGCCAAACCATGTCAAAAAACCATCTGTACATTTTCAGTGCATTGTTTACAAAGCAATACCCCGTTCTCATATGAAATCCGTAGAGAAGGTGACAGTTGATGAGAATGACAGCAACAGTCATTACACCAGTAGTAATTCGCGACATTCGCAGCGTCCACACAGCATTGACACGAAGTGGCCACCGCACAGAAGCTGCTCTCAGCAGGGTGAGTGCTACGAGCATCCACGGGGACAAAGACTTTGTCGTGTACACCAACATCCTGTACACGCGGCACTGCCAGGACCCCAGTCGGCTAAGGTGTATGACATTGAATTCTGTTTCCAGCATGGCTATGAAGGGTTCTGTAATCAACAGCAGCAGGTCAGAGCAGGCAAGAACTAGGAAAAAAGCACTAGAAGTGGATTCAGGAAGGCAAACCATGATCTTGATAATCATAACATTTCCGTATATTCCAAACACACACAACAGGACAGCCAACTTTCCAGATCGCTTTTGAAATCTTTTCAAACGGTAAGTACAAACTATACCAACGATTTCTGTCGAGACGAGTTTGTTTCTCTATTGTTAGGTTTTCCGTTGTTTGAGTTTGGTTTTCCTTTGTTCGAGTATGGTTCTCCATTGCTCCACTACCTGAGAATATAGAACCGGAAGTAAATTAATTTTGTTTATTTTGAATTGCTTTCATATCTAATTCAATGCGTGAGAGCGTCTCTTCAGTATCACGTCTCTAGGACATCACTGAAATGAATACGTACAACTGAAAGTAAACGTGAAAAATGAATACTGGAACTATCACCACAGCAAGGAAACCCCATTACTACATCCATCGCAGACTTTGTGTGTGTGCCAGTAAAAGTGTTGCTACATGTTGATGGCCTCATCGTTGATGTCTCCATTATCTTCTAAGAGGGGAGAAATGAATCCAGTGTACACACCGAGAGAGAGAGAGAGGGGGGGGGGGGAGAGGTAATTGTGGAGTTTTGAATTGTGCTGTGTGCATACTGTTATGTTGTATTGTGCCTCTTGTAGTGCCTGTCCATCACAGTTTAGCCGTTCCAGGCTCCAACACGGAGCATCTTGACTGTTCGACAGCAAGAGGATGAGTCCGTCCATCAGCCGTGATGAAC
The DNA here is from genome assembly GCA_033310375.1 of Conus canariensis. NCBI lineage: Eukaryota > Metazoa > Mollusca > Gastropoda > Neogastropoda > Conidae > Conus > Conus canariensis. The sequence continues at coordinate 53,766,136 of CM065735.1, read as the reverse complement.
CGACTGGACGGTAAAGGGAAAGCTATGTTTGGAATACGTTGTCTTATCCTCTCTCTCTCTCTCTCTCTCTCTCTCTCTCTCTCTCTCTCTCTCTCTCTCTCTCTCTCATCTCTCTCTCTAGAACAAGTGGGCATAGCATTCCTAAACAGGGCTGCCCAGTTGCCCCAGCTGCTGCTAAAGGTCTTCGTTGCTGTGGTCAAAGACAATCGACCACGTGTCTGGAGGCCGCCTACATGGAGGATTGTGACTAGAACTGCCAATGATCATCTTCACCTGGCTCTTTCGCCACTTGCCCTTTGCTGCAGGACTCTAGTAATGTTGGTAAATGCTGCTGCGATTAACCTGTGCGTGTTTGTTGTTACAGTGGTAGAACTGTTGCATGGGGAAATCTCACTCTCTGAAAGAGAGGTTGTTTGGCAGTGATCCAGTGAAACGTCACTACTATCAGCCTCCATGGCTGCGGGAGCTGCCGGAGAGGAGATGGAGATAATCACCAGACCGCCTCTGGGGGCTCCGGCTACCCGCTTTTTCAACAGGGTCGACTCCCAAGCCCATTTCTATGAACGGGTATAGCTGCAAGGCAGCGGAGGTTTGGAATCAGAGTTTTCCTTCACCTAGATGAGTTACTATCGAAGGCTGACGAGCCCCATCTGTCTGAAGCAACTGGTTTTAAGGTGCCAGTGACCTGCCTTTGCCCAATTTCTCTTGTCAGCGGACACAGCCCTGCCACCTGAGGGCCAGGAGTTGGACTTGGCTGTCAGAGGCTCTGTTTGATGCATGTGTTGGGAGCATTTCATGATCAGTGGGAGCTTTTCCCCACTGCTCACTACCGCATAACGGCATTTAGATAATCATATGGATAAATCTAAGTTGTTTACAACTTCTTATCTACATTAAATTGCAAACGACAGTCCTCTTCTTCATCTTAACGTTACACAGCATTGAGAGCGATGGACCCTACGTTCCATCCTTCAAATCTGGTGGCAAGGTGACCAACACTGAAGTCCTGGACGAGGCAAAACTCGTCTAAGTGGACACGGCGATCCTCAAGTCGCAGCTCTGCTGGCCTGGCCACGTCCTGAGAATGGAGAACCACTGGATTTCAAAGCAGATGATGTTCAGAAACTAACCCAGGGTCACAGAAAGAGAGGCCGCCCACGCCAATGTTCCACAGATAGACTGAAAGGCAGTGTCTGATGCTGCAATATCTGTCCTGCTGATCTTGTGACGACAGCTAAAGGCAGAACACACTGGCGTGCGTGGGCGCACTACGCTAACAGCCACACTGTATCCCCACAGCTGTCCCAAACAGAACACGTTGCGTTTATTTTCGGCACTCTTGTTCACTCGTCACACATATGTGTATTGTAATTAGTGCACTAAGCACGGAACCCACCAAGAAAGGATATCCAAAAAAGAAAATGCGATTTCCCCCAACTGAAAAATGAATAGACACCATAATATCGCCTGCTGCACGTTCTGTTGTGGGTCAGTACCTCTGTCCGCACTATCCCTGGTCACTATAAGAGAGAGAGAGAGAGAGAGAGAGAGGAGAGAGAGAGAGAGAGAGAGAGAGCACCCAGTAAGCACAGTGCACAGCATCTTCCCATGTGTAGGAATTTTGCTGAAGGCTCACGCTAGTCGGAACTGGCTCTGTGATGGACAACACGTGGGATACGCATAGCTGCGATAAAGAATAATTAGGTTACATCCACAAGGTAGTTTGCATTGTTGTTAGCTTACGGTCACGTGTTTGTGCAAGGGGCTCATGGGCGTGCTTTCACGAGAAAAGCACCAAAGACCTTTGAAGAGGCGCATCACCTCAAAGTCCCAGTCAGCAAGAGAGCGCTGCCGCCAAGCAGAGACCACTTTTACATTTCCATTCAGTGTGGGAGAAAGGCTGCTGGCAACCCTCACGACCCACCATTTCCCCTTCAGAGTGGGAGAGAAGCTGCCGGCAACCCTCACGACCCACCATCACCTATACTTGCTGAGGGGCTCGCTGGGTTGCTCCTGGACCCACCCTGGAGTTGATAAGGCAAGTTAAAAAACTGCGACTTTGTCAGGTAGTTTCAGGTTTCTGAGCGTCTTAAATTCAGGCCCAGAATGTGATTTGATTAGAAAATATGAAATACGATTGTCTATGTCCACAGGAGCTAGAGCATACATTTTGTTGTTCATTGTTGGTGTTTAAGGAGGAGGAAGGGGGAGGGGGGGGGGAGGATCGGACTTCTTGCGCCTTTTGGCAACCCATGAGACGGGTGCTTCTCCAACCCCCCCCCCCCCCCCCCTTCCCCTCCAACTTCTCCCATGGGCTGGGGGAGGAGGTAATGGATATGTGGTTTGTGTGTCGTCGTTGTTTTGCTATCCTTACCTCCCTTTTCTCAGCTCCCTCCCTCCAGCGTTAACATTTCAATTCCAGAGTTTGCTTAATTTAAAACATTTGTTCAAAGACCAATGTTAGTAGTGCTGGACAAGAGGAGATTCTGTCTTCTTAAAGTGTGACTCCATAGGCATGTCAGTGCCAGCTTCTGAGCGTGACTGGCCTCTCATTTTGATTCTCCTCTTAAAACCCCTTTGCTGCCGATTGCACGTGCACCCTATAGGCCAGGGAATGTATTGCTGTAGTCACTTGCTGTGCTGACTTCACTACATCTTAGAAGCTACTCAGAAAATAACCTTGATATTTGGTCCACTGACTTGATAGATATTGTGGATTGCTTTCAACCAGTCTCAGAGTATTTACTTGTTTACTTTTACTTGTTACCAGTGAACGTTTTTTGTTTACGTCGTGTCATCACTTTAAAAATTCTCCAGGCCACAGGACTACAGAATTAACGTTTTTGGCCTGGAAAATTTCCGGGCTGGGACAGGAAAGGGTTTAATTTAATCCAGCTTTCTATTTGAACATTGTATGGATCTGATCACAATCCATCTTGCAAAGCTTCTCCACCAGGTTTCCTCTGATGCAGGCCAAATCCTATTGCAACCCCAAGGAACTTGACGACCACGCAAGTCTCTTTTCGTGAGAACCAAGCACCAACCTCATGGACTATGACATCAGTCCTGGACTTCGATAGAAGATGAGTAAATTGAAAGGCTTTTGTGTAGCTCTCTCTCTCTCTCTCTCTCTCTCTCTCTCTCTCTCTCTCTCTCTCTCTCTCTCTCTCTCTTTGTGTGTGTGTGTGTGTGTGTGTGTGTGTGTGTGTGTGTGTGTGTGTGTGCGTGCTTTTCTTTTCCATCGTTCGACCCATTCCTTGACTTTACTCTTTCCTTATCATCCCTTGTCGAGTTTTTCTCCCACTTTTTGTGTGTGTGTGTGTGTGTGTGTGTGTGTGTGTGTGTGTGTGTGTGTGTGTGTGTGTGTGTGTGTGTGCTCGCGCGCGCTTGCGCACGCGCGCTTGTGTGTGTGTGTGTGTGTGTGTGTGTGTGTGTGTGTGTGTGTGTGTGTGTGTGTGTGTGTGTGTATGTGTGTGTGTGTGTGTGTGTGTGTGTGTGTGTGTGTGTGTGTGTGTGTGTGTGTGTGTGAGCTTCCGCGTGCGTGTATGTGACTTCCTTCCCCGATCCAATCCTTTCCTCCACCCCTCCCCTTTTTGGTCCAGGAGTAGTTAGGTCGGTAGGTTGGAGTGCAATCCTATAGAGCAACATATCTGCCTCACAGTAACCGAGCATAGACGTTTCAATCTGATCGTGGTAATCTGACCCAAGTGATGTGAATTAGCTCTGTGGGCATTTTAGAATGAAAACAGAGAAATCAGTTGTAAAAACTGTTTTGTTTCAGCCTCCAAAACATGGAACACGTTGTATGTTTTGTTCATGTGAAAGATGAATGGTATTTACAGCAAGGCAGTTTGATAACAGATCCGAAATGTTGAGTTGCACACTAATAGCTGCAATACCTTAATTCAGTGTTAACATAAATGAATTTATTGAATGTTTTGGGGTGTTTAATAATGCGAATCAGACGTTCTATATTGTATGCACCAGTGTGTACGAACTACACATTTACAGAGCTGTAGGCGATATTAATCCAGGGGACCGGCAATGACCTCATCTGAAATTAAATTAGACTTCTGTCTTTAATCATCTGTAGTGTAGTAGCTTTACATAATCCACAACTTACTTCTGCTCCTAAACACTTTCAAATATTATACCCAAAATGAGCTATTTCTGTAAGCAAAACAGCTTCCTCTGTATGGTACAATCCCAACTGATCCGAAAGCAATGAATCTTGTCAGATAATGTGGAGTGTGCCAGTAAGAAGCTGGAATGAAGTTCGGTGATGAAAACTTCATTTGAAAGAATCAATGGACGATGATTGCGTTGATGTCATTCGTGATGGCACAAGCCCTTAATTTGCTCTCCAGCTTTTTCCCCCTGTTTTTAACATCCCACAAAGATACAGATACATTTTAAAAAAAGAATTCTGTAAGATGTAAAAACACTGACAGTGACATATTTTCAAAAACCAAAATCAGTAAATCGGCCACATAACAGGGAAAACCAATTACGAGACTAATCTCGACGCCTTTTCACCTCTTAGGTCTTCTTCAGGCAAGATAAACAACATTCAGGATGATGAAAACACGAGTTCAGCGCAAGATGGGCGTTGAATGAATAAATTGTCTCCTTTCTAACGGCCTCGTCTTCATTCAATGACCAGTCTGTGCCGAATTTTAGAACATTATGAACAACTAACTTTTGTTTCAAAAGACTTTTCAAATGTCATACCCGAAAGGAGCCATTTCTGTAAGCAAAACAACTTTTTCTACAGTAGTATGTACCATTCCACCTCTGCAGCATCAACTGCAATATCCTCCATCTACACACACGCATAGTAACATACCTCCCGCTGCTTACCTCAGACATGAGTTACAGCTACCTTCCTTTTCCCTTTCCCAACACTCTCTCTGTCTCTCCATTTGCTACATCAATCTACACCCCGCCCCCCCCCCCCCCCCCCCCCCCCCCGCTTCCCCCAGTAAGGATAGGTTTAGTGGTGTTTGGGGGGGAGGTGGCTGGAAGTGGGGGTGATCAATGAGTAGGAGGCTGACATTACAATGGAACACACTCTCTCTCTCTCTCTCTCTCTCTCTCTCTCTCTCTCTCTCTCTCTCTTCTTCTTCTTCTTCTTCTTTCTTTTAGAACAGGAAGTACTTTACAATGGTAACGAAGAAATGCTGTCTGTGTGTCTGTCTGTGTGTCTGTCTGTGGTAAAAATGTGTTCCACTCGCTCCAGACTAGACTTCTGGGCCAATATTTCTGAAAATTTGTAGGTATGTTCATTATGGGTCACGGATGATGCCCGATGTTTTATTATACCTGAATAGCCGTTACTAACGGCTACAACGGCCCCAAACGGTTGTTCTTCTTTTTGGAATATCTCAGAAAGTACTTGGCCGATTTATAAGCGATTTGGCTGATCTTGTGACAAATTGGAGCCTCTTTCCATATGTAAGTGATGTAATGCTAAAAATCGATTAAACAACCGTTAAAAAAACGTTATTTTGCCGTTATTTTTTCATATATTATTTATATATATATATATATATAGGTAGATTTTAATGAAATTTGGTATATAGAAAGGATATCACACACAAATGGTACTTCTATATAGTGTTTCAAAATTTGACCGTTAAAAACCGGTATTCTTGACCTATTGTCCAATTGGATGAAATTTGGTATGGACACAGGTTTTAGCCTAGTGAGGACTAAAATACTAGTTTCAAAAGTGTACATTGGTTATATAATCGTTAACATCGTTATTTTGCCGTTATTGTTTTATATATTGGTGGATTTTAATACAATTTGGTATACAGAAAGGTTATTACACTTAAATGGCGCTTCCGTATAGTGTTTCAAAATTTGACCATTAAAAACCGTTATTCTTGACATATTGTCCGATTTGGAAAGAATTAAGTATGTACACAGCTCAGTCAAGACTAAAATACCAGTTTCAAAAGTATAGGCCTACCTCCAAATTTAACGTAACGATACGGAAAAAAAATCATGCTTTCGACACTTATTTTAACAGAATAGCCGTTACTAACGGCTTTAACGGTCCAGAACCGTTTTTCTTCTTTATGGAATATCTCGGAAAGTACTTGGTCGATTTATAAGCGGTTTGGATGATCTTCTGATAAATCAGAGCCTTTTTGCATGTGATGTAATGGAGAATGAAGATCTCTAGAAGAAGTGAAGCTCCAACAGCACAAGCACAGTCACACCTGCTTGCAGCAACACGGAAAAGAGAAAGAGTGCAGATACAAAATCCCCAAATTTCCAACGTCACAAACACAGATTTTACAACTTTTCAGTGGAGATGAAGAGCAGTCAAAAGGAGAAACTGGGAGTACGTGTATATGCTTTGCATCTTTTTTTTTATATAAATAGAAATGCAAGCTCTTTTATTGTTCATTGTTCCCATCCCTTTCCGGCCATTGCTATTGTTGCTAGTGTTGCTGCACTTATCATTACTACTGTCACTATCATCCTCATCCAACAATACTGTCTGTTGTTATTCATTGAGCATTCCAACTCCTTTCCACTAAATATTTTATTGCCAATATTACTAATACCTTTATTATTTATATAATGAACCTATTAGATTCCATCCTTCCCATAATTCGTATCTCCTCTTTGTTCTTCTTGCCCTCCCCTAGGCCTTCTCCCCTTGGATTTTTCCCCCTTAGTGTTAGTATTTTTACCATTAATATCGTTACTATTATGAATATTGTTAATATTTTTTTTTATTCATTTATTCTATCATTATTATTATTATTATTATCATTAATATTGTTATTGTTATTATCTTTTTAATTTATTTATTATTATCATTACATATATAAATCTAATTTTGATATATTTCTCCATCATGCTTTTATTGTCAGTTCCATTATTACCATTACCTTCACTATAGTTGTTAGCATTATAAGCATTAATACGATTGTTAGTATTGATAATGCCATCATTACCATTAACATCACCATCGCCACTACGACTGTTGCCACGGCAACCACGCTGTTTAAGAATCTGCTAACCCACTCTCCTTTCTCTCATACTACAACGGATATTGACATATATCACCAAAAGTGGTAGTAAATCTGTCTTTATTTATTTTTTCAATATTTTCATCTTCATCATTACCATTATTAGTATTCCTATAAGTAATATAATTATCATCATTACCACCTTGACTCACATTATCTCCTTTCTGACAGCCTTGTTTTCATTCAACGCCTATCTTGCACTGAAGTGATTGAAGATAAGTGATTGCTCGTTCATTTTCGTTGTAATAATGGTTTTGTCGAAACGTGTCGTGCTTTGTCTTGTGATTCGTTTGTCTACGTTTTTCTTGGTGGTTCGCTAACATTTATTTAAGACGAATTTAGGAAGAAAGAAGATAGGTGATTGCTTATCCTTCATTTTCATTGTCCTGAATGTTGTTTATCTTGCCTGAAGAAGACCCAAGACGTCGAAAGGCGTCGTGTTTTGTCTTGCAATTTGTTTGTCCTGTTATTTGATGGATTAACTATATTTCTTTTTCTCTAAAAATTCGTTTCAATTTCCGCATGCATTCACTTCACGTTGAAACTGATGTATGTGTGTGTTGGCAATGCAGTCCCGGAGGACAATGCATGATGCTCCAAGTCAGGTTTCTCCTAGGGTTGTGAACAGCGCCTGGTGTGGCTGTGCAACCCAATTGTGGAGTGACAGTCTCTGTTGCAGTTGGTGCAGACGAAGCAGGATGACTGGGAAGAAGCAGAGGCTGCTCGCTGTTTGCGGCGTGCTTATTTCTCTGCTGCCTGCTGGGTTCTCTCCCCCTCCGCTTGTCTGATTCCTCTCTGCACCATTTGACGCCAGCAGTGGCGGTCGTCGGCAGCTGTTTCCCAGGCATCAGGGTCAATGGTGCACACTTTCATGTCACGTTTGCACACATCCTTGAACCTGAGAGTGGGGCGTCCTGTGCGTCTGGTACCAGTGGCAAGTTGGCCGTAGAGTAGGTCCTTTGGAATACACCCATCTTCCATGCGCCTTACATGCCCGAGCCAGCGTAGACGTCTCTGGCTCAGCATGGCGAACATGCTTTGGATTCCAGCCCTGGCCAGGATGTCGCTGTGTGGTACTTGGTCCTGCCAGGTGATGCCCAGAATGCATTTGAGGCAGGCATGTGGAAGGTGTTCAGACGACGTTCCTGCCTCGCGTAGGTGGTCCATGTCTCGCTGCTGTACAGGAGAGTTCTGAGGACGCAGGCCTGATAGACACGCATCTTGGTATTCTCTGTGAGTTCTTGTTGTCCCACACCCTTTTGGACAGCTTGGCCAAGGTTGCAGCGGCTTTCCGCCGGTTGATCTCTATGTCAAGTGACAGGCTGGTAGAGATGGTCGACCCAAGGTACGTCAAGTCCTCAGTCACTTCCAGGGTGTAGTCGTTGATGCTGATAGAGGGTGCGTGGCTTGCATCCTGTGCGCTGACGTTGGTCTTCTTCAGACTGATCGTGAGTCCAAATTCTTTGCATGCACCAGCGAACCTGTCCATGAGTCTCTGCAGGGCCTCTTCAGTGTGTGAGGCAAGCGCTTCATCGTCAGCAAAGAGCATATCTCTGGTGAGGATCTGGGACACCTTGGTTTTGGCTCTCAAGCGGGCGAGGGTGAATAGCTTTCCATCAGAGCGTGTGTGCATGTTAATTCCATCTTGCGAGGAGCTGAAAGCGTACTTCAGGAGCATGGAGAAAAAGATGCCGAAAAGTGTCGGCACAAGCACACAGCCCTGTTTTACTCGGCTTGTGATAGAGAAGGGTTCTGAGCAAGACCCCTCGTACATAACTGTGCTCTTCATGTCCTCATGGAAGTAAACCACCGTGCTGCACAGCTGAGGAGGACAGCCGATCTTCTCCAGGAGACGGAAGAGGCCTTTTCTGCTGACAAGGTTGAAAGCCTTCGTTAGATCGATGAATGCCAGATACAGTGGCATGCCCGGCTCTCTGCACTTCTCCTGAAGCTGGCGCACTACGAAAATCATGTCAGTTGTTGACCGGCCTGCCCTTAAGCCGCACTGGGACTCTGGGTACACTCGAGCAGCCAGTGTATGGAGCCTGGTGAGGAGAATGCGAGCGAATACCTTCCCGACTATGCTCAGGAGGGATATCCCTCTGCAGTTGTTGCAGTCGCTGCGGTCGCCTTTGTTCTTATAGAGAGTCACAATGGAGGCATCACGCATGTCTTGGGGGACTGCACCCTCCCTCCAGCACAGACAAAGGTCGTACAGGGGCTGCAGCAGCACTGACTTCCCACCCTTGATCACTTCATGTGGAATGCCGTCACTTCCTGGTGCTTTTCCACTGGGGAGCATGTCGATGGCTTTGCCGAGTTCCTCAAGGGTGGGCACCTGGTCCACTTCTTCCATCACAGGCAAATCATCGATGGCGTCAAGGGCAGCGTCAGTGACTACTGTTTCCCTGGAGAAGAGCTCTGAGTAGTGTTCGACCCATCGCTTCATCTGTTGATCACGGTCAGTGATTGTCGCGCCTGTTGAAGACTTCAGAGGAGCAGTTTTCTTCACTTCTGGTCCAACTGCCTTCTTGATCCCATCAAACATACCATGAATATTTCCGCAGTCGGCTGAACGCTGGATGTCCTCGCACAGTTGCAGCCAGTAGTCATTGGCACATCGTCTTCCGACCCTCTGTGCGTTGCTCCGTGCAGTTCTTAATGCTGCGAGCGTCTTCTCACTGGGGGATTTCTTGTATGCCAGAAGAGCGTTACGCTTGGCTTCAATGGCCGGCTCCATTTCAGAGAGGTTGGCATCAGTCCTGGTTCTTCCTTACTCTCTTGCCGAAGGCTGAGATGGCGGCATCGTAGACAGCACCTCTGATGGTGTTCCACCTTGCTGTGGCATCCTGTTCTGGCAAGTCTTGGAGTGTCTCTTTGACGGCAGCTACAAATTCCTGTCTGCGATCAGGGTCTCCTGTTCTTGCAATGTTGATGCGGGGATGATCTTTTGCTTTGGAGCGGTGCAACTTGCATGGCTGTATCCTCACTTTGCTGCATACGAGGGCGTGATCAGTGTCGCAGTCGACGCTGTGGTAGCTTCTCGTTGCCAGGACAGTGTTCACAGCTGAGCAGCTTGTGACCACAATGTCCAGTTGGTGCCAGCAATGAGACATTGGGTGTTTCCAGGACACTTTGTGTTGGCGTTTGGACTGGAAGAAGGTGTTGTGGTGACGCAAAGGCTGTGGTATGAGCACAGCTCCAGCAACCACTGTCCATTGTCTATCAACTTTTCAACCCCGTGGTGACCGATGCAAGATGGCCACGACTGGTGATCAGATCCAACCCGGGCGTTGAAGTCGCCAAGAAGGAACAGCGGCTCCAGTTTCGGTACCCTGCCAACCTGGGTGTCAAGCGCATTGTAGAAATGGTCCTGATATCTTCGGAACTACTCAGAGTAGGAGCATAAATGCTGAAGATGTTGACAAATCCTGCAGCTGTAGCCAAGCAGATTGACAGGATACGACCTGTGCCACCTGTTGGGGGTTCCACTGATGCCAGAAGGCTCTTCTTTACTGCAAAGCCAATTCCATGTGTTCGTGGTTCATTGGGTTCTTTCCCTTTCCAGAAAAAAACGTGCAGTTTTCTTCCCTGAGAGAGCCACTAGAGTGTAGCCTGGTTTCTTGGAGGGCTGCAATGCTCACGTTGAGTCTTGTAAGCTCCCTGTCTATGATAGCAGTCTTCCTGGAGTCTTTTACCTGTACAAGGTCGTCTGAAATTCCTGGGCACATTGTTCTCACATTCCAGCTTGCGAAACCAAGTGCTGGAAACTTCTTTGGTTTTCTTGAATTGCCTGGTGCGATGTTTCCGTCCGCTTGTCATGCCTAAACATTTGAGCTCCAAGCACCCATTGAAGCAGTCAGACGTTGGCGAGTCACAACCTTACTGGCTGGGGACTGCCAACCTTGAGGTGGGCGGTAGCTGTCCAGTGGGACACAGTGATCCCTCCAACCATCGAAGACCCGTGGCGTCCTACTCTACGCCAGTCGAGTGTGGACTTCTAACCCGTAACTGCTGTCTCCCGTGTTGGTTCTTCGCTGAAGCAATGAACCTGGAGTGACCTCTCCAGGGCGCAAGCCTGGGCGAGAAATATGAAGATGCTGTGTTGAAACTGATAGTGACATGCATTACCTCATACATTAAAAAATGCACAAGTTCAAATGCCATGAGAACAAAAAAGGTAGGACTGGGGGAAAAGAACAGATAAGGAGTGTGGCTATATCGTTTTATGTATTTGTAAAAAAAAAACTTTGATCTGTTATTCGTTATATGAAGCATCAGACTTAATTATAATGTTGCTACCTATATTACTACATTGTACAAATTGAAGTCTGTTGCTCAGTTGACTCAGAAAGGTGTCACAGTTGGTCTACATTTTTCAAGCTTACACCCACAAATATAAGATTTAGCAAGCATGGTGATAGGGACAAAGTTTACCTCTGTTTGCACTTGTTCATCCACTCCAATATCACGTGTGTTGTTATGTTGAACGAGTTTAGGTATTTGTAACTAAATAATTTGTCTAGACTTTTTAAAAAAATCGGGTTTGTACAGTCATAAAAGCATTGGACTGAATCTCTTTTTCCAGTACAGAATGTACAATGCCCGTATCTGTCAGGCCCATGGCATTTAAAGTGATCGCTTTATCAGTAACTTTGTTTGTAGTTCCATAACTCAACACAATGTGAATATTTCTAATTTGCAAGCACTTCAATTTAACAGTTTTGATTTTGTGGACACGTGGACAATTTCATTCCTAGAGATTTCAGATTTCAGTTTTTGTAATCATTTAGAGCGTCGATTAGGGCTACATTCATCCTGAGTAAAAATTTCATTGTATCTTTTAGCTCCTTCATTTTCTTTAATAATTATGTTCAAATGCTAAGTGCAGTCAGTGCAGTCAGTGAGTTGAATTCACTTTTATTCCCTTTTCTTAACGAATTGTTTCATTGAGGAAATCCATCCACAGTGTGAGACACAATCTCTAACAAATCAACATCAGTCATGAATTCTTCAACTATTCTAAAACTGCCCAGTTTCTTTAAGAAAATGTTTTATTGCATAGTTTCCTTTCTCATTTGGTTTTTGCTTAATTATCACGTTTTTTAAAACTTATTTTAAAAAATGGGTTCAGCTGGTAATTTGCTTAATGTTTAGGATCCCACACAGAGACAGAATTCCCTGTTTACTTAAAAGATGTGCCTCCAAAACAAATTGTATCCCTCAAAGCCTGAACCAAAAGCTGGTCCATAATTTTCGATTTTTCCACTGAATGGCTATACTTTCCTCAGAGCGTTTTTCGTTTGTGATTTACGGTTTAAACTTCTTTTATCGAGAAAAGTGTCAAACCATTACTATATTTGCTACAGCTGGACATATTTATAGCATCTTGTTTCACAGTTCTGATCTCTGTTTTCCTGCCCATCTAAATTGTTTACTATTCCCAAGGAACTGAAACTCATTAAAAGAGTGTTTGGAATTAAGTGGTCGGATAGATTATGTTATAAAATCCAGAGGTCTTTGAGTTTAGACAAAATGAGGGATTTTTTTAAACTGACTCTTCTAATTGGTGTCACATTCTAAACGACCAAATTCTAAATAATCGTTTAACTTCCAACAGTGTATCGTTATGATTTATGGTTTCATGATGTTGTGAGTTTTGGGTAAGCAAAATACCGACTTTTTAAAAATCATAAGCACTCTGTACATTTTTAAACGAGGGCAGTATTTGTTTTTCGACTTCTTATGACATTCTAGCCACACTGCTTGCATTTTGTCACTATTCATGAACAATTCTGAAACTCTGCCAAATATGGTAACAATACAAATGGATTGTTCAAATGAATTTTTGTGACCATTGTTTAGTAACTGAGTATCATGGGGGAACTGGAAAATGTTGTGTACTACATCATTTATTTTTATGCCTTTTATTGTCCTGTTTTTCTAAACCTTATCGCTAAAATTTATGCGGATATACTGAATAAGTGAGGAGACATAAGGCCTCTCTGTCTTCATCCTCTTTCAATGTAAAAACAATCTGCAGTCCAACCATTCACAATAACCGTTTATTTGATATTCTTTTTTTATTTTCTAAATGTTTCTATCAAGTGACGTACACCCACACCCACACCCAAAAGCCTTTAATACATTTCACATTTAATGCAAATCAAGTGAATCACAAGCTTTTTCAAAATCTATGCAGTCGGGGGACTGCATTCTTTACATTTGTATATGTAATTAAATCGGAAATAAATCTAAAATCGTGATCACAAATTCCGTAACAATGTTTAACTCTATTCAATATATCTTTCTGTTTGTTTACTGTTCCGTTATCATAAGTCACAAGTGTCATTTGTTTACACATATTGTTTCTTTACTTCAAGTCTGTTAAAGCATTTAAATGTGTTGCCATCTGCAATCATCTTGCCCTTGACTGTAATTATATACTTTCATCTTGTATTCCCTGGGTGTTCTTAACTCAGTCATTTTCATTTACAGTTACTGTTTCATTGTCAATCGTGTTCATAGTTTCTATGTAATTTATAGTTTTATTCTCTTCTACTGCTTCTGTGTTAATCGTGGCGTAAGCTACTGGTTTCCATCACATTTTCATCAACAGAAATGTAAAAAGGAAAATAGTACATCCTGAATTTGAGACAAGATTTCACTAAATCAGACATTGTTGATTTATTTTGTGTATGCAGTTGGTTATTTGTGTATTGTTTTATCACCCTCGATATTTGTTCATTGATTTCATTTTCACATCGTTTGTCCTTTAATAGAGATACGTTCAATTTCCAGAATCTTATAATCATTTCACTTTTACCAAATTCAAGCGTACTGTTGCGACTGAATGGCCTGTATCAATATTAGATTTTTCACAATAAGAATACAGATAGCCATAGAGCAAAATGAAGTCGGATGGGCTTTGTTAAGTGTAGTTCATGTTCACTAGGTCTCTCCCCTACAATCAGGGTTGTTCTCCCTCCAAATGACTGTTAGTCTAATTTCTTGTCATATTTACAAGTTCATGTCTTGCTTTCTGCATATAATTGTAACAGTCATGATCAGGGTCCATTGTGATGTTCGAATCACCAACTGTAATAATTTTAGCAATATTGTAACTCTTTTTGGTTTCTTTAAGACTGCTGTGAAGTAATGGATCCCCTTTATTTGATCTATACACATTCACAAGAAGATTTTATTTCAAATGAACTAAATGCTAGCTGTGATTGTACAGTTAATGGTTTTATCATGGTTTACCTTTGCAATTTTAATTTAAAAAAAAAAAAAATATATATATATATATATATTATATATATATATATATATATATATTTCAGTACAACACAGGTTTACATCTGGAATTTAAACAAAGCAATGAGCATTTCCCGTGCTGCAGTTGAATGCTTCTCTCGTTTATTTGTAAAGTGGGTATGGTACAGACTGTATATTTTTCTCAGTTCGAATTAAATAGTGGAAAACTTCCCCACATTTATACAAATCACCGTATCCTTTACAGTTTAAGTACACAATGATGTTGCTTTCCACGCAATTGAACAAAATGCTCAGGAACACAGAGCACATGATGGCAATTGAAAATAATATGTCAATAGCACAGATAGCGAAACCAATGGAGGCGAAAGGTATAAAAATAAGAATTGAAATTTTCCAGTCTTCCATAGTACTTTCTATAAAACGGCCACATAGGTGATGTAGCACGCCTATTCTTGTACAAACAAACATGAATGTAGGATACAAACGCTACCCACTTAGCTGTAATACGTGACCGATGCCACGTTATATACAGTAGGACAGTTCTATCTCGAGGATCGTGTGTGTGTGTGTGTGTGTGTGTGTGTGTGTGTGTGTGTGTGTGTGTGTGTGCGTGCGTGCGTGCGTGCGTGCGTGCGTGCGTGCATGTGTGTGTGTGTGCGTGCGTACGTGCGTGTGTGCGTGCGTGTGTGTGTGTGTGTGTGTGTGCTCTCTCTCTCTCTCTCTCTCTCTCTCTCTCTCTCTCTCTCTCTCTCTTTCTCTCAAGCTCTATGCTTTCAGATCCATCCATAAGTTATGCGTCATCGTAAATCAGGCCAACGACTGATTTATTGCATGTAATGATACCGATGATCAGGCAAAGGTCTTTCCGCTCGTATACAACTTAAAGTCTTCGGAGAGAGACAAAAAGGGACGGGGAGAGAGAAAGAGAGAGAGAGAGAGAGAGAGAGAGAGAGAGAGAGAGAGACAGACAGACAGACAGACAGACAGACAGACAGACAGACAGACAGACAGACACTTTGACACTTTGATATTTTATTGTCATTACCAAAGAGGTCTTTTGACAAGGGGGGAGAGGCAACAGAACAATAACATTTCCCTCTTCCTTTCCTGCAAACAAATAGTACACTTTCATTCCTAGTGTGTATCAAATCCAAGGTTAACAAAACCAAATAAATTCGTAACATTTCGTTATGTCCCCACGCACAGGAGTAATGCAGTAAGTTAAAAAAAAAAAAACAACCAACAACAACAACTTAAGACTGACTCGACCATCCACTCAATTAAATGATGACATTGTATTTTACTGATCTCTTCCACATGCGATGAATGATAATATTCATTCAGATATCTCTTATAATCTATTATCTTAAATTTCAATATCCTTCATCTGTCTAAGTTTCAATGCTTCCGCGATGAATTTCGCAACTGATTTAATTACAAGTTCATCATCTGATGATAACACGACTGCGACATTTTGTCTTTTCACTATATCTAACTGGAAAAATGAACAATTTGTCCGCACTTCATTATAAGCAGTACAGTGGAACAGAAAGTGTTCTGCGTCATCAATAATATGTCTACATGCAGGACAAGGAGATTCTGTGGATGTTTCACATTCAAACCATCTTTTGTTCGCATTAAAACCTAAAGTTAGAGATTTAGGTTGAGAGAGAGAGAGAGAGAGAGGAGAGAGAGAGAGAGAGAGAAGGGGAGAAGAGAGAGACAGACAGACAGACAGACAGACAGACAGACAGACAGACAGATAGACATAGAGAGAGAGAGAGATTATATGGAGGGATGACTGCCAGAACCCAGTATCTCGCATTTTTGTCGATTTTTTTTTTTTTTACACTACACTATCTTTTCCATGTGATCTTTCACCTAGTAAACTTTTTTTGGTCATGGCATTGATTTTTGATCAGTTATTGATAAACCCAAAACCCAGTATCTCCAAATGTAGAAGTAGCTTTTCCTCTAAAACCCATTAACTCGACATGCTATGTTCTGCCCAATTTGTATGAGCAGCACTTTTCACACAAACAGTGACTGCCAAAACCCCGTATCTTGAACGAAGGGATTCTGGCTGTCAGAAAACACCAGTGATTTGGAAGAGTAAGCTACCACTTATCTGGAGATAAGTGTATTTTGGTGAGATTCCACCAAGAAAAGGAAAGTAACTGAGCCAGGGAAAACCCAGTGTATCCAGCTACTGGGCTGTTGCTGTCAGGATTGTTTATAGTTTGGCAGAAAGTGGGCCGGTAGCTGAGCTCCAGGGCTCAGGTTTATGACACCTTCTTTGTAGATACGAACTAGTTCGTAACCTAAAAATGTTCGTAACACAAAAAATGTGTTTCATGACGACTACGTAGAGAGATTTTGTGCGTAAATGAGTTCGTAACTTTTACACACCATGCATAGTCTGTATGTTTTCCCACAAATGGACACAGTCTTGCTGATTTGAGTGTTTTGGCATTTGATACAAAATGTCTGGGTTTGTTAATGTTCTAATGTGTGGTGTTCTGGCACTCTCACACTGATAATGTGCTGCTTATGCAAAGAGAACAACATAAATGAAACAAAAGACTTAATACTTAATTAACTTTCTTTTCTTTCAGGTTTTCCCAGAGAGAGAGAGAGAGAGAGAGAGAGAGAGAGGGGGGGGGGCAGACAGACAGAGGCGGCATCATAGAGTTGTATGTAGAATTTGTTACAAATCGTCCAACCTGTTGGCTAGTCCCCAGTAAGGCCAGGCTTACAGAGGCGGCATCATAGAGTTGTATGTAGAATTTGTTACAAATCGTCCCACCAGTTGGCTGGTCCCCAGTAAGGCCAGGCTTACAGAGGCGGCATCATAGAGTTGTATGTAGAATTTGTGACAAATCGTCCCACCAGTTGGCTGGTCCCCAGTAAGGCCAGGCTTACAGAGGCGGCATCATAGAGTTGTATGTAGAATTTGTGACAAATCGTCCCACCAGTTGGCTAGTCCCCAGTAAGGCCAGGCTTACAGAGGCGGCATCATAGAGTTGTATGTAGAATTTGTGACAAATCGTCCCACCAGTTGGCTGGTCCCCAGTAAGGCCAGGCTTACAGAGGCGGCATCATAGAGTTGTATGTAGAATTTGTGACAAATCGTCCCACCAGTTGGCTAGTCCCCAGTAAGGCCAGGCTTACAGAGGCGGCATCATAGAGTTGTATGTAGAATTTGTGACAAATCGTCCCACCAGTTGGCTAGTCCCCAGTAAGGCCAGGCTTACAGAGGCGGCATCATAGAGTTGTATGTAGAATTTGCTACAAATCGTCCCACCAGTTGGCTAGTCCCCAGTAAGGCCAGGCTTACAGAGGCGGCATCATAGAGTTGTATGTAGAATTTGCTACAAATCGTCCCACCAGTTGGCTAGTCCCCAGTAAGGCCAGGCTTACAGAGGCGGCATCATAGAGTTGTATGTAGAATTTGCTACAAATCGTCCCACCAGTTGGCTAGTCCCCAGTAAGGCCAGGCTTACAGAGGCGGCATCATAGAGTTGTATGTAGAATTTGTTACAAATCGTCCCACCAGTTGGCTGGTCCCCAGTAAGGCCAGGCTTACAGAGGCGGCATCATAGAGTTGTATGTAGAATTTGCTACAAATCGTCCCACCAGTTGGCTAGTCCCCAGTAAGGCCAGGCTTACAGAGGCGGCATCATAGAGTTGTATGTAGAATTTGCTACAAATCGTCCCACCAGTTGGCTAGTCCCCAGTAAGGCCAGGCTTACAGAGGCGGCATCATAGAGTTGTATGTAGAATTTGCTACAAATCGTCCCACCAGTTGGCTAGTCCCCAGTAAGGCCAGGCTTACAGAGGCGGCATCATAGAGTTGTATGTAGAATTTGCTACAAATCGTCCCACCAGTTGGCTAGTCCCCAGTAAGGCCAGGCTTATAGAGGGCGGCATCATAGAGTTGTATGTAGAATTTGCTACAAATCGTCCAACCTGTTGGCTAGTCCCCAGTAAGGCCAGGCTTACAGAGGCGGCATCATAGAGTTGTATGTAGAATTTGCTACAAATCGTCCAACCTGTTGGCTAGTCCCCAGTAAGGCCAGGCTTACAGAGGCGGCATCATAGAGTTGTATGTAGAATTTGCTACAAATCGTCCAACCTGTTGGCTAGTCCCCAGTAAGGCCAGGCTTACAGAGGCGGCATCATAGAGTTGTATGTAGAATTTGCTACAAATCGTCCAACCTGTTGGCTAGTCCCCAGTAAGGCCAGGCTTACAGAGGCGGCATCATAGAGTTGTATGTAGAATTTGCTACAAATCGTCCAACCTGTTGGCTAGTCCCCAGTAAGGCCAGGCTTACAGAGGCGGCATCATAGAGTTGTATGTAGAATTTGCTACAAATCGTCCCACCAGTTGGCTAGTCCCCAGTAAGGCCAGGCTTACAGAGGCGGCATCATAGAGTTGTATGTAGAATTTGCTACAAATCGTCCCACCAGTTGGCTAGTTCCCAGTAAGGCCAGGCTTACAGAGGCGGCATCATAGAGTTGTATGTAGAATTTGCTACAAATCGTCCCACCAGTTGGCTAGTTCCCAGTAAGGCCAGGCTTACAGAGGCGGCATCATAGAGTTGTATGTAGAATTTGCTACAAATCGTCCCACCAGTTGGCTAGTCCCCAGTAAGGCCAGGCTTATAGCGAAAAGAAAGGGTCCACGAGGAAGGCATGAGGAAAGCCAAGAAGCGTGACAGTAGGCGTGAGAGGTTGGTTTGTTAGGTGTTTTTTCCACCACTTCCCCCTCTCCCCCACCGTCGATCCCACCTCCCTCCCCTCCCCAAATCTCCGGTCTCCCCCCCCCCACCCACCCCCAAGTTCCCCACCCCCCTCCCTTCCTTGACGAGTTTTAGTATTTGGGATAAATAGCGTGGGTTATACAAGGACTGGCGTTGGGTATGACCATTTTGTTACAACTAATTCTTTTAGCTAAAATAAGCGGCTATCATAACGAAGAAATAGCGTACCAATGATGTAAAATATTGTATATGTATATGCGCATGTGTTCGGCACTTAAGGTTTGTGACTGAGCAACTGAGACGGACAGACAGACAGACAGACAGACAGAGAACATAATGCTACTTTGAGGCAAGTCGTGGGGATCACGAGAACCCAGATTGTTTGTGTGGAGAGTGTGTGTGTATATTTGAGGTGTGTGTGAGCCACGAACAGAAAAAAAGAAGAGAAGGCTGACCGCGTTCCGTGAACTCATTTTATTAGACAAGATTTTCTGAGAACACGTCAAATTTTCCGTGATTACACCACGTGTGCGCATATGAGAAGTTTGTGACGGTAAAATTACTACATTCTTTCTCTCTCTCTCTCTCTCTCTCTCTCTCTCTCTCTCTCTCTCTCTCTCTCTCTCTCTCTCTCTCTCTCTCTCTCTCTCTCTCTCTCTGCCACCTAGCCCTTTCCCAATCGCCCTTGTTCTGTCATCAGTGAGCTTCATTCTCCAGACGAGACTACTTTCCACCCACAATACAGCTGTTGTTTGCCTTGCGATTTTATGTAAATGGCAGATTTCAAGAAGTTATTGGCGAATATCTAGGTGCGCACGGAAGCGCGTGTGCATGCACGCCCGTGTGTGTGTGTGTGTGTGTGTGTGTGTGTGTGTGTGTGTGTGTGTGTGTGTGTGTGTGTGTGTGTGTGTGTGTGTGCCTGCACGCGCATGAGAAATTAGTGAAGGTAAGCTCCTACATGGCTCCTTTCTGTGTGCGGCCTAACCCCTTTCCAATCTCTGTTTTCGTGTTACAAATGTTATCCATTGTCTGTGTTTGCATGTGGGGGGGAGGGCAAAACGTCAGGGGTGTGGAGTGTTGGGTGGAAGCGCTGTGAGCAGGGTGCGTCCGTGCGTGCGCGTGCGTGCGTGCGTGCGTGCGTGCGTGTGTGTGTGTGTGTGTGTGTGTGTGTGTGTGTGTGTGTGTGTGTGTGTGTGTGCTTGCCGGTATAGTTAGACAAATAATCAGTGTGCTGTAAATTTAACCTTGCCACTTTCAAAAGATTGATTTTTTTTTTTTTTTGCAAGCGTGTATTGACGCTGCACATAAGATTACAAAATGGTCGTAAGAGCCAATGCGCTAAACAAGCTGCAGAAGAATAGTGGCAAAATACTTTGTTACTCTTTTCCCAATCGTTGTGAAATTAAGATGTGCAGTCCCGAACACCCAGAATACCAAATTTAAGTTTATCTTTTATTTGTGACACTGTGTAACAAGAAAGCTCTTGACAGCTGTGAACTTTACAGTCTTCGCTTACAACTCGTACTGAGATACTTAATTCTAGAATTTGGAATTATTGTGAAAAAAAATCGTAAGAGAAACTGAATTGCAAACGAATTTTCAGGCAATTAAAATGTATTTTGGAAAGAGAAATATTAGAGGGGGTTTTCTCAAATTTCTTTCAAGACTGAAACGTCCAAAATTTGGAACATTTGGACAAAAATAAGATGAGAATGTCCCAGACCCACTCCCCACCTCACACACACACACAGCAACACACACACACACACACACACACACACACACACACAACACACACACACACACACACACCATCGTTATCATCTCACACTTTCATGACCAATGTATAATCATATTAGCCTAGAAGTTGTACCAGCTAAGAACATGAAAATAAGGATGGGAGTGAAAGAATTCAATTGAAATAAAGATATTACAGTACATTCAAAACGTATTTCAACTCTCCCCCTCTCTCTCTCTCTCTCTCTCTCTCTCTCTCTCTCTCTCTTCTCTCTCTCTCTTCTCTCTCTTTTCTCTTCTCCTAACACTCCCCCTCAATACTATCGTCGACTCTCTTCACGTTTACCACACACACACAAACCACACACACACACACACACACACACACACACACACACACACACACGCATTAGTATGCACATTCTCTCGCTCTCTCTGCCCCCTCCCCCCCCCCCCCCCTCCCCCGCCACCACCCCAACGCTCCCCTGCCACTGGTTTGGCGGCCAGTGAGCGGTCTTCGAAGTCACCGTCGTCGGCGGCATGAAAGACGTAAACCGGGTGGATGCTTCCTTTCTTCCATGCCACCCACCTCCCCCTTCCCCCCCCCCCCCCCTCCCACTTTACCCGTATCTCCCACCACTTCCTCCTCCCTCCCTCGCCACCTTCTTCGCCATGAGTGAGCGGTCTTTGAAGTCACCGTCGTCGGCGGCATGAAAGGCGAAGACCGTGTGGACATCTGTGATAAGGTGCCCACTGTTGGCGCGCGCGCACACACACACACACACACACACACACACACACACACACACACACACACACTTGTAAGCGCGCGCACACACACACACACACACACACACACACACACACACACACATACACACACACACACACACAACACACACACACACACACACACACACACACACACACACACACACTTGTAAGCGCGCGCCACACACACACACACACACACACAACACACACACACACACACACACACACACACACACACACACACACACACAACTTGTAAGCGCACACACACCACACACACACAACACACACACACACACACACACACACAGATTAGTATGCACATGTTCTCTCTCTCTCTCTCTCTCTCTCTCTCTCTCTCTCTCTCTCTCTCTCTCTCTCTCTCTCTTTATGAAAAAACAGGTAGTCATTGGTAAGGGCGTGAAAGATGATGACTGGTATGATGATGAATGTCGCGTTGCCAAAAGAACTGTGCGTAATTTGTTGAAAAAATTTAAGCGTACTTTGTCTCCACCTGATCGCACTTCTTTGTGTATAGCAAGACGCGAATTATAAACATTTGTTAAAGAGAAAAGAGAAGCAGTTCAATGACACTTTGTTAAGTGGCTTATTACAATCTGTAAATAGCCAACAGGAATTCTGGAAATCTGTGCGAAAAATCTCTAAGACAAGAAAGCAGCCTCTGAATGATGTTAGCATTGACGACTGGTATGTACATTTTAAAGAATTGTTAGAAAGACAAGACAGGTTTGTTAATGGTCTGATTCAGGAAGAATGTAATAGTAACGAAAGTGCCTCTGGTAATCATTATAGTGCTGTAAACCATGAGGATGGCTGTGACGATGATAATGGTGAAAATGATAATGGTGATGCCGAAAATAATTTGAATCGACCTATCTCAGTAGAAGAAATTTTGTGATCGCTTTAAAAACATTGAAAAATCGTAAAGCACCTGGTCCTGATAAGATTCTAGGGGAATTTATAAAAAATGCTTGCAAGTCAAACTTGGTAGTGGAATTTCTGGTTAAATTTTTTAACTCCCTGTTTGATAGCGGCATATACCCTGAAAGCTGGTGTGAATCAATTGTAGTGCCATTATACAAAAAGGGCAATGTTACAAATCCAAACAACTACAGAGGAATATCGCTGTGTAATGTGTGCAGTAAAGTATATAGCACGATTTTTAATAAAAGACTTCAAGTTTGGGTTGAGGATAATAATATTACAGGCGAATTTCAAGCTGGTTTTAAACAACATTATTCCACCATAGACCATATGTTTACATTATTAGCTTTCGTCCAAAAACAGTTTTGTCTGAATCGTAAATTGTATGTTGCTTTCATCGATTTTGAGAAAGCATTTGATTCTGTGAACAGAACTTTACTTTGGCCCATTTTATTAAAAAATGGTATTCGTGGAAAGATGTATAAATGCATAATGAGTATGTATGACTGTGTAAAGGCAAGGGTGCGATGTGGTGCTGCTTTAACAGATTATATCAATTGTACATCTGGTGTTAAACAGGGTGATGTTTGCAGCCCAGTTTTGTTTTCTTTATTCATTAATGAGCTGACTTTGGAAGTGATAAACTCCGGAAGACATGGCGCCCATTTGATAAGAGATGCTATGGAAATATTTATCCTACTTCTTGCTGATGACGTTGCATTAATAGCAGAGACAGTAATAGGGCTACAAACTCAGTTAAATAGTTTGCAGAGGGCCACTGATTCGCTCCAGTTGAAAATAAATATGAGTAAAAGTAACATAATCGTTTTCAGAAAGGGCGGCGACCTCTCTGCTAGAGAAAAATGGACATATAATTCGGTAAGTATGCCTGTTGTTAATGTATACAAGTATTTGGGTATATATTTCTCTACGCGTTTAAGTTTTACTTTTGCTTGTAAAGATATTGCTTGCCGAGCCAAAAATGCACTGCTATGTATTATGAAGAAGTTGTCGATGCTGAACAATGAATCTCTTGCCTTGTTTTTGAAACTGTTTGATGCCCAAATCTTACCTATGTTACAATATGGGGCTGAACTTTGGGGTCTTGATACTGCTGCTGCGCAATGCGAAAAGGTCCATTTATTTGCTTTAAAGAAGTTCTTGGGTGTATCGCCACAAACACCAAATGATCTTGTGTATGGTGAGACTGACAGATACCCCATATCTTTGCACTCCACTGTTAAATGTATTAAATACTGGATAAAACTAACTCAGATGGCTGAACATAGATTGCCTCATAAAGCGTATAAAATGCTATTAGAACTAGATAATAGAGGCAAGATAAACTGGGTGTCTCATGTAAGAGCCAAATTATATGAATATGGTTTTGGGTACGTATGGCTTAACCAAGGTGTCGGAGATATGAACAATTTTGTTCGCACATTTAAAGAAAGACTGATTGACTGTAGGTGGCAAGACTGGAATTTTCATGTTCAAAATAGTAACAGGTTTAGTTTTTATAGAACATTCAATGATAGGCATTCTCTCCCAACGTACATGTCATTGCGTATGGACAGGCACTTGAAGTTTATAATGTCAAAGTTTAGAATTGGTGTGTCTGATATTTTTGTTCATTATTATCGTTATAGACGAATAGATGGCTCTGAATTGTTGTGTCCATTATGTCGACAGTCAACAGAAGATGAAATGCATTTTGCATTAATTTGTCCAAAATTGCAAGATATAAGAGAACAATTTATTTCACAGAAATTTTATACAAGACCCTGCTTATTCAAGCTTATCTTATTAATGTCATCTCAGAATGAAAGCATTGTAAAACAGTTTGCAGTTTATTTATACAAAGCTTTCAAAAGACGAAGCATTTGTGTAATGTAATTATTATCATGAATTTGGTAGTGCGATTTTCTATGTTACATGTACATCCCCCTTCTGAGGGGCCAAGGCCTATAAGAATAAACATCTGAATCTGAATCTGAATCTCTCTCTCTCTCTCTCTCTCTCTCTCCTTCTCCCTCTCTCTCTCTCTCTCTCTTTGTGGATCCCCACCCTTTTCTCTCTCTCTTGTTTAGTGTGTGTGTGTGTGTGTGTGTGTGTGTGGTGTGTGTGTGTGTGTGTGTGGTGTGTGATGTCATGAAGCAGCGACACGACGCTGTGTACATGAAAAGAGCCGCCAAGATGTCGGCTACTCACTGTTCTATGGCCTGCATCATCATGAAAGCGTATATGCGTGGTATCGTGGTTTAAGCAGCGCCAGTGGCCGATACCTCCGTCTTCAGCTGGAGTTTTCTTTCGGGGTGCCTCACCCTTAGCTCATGGACCGTGCGTCCTGCCCTGTGAGCACAGGGGGGATTGTTTGTCCGGGGATCCCACCCCGGGGCTAGAGGTTATACCGCGCCTCTTGACCGCATGATGAGCCCTCATAGGACACATGGGGTATTTCAGTGAGGACAACAGTGCCACCTGTTGACCCACCCCATCCTGGTAGGGTACAATACTACCCAGAAGACACATACCATTTGCTGGGACGACGGGAACAGGTCAAGATCTTCCGCCTGAGGACTGGACACAATCGCCTGCTCCACCACATGCACACAAAATTTGGCATTGGACAGAGTGGAGAGTGCCCTTGTGGTGAGGGACCAATGACAACTGACCACATCCTTCAAGTCTGTACCACGTATGCAGCATCCAGGAGAAAGTACTGGCCAACACCGACAGCAGTGGAAGCCAAGCTGTACGGCACCCTGGAGGAGCTGCGACGGACGGCAGCCTTCATCGAGGACACCGGGCTGCTCATCTAACGGGATGGCGAACGAAGAAGAAGAAGAAGAAGACTGTTCTATGGCCTTAACCTGGCATAAGTCCCTGATGGTATAACGGTTTTGAGGCGGGCAGGCCCGCTGCCGGCAGCTTAGAAAAGGCTGATGTGAACGTGGAGAGAAATGTCGCAAGGCTGCTTGTTTCATGTCGCGGGTCATCGACGCGTCGTGGACATGGTACCCCCTATCCCCATGCAATCACCCACCCACCCACCACACAGACACATATGCACGCACGCACGCACGCACACACACACACACACACACACACACACACACACACACACACACACACACACACACACACACGCACACACACACATATTGTGATATAGGCTATTTAAGGATTACTATTGTGTGTGTGTGATTTACAGAAAAATTGGGAAGTATTCAAGCAAAAGGAGATTTTGTATGCAAACATGAAAACTTAAATTGTCATTATTTCAAAATGTCTCATTCACAGATATCATGGCTGTGGCTTAGATGTATTGATGTATTGTTCTACGAGACTTAAACATGAAATATCAATTTACAACATTATAGATTTTATTACTATTTCTAACAGAATTACAGTTGCTACTGTATTGGAGAAAAAAAGTCTAAGTGTACAATTCGGTATTCTAACCCTTTTCCATGGTTCTCCTTACATTACTGGTCAGAATTCGTTTCTGCTACTAATATACTATATAGCAGTTGTACATTAACCAAAACAAGTATCAGTCTATGTACAGTGAAATATATATATATGTAAAAGACCCACATTTTCCCTTCTCCCTACTTACACGTATGCATGCACTCATAGAAAAACAAATAAAACCAAATTCTCTCTCTCTCTCTCTCTCTCTCTCTCTCTCTCTCTCTCTCTCTCACACACACACACACACACACACACACACACACACACACACACACACACACACAAAACCGTACCCATGCACATCTGCACATGGACACACACGCGTACACACACACACACACACACACACACACACACACACACACACACACACACACACACATACGTGGGCGCACACGCACGCGCGCACACACACACACACACACACACACACACACACACACACGTGCGTACACACATACACACACTAGCGCACACACATGCATGCACACACATACAAACACACACACAAACACACACACATGCGCATGCGCACACATATGGGCCCATGTCCACACATCCATACACACATGTGCACATTCACTACACACATGTACATAAAAAGACAGCCAATGTTAGTTAGGCACTCAAGGTCTGACCAGCACATTTGTGACTACAAAATCCCAGTATAACAAAAAAAAACTCGATTTAGGCCGTCCCATTTGTTGAAAAGAGACGCCTTTCATGTACCTACAAAGTCCAGTACATCAAAAGACGATGTTCTTGTAATTACATTCTGAGGAATGCTTTGTACAACCTTTTCCCCAAACCCAGTACTTTGAGATACTGGTTCCTGGTTGTTCTAACTCATGGCGCTTTGAGCTTGTAAAAACCAAGTATCATCAGTCACTTCGTTCTTGTTGTCTCAACTGGTGGAAATTCTTTCAGTACGGGTTTGGCGAAACCTCGTACTTTGAGATACTGGCTTCTGGTTGTCCTTGATCATGGCACTTTCAGCTGTCAAACACCAAGCATCTTATGCATGTTTTGAATAGTATTGTTTACACTTAGCGCAAGAGATAAATGCAAGTTCAAGAAAATGCTTTCCGCAGAAATGATATTGATTCACTTTGTGTAAAAGTTTTGAGGCGCTCACTTAATTTGTTTTCATGTTACAGCAGCTGAAAGTTTTAAAATCGTCTCCTGTAAACTTTCAGAAAATTGAGATACTTGGTTCTGGCAGTCAACCCTCGATATAATTGTTATGGCTATTGAGCAACCTACTGTGGAGGTTTTCAGTGTTTGTGACTGACATTGACTGTGTTGAAGTGCCATGCCTTCGGTAGCAGCAGACTTGAGAGAGAGAGAGAGAGAGAGAGAGGAGAGAGAGAGAGAGAGAGAGAGAGAGAGAGAGAGAGGAGAGAGAGAGAGAGAGAGATCATATAATTGATATGGCTACTGAGCAACCTACTGTAACCTGAATTCACTTAAAAAATCAGCATCTTTCCAATTGTATTGTAACCATGTTGTCAACAAATACAACGTACATTATTCAACAGTTTTTTTTTTAATTGAAAAGGAAATGATTGGATAACAGTTAGCAGGATCAACAATGGTGTTTCTACCAAACACGGGATGGGTAAGCCTCAGGCAAAAAAAACCCTGAATGTCAGAAATGCTCCGTTTATCTCACTATGCAGGTATCACATTCATATAGGTGGTCTCTTTCAGGTGTACGCCTAAGAAAGGAAACATCAGTCAGACGAACGAACTGGTACAGACATTCTATCAGCCAGCGTCGGTAATCTTCCAGGAGAAGGCAAAATTGCACGCTAACGTCACAATGTAGTGCTCGCTCAAAGTATAAGTAAAACAAAAGAGAAAAAAAGTGGAAGAGAGTGGGCAGTTTATAGACTAAAAAAAAAACCATTCAAGTAACTCCACCGGTTCACATGGACAAACAAATTACAAGACAAAACACGACGCGCTTCCACCTTAGGTCTTCTTCAGGTAACATATACAATTTTCAGGATAATGAAAACAAAGAACACAGTGTGTGTGTGTGTGTGTGTGTGTGTGTGTGTGTGTGTGTGTGTGTGTGTGTGTGTGTGGCGCGCGCGCGCGCGCGCGTGTGCGTGCGTGTGTGTGTGTGTGTGTGTGTGTGTGTGTGTGTGTGTGTGTGTGTGCGTGTGTGTGTTCATTGTCCTGAATGTTTGTTTTTTTTTCCCCTGAAGAATACCTAAGAGGTCAAAACACGTCGTGTTTTGTCTTGAAATCTGTCCATGTGATCTGGTGGAGTTACTTAAATTGTCTTTGTTTTAATTTGTTTGAATGTTCACCTGCAGTCACGTCACTTGAAACCAGTGTACAGACCAGCTAGGGATCTTTTGAATTTCTTGAAAACACGCCCTTTCAGAGTGATTGTTGAGAAACAAACATTACAGCCAAACAGTAAGACATGTTAGAAATTAGAATGATAAACAAAACAAAACAGAACAAAAGGAAAACCAAACAAAACCGAACCTAAAAAAAAAAAAGAAAAAAAATGTAAATAAAAGGAAATGGAAAGATAAGCACAACACTACTACAGCGACGACGAAGGAAAGAAAAAGAGATGCATTGGAACGGGTATGCAGAGGGTAGGAAAGAAAGAACGAACGAACGAAGGAAAAAAAATTCTCTTAATAAGGAAAAAGACCAAGCACAGTACAGGCTTTTTAAACATATTGCTCTAAATGAAGGGAAAAAAACAGATTGAGTGATTTCAAAATTAAATGAACGTTTGGAACAATGAAACGAACACTAAGCTGCAATACAGAGCGCAATCCAAAAATAACACGAATAGACTTTCTGAAAAACAAAACAAAATAAAATACAACAGCTTTGCAGGTACACAGACAGACAGAGAGAGAGAGAGAGAGAGAGACAGACAGACAGACAGACAGACAGACAGAGGACAGACAGACAGAGACAGAGACACAGAGAGAGAGAGAGAGAGAGAGAGAGAGAGAGAGTGAGAGCAGGTTTAGACATGTCAGCATGCGTACAATGGATTTTCTGTCTGTTCAGCTTGTGTTCCCGTGATTATCGTTCCTGTTGACCAGCTTGCTGATTTATCTAGGTGATGGATAGTTCAGTTATTATCGTTTTTGTTGACCAGTGTGTCAGATTTTCAAAATGGCATAAAGGTTCACTAATCATTGTTCTTGTTGGAAAAAGTGCGCCGCTTTCTCAAAATGATACCTAGTTCAGTGATTATCGCTCTTGTTGACCAGTGTGCTGGTTTTTGTAGATGACACATAGTTCAGTGATTGGCGTTCCCATCGAACTATGGTTTCTCTGGGTAACACATGATTTATTGATCATTGTTCTTGTTGGAAAGTGTCTGGGTTCTCTAGATGAGACATGGTTCATTGACCATTGAATAGTTGAAAAATGTGGTAGTTTCTTTAGATTACGCATGGATTGGTTATTATTGCTCTTGTTAAAAAGAGTGCTGGTTTCCACAGATCATGTACATGGTTCAATGATTATCGTTCTTGTTGACTAGTGTACTGGGTTTTCTGAATTACACATGATTAAAGTATCATTTTTTGTGATGCCCAATGCACTGGTTTTTCCGTAAGACACACTGTTCAATGATTATGGTTCTTGTTTAAAAGTGTACTGATTTTTCAAAATAACTATGGTTCTGTGATTATTGTTCACGTTGAAAAGTGCGCTGGTATCTCTACTTGACACATGGTTCAGTATTTATCATTCTTGGTGACCTGTGTACTGGTTTACTTAGGTGAAACACGTTTCAGTGATTATCGTTCTTGTTGACCGGTGTGCTGGTTTCCCCAGGTCAGAAAACTAGGCCGATGAGATTCTCAACATACTGTACCATTTCAAATTGACATAGTCATTGGCTGCGAAAGATACACGGATGTAGCTGTGTTGGCAGTATTGAAGTTTATTGTCAGTGCATGACTGTATCTGCCATTGATCATTTACAAATATATCACAAACAAGATACAAAATGTTCACTACAAAATAAGAAATTAAAAAAGCCAACAAAACCAAATCCAGCATCTATCAGGTTTCCATATTCTCGAGTAGTGGATAATGGAGAACCTAAGCCGTGTCAGACGGGACATTTGGTGGGATCAGTACGAACCATTTCATAAGATCGCCCAGCTGATCTGGAAAATCGGTTGTCCTACTGTGTGTGCGTTTGGACTATTTGGAAACGTCATGATCATTCTGATCATGCTTCGTGTACCAGCTTCTACTTCTAGCGTTTTCTTCCAAATTCTGGCCTGCTCTGATCTGCTGGTGATGGTTGTAGAACCCCTAAGTATCGTGCTCGAGAGAGAATTCAGTGTTCCCCACTTCAGTCATCTCGGTTCCTGGCCGTGTAAAGTGTTCAAAATGATGGTTTACACGACGATGACTCAATCGCCATGGATGCTTGTGGCTCTCACCGTGCTGAGGGCAGTTTCTGTGGTGCGGCCACGTCGCATCAGTGTTGTGTGGACGAAGAGCAAATCACGAGTCACTGCTGGTATGATGACCGTCGCTATCATTCTGATCCACTGTCACATTCTCTATGGATTCGGTACAGGATCTTGCTCTGAGGCATGCTGCCCCAACGCTGTATCAAAAATGTATGCATGGTTTTTTGCCATGATTTGGCCGTGGGTAGACTTAGTTAAAAGTTGTTTCCTACCTTTCATGTTGTTGTTGGTCAGCAACAGCGTTCTTCTCTGGACACTGGTCAGATCCGCCAGCACAGACCTGCGCCTTCCCTTACAGCAAGCCACCCAGGATGCCAGACCTCGGAAGGTGACGGCACTGACTGTCACCTTGATGGCTACAAGTCTTTCTTTCTTCATCCTGAGAGTACCGGTATCAATCTGTTTGCTCACGTATGCGTATGTTGACTGGAATGACCCGGTTCGATATGGCCAGTACGTAGTGATTTTTGCGGTTGGCCACATCCTGTGGTACTCCAGTTGTGCCATCAATTTTTACTCTTTAGTCTAACGGGTAGCAAATTCAGAGAGGTTACAAATGATAAACTATCAAATTTTCGGATTCTTCTGCACAACTTAAAGTGATTATAAACGTTATATTTTGGGACTGTTCTGTACAACTAAAAGTCATTATGACGTGTTACATTTTTGCACTGTTCTATACAAATAATAATAATAATGATTATAATCATAATAATAATAATAACAATAATAATAATAATAATAATAATAATATTGCTACCTGAAGTTAGAAATAGTCTCCCAACAAAAGAAAAACACTACTCACTCGTAGCTTTCCACAGCCATTCGGCCATCTTCCTCAGCGATGCTGTTGCTGACTGTGTGAACTCTCGATTCAGATCACGTGACCATGGGACGTACCCAAGTCACGTGACCAAATCAGTGACGCGTACACCGGGGACAAGGTGTAGCGGCCCCGGTCCCTGTTGAGCAGGGGGGTTGGTGGCTGTGATGTAGATGGGGTCCTTGACCCCTCGCTGTAACCACTTGTTTTCTCTGTCCAGGATGTTGACGTTGTCTGTGTCAAATTGGTGTTGCTCAGAGTGCAGATGTGCTCCGACAGGTGAAGTGTCCCTCCTGTGTTCTGTGAGTCTCTTTTGGAGGGGATGTTCTGTTCTCTGACATAATGTTGGTTGCAGTCACAGCAGTCTATTCTGTAGATGATGCCGGGTTTGTCGAGTTTGTTGGTTTTGTCCTTGGGGGCGACGAGCTGGCTACGGATAGTGTTGGTGGGTTTGGGATGGACCGCAACCCCTAGTTTCCTGGTCTTCCTGGTAAGAGCTTCACTTACACCTCCATCATAGGGAATGGTGAAATGTCCCTTGCCCTCTTGTTGTTCTCTCGCTGGTCGTTGGGGTGAGGTGGTAGATCTCTTGCTTCCCAGGCTGTTCCAGGCCCACTTCTGATAGCCCAATATGGTGAGCACTTCCTTCAGGTGGTCTTTCTCCTTCTGCTGTGCCTCTTGAGTTGAGCAGATGGTGTTGGCTCTGTGCTTGAGAGTTCGAATCACCCAAGTTTGTGTTGCAGAGGCTGAATGGCTGTCGAACTGCAGATATTGGTCTGTGTGGGTCGCTTTGCGATAGACTGTGAAGGACAGCATGCGTCTGTTCTGGTGATGAGTGTGTCTAGCATTGCAATAGAGTCATTCTGTTCTACTTCCCTCGTGAATTTGATAGCTGGATGTTGGTTGTTCAGATGTTCAGTGAACTGTTCCACCAGTCGTTGGGGTAGAATGGTCATGGTGTCGTCTACGTAGCAGCCCCAGTAGCATGGAGGAGAGTGGAACGAGGCCAGTGCTTTCTCTTCTAAGTCCTCCATGAAGAGGTTGGCTACTATAGGGCTCACTGGTGAACCCATGGTTGCTCCTTCCCTCTGCTGGTAGAACTCACCTTGGAAGGTGAAGTAGGTGGTAGTGAGGTAGCAAGCTAGGATGTTGCGGATGTCATCCACTGTCAGAGATGTGCGTTGGTGGAGAGTTTGGTCCTTCTGTAACCTGTGTCTTATGATTTCCATGCTCTCTTTAACTGGTACACTGGTGAATAGTGCTGAGACGTCGTATGACACAAGGAGTTCATCCTGGGAAAGAGTGTAGTTGCTCAGTTTCTCCACCAGGTTGGCGCTGTTGTGGATGTGGTGTTCTCTGTGTCCTACCAGAGGGGCCAGAACGTCCGCCACGAATCTCACCATCTCATACATGAGAGAACCTCTGGACGCAACTATAGGACGGAGGGGAACGTCGTTCTTGTGCACCTTAGGTAGACCATAGAACTTGGGTACATCCGTCACGGTGGGGTACAGTTTCCTGTACTGTTCCAGTGTCAGTCGGCCCGTGTCTTTGAGGCGTTTGAGTATCTCTTTAAGTTTATTGGAGAACTTGGTCGTGGGGTCTTTCTTTAGAAGTTCATAGGTTGCTGTGTCTTCCAGGAGTTTGTTTGCCTTCTTGCAGTACATGGATTTGGGCATGATAACTGTCACACGCCCCTTGTCTGCTGACAGAATCATTATGGAGTCTTCTTTCTTCAAGTCTGCCACAGGACGTCTTTGATCAGCCGTGAAGTTGGATTTGGGGAGCTTGGCTTGCTTCAGGATTCTGATGCTGTCGGACCATAGGTGTGTCACTTCTTCAGAGTTGGGACCAGTGTATCTACAAGCTGTTTCCATGCTTGTGATAAGATCAACCACTGGTAGTTTGTCCGGCGCCACTGCAAAGTTCAGTCCTTTCTCTAGTACTTCCTTCTTGGGGATGGAGAGTTTGCGTTGTGAAAGACTGATCACCCACTTATCTTTCACACTTCTTTTCTTTTCGTCCGACTCAGGCACAATAGAGCTCCCGTCTTTATGTTGTCGTTTCGATCTCTTCACCAAACACTCATATTTCCTCCGTTGGTGCATGTGTACATTGTCCCATTCGATTCGTTGCACAGACCCGACTCACTCTTTGATTTCCGACAGAATGGAGTCTATTACTTGTGTGTTCAAACTCAGATTCTGGAAGAGGTCCTGGAGTTTTCGTTCTAGGAAAGTAATCCGAGTGTTAATCTGTTTAATTCGTTCGTTCATGAGTGCTCGTTAGGTTCGGGTGATAATCCCACTCGCTGCTAGTCCTTTCACCGATGTTTTGATCTTTAGGCTGGTGGGGCAGACGTCGTGATGTTTACAGTGCAGCGTGAAGTGCAGGTGGTTCCTGAATGTCGCTAGGGAACGATGTGCTTTCTCCAGTTAACGAAAAGTTTTGACGATCGTCCGATCGAAATCGCAAATGAGACGTTGGGGAAGTTTCAACACTTGGGGGGAAGTTTCAACACTTGTAGCAGTAGTATCATCATCATCATTATCATTGTTATCATTATTATTATTGTTTTTGTTCTTG
The DNA here is from genome assembly GCA_033310375.1 of Conus canariensis. NCBI lineage: Eukaryota > Metazoa > Mollusca > Gastropoda > Neogastropoda > Conidae > Conus > Conus canariensis. The sequence continues at coordinate 53,732,226 of CM065735.1, read as the reverse complement.
TTGTTGTTGTTGTTGTCTTCTTCTTCTTCTTCTTCTTCTTCTTCTTCTTCTTCTTCTTCTTCTTCTCCTCCTCCTCCTCCTCCTCCCTCCTCCTTCTTCTTCTTCTTTTTCTGATTATTTTTATTTAATTATTATCATTACCACACATTCATGATTGTGTTGCATTATAACATTCATTTACCAAAATAAAGTCTGGAGATATAAACATCATTGCCTGTAACAGTAAGTGATCATGCATTCACTTTCCTGTCTGTGCATGTAAGTGTGTGTATGTCTGCATACCCGTAACGAACAATCAGGGTATGTGCATGAATGCAGGGGAAAATGCTGGGGGAAAAGATGGTATCAGAAAAAGAATGCCCCCCCCCCCCTCCCCCCAATAAAAAAAATCGAGACATTCTTCAGAATTGGAATCACATTACTTAAGTATGTAGATTGTCAAAACTGTCATTTCAACAAAGCAGTCACCCAACCACCAGCTTGGACTGTGAGCCAGGCCTAAGATTTTGGTTCAGAAGCCATACTGGGTGCTGTTACTGAAGTACCTGAATTTTGTCAAACGGAAACTGTTCTGTCAAAGAAGTCATTTCCTAGATATGTAGACAGATAGCTACAACCTCACGCAAAACGCTACAAATACGTTTACAGACTCATTATTTATTTATCTTTTTTAATATTCTTTTTTTTCTTATAGCAGTCATACAAACGGCGAGCTTAAAGGTCTACTCTCAAGATCCTCAGTACAAGTTGTCAGCTTGATGGGATGCATCAAGTGTTTAACAAATAATAAAAATGAACCCTTGAATGGTATCCAGTTAAGACGTAATGGTCCACCGAAGTAGGCGTTTTCACCTTTCAACAAGGATAAAGTAAGTACTAGTAATTAGCCAGATCTTGACACTGCTTAATTTCTCTTCAATACATCATCAGTTGTATAAATCTAATGATCTGGCTACTCGATGCGAGTCAGATCAATCCACCTGATGTAGCTCTCTACTCGAACTTGTAGTGGTTATTATGGGCACATAATGAGACTAGACACCTTTGGACTGTGTTGATGAGAAGATTTCAACAAAGACAAAGACGTTTCCTGTTGAAGTTGTGTCTGTACAATTGCAGAGTATATCCTACATATTGCACATACTACGTCATTTTGTTTTCTTTTAACAATACGTATTCTCGACAGTCTATAACAGAGGGGTAGTTCTATAGATCTAACTTAAATCCCTGGCATAGTTCTAGTTGCAAAGTGAGACGACTGCAGGCGGAAATCTAAACAAATCTTAAATAAATGTTAGCGAACCGCCCAGACAAACGTGGACAAACGAGTCACAAGACAAAACACAACGCGTTTCGACCTCGTAGGTCTTCCTCAGGTGGGAAACAAACGAATAAAACAACGAATATTCACCTAGCTTTGATCGCTTCAGATTGCTTCAGAGTTCTAGAACTCTGAAGCGATCTGAAGCGATCAAATCTAAGTGAGTTCTCGAACTCTGAAGCGATCTGAAACGATCAAAGCTAAGTGAATTTTCGTTGTTTTATTCGTTTGTTTCCCACCTGAGGAAGACCTAAGAGGTCGAAACGCGTTGTGTTTTGTCTTGTGACTCATTTGTCCACGTTTCTCTGGGCGGTTCGCTAACATTTATTTAAATCCCTGGCAACCTTTCGTCACTGTATGACACAATCATCAGAAATGTTATAAATGTTGTTAATATCATAAAATGTTGGGCACTTTCATAATAATGATATGGTTGTCTGTCAATGGTGCTGGGTCTGAATAGGTAAGCAAAAGCAGCTTTTTATTCATTAAATCCATGTGGTAAAAGCTTTCGTGAAACGAACCTCCATACTGTAGTTGTATGCCATGCACCTGTTTTTTTTAACAAAGTATTGTTAGTCTCAAAACCAGATCATTAAGATATGACCAGAGACTAATATTTTATTGTCAGCAACAGTCGTGGTGGCTCAAACTGAAAGTGCTTGAGGGGTGCGAAACGGAAACCATCCCATCAAAAAAGTCTTAGATACATGTGCAAATACCTTCACCCACCCTGAGGGCAATACATATGTTTATATACCCACCCATAAATGTTCTTATTTAAATTCCTCCAGATCGAATCACTGTCCAAGACAGCATACACTATAGAAAACAAAGCAAGAAAAGAGCTCGAATCAAGCAGACAACCTGTAAACAACAGGCGGACGTGTGGCCCATCACGCTTCCCTCACAAGTTTGGATTCCATTCGTTCCTCCATGCTCCCACCTCCTCCTGCCCCCCAAAAATACCATCACACCCAGGAACATGTCTAGTGCAGGGCGAAATCCACATTCAAACACGCAAATGCTGCCTCCATGTACCAAGAAATACAAAGTTGCAAGACGAAACTGGCGTTGAAACAATACCATGTTAGTCCTTAAACTCTTCACTACAGACGAAAGTCATATTACTGTAGTACACATAATACCGCATCACACTGTTACATTTTCCTTATTTAAAAAAATCAGTTCAAAAAGTAGCTCACAAAGACGTTTTGGCATAACACTGATGCAAAAAGTTCTAGATGCTCGAAAAGTATGATTCCAGAAGACATTAGTATTGTATGATTTAAAGCATATGGTGATCCATAACATTCTAAGTTTCTAAGAAAAGGATACATTTCGAGTGCAATATTTATCCATTTATGATTCGCTGTTTTATCTTATCTGAGCCATGAAAGTTTAAGGGCATATAATAATTTATGTACTTTGTAATATCAGGTATGTTCAGACCACCTTGTTGCACACTTTGTATTGTCGTTTTTTCTACTAATTTTGTCACATTTTCCATTCCAAACAAATCGAAAGCATAGTTTTTGGAGTTTTTGTAAGAAGTTGTCAGATGGATCTGGCAACAAGATCCAAACATGTATAAGTTTTTTTGATAGAATTAGAGATTTTAAGATAGCAGCTATCCCAATTGGATAAATGGTTCATTGTGTCCAGATATTAAATAACACTTTCGCTTCTGCGAATTTTTCATCATGATTTATAGTTTCACAATTATTTACATCCTGAGTAAACCAAATTCCCAAGATTTTGAACTTAGGAGGATTCCATACCATTTTCATATGAGGGCAGTATACCATTTTTGATCTTTTCTTACTTCCAAGCCAAATTGCCTGTGTTTTGTAATAATTTATAAACAGACCAGACACCTTGCTGAATTTGTCAAAGATGAACATGGAACGCTTAAACGATTCTTCATCACCTTCATTAATTAATTGTGTATCATCTGCAAACTGAAAAATTTTGTGTTCAATACTATTTATTTTGATTCCTTTTATAGATTTGTCTTCTCTGATCATGAAAGCTAAAATGTTTGCGCAAAGGATTAACAATTATGGAGAAATAGGGTATCCCTGCCTGCAACCTCTTTCAATTTGAACCATTGAACCATTGTGCAATCTGACCATGTACAATTACAATTGATTTGATGTCTTTGTAAAAAAAAAGTTTTAACCCAGCGACAAACAAGATCTCCAAATCTATATGCTTTTAAAACGTTAAACATAAAACTCCAATCCAAGGAATCGGAGGCTTTTTCAAAATCAATACTGAGTGGTAAGCTAGGAAGATTCTTTTCATTTTTAGATAGTTGATCATATCATATATCAATCTGATATTTTCTCCTGTGTATCTGTTAGGTATGAATCCAGTCTGATCTTCGTTTATAAGCAAAATAGGATAATAGAGAAAGGGATATATTCCATTGGGCATCTTCTGAAAGATAATAGGGAATTTTTCAAGCATGAAGAATTTATAGCCACAACACATCTACCAGTAAATTTTATTACATACAATGGCTGGATTTCGTCAATAAAAACATACATTGAAATGTGGAATTCGGATAGATAATTAAAC
>CM065735.1:53713322-53723322 GCA_033310375.1 Conus canariensis | reverse complement strand
AGATTAACCGCAAAACAGGACTCAGTACAAACATAGATTAACCGCAAAACAGGACTCAGTACAAACATAGATTAACCGCAAACAGGACTCAGTACAAACATAGATTAACCGCAAAACAGGACTCTGTACAAACATAGATTAACCGCAAAACAGGACTCTGTACAAAAACAGAGCAACGAGATAACAGGACTCAGCATTAATACACAGCATCCACCAGAATTGATTAAAACCCAATCCACAGCAACCACCAGAGAGGACTCAGCACTGATGCAGTGCAAGCACCAGAGAGGACTCAGCACTGATACAGTGCAACCACCAGAGAGGACTCGGCACTGATACAGAGCAACCACCAGAGAGGACTCAGCACTGATACAGAGCAAACACCAGAGTGGACTCGGTACTAATACAGAGCCTCACTGGTGATTCTCTGTGGTGACAGGTCTCATTCATTGTATACAGAACATGATTGTTGCAACTGTCTCCCTTAATCCTTCTTTCCGGTTCCTACTCTTTGAAGTTACTCATTGCCCTCTGTGTGTGTGTGTGTGTGTGTTGTGTGTGTGTGTGTGTGTGTGTGTGTGTGTGTGTGTGTGCGCGCGCGCGCGTGTGTGTGTGTGTGTGTGTGTGTGTGTGTGTGTGTGTGTATGTGTGTGTGTGTGTGTGTGTGTGTGTGTGTGTGTGTGTGTGTGTGTTTATTGAACCGGTGCTCGTAACATTTTAAATAAGACTATCAAGATCTTTTCTGAATTTTCTCCCGGTTGCATTATTTTTTAACGTCCAGGAGGAAAGGGGTGGGGTGGTGGTGGGGTGGTTTGGGGTGGGAATGGAGACATCGCCACCAGTTACAGTCCAAAACTCATTCGCTCCTCCCATGGCAGCGTTGAGGAGGAGGGGGGAGTGGAATGGATGGCTCGGAGCTCCTATAAGGAGTAAAAGAGCAACCAGAGGTAAGGCAAGCCACTGGACCGTACGACCTGTTGTCTACAGTGAAAAGAAGGAACACGAGATAGCATGGTCATGTATCAGGATCAACGGGACCTGCCAAAAGCATTCTAAACAGAACAGTGCGGGGAGGCAGAAGAAGAAGAAGACAGAAAAAGAGACAGCAGGACAACATCAGTTAATGGACTGGCCTCACACTCAGCAAGTGCCTAAGAGTGTCTGAGAATCGTGAGGAGTGGGGAAAGCTGGTTGTGGGGTCTTCTGTGTGGCGCCCCAACAGTCTTCAGGACTGCGGGATAGGTGATAGGTGAAAGCAATTAGCCTTGCTGTAGCAATGGTAAGTGTTTCATCATGCTTATAGGAGGAGGAGGAGGATGACAATAGTGATCATTTCACATTTTTAAACTTCTAGTCAATTTGATTGAAAGTTTGGTGAATTTCATAAAAAGAAAGGTCAAAACATAAAACACATGCAAAAATTCTGGAATCTCATGGGCCCTCTGCAAACTATCTTACTGAAGCTATAGACAAGCTGGGCGATGACAAACAGAGGGCTTGTGGGTCTTGACCCCATAAGGTCCACACACACACACACACACACACACACACACACACACACACACACACGCACGCACACACACACACACACACACACACACACACACACACACACACACACACACACACACACACACATCTGCGTTCTGTCTTTCAATCGAGGTTTGTGCCCATGAGTACTTTTTACTTGGTTGCACGTCCACACAACGCGATTGGTTTACCTTGAAAAAGAATCTACCATGAAAAACTACAATGACCAAGACATATAAACAATTTAAGTAAATCGGTTCCTACGTCTGACATACAGTGGCATTGAAAATAGTACATTACAGGAAACCATTACAAAGCAAAGCGACACGATCCCGTAGTTTGGGAGTAAATGCAAGATCTTTTCGATAGTGTTATTAAAAAAAGTCATGAATACACACACACAACACACACACCACACCACACACACACACACACACCACACACCTCTTTCTGTAACCATCAGTGACTTTTAGTTTTATCTTACACAAGTACTACTGTTAAATAGAAAGACACACGTGTCTTGTATTCAACAGTATTGAAAACCTTGGGTTGTGTGTGTGGTGCAAAATCGTCATTCCCTTCTTCTGAGTCACTGAGATGCCACACCTGAGAACTGTTATCAGATTATTCCAACTCCGTCACTCGTATTTCAAGGGCTGGGTATCTGCCAATGGTGTCCAAGTCCACTTTTCAATATTGTCATTGTCTCTCTCTCTCTCTCTCTCTCTTCTCTCTCTCTCTCTCTCTCTCTCATTTCCTACCAACTGAAGAAGGATCTTGTTGGTGTGTGCTCTGGTTAATTTGTTCAAATATGCAGCAACTGTATTGTGTTTACAGCCAGAACTGGTGGACCTACCTAGATTGTGCAGAAACTGTCCAATGCAAACAGCGTGTCATCGTTTGTTCCATCGTCTCTTCTGAATCGTTCGTTGGGTCTTGTATGCAGGATGGCTTCATCATGTTGCCATGGGTTTGCGGCGTTGGTGGTCTAGTGCTGTTGGCTATAGTCTCTTTCAAGACTGTCAAATGTGTCGGGGCTGTTCTATCGGGATTACGGAGTCTCTGCGAGTCATTTTCTGCTCCATCATTACTGATTTGCTGTGGTTTGTGCCTTGTCATAAACGTTTTCTCCAAAGGTGGCTGGACTGGCGTCGTGTTACCTTGGTAACACCGCCTGTCCGGCCGATACAAGATTATCCCTCATCCTCTTCCGCCGTTGAGATGACTGCACCGTCTCGTAAACCCTGCTGACTAGGCTACACCTTATGCAAGAGGGACTGTTGTGGTTTGTTATCACGTACTGTAGCTTTGTTTGCAGTTCCAAGTCGGGCTTCTTGTTTATGACGTTTTTTTTGTTGTTTTGTTTTTTTTTTTTTTGGGGGGGGGGGTTTGTTTGTTTGTTTGTTTGTTTGTTTTTGTTTGTTTGGGTTTTTTTTTGTTTGTTTTTGTTTTTTTGTTTGTTTTTTTTTTTTGTTTTTTTTTTTTGTTCTCTTCATGTATTATAGAAAATTACGTCACTTATTCAGCAAAACCTGAATGTGCCCACGTGTGTGCTTTCTTTTTCTCGACATGTTTGATCAGCTTATGGATTCCCCAGTCTACAGTCAAGATGGAATCCCAGATTATCGCAGTTTTTCCTATAGTATATGAATTAGTACAATAAGTAATCAGGAACAGTAGAAGCAGCAATGGTAAACCTGCTAACGTGGAGGGCCGCTATCGGCATTTTCGGTGGCAGACGGAATGGTAGGTCAAAGGTCTTTTGAAATAAGGTTGAGACTATTGATCTAGATAGCACTGACGCACATACTAAATCCCAAGTAACTTCGATCGATGATATCGTCGCATTTGTATTATGTTGTGTCATAATAGCATTGATTATCAGTCATGAGAAACGTTGCCGAGGTGATATCCATGGTTGGGGTTTTGTTGTTGGAATATGTTCACATGAAAGGAACTGAGTTCCGCACAGCTTTGATGTGCAGCAACACTTGTATGTGTCTTGCCGACATGCACGTACAAATCCTAGTTATTACTTTTTGCATCGTGCATTCTGTGTTCTTGCTCGGCAGGCTCCTACAGTGACTGACGTAACAACAGATATACAACACCTGTTTGCTGAGTCAGATGACGGAAAGGAAGACGTGCATGAATTAACTGAAATAATAAAGGAGGTGAAAGAAGAGGTTGAGAAACTAAAAACAGACACCAACAGATTAGAGAATTTCTCTTGCTGAGATAATCTGCACTTTTTGGGATTCCCCAAAAGCATCCCAGTGAAACATTTGACACATGTACCAAAGCAGTTGTCGTTGTTCTAAACAATACACAATACAGATGATCATAGGCACTGGACAGTAGATGACATCGAACGAGCAAACCGGACAGGCTATGCACGTGAAGGTCAAACTAGACCAATGATTGTCAAATTTAGAAGATGGAAAGACAACATGTCCTTAATTGCGAACAGAGACACTTGGCAGCAACTTTTACATAAAGGAGTTAGAGTGGCAAACGACCTTACTAGAGTGCAGGCCCAGATCGTTGCAAAAGCTAGGAGGGAAGGGAAGAGAGCCTTCTTCCAAAAAGGTCGGTTGGTTATTAGCCCCCAGCTCCCAAAACCCCGGTCATATGCTCAGGTGGTGGGAAGAGAGGATGCATGCAGTGCTCTCACAACTCTAACGAGTAGTCATGGCATGACACGTGTGCAAAGTACCACAAATATGAATCAGCAGGGTGTGTGTGTTTCAAACAAGCAACAGATCGAGTCCCGTCTAAACAAGACCTCGATGCAGAAGGAGCAGGGCGATGTGAGCGGGTGTTCATCCCCCTCTTCACGTCACGGTACCCAGCCCATCCAGGATCAACGACAGCATGACGGTGGTACCAGCGGTGGACACACCCCTCGCAATGGAAGAGGGAGGGAGCGACATGAGTCAGCAATGGCCAACCGGGATTCCCCGTGTTCTGTCATTGATGAACATCGGGATAGTGACGCACGTACACCGCGCGGACGCAACGTGCCAGGCAGACAGGCAGCCATACAAGCGTCTGTAGTAAGCAGGTCAAGCAGGTTCACAGGTTCGGGTCAAGGCAAAGGGACATGCGGTGGTGTGAACGACAGAAGCCTGCATTCAAGCGCCTCAAAAAATGAATGACAGGTGTGACCATCCAACTCGGTGGAAGTTTCTAAATTACAATGTCGACAACTTATATAGTAAGATACAGGATGCTTTTTTCATGAATTATGTGAATACATTTGACTTTTTTCTCTCACTGAAACGTTCCTCAACTTGTCATTTGACTATAGCAATATATTCAATGATTATCTGAAGTTTCCCATACCAGCCAAAAAATTAGTTTGTGGTAGGAAGTCAGGAGGTGTGTTGTTAATAAGGAAGAGTCTACATAACAAAGTTAAAGAAACAAAGCTTAGTTGTGACAATGCTATTGCAGTAAAAATAGATAAAAGTGTATTTAACACTGATAAAGATGTAGTCTTGGTTGCTTGCTGTGTGGTCTCAGAAGGAGGCCCAATATACAACGATAAATTGATCAAAGATGGTGTCCTAAAAATGGAAGAAGCCTTACTGCAAAAGTTTGAAAGAGAAATGGATACACTTTATTTTATGGTTATGGGAGATTTGATTGCCAGAGCAGGTTACAAACAAGCTGGAGATGAAATTATGACAAACTATGTGAGCTGTATGGAGAATGTCGATGTGGATGACGACAATTATGCACGTTGCTCTAAAGATTCAGTTGTCAACAATTTTGGTAAAACATTGTTGGATTTCTGTATCATGTTCGACGTGAGTATTTTAAATAGTTTTTGTGATGGTGATAGTGAGGGTGAGTTTACTTTTGTGTCTCCAAACGGGTGTAGTGTGACGATTACGTTCTGGTTCACAATGGCTTGTTGACAAACTTTGATTTTCACATTGGTAATTGCATTTATTCATGGCACTTACCAGCTGAAGCAATATGGAAAAATAATTCTTGTAAATTAGAGAAGAGGTATTCACTAGAACAATGTGAACAAAAACATTGTCTGGGCTGATGAATATGCTGGTATATTCAGAAATGAACTTGAATGTGATGAATTTCTAGACACCACACAGAAAGCCCGTCGATTATTACAAATTAATGTGAATGAGAGTCTAGATAAATTTGTCAGTGCTTTGTGTGAAGCTGCAGCTTGTATGGTTTGAGTTATTTGTAGAGGTAGCAGAACATACAATGACTGGTTTGATAATGAGTGCAAACGAAAGAAACAGGAAGTTGCAAGGTTATTAAAAGGATTTCAGAGATGCAAAACAGCCAAGGTTAAAGTAAGAAAAGAGAAGAATACGCTGTATCACGTAAAGAGTATGTTACGCTAAGGAAAATAAAGGAACTGGAGTTTAAAGAAAGTAGGTTAAAGAAACTAAAAAATTCAGTCAATGATTCTAAAATGTTCTGGTCAGTGATAAGATCTGTAAATAAAGAGAGTTTTGTGTTTAACGAAATCTCAGTTCAACAGTGGCATGACCATTTGGGGGTGGGGGGGGGGGAGTGGGGAGGGGGGGGGGCGTTTTTCATAGTTTTGATAATAAAATTAAGGAAGAAGAGGCCGGTGTGGTAGAAGAGAATGAAATTGAGCCATTATTTAATGAACCTATATCCAATGAAGAAGTCGTTGCTGGTATTAAACATTTAAAATTAGGAAAGAGTGCAGGACCAGATAGAATCATAGCAGAAATGTTGAAGAATGCAAATACAACTGTAATCGATTTCCTTGTTCATTTATTCGCCAAACGTTTTGATAATGGTATCTTTTCATCAGAGTGGGCTAAATCTATTATTATACGAATTTATGTTTTTTAAGGAGACGTGAACAATCCCGACAACTATCATGGAGTATCACTTATCAGCATTTTAAGTAAGCTCTACACTTATATACTAAACACAAGATTAACTGAATGGGCTGAAACTGAAGAGAAAATAGTGGAATAACAAGCAGGTTTAAGAACCAGTTACAGCACCATAGACCATTTATTTACACTATATTCTTTGATTCAAAAACATCCACTCTGTAAGTCGAAGCTCTAAATTGCATTTGTAGATTTCAAGAAGGCCTTTGACTCGGTAAATCGGAATGCTCTGTGGAATGTACTCCGTAAAAGTGGTGTTAATAATAAATTGTACATGGCTATTAGAGGTGTCTGCAACTCAGTGCTTGCATGTGTGCGTGTGAAGAGTGAGTATTCAGATTATTTTGATTGCACAAATGGAGTAAAACAAGGATGATTGTTGAGTCCACCGTTGTTTTCTTTTAGTATAAACGAAATGGCTGTGGAATTGACCGGCAAACAAAGACATGATATCCAGATAATACCTGGAGCAGTTGAATTAGTTTTATTACTGTATGCTGACGATGTTGTTCTTCTGTCCGTAACAGTTGTAGGTTTGCAAAACCAACTAAGTGTATTGAAAGAAGAAGTGGATCACTTAGGTTTACTAGTTAACTTGGATAAGACGAATATAATGGTCTCTAGAATTGTTGGCCACCTATTAGTGCATGAAAAATGGTCTTATGGAAATGCAGATATTCCAGTGGTTAATTCATACAAATGTCTTGAAATGATATTTTCAACAAAATTAACTTTCCGTTATGCATGGGAAGAATCTCTAAGAAAAGGGAAAAAAGGTACCATTGAAATTCTGAAATCCCTGAGAAAACTGAATTGTACAGACTGTGGTATATCTTGGAAAATGTTTGATGCACAGATAAAACCTCTTCTTACATATGCAGCTGAAAGTTGGGGCTTACATGAAAATTCGCAGAAGCAAAAAGTGCATACGTATGCTATGAAGCGTTTCCTTCAAGCACCTATTCATTCATCCAACACCGTTTTATATGGAGAGATGGGCAGATACACTTTGTATATAAGTACATTTGTGAAATGTATCAAGTACTGGTTGAAGATCTTGAAGCTACCCCAGTCCCATTTGAGCAGGCAAGCCTATGATATGCTTTTAGAAATGGAAAAAGGTAAAGAAAACTGGGCTCATAAAGTAAAGAAAGTCCTTTCAGAACAGGGCTTTGGAATAGTGTGGATGACCCAGGAAGTAGGAAATGAGCAACAGTTCATTGCAGAATTTAAAGCAGGCTTATTTGTTCTTTTAAACCGAATTGGCACTCAGATATGGAAAGTAAAGAAAAAGATCATGGGTTTTTTCTCATTTGAAAATGTGTTTTATTCTGAAAAGTTTCTCAATGTCATAACAGATAAATGGCACAGAATAAATAATGCAAGAGTTAGCTTTTAATGCGAACAAAAAGTGGTTTGAATCTGAAACATCCACAGAATCTCCTTGCCCTGCATGTAGACACATTACTGACGACGAAGAACACTTTCTGTTTCAAAGTACTGCTGATAATGAAGTGCGGACAAATTATTCATTTTTCCAGCTAGATATAGTGAAAAGACAAAATGTTGCTGTCGTGTTATCATCAGATGATGAACTTGTAATTAAATCATCTGCGAAATTCATCGCGGAAGCATTGAAAATTAGATGAAGGATAGTGAAATTAAAGATAATGCATTATGAGAGACATATGAATGAATAATATCATTCATCGCATGTGGAAGAGATCAGTAAGATACAATGTCATTTGATTGAGTGGATGGTCGAGTCAATCTTACGATTGTTTTAAATGCTACTGCATTGCTCCTGTGCGTGAGGACATATGGAAATGTTACGTATTTATTTGTTTTTGTTAACTTTTGATTTGATATACACTGGGAATGAATGTGTACTATTTGTTTGCAGGAAAGGAAGAGGGAAATGTTATTGTTCTGTTGCCCCCTCCCCCTTGTCAAAAGACCTCTTTGGTAATGACAATAAAATATCAAAGTGTCAAACTCTCTCTCTCTCTCTCTCTCTCTCTCTCTCTCCTCTCTCATCTCTCTCTCTCTCTCTCTCTCTCTCTCCACACACACACACACACACACACACACACACACACACACACACACACACACACACACAAATTCTTATAAGGATTGTTGTTAGCACGGGCATTGTATCTGGCTAAATGGCCAAACCAATGGAGTTTTTTTTCTCCTATGATGTCAGCAGAAGTAATAGAGTATAGTGTGCTTCTTCATAATACGGTGCACGTGTTCGTCAGTGATAAGGTCAGTACATCTGATATTTACTATCTGGTAGGTAACGCCTGAGTTCTCTTGCTTGGATTCTTCTTGCCAGATCCCACTTGGAAGATCCATGTCTGTCTTCAATACATTAAGATTAGATACACTACCAAACACAGGAGCCTGATCTTGTGTTGTATGAATAGAATGTTTGTTCTTCTACTAAGGTTTCAGTCTAAACAGTGCTAATGTTGCCTTTGCTACCCATGAGAGGATATCTGCTTTGGCTCCTTCGCCGCTAATGATCCATCCCTGGTAAATAAGCCACTGAACAAGTCCTCTGTCCTTTCAGTTGTAATGGTTGAGTGGTGACTGGGCGTCACCTTGATCTTCTTAGCACTGATTGTCATGTTATGATTCAAACATCATACGTGCTAGGTAAACAGATAAATCAAAATTACATCTAAATTCAAGATTTTATGAATCATCGTCATCGAGAGGTTTGTGCGTGTTTTTGGAATATGAATTCGCCGAAACTTTTGTACTCATTGTTGCGAATAAGACTGGGTCCACTCAGTATGATAGACAGTAGGTGACAAGCTGATTAGAACTGTGATGCTGCACGTGTTCACTTTAGTCGTAGATCTGTACACACCTTAAATTGTGAACTTGAATTTCTGAAAGAGATCAACATTTTTCATCTGATCTAAGATTTTACAGAAAAAAAAAGATTTTTAACAAAAATTTCCGGAATGTGTATTTTAAAGGGTTGAGTGAATATTTTTTTTTTAAAGACTTGTGAGTTGACTTCAACGGAGTGACAGCCCTGATGTGGTCCTTTGCGGTCGGCTGGGCTATAAGCACCATTACCTTACACACCTTAAATATACATGGAAACAAATTCGCTCAAACCAGCAAGTTTTTTTTAGGACGATCATTGTTTTTGTTTTTCTTTGTTTGTTTGCATTTCTTTGCTTTGTTTTGTTTTTTGCTGTCCCATCTTCTGTGCCATCTAAGAGACATTACACGCACGCCGCTCATTCCGACCCCCTCTCCACAGTCACAGCCCAACCCGCCGCAGCACCAGCATCAGCAATCCACAGGGAGCACTCAATGTTAAGTCGTCAAGAGGCAACCCACCGGAGGAGAGACTTTACTGCTGTCGAGTCACTTCAGTGGTGCTCAGTGGTGCCTGTTCTGACCCAAGATACACATGACCTACTAAGCCCCTATTGTCGACAGTAATTGTTTAGTCTCGGAGCTGGCGTGAGTGAGGTCTCCCTCCAGGGGTTGCCAGCACGTTCGTCCAACGACAACTCCCATGAATTTGC
>CM065735.1:53643322-53708322 GCA_033310375.1 Conus canariensis | reverse complement strand
GGAATTCAGTACGAAATTTAAGACAAAGAAGAAAATCACTTCCACCTATTACTATACAACAATGGGAGGAATATTTCAGAAATATTCTAAATCCACAGACTGATAACGACCAAGTGGAGGAAGAATCACAACAGGACAGACAGGAGAATGGTTATAATATGCACATAGAGGAGTTAGATGACGAAGTAACTGAGGAAGAAACTAAACTAGCCATACAAAAATCGAAATCAGGTAAGGCAGCAGGCCTAGATGAGTTACCAGCTAAAATATTTAAAACACTCATAGATAAAATTACTCCCCTGCTAACAAAGATATCTAACAAATTACATGAAGGTGGAAAATTTCCGAATGAATGGTCTAGTTCTATAATTATACCATTACAAAAAAAGAAATAGGAAAAACCCAGGAAACTACAGAGGTATATCTCTGATATGTATTATAAGTAAAATATTTACATGATTATAAACAGACGCCTATATGATTGGGCCGAAGAAAATGGAAAAAATAAGTGAAGAACAAGCAGGTTTTAGGAGAGGCTATGCAACTACCGACCATATATATACATTGATGTCAATTATAAACAGATGCCTATATATGGTAGAAGAAGAAGCAAACTTTATGTAGCTTTCATTGATTATCAGAAAGCCTTCGATACTTAAGAAGAGAGAAACTATGGAAAGTGCTACAAAAAATTGGTATTTCAACAAAAGTGCTAGAAATGTTAAAAGGTATATACAACCAAGTACAGGTATGCGTAAGAAGCGGGGCCAATCTCTCAGAATTCTTCAACTGCCCACTAGGGGTGAAGCAGGGGTGTCTGTTGTCCCCCCTAATTTTTTCATTGTTAATAACAGAGGTAGCAGAAAGAGTGACCCAGAAAGGCAGACACCGAGTTCAATTATACCAAGATGACAAGGACATTTTTTTGCTCCTATTTGCAGATGATGTAGCGTTAATATCGTCAACACCAGTTGGCCTACAAAATCAAATAACGAATCTACAACAAGCATCAGATAACCTAGGGCTCACAGTAAATCTGCAAAAAAACAAAAGTGATGGTATTCATGAAGGGAGGGTATCTGGGGAAAAACGAAAAATGGAATTACAAAGGGGAAAGAATAGATACTGTAAACAGTTATAAATATCTAGGCTTCACTCTGACAAAATTATCCATGGACATAGCATTAGCAGAGTACGCAGGGAGGGTGAAAAGAAAAATAATAGAATTACGAAAAACCATGTATAGTCTAGGATATATGGATACAACGGTCTATTTTAAGCTATTTGACTCACAGATCAAACCACTACTTTTATATGCTGTAGAAATTTGGGGACTCACAAGATATGAAGTGATAGAGAACATACATACATTTGCTTGCAAAAAATTATTAGGAATATATAAAAAGACACCAAACACACCTATATATGGCGAATTAGGTAGGTATCCACTATTTATTGATACAACAATAAGGGCTATAAGATATTGGTTTTAGTTGTTAAGAATGACACCAGACAGAATACCAAAACAAGCATATAATAAAGAACTGACAGAAGATGAAAGAACGCCAAATTGGGTCAGGAAAGTAAAATATAGTCTAGACATATACGGCTTCTCAAATGTTTGGCTAAGTAATGGAATGGTGAACGAAAACATTTTTATTAAAGAACTCAAACAAAGAATGATCGATGGCTATAGACAAGACTGGCATAGTACAATCGAAAATAGCGAGAGGTATACAAGTTACAGGACATTCAAAACAACACACTAGCTAGAACAGTATGTCGAAGACATAACAATTTCGAAGTTTAAAAGAGCACTAGTTAAACTTAGACTCGGCATAAGCAAAATAAATACAAATAAGAAATATAAAGATAAGACAGCAGAAACAACATGCCCCTTTTGTCCTAACGAAGAAACCGAACTACATTTCTTAATAAGATGTCCCAAATATAAGCAACCAATGAGAAGTATCTACAGAAACATTTTAAGAACCTACCTAACAAAACTCTACAAGGAATACTGCAACAAACTAAGACAGAAATTATCAGAGACGTTGCCATGTACATCTATTATGCAATGCGCATTAGGGAAGACTTATTAAGTAATAAATAAAATATGGATGCAATTCTAAAAGAAAGCTGTTCAGAAGTAGAGTTGTCATTAATTAGTAAGTAGAAATGTTTAATATAAGCTTGTTAGACAAACTAATACAAACTAAAGCACAAGAAGATACAATCGAAATATTATTATAGGTAATAGCATAGTAAGACATGTATATATGTAATAGCATAGCAGATACGTAAATACATAACCCAAAGCCAAGACAGCAACCAGAAGTTGTGAAGGCCAATTCAACTAAGCGGGGACCCCCTTTTCTTTTCTTATCAAGAGAAAGAGCTAGTATCTATAAATAACATTATCACCCTACAATCCGGTAACACAATGTCAATGCACATACGATACATGATAGACAGACGAATATACAGGGACATAGCAAATCAGGATGGACTCAGAGTTGATCATACCCAAGAGCACAGGCCAGAGTAATAGAGATATACTGGCCCAGGTTTACAGGCCAAGGGAAGCAAATTTTGTGTCCGATTTTGATCTTGATGTTGATTCCGATTTCGATTTTGATTGATTGATGTTTGATGGTCGATGTTCTAATTCCTGTTGTTGTTGTTGTTGTTGTTTTGGGGTTTTTTTATTACCTATGGGTACAAAGGAAAGAGAGGAGTATTACTTTAAAAGGGGTTTGACAGAAAGTATGTAGGACGTTTAAACCTATCTTTTGTTTTTGAGCATTGATTTTTTATTATTGATTTTAGACTATTGACTAGAATTCCTGTCAAATGTTGTTCGATTAACTATCGATGACTAACTACCGATTGAACTATTGATTATGGATTATTGACTACTGATTATTGATTATCGGTTATATTGTAGATATGTATATATGTCCCATCTTGTCTTGTAACTCCATTTACGAATGGGCTGGTGGCCTCGTAAATAAACAACGTGTGATCGTGTGATTCTCTCTCTCCTCTCTCTCTCTCTCTCTCTCTCTCTCTCTCTCTCTCCTTAATTTTCTTCTGCCCACATGGTCTTAAGCAAGGTGAAGTATGGTCACCTGTCCTGTTCTCCTTGTTCATTAATGAACTAACTAAAGATGTCATCAGTAATGGTAGACATGGAATTCAGCTGTATCCTGATATTGTAGAACTGTTTATTCTGCTCTTTGCTGACGATGTAGCATTATTTTCAGATAGTGTGGTAGGTCTGCAGACACAACTAAATATACTTTACAACACGTCTAAGCACCTAGATCTGATAGTTAACCTGGAGAAATCTAATACTGTTGTTTACAGAAACGGTGGCTATATTTCCATGAATGAAGAATGGTATTTTGGAGAGAAAAAAATTAAAAATTTTGAGCATGTACAAATATCTAGGAATATATCTAACAACAAAGCTATCTTTTCAGCCTACATTACGAGATCTCACAGATCGCGCTAAAAAGGGTATTTGTGTTATTATGAAACTTTTCTGGTCCATTGGAGGACATTCTCCAAACATGTTCTTGAAAATGTTTGATTCTCAGATTCAATTTTGACGTACTGCTCAGAAATTTGGGGACTGTCACAGGACCAAGAATGCATTGAAAGAGTGCATCTGTCTGCATTGAAAAGGTTTATGGGTGTTCATCCAAAGTCTCCAAGATATTTAGTATATGGAGAAATTGGAAGGTTTCCCATTTTTGTCAACACGTATTCTAGGTGTGTTAAATTTTGGCTGCGGGTGGTATATATGAATAATGATAGGTATCCAAAAAGGCGAACAAAATGCTTTTGTCCCTGCAGAGGCAAAACCATACCACTTGGGCCTGCAAAATTCGTTATGTTTTATATGAATTGGTTTTGGTGTCGTTTGGGAGGCACAGTGTGTTTGTAGCATTAATTTGTTTATGAGAGAATTCAAACAGAGATTGATCGATTGTCATAAACAGAATTGGCATGCTTCCTTGCAGTCTCACGAATTTTACGCAATTCAAGACCACATTGATTCTCAGCCCTTATATGTATCTTGTTAAAAACGTACAAATTCGAAGAACGATTGCAAGATTTTGGATTGGAATGTCTCCTCTGAATTCACATTTCTTACAGTATATAGAGAACAGTGATAATGACAAATCGTGTCCGTTCTGCAGAAACACACCAGAAACTGAATTACATTTTGTTCTTGTGTGTCCAATGTACAATGAAATAAGAAACGAATTTATTCAGCCCAAGTATTTCCATAAGCCATGTATGTTTAAATTCTACCTACTTATGTCAAGTGAAAACGAAGGTATTGTTTTACGGTTATCTAATTTTGTTTACAAAGCACTAAACTTAGGGATGCAGTTTATTCAATCTGAATGATTCTTGTTGTGCTATTGCTCCCATGTTATGGGCTGGAGGCCTGACATTAAAACTTTTTTTTTACTTTGACTCTCTCTCTTTTCTCTCTCCTCTCTCTCTCTCTCTCTCTCTCTCTCTCTCTCTCTCTCTCTCTCTTCTCTCTTCTTTTCTTCTTCTTCTTCTTCTTCTTCTTCTTCTTCTTCTAAATGAAGCATACGTTTTCGTGTTTACATTCTTTCACTTTCAATTAATTCTTTATACTTATGCCAGTCAGTGTTTAACTTTACCATGTTAAAGTTAACATAAGCGATGTAATTTTCTATTTCAAGCCTGTCTTTAAATAGTTTAATGAACACATTCACATAAGGCCATTCATTTTTTTCTTCTTTTTTTTTTCTTTTTTTTTTACATTTGTGAATATATGATTTAGCAAACAGCTGGATAAAGTTTAACACTCTGTCAGTTTTAAAGCATGTAGCGTGTCCAAGCAGTTTTTTTTTCATTTATAAAGAAAGAGGTTATATGTAGACATCCATCTTTGATTATTTGTTTGAGTCGTTCTCAAAAAGCATATACGTGCGTACATCTCCAGAACATATGTTCTATACTATCTTTTTCCTGCTGGCAAAATGTACATTTGTTATCAGATTTAACACCTATACATATCAGAACTACATTTGTTGGTAGGATTCTATGTATCAATTTCATCTGAAACCATTTCAACTTTGTTTCTTGAATCTCTTATATTAGTTTAAAAGTTTATTGCCAGTTGATTTCTGAATTCAATTTATAATCCCATGTACGGCAGCATTTTGTTTTGAACCGTCATCTACAAGGATATCATAATATAACCGTGCTCCCTTCTTCACCGAATTTAAGATGTGTACAGTTTTGGAATCTTTAGATTTTTCGTTACTTTCCACACGAATGTTCAGTGTGTTAACTTTTTTTTTTTTAAAGTGCTGCATAGCTTAAAAAGTTAGTCCGTATGTTGCACTTGTTGATAAATTTAGCGTAGGTCAAGTAACTGCCATCTTCTTTGCACAAATCTCCAATATGACATGCATCTTCATTAATCCAGTCGTTCTTATTTAATGAAATGCTATCTATATTTATTCTGTCATTGAAAAATAGTGGCTCTGCTAGAGTTTCCGACGAGTTAGAGGGTTTTACTTTACTGAAAATAGTTTATAAGCTTGAAACGTGTCTCCAAAACAGGTTTTTCTCGTCCCGAGTAAACAGACAGTTCGGTCCGAGTTTATCTAATTTTTGTACGTTCGGGTAGACAAAAAGGTATAATCCTTTTCCATTCATGGTTTGTTGTCCTTAGTTTCCTTATCTATCCTAATTTCAAGGCTTGCATGAAACAGTTTAAATCTGAAAATCCAATGCCTCCCTTACCAATTCTTTCCCGTGCAACCTTTCTACTAATTCTGTCTTGATTATTATTCTAGACATAGAAGACGCAATGCCCCCAAGAATTCGTCCACGGAAGAAGTGTCCATAAATAGACGATTTTAGATAGTATCACAGATTTCAAAATTGCTACTCTTCCTAGTGGCGTTAGAATTCTTTTGACCCAAACTCTGTATAACTGTTCTATTTCTGAGAATTTTTCAGTAAAGTTCATATCTGTGCAGTCTGTGAGCTCCGCTGTGAGCCATATTCCTAATATCTTGAATTTCGGAGGATTCCATTCCATCCTGAGATGTGGCATATATTTCTTTGTTGACTTTCTTTCTTGTCCTAGCCAAATAGCAGATGTCTTCTCACAATTCATATTCAAACCTGACATCATTCCAAATTTATCCATGATTTCTATAGTTTCTTCAAACGATAATTGATTCCATTTCGTAAAATTAATTTGTGTGTCGTCAGCAAATTGTGCAATTTTATGTTCGACATTTTCTACATAATATTCCCTTGATATTTTTGTTTTGTCAGATCATGTTTGCTACAATTTCCACACATAACACAAATAAATACGGCGAGATAGGATCACCCTGTCTACAACCCCTGTTGATTTTAAACCAATCTGACGTTTGTCCATGTATTACTACAGTTGCCTTAGTTTTTTCTATACAATGTTTCTATCCAGTTACAAATAGTATCTCCAAATCCAAAGGCCTTTAGTACTTTGAACATGAAATTTCAGTCAATGGTATCAAAAGCTTTTTCAAGTCAACACATAACAGCAACCCTGGGAGATTTTCTTTGTTTAAATGGTATATTAAGTCGTATATAAGTCTAATGTTGTCTCTGATAAATCTTCCATGTATAAATCCTGTTTGATCTTCACTGATTAAACTTGGCGGAACTGATTTTATTCTGGCTGCTATGCATGCTGACCCAATTTTGTATACAACATTCAATTATATGATGGGTAGCCAGTTTTTTTTATGTATTTCTTAGGTTTATTTGGTTTTGGAATACATATAATTCCTTCTTTTTGAGTCACAGATAGTTCTTTTCTATGTAGTCCTTCATTAAGTGACCTGACTACAAACACCCCAATTTGTTTCCAGAAAAATTGAACGAAATCAAAAGTGAAACCGTCGCTTCCTGGACTTCTATTACTTTTCATGTTTCAAGTGCTGCGGCTGCTTCATCTAATGCTATTTTCCCTTCCATAGTAACAGAAACTTCGTTGTCAAGTTTGGGAAGCTCTTCTACAAGCTCGTCAATGTTACATTCTTCCACTTGACCTCTTTCATATAACTTATAGTAGAAGTTATTCACTTCACTTATAACATCTTCGGTTTTCGTTAGAGCATTTCCATGCCTATCTATCAATTTAAGCATTTGCTTACTGACATAATTTCGCTTCTCTAAACCACAAAAGTAATCTGTGATTTTTTTCATCTTGAGAAATCCACCTAGCTCTAGATCTTATCAAAACGCCTTCCATTCTCTTCTGTCTAATGCAATTTTTCATTCTTCGATTTCAGTTCTTTTATATCATCTGAAGATTTTTCATTTTTTCTCTCTAATGTATGGATCTCTTTTATAAGTGTCTTTTCTTCTTGTTCTGTTTGTTTCTTTTTTCGATTGGAATATGCTATGGTTTTTAATCAAATTTTCATCCGTAAAATGTCAAGAAACAGTTGTTGTGATATTGTACATTCTAGATGCCTCAAATATGTTTGGTCAAATTCTAGATTATCATCATAAGCCACTGCATACTCTTTCATTTTTTCTTTGGTTACATTACTGATTTCAATTAAATATCTAGAGTCTTTAAGTAATGAACAATTTAATTTAAAAAACAAATGACTACCTTTGTCTTCAATGGTATTTTTAAACTTCAATACTACTATCGAGTGATCTGTTCCGTAGCCTGGGATTATTTTTGCAGTCTGCTATGTGGAAGCGGCAGAGTTTGTTCAGTTAAAACCACGGGTATGTTGTTCTTCTTCTGACTAGTGTGTGTGTGCAGAGGTCTAGTTCCTTTATGAACCCCCTTGCCTACTTCCTTCCACCGCTAAAAATCGGAGTGGCCCACCCTGAAAGTACGTCATGATGTATTTTGCGTCCCGTGAGCCACCTTCACTTTGTGACGGGGCAAAAACACGTCTCTTATTACCAAGCTTTCAACAATTGCGCCCATCCTCCCGATTAGGAGCAAGAAAGGAAAAGAAACTGATTAAACACAGACATAATGTCAAGTGCAAAATTTGATCCGTTACATCATGCATGAAAACGTCACCAAATCCTAACAGTTGTAAATACATGATTCATATTTTATGAATATTTCAAATATCCCAAAATCGTTATTTCCTTATACATTCTTATCAGTTGAAATTATTGCTGTATACATCTATAAAAGACATTAAATCATATTACAAACAATAGATTCAAACATCTAATGCGTGTTCTTCTATGCACATATGCAGACGTAACTAAAACGCTATAGAACCAACCTAGGCCAAACACAGATATATCTAGCTTAATGTACCTAAATGGAGCACGACGAATTTGTGATTTATAATCAACCTTAAAAAATTGTTTCATATTAAATCAATTTGGGAACGTTAGGTACAATATCATTGCTGTTAGCCTTCAGTCAAGACATTAGGTACAGTACCAACATGATTAGCCCCCCCCCCCCCCCCCCCCCCCCCCCCATCAATTTGGGGACGTTAGGTACAGTAGCAATGTGATTATCCTCCCCCCCCCCCCCCCCCCCCCCCCCCCGTTCAATTCGGAGACATTAGGTACAGTTGTAATGTGATTAGTCCCCCAGTAAATTTGGGGGATGTCAGGTACAGTAGCAATGTGATTAGTCCCCCAGTAAATTTGGGGACGTTAGGTACAGTAGCAATGTGATTAGTCCCCCAGTAAATTTGGGGACGTTAGGTACAGTAGTAATGTGATTAGTCCTCCAGTGAATTTGGGGACGTTAGGTACAGTAGCAATGTGGTTAGTCTCCCAGTCAATTTGGGGACGTTAGGTACAGTAGCAATGTGGTTAGTCTCCCAGTCAATTTGGGGATGTTAGGTACAGTAGCAATGTGGTTAGTCTCCCAGTCAATTTGGGGACGTTAGGTACAGTAGCAATGTGGTTATCCTTCAGTCAATTTGGGGACGTTAGGTACAGTAGTAATGTGATTAGTCCCCCAGTCAATTCGGGGACGGTAGGTACAGTAGCAATATGGTTAGCCTTCAGTCAGTTTGACGACGTCAGTTGGAGTGGCAATGTGGTTAGTCTCCCAGTCAATTTGGGGACGGACGTTAGGCAAAGTGACAACGTGGTTAATCCACACTACAGTAAATCTGTGAACAGTAGCTGTGGTATTGTGATTTGTTTCATTTCACTTTGGCGACGACAGATATAGAGATGGTGTAGTTAGCCACAATCACCCTGTGGACGTTAAGTATGATGTAAAGTAGTCAGTTTTCTGTCAGTTGGGGGGGGGGGGGGGGGGGGGGGCTTAGATACCACGGCAATTTGAGTAGCCTCCAGTCAATCTGGGGACGCTAGTTACAGTGGTGATGTTAATATCCTCCAGATAATGTGGGGACATTAGATGATGAACGAGTGTTTTGTCATCAGTCAATTTGGGGACGTCAGATATTTTGGAAATATGGATAATTCTCGTCGATTTGAGGACAGTAGATATTCTGGCAGTGTGGTTAGCACACACTCACTTTAGGCACGTTTGGGTGGGAACATTAGACATAATGGCATAGTGGTTAGCCCTTAACCATTTGGGGGACTTGAGGTACAGTTGCTGTGTGGTCAACCTCAGTCAGTTTGAGGACGTCAAATACTGCGATGGTGGGATGGTCGCCCAGTTAATTACGGGACATCGGACTCAGTGGCGATGTGGTTAACTCCCAGCCTCTGTGGAAAATGGAGAGGGTTGTTGCTAGCCATTACTTACCCTAACAATCAACAGAATCACATGAGCGGCATAAACATGTTCCTGCATCTTGTGCAACAACTACCAACCCCAACCCAAAATAAACCCAGGACATTTTGGGTCTTCTTTTCCTTTCGAATCAGTTTTAGAAGTATCGTCTTTTACCGTTGGTCTTTTGTATAAAATGAAAGAAGGTCCTTTTTGCAGCGTACATGAAAGAGCATACTGCTCTGCCAGGTTTCTGTTGGCACTTGTGATTGGTAGATAATGCCAGTGTTCAAGTTTAACATCGCCCTGTGGGTTGGGCATAGAATAGACCCACTGCCCTGCCATGCATGTCGTAAGAGGCGACTAAGGCAGGACCACCTCGCCCAGAGGATAAAGGGGTTTGCGTAGGGCTAACAACCCTACCTGAGCATCGACCACAATGAACCAAAACATTCGCCTGGGCAAGGATGGGTCTCCATCCCGGAGACTTATGACGCGGTGCAGTGAAAGCCGGAAGGAAGCCGCAAGGCTGACTCCCTTTCTAACACCCAGGACAACAACGAGAGTAGCCATATGGAACATCAGGACGATGTATGAAACAGGAAAGACCATCCAAGTTGCGAGAGAGATGAAAAACTACAAGATCGGAGTGCTAGGACTGAGTGAGACAAGGTGGCTACAGTCAGGAGAGCTCAGACTTTCATCTGGAGAACAGCTGCTGTACTCAGGACACACAGAGGATGGAGCCCCCCACACTGAGGGTGTGGCCCTGATGCTGGCACCGGAGGCACAGGAGGCACTCATCGGCTGGGAACCTGTCAACTCCCGCATCGTCACAGCCACGTTTACCACGAAGAAGAATGACATCATGCTGAACAGTGCTATGCTCCCACCAATGATGCGGAAGAAGAGTAGAAAGATGATTCTACCAGCAACTACAGACAGTGATAGACAGAAGAGGAGCAAAGGACATGACCATACTGATGGGAGATTTCAACGCCAAGATTGGAATGGACAACACAGGCTACGAGGACATCATGGGGGCACACGGACTGGGACAGATGAACGAGAATGGTGATGTGCTTTGCAGACTTGTGCGCCCTGTACCAGCAGGTGATAGGAGGAAGCATCTTCACACACAAGCACATCCACAAGGCCACATGGAGATCCCCGAACCACGTCACAGAGAACCAGATTGACCACATCTGCATTAGCCGCAAGTTCAGGAGATCATGGCGGGATGTACGAGTGATGAGAGGTGCTGACGTGTCATCAGACCACCACCTTCTTTTAACAAGTGAGACTTCGCCTCAAGAGATTCACCAACGCCAACAACAAATGGACAAGGTACAACAAGGTGCAATGTCGGACTGCTCAGAAACAGGGACACACAAGCAGCATTCCAGATCAGCCTTTCCAACAGGTTCCAGCCGCTACAAGAGCTGATAGAAGACGGTGAGACGGACATCGAAACACAGTGGGAACACTGCAAGAAGCTCTGGCGTGGCACATGTGAAGAGATCCTTGGCAAGAAGAAGACCCAGCACAAGGAATGGATCTCTGCCGACACCATCCACAAGCTGGAAACAAGGAGAGAGAAGAAAACTACGCTGAACATAAGCCGAACAAGAGCAGCTAAGGCAAAGGCACAGGAAGAGCACACAGCAGCGAACAGAGAAGAAAAGAGGAGCATCAAGAAGGACAAGAGGGACTACTTTGACGACCTGGCCAGTCAAGCAGAGGCAGCAGCCGGACAGGGGAACCTGAAGGACCTGTACCTGGTGACCAAGAAGCTGACGGGCAAGTTCCAGCAAACAGACAAGCCAGTGAAGGACAAGAACGGAAACCCACTGACAACAACCGAGGAACAGCTAAAACGATGGGCAGAACATTTCAGGGAGCTGCTGAACTGCCCCGCCCCTGACGCACCACCAGACATCCCACCCGCAGAGACAGAACTGCCCGTCAGCTGCGACAAAGCCTCAAAGGCAGAGATCAAGAAGGCCATCATGACTCTGAAAAATGGGAAGGCTGCAGGGCCGGACGAAATACCAGCAGAAGCCATCAAAGCAGACATAAAGACGGCTCTCAACATGCTATACAGCCTCTTCAGCAAGATCTGGGAGAAGGAGGAGGTATGGCCCAGTGGAAAGAAGGAATCATCATCAAGCTGCAGAAGAAAGGAGACCTCAGGGACTGCAGCAACTACCGAGGGATCATGCTCCTGTCAACGCCAGGCAAGGTTCTCAACAGGGTTCTACTGGAG
This sequence comes from Conus canariensis, assembly GCA_033310375.1. NCBI lineage: Eukaryota > Metazoa > Mollusca > Gastropoda > Neogastropoda > Conidae > Conus > Conus canariensis. The sequence goes on along the minus strand of CM065735.1, from coordinate 53,696,305 downwards.
AGGATGAAGGAGGCTGTCGACCCCAAGCTCCGAGACCAACAGGTAGGCTTCCGGCGGAACAAATCATGTGCCGACCAGATCGCCAGCCTGCGCATTATCGTGGGGCAGTCGCTGGAGTGGAAAAATCTCCTCTACATCAACTTCATAGATTATGAGAAGGCCTTCGACAGTGTGGACAGAGAGACGCTGTGGAAACTGCTGAGGCATTACGGAGTCTCCGAGAAGATCATCTCCCTCATCCGGTGTACCTACCAGGACATGAACTGCAGGATTGCCCACGCCGGCCAGCTGTTCGAAAGTTTCGAGGTGAAGACGGGAGTTCGGCAGGGGTGCCTGCTGTCACCGTTCCTCTTCCTCCTGGTCATTGACTGGATCATGAAGACCACTACAACAGGCAGGAACAAGGGTATACAGTGGACACTCTGGACGCAGCTCGACGACCTCGACTTCGCTGACGACTTGGTGCTCCCATCACACAGCGACAGCCAGATGCAGGACAAGACCACTCGCCTGGAGATCACATCAGCCGGGACAGGGCTCAAGATCAACAGGAAGAAGACCGAACTGATGAAAATCAGCATCACTGCCAACACATCAGTCACAGTCGATGGAGCGTTCATCAGGGAGGTGGAGTGTTTCGTCCACCTGGGAAGCATGGTTGACCAACAGGGAGGCACGGACCGAGACGTCACAGCCAGAATCGGTAAGGCAAGAGCAGCTTTCGTCATGCTCAAGAACATCTGGACAACTGGAGGAATCAGCATAAGAACCGAACTCCGCATCTTCAACTCCAATGTGAAGTCAGTTCAGCTCTACGGATGCGAGACATGCGGACAACACAGATGATGCAACAAAAGATTCAGACATTCTTCAACACCTGTCTGAGGCGCATCTACAAAATCCGATGGCAGGAGAAGATCCGAAACGAAGATCTGTGGGACCCGTGCGGGACAGGAACCAGTGGCCAAGCAGATACTGCTAAGGAAGGGGGCTGGATCGGAACTCACCCTCAGGAAGCCAGCGTCCAGCACCACACGCCAAGCCCGACATGGAACCTACTGGGAAAGAGGAAGAGAGGCCGGCCTCGCAACAACTGGAGGTGAGACACTGAGGCGGAGCTGAAGCAACTAAGGACCAACTGGACTGGAATGACCAGAACAGCCCAGAACAGAGTGCGATGGCGAAGGGTCGTCGATGGCCTATGCTCCACCGGGAGCGATGGGCATAATGAATGAATGAATGAAAGTTTAACATGCATACACACATGTACATGTGCACACGCACGCACCTAAGCATGCATGCACGTATGCATACACACACACACACACACACACACACACACACACACACACACACACACACAATAACACACACACACGCGCGCGCGCGCGCGCGCGAACCCAACACAGTATGATTGGACTGACTCAGTTTATTACGTACGTGATCCAATTATACATACTTATAATGTGAGGAGTTGAGTTTTGAGTATAACAAATGGTACTAAAGGGTAACTTGAGCCTGCATGCAATGTCATTTTAGCAGTAACGTTTTAAGCTGGAGGAGAACATATACATGTTTTGTTTTCCTCCTCTTGTTCATTCCTGGCCACCTTAGATGGCAAGTCCAGAGCGTTAGGTAAAGTGTACAGCCCACTGCTGGTTCCCACTTATCTTGGAGCTCCACCAGTCTGAGCACGGCTGGCACGTCAATGAAAGTAATGCAAGACTGCGAAACGTTGGTTGATATCCGTAGGCTGATACCCTATCAACATCCAGCAAATATAGACAATCTTAATTCATTAAACATTCGAGGGGGTGGGGGGGGGGGGGGGGGGGCATAGATGACGAAGGTCTCAATTGACTTTTTCCAGTTGATTGGTCAGAGCAATACTGTCCCCTCCAACCACCATGTGACCTCGCACCCTCCACGAGGTTCTGAAGTAGAGACCATTTAGTATTATAAACGGTTACCAATTTTGGAATATTAAATGGAACAGAAATCAACTGTATGAATTATTACAGGTACTATCATCACTAAAAAAAAATTGAAAAAGGATCTTATTTCCTGAATCCTATATTATTTTCATTGACATGCTATCATATTAATTTTATATGTCACGCTTTTTCTGTCCGTGCCTTTTTGCAGAATAACGTCCAAAATGTCTCTCTGTACCGTGACCCCATTGCATAATAAATGAAAATATTAAACTGGAATTTACCACACCTAGTGCCTCGATTACCCATACACAAACGAGGTAAAAATTGTGATACCGTCCACCTGCGGTCATTTCCGGAAGAAAGAAACTCACCAGACGAAAGAAGAAAGAAGGAAATGTACAAAAGGTGAAGAACACAGAAGTACCGATCAACATTTTGGTAAGCGCCACTTCCCGAAAAGAAAGTGATGACGAATTTCTGTCCGCCATGTGACCACCTGACGAAGTCTAACTGCTGTAATTATTGTTGTTGTCACCACTACAGTTATGGTAGCGCCGATCAAGCCAACGCCAAGCACAAATTGGTCAAGAATATTGACAAGCCGTTGATGTCGTTCGTAAAATGTATTCACGACCAATGTTCGGAACTCAATTCCAATATCAGGGTCGTAAATGCACCCGATGTGATACCTGAATGACACGATGTAGAACAAGCTCAGGATCACAAGGTCCACAGTGACTATGATGCAAGCCATGGTTCTGGTACGCAGCACTGTCTGACATTTAAGAGGGTTGAGCACACAGAAACATCTCTCACAGGCAATTATAGCTGAAGTGACCAGTGAAACCAGGAGACAGCCATAGAATACAATGAGGTTGGTGTTTGAGATGAAAGTAGATACAGGACCATAGTCCTTTGATTCAAAAGTAGTTTCACTCATGTCCAAAGTGGCTATCACCAAGGAAAGTTCATCCGCCAAAGGGGCAGTGAAAACAGGCACAAGTTGACACGATCCTTCAGGCTCTGTTTGAAGAACACGGCCATGTTGATGATGTTGGCAGGCATGCCGATAAAGGCAAAACATACGGTCACATAGTTCTTGATTCTCATGACAGCCTTCTCAACATGTTCACCGACAATGTTATCTGGATTGCCCAAGGCAAAAACTCCATCTCGTTGAATCTGAACTCGATGCAGTCTCCATTGAGCGAGGCGTTCGAGGAGGTAGTGTGTGAATAGTTCTGAGACAGGTCAGTACTGGCCATGGCTCGGCGGTTACGTTGTGTTCAGAAACTATGGTGAAATATTGAAAAGAAAAGAAAAAGGCTTCACCAGAAGTGTTGCACAGTACGGTTGCAATGAAAATATCAATTATTCCATAGTAATTGGAAACTCTGGACGATGAGTCGTTGTCAGCTTGTTGCTACACACACACACACACACACACACGCGCCCCGCGCGCGCACACCACACACACACACACACACACACACACACACACACACACACACACACACGTAAACATGTGCGCACACACGTCTAGACATTTATCAGTTTATAAAAAGAATGTGTGTGGGTCTGGTTTGTGTGTGTGTGTGTGTGTGTGTGTGTGTGTGTGTGTGTGTGCGCGCGCGCGCGCGCGCGTGCGCGTATGTGCGTGCGTGCACGTATGTGTGTAGAAATGATAAAGCCACTCCCCATCCCACGTCCAGACACTCTTCATTTCCGCACAGAAAATGTAGCAAAGATCCAAATCCACCCTTGTTATGAAATAAATCACTTTAACACAGAGGCTCGCGTTCATTAAGGAAAAGGAGGCATGTGAAGTAGTCATGCCCTGGTGAAAGCTCCGTCAATGTGTTTCTCCCTCCAAAAGGAGCTCAGTGGGACCAGTAAAGCCACAGCTGCTTCGCTCTTTGAAGAGCTCATTAGGTTTGCTGTTCAATTCTGGTTACCTTCAGGTGAGAAATACGTCTACACAAACAAAAAGGACAATCTCGAGATTTTAATAGATCCTTCTATTTATCTGGTATAATGACTGGGGGAAAAACGCTCAGTAAAAGGGGAAATGAGAATTTAATTTTTTTTTAAATTGTAGAGTAAAATTTGTCTAAAAACGAAAAAGTGGAAATGTTAAAAAAAAAATTTTTTTTTAAAGAAAAAGAAAAAAGCCTAGGGAGGTCAGTTACTGGAGAAAAATCCACAAGGAATACCCTTCTTTTAAGGTTAAAAGACTATACTATGCTTAACAAGCTTTAAGGGCTCACAGGTTGATGCAGTACATTCAAGAACCAGAGATGATTGAAAAGAAAAAGAAAAAGAAAAGTACGGCCCAGATACCTTTAACTTATAGATAGCAAATGGAGCAGACATCAAAGTCTGCCCAGTTACCAGCCGCCGTGGCGAAGTGGTTAGCTTCGCGTACTTCTGGCAAGGAGGTCGTGGGTTCAGTTCCCATCAGAAAATATGGGATTTTTCTGCCCCGACTGGCTCCTACCCGGAGTTGAGTTTGCTACGGGCTCATTTGGGAAGACTGGGACCACACAGTCGTGTTTCATTCACTTAACGGATGAATCTCTGAAAGTGCTGCCCAGATTTACCGACCAGCACTGCAGGTGTCTGAATCTCTGGGGCCAGCCTGGTTGACGCCAGGATATGTTATGAAAGTAAGAGTAGAGTACAACCTTAACATGCAGTCTCAGACTGGAATGGAAATCCGTAGCATCATCGTCATTATCTTCATTTTCATAGATCGTCATTAATAAATTTTTTTTAAGTGTGTGTGTGTGTGTGGGGGGGGGGGGGGGGGGATAGACAGCGACCAAAATAATTAGTCATCACCACACAAGCTACCAGTTTCAGACATTGAATGAATATGAAATGAATGTCCAGCCATCACTGGTACTGCCTTAAGATTGGTCTGATGTTCGCCCCTGTTGGCTAAACGACATTAGTTAACGACGAAAGACAAAGATGCAGGACTCAAAAGGTCTGTCACTAAACGTTGTCATGTATTAGTTGTTACGAGCGGAAGGTTTGGGGTCATTCAAGTTACTGCAAGTTGGTGTTTTTGCTGCTGAAATACCTAAGCAGAATAATCAACAACAAGAGGGAATAATGATGACACCGACAAGGAAAAACTGGTTTAATCTCAATTCGGGGTATGTATCCATTGCGCGCTAATGGAAGCCCGTTAATGTAGGCCTATAAGAATTATGTGACTGAATACATTTTGCTTGGGGTGGGGGGGAGGGGGAGGAGAGCTAAAAAAAAAAAAGAGTATTCTTTATTCTTAAAAGTCTCCGAACCCTGGGGTATAAACGCACGCAGTGCAAAATTGGCCGCCAACACGGAAGACAATTCACGCTTTCATACAAAAAGCAGCCTCAGCCACAATAATGCGTTACACTTTGGCCAGCAGCTCCTTAAAATGAAGAGCGAGTAGTGATTCTCAGCATGGAACACATCAAGTCGGCAGTGTTGGGTAGCTGGGTTCCAGAAACAGCTGATTCTCATCGAGGACTGAGAGGCCAACCTTCTGGTTGAGCTGACTGTCAGAGTGGCTAGATGGAGATGCCGCGCTTTTTCTTTTTTTTTTCATAGGTTTTGTCGAAAAGATATACATGAATATGTGTGAGTGCCTTGGATTCTGCAGGCAGGGTGGTTGTTGCTACGGCATCTAAACACCCTCCTGCCAGTACCCTGTGGAGACTCTTCGTTGGCGTCTCCTTTGTTTCTGTGGGAAACTAGGACGGAAATGGTTTTTTAAAGGAAAACGAAATTTATTCCTCAGTGATATGAATATTCAGCTAACATTCTTATTCACCTAACATTCTTAAAGGGAGATAACCCTGTATATTCAGCGCCAATCCTCTCAAAATCGAAATTTATTCTTTAGCGAGATGGATATTTAGCTACCATTCTCATTCAGCAAGTATTCTTAAAGGGAGATAACCATGTATGTTTTCATCCTAATTGTTATTCACCCATCATCAGCAGTAATTCTCTCCATGTCGGTTTTAGTTATTGCCATCATCATCATCATCATCATCATCATCATCATCATCGAGCGTTTGCATCCTAAGCAGACCCTGTTTGATTTGGGAGCCTGGTGTTGAATACTTGCACTGAGGTTAGGGCGTCCCCCCCCCCCCCCCCCCCTCCCCTCTGCCCTTAGGAGACTTCTGCTGTCAGTTTGGTGGAATAAGTATGTGAAAGGGGACTATTCCTGCTACAGTAAGCCATCAGACAGACATACCTGAGAAATCTTTTAAACTATCCCCCCCCCCCCCCCCCCTCTCACTGCATAATGGGAAAGTCGGAGCTGTGTTTAAAGAGGGATGATTCAAAAGCCTTGTTGCCTACATCGCAAAAACACAAACGTATATGAAATTCAGACTTAGTTACTCTCCTTGTTTCTCCTCACAGCGTTTTGGTCTCATCAACAAAGTGTTTTTGTTTTTTTTTAATACGATAACCGGCTATGATTTCACTGTTTCTCGTAAGTCACGTTTTCTAGAAAACTTGGAAACCTTGCCGATCAGGGTTTGGTTAGGAAAGGGAAACAACCACAATCTGTTCGGGGCTGAGACTGGGAGAAAAAGAACTTGGGCGGGTCGTCCTTGTAGATACCACAGTGACACTGGCTTTGTAGGCATTTTCGTTGCCCTGTGTAAGGAAAATGTCCTTGATCCCGTTTTCGGACGCTCCGATAGATAGACCGCGTACCTTTGGATATAACGTTTTCTACCTAATATTCACCATACAGAGTAGAACTTCCAGGCAAAATCGTAGCCATTGCAGAGCCTTTCGAGTTGAACAAAATGAAGGAAGTCTCTGTCGGGTGTAAAAACCAGGTCTCTGTGCTAGTGGTCTTTTATAACTGGCGCTCAGCCACCTATAATGAATGATCGGGATGCTAGAGATGATGACCAGCTTTTTATCGCCTGTAGTCACGTCTATGGTAGTTTGGAGCTCTGGATTAAGAAAAAAAAATCAACCAATCTGTGATTTCTATGTGAGGTTCTAAGAAATTGCAGGAAAGTTTGCTTAATTTTCTTAAATAATAATAATAATAATGAACATTTTTATGTGCACACTTCTCTGTTGAACAGAGCAAGCGGCCCATTACAAATTTCATATATATAAACAATTAAAGCAAAAATAGACAACGCACACACACACACACACCCACACACCCACACCCACACATACACTCACACACACACACACACACACACACACACACACACACACACACACACACACACACACGTGCCCATAGATTGACAGCGAAATGAACTAATTGTAAACTTTCTGGAAGATGTGGGTTTTCAGAGAGCGTTTGAAGGAGTCAGCGGAATTAGTTTCTCTTATTTCTGCAGGAATAGTGTTCCAGATGGAGGGGGCAGCATGCGAGAAGCATCTGTCACCTAATGTCTTTTGGCTATTGGCAGGACGATCTTGTAAAGCGGTTGCATCAACAGATGAACGCAGTTTGTATTGATGATGATGTTGTTTTAAATGGACTAAGTCCTTCAGATAATCTGGAGCACAACCTTGGACACATTTGTAACAGATAGATGCCAATTTAAATTCAATCCGAGTAGACACTGGAAGCCAGTGAAGAGAAATCAGATGAGGAGTAATACGTTCATTACTTTTCTAAAAGGCAGCAGATCTGTTCATTGATGAAGAGACATTTCCAATGGTGGTGTCCAACTTAACTGCAACCTCTTTTTCGTGATCAGACATTTGAAAGTTTGAAGTGGTGGATAGAAGAGTTTGTGGTTTTTCTTTTAGATTTCTGTATTATTTTACACACTTTTTCCTCGCATTTATTTCAAAGTTAAGCTTTGAGAAGATATTTCTTTAAAATTGATGCTTGCTCATTTCCTTATTATGTGGTGGACTTGACTTTGATCACGTTTTAGTAGATTCATTTAAAGAATTTCGCGTCTCAGATCAAACCAGGGTGTCTTGGGCATCTGAGGTTCTTTGACTTTGCTAGAGTACTAGCTTCGGCACAGTTAATGGAAATAGTTGTCATAGTTTCTGCAAAATCAGAACTTTTGCAGAACCCAATGCTCTATCATCTCTCTTAAATGTTCACTCCAACTAGATCCCAGTTTGCTTTTCTGAAATTTAAGTATTCAGGCAAAATGCCGTTTCTGAAGTCTAGAATTTACATTAATTCGAAAATGGTCGCTTCCATGCAAGTTGTTGTTGTGAGCGCCAACAACTCTTTACGTGAAAGCATGCGAGTAGAAGATTGGAGGTATGCTGGGGACCCCATCATCCAGACAACGCAGCTCTAGCTCAGAGAAGACATTCTCCAGAAAAAAAAGACTCTCTGGTGAAGTATACACACTATCCCAGAACGATTGTGATTGTCAAAGTCACTAAACTAACAGCAAAGAAGCTCGTGGAAAAGGCTTTCATCAGGGCGACCGATTGTTGTCGAATGATGACACACCTAGTGATAAATGTAAAGAACAAACTCACGTCATCTAGGGAAAAAACGCTCCTACGTGAATATACACATTAACGACAAAAAAAGCAATTTAAGCTACTCACCCAACAGCGAGAAAGATCGTAGAAGGTCTGCAAACAGGCTGACCAGTCTTTGCCGACCTAAGACATAGATGGTGGCTGAAGTAAAGAACAAACATGAGATGTATATGGTGGTTAATGTAAAGAACAAAAGTAAGCGTAGATGGTGGTTGATTTTTTAAAAAAAGCAAAGAAGAAGAGGAAAAAGTTAAGCTGCCCTCCAGAGAAAAAAAAGAGATTCTTAAGCGAAATATGCACGTTAACCTACACAACAAAGTCGGCTGTTAAAGTCATTTACAAAAGTGACGAAGGACAGGGAATCAAGTTGACCCATTCTCGTCGACGCATGACACAGATGGTGTTAGATATAAAGAACAGTTTACTCTTTTGCTGAAGGCAGCCCAATTCCCGCATCTAAAACTTGAAGAGAGATGTTGAGACTGATAAGGCGAATAACAAAGATTTGTGGTCACACAAGTGCTCGGTTACTTTTCTTCCTCACATAGTTTCATGTCATTAATTCGGGAGTTTACATATGTGCAAAAACAAAAGAAAAAGGAAAGTGATCCGTACATATCAAACGTAAATGTACATAGCATACTGTCAAAAAGAATGGGATAAATAAACAGCCACAAGCGTTATCATGCTCCAATAGGCAGCAATTAGAAGAGCACACACTGTTACGTGATTTATACTATATGGGTCAAATTTCACTTGCGGGCGTAGGTATTTTTTACTTTCCTTCTCTCTCTCTCTCTCTCTCTCTCTCTCTCTCTCTCTCTCTCTCTCTCTCTCTCTCTCTCTCACACACACACACACACACACACACACACACACACACACACACTGACGTAGTTACAAACGCTAACAAAGGTCTAGATCTAACAGCACTCGCACACATTGATGTGAAAGCTCACGCATGCCATTGCTATTAAATCTATGACGATCTGTTTCCACTCATGTACTGGCACGCTTGTGTGTAGGTCGTTGAGTGAGACGGAGGGGGGCGGGGGGGAGGGGTAGGTGTGGTTTGTCGGGTGGACGAGAGTAAGGGGGGATGAAGGTGGGTGGGGCAGGATCGGAAAGGGGTGCAGGGTGGAAGAGACGTCATCTTTTTAGCATACTGACTTTTTTTTTCAGTGAGAGAAGAACAATAAAACTAACCTGAAAACAGTTGAAAACAATCCAGTTTATACAGATTGTCTTGACTGACTGCATCAAAGATGTTTGCATGTTGACAACAACAAAAAAAAGATCATGTGTCTTTTCTTCTTTATGACTTCCCTATGAATTCAGCACGACGAATGCTCTGATTACTGACGCTTGCCGTTCTTGGTTGAGGAAAGTTTTTTTGTTGAGATCTTACTGAATAGTAATCGTTCTGAAGATCCAGCCGCCGTGGCTCAGTGGTCGACGTCATGGATTACCGCCTGGGAGGTCACGAGCTCGATTCCCATCAGAGCCATTTATTTGTGGGACTTTTCTACCCCGACCGGCTCCTGCCGAAAGTTCAGTTGGCAATGGACTGATAGACGATGCTTAGAAATTTGGAAGGGAGGTAATCTGTTTTAGAGCCCACGTCAAGCGAGAGTGACCCCGACACTTTCATGGGCAGATACCCCTAGTCGGTTCAGCCAAAGCAACCTTGCCCCGTCAGTCGACGTAATAGTTCACTCAGAGAAAAAAAAAAACTCACAGAATATGGGTTTGAAGCGGTACAGAAATGCTAACAGTCGATATACCGATCGTTCTCCTGGCGTACACTTCAAATCAAATATTTGACTCTATTAGCTTGACCTATACACTAAGGAAAGGTAACTCTATTTGCAATGGAAAGAGGTGTTCTCTTCCATGATTACACTCAGGAAATGTGATTCTATTTGCAATGGAAAGACAGGTGTTATCTTCCATGATTCTTCCACAACAGTCTACTGAGAAGTCCAAAACCAAACGGTCGAGTTTCATTCACTCAATGGATGGGACTCTGAGAGTGTTGCTCAAATTCCCTGACCAACATTGCAGGTGTCTGTGTCTCTCGGGCCTGGCTGACGACGGGATATCTTGTGAAAGTAAGCGTAGAGTACATCCCTGTCGCGCTGTCTCAGGCCTGAATATGGCACTTCATATCAACATTATTCATTATCCTCACCCTCTTCGACCAGCGCTTTTAAAAAGTCTGAAATTCAGTGACCCTTCAGGGCCTGCTCTTGTGGTGACCTCAGTGTGTTGAGGTCGCTGGTATCAGCAAGTTCATGGGGACTGTTGTTGGACAACATATAAAAGAAAACAGGATTAAAAAAAAAAAAAGACAGAAAGCACAGAGAGAGAGAGAGAGAGAGAGAGAGAGAGAGAGAGAGAGAGAGAGAGAGAGAGAGAGAGAGAGAGAGAGAGAGAGAGAGAGAGAGAGAGAGAGAGAGAAGAATGTAGGGAGAGATTTTGCAGCGGAATAATCAGAAAGAGCATTCTGAGGTAACAGTTGTTTAAGTCCCAGAAGCTATTCCCGTTGATAGTATAAAAAAATGATAATATGAATACGATTTGGGATATACTTATTCTGAGTTCGAGTTACCTGATAAAGAGTGGCGTCTGAACTGGGAATGTTCTCCTCCGGGTAAGATTTGAAAGGTATAGGTGAATTCCACCCCAGCGCCACTCGCTCTCATCTACATGAGTTACTTACAAAAAAAAACAACGACAACAACAACAACAAAAGGAAAACAGCAAGACATCAGAATTCTACCAGATAAAGTTTTGTGAATTACGGAAAGGGACAAACAAGACTTTTATACCGTTTCAAATTCGACTTTTGTATCCCTCCGGCATTGAATTAATTCTCCTGTGTTGAAGTTAAAGAAGTTCATCCTGACTGAGCAGGTAACAAGACGAGTCTCGGCAGAGATACCGATAAGGATACGGGGGAAAAGCAAATAACCGGAGCCCACGTTGGAAGCTTTCAGGTTTGGACCAGTGACGGATGTTTCTGATGCTATCTGAAGGAAACGATGTCAGAAAATCCCTTTGTAGTAGTGCCACAGACGCACACTTCCTTCATGAAGCTGGGTACAGACTTGGGTGGACCCATCCTCCCCCTTCTGCTTGTGACCACCAGTACATCTTGATGACAGTCGACTATACCACCCAATACCCAGAGGCTATTTCCTCGTCAAAACAGTCGATGATGCTGCAGTGTTAAAAGCATTTTGATACGTTTGGACTGGAATGGGTATCCCTGAAGTCATATGCTCTGATCAAACAATTCTGTAGGAATCAAACAACAACTACGCCTTACCATGCTCAGTCTAACCATTCCCTGTAGAGGTTCAGTGCCACTCTGAAGCAGGTGCTGAAGCAGTTGTGCCAAGGGAGGGAACAAAAGTCATAGTTTCCTTCAGATAGCATGAGAAAAAGCAATCATATCCCTTGACGTCTGAATGGAATGCCCTGTGCGTGCCTGTACCCTATGTGAACACAGTGCAGGCTTCCAAGTGCGGGTGCAGGATTGCTCCTAGTTTGCTCGGCAGTTGAGGACAGAGCTTCGCTGGGTCCCACCCTCACTTTCGCATGTATTTTTTCTTTCTACTCTTCTAGTTGTGCCAAGGGAAACAAGAAAAATGAGACCCGTTTCATGTCAGCTGTCCCGCTTGCATAAATGGAAGTACCTCAGCAAGTTCTGTGGTTCCCCCATTAGAAATGCTCTCTGGTAGAACTTTCAAGGCAGCCTTTGACCTTTGTTGAATGACTTAAATCCACAAGACTTAGTGCAACGAACAGAAAGCCAAAACTAACCGAAGGCAGGTAAGGTCTAGTAACGAAAGGACGTGCAAAAGCAAGCAGTGCTATGATATCTGAGCCAGCAGAAAGCAGGCACAAGAAGAAGCTTCACCGAACATGCAAACGACCTTACCCTGAGACATAAAGAGTACGAAATTGTGACTTACATGTTTGTAGTCATGGTAAGCAATTATAACATGCACACCCGGGTTTGTTGTTATTGTCGTTGTTGTTGTTGTTGTTGTTGTTGTTGTTGTTGTTGTTTCTTCTTCTTCTTCTTCTTCTTCTTCTTCTTCTTCTTCTTCTTCTTCTATTGCACGAAGGAACAATGTGCAGGATGTTGCCATCTAGTAGTGGAAGAGCAGTTCTTCCCATTCAAACTGTGTCTACAATCTGTGGTATTCCAACTCCACCATTTAAAGCAGAGGGGACTTGATAGGTTACCTTGGATGAATGTCGGTTTAAAAAAAAGAGAAAAAAAAAAAAACAAGAGGCAATTTGCATAGATTAAAAAAAACCTCTCCTCGACTTACATCTTTATGCGCCAAGAAAGAATATGAGCTGTCCTTAACAGACACTATGTCATGGTCGGCGTGTGTCCCCTGCCCGACTTTCAAACAGAGACCCTCAGAGAGATAATGAAACCAATGACAGATGGGAGTAATCGAACTTTTCTGTTCTCCCTGCTCTATGCCCGTTGTATATGTGAACAGAGTTTCGTACTTGAGTGATCTGGAGCACTGTACATTACTTCCTGCTCTGACTCCTATCGACATTTGTTTTTCAGTTTCCCTAGTACAAATCATGTAGACTTTTCTTGTTTTTCGGTTTCCCTGGTAAGACTCCTGTAGATTTTTTTTTCAATTTCCCTAGTACGAGTCATGTAGACTTTTGTGTTTCAGTTTCCCTGCTACGACTCCTGTAAACTTTTGTTTTTCAGTTTCCCTGCTACGACTCCTGTCCACTTTTGTTTTTCAGTTTCCCTGGTAAGACTCCTGTAAACTTTTGTTTTTCAGTTTCCCTGCTACGACTCCTGTAAACTTTTGTTTTTCAGTTTCCCTGCTACGACTCCTGTAAACTTTTGTTTTTCAGTTTCCCTGGTAAGACTCCTGTAGACTTTTGTTTTCAGTTTTCCTGGTAAGACTCCTGTAGACTTTTGTTTTTCAGTTTCCATGGTAAGACTCCTGTAGACTTTTGTTTTCAGTTTCCCTGGGACGAATCCTGTCGACTTTTTTTTTCAGTCTCACTGTACAACTTCCGTAGACGTTTGTTTTCAGTTTCCCTGGTAGTAGTCCCGCAGACTTTCATTTTTCAGTTTCCCATAAAACTTGATTAATCCTTATGCTTTAGATTTTCCCTTCATTAGAGACACGTCTTTGGCGAGAGAAATGCTATGAGTCAGACTTATGCCTGTTAAGAACCTCCTAAATAACTGTCAAGCTTCGTCATTTGATTGTCTTTGCAAGAATGTTGAGCACAGTAAAATCTGCATGGTTGGGAGATCTTCCCCAAATCTCACCCTAGCCACAAATATCTAGCCACCAAAGACAACTTCAGATACAGATTTTAGCCTTGAACTATGAGTCTTCAGTGACCTCCTCACGTGCACCGCCAGAATATTGTTTAGCTTGTTCTAGGTAAGTTCGTTAAGCCTGATTATGAGTGACTGCAATTTATTTTATTATTGTGATTGTTCTATTTTAGGCTTATGCGATTGTAGAATTCTAGACATGCAAAGGTGATGTTTCAGACTTACCTCATTGTGAATCGACTGTCATATTATCGATTCACCCAACTGTGAACTGAAAGTCGAATTCTAGATGTACGTGACTGTAAGTTGATTTTAATATATCAGCCTTACCTATTGTGATAGCTCAGAATGTTAGGATTCTGGTGATTTAAATTACTTAAATTTCCATCTCATGTTGTGCACAAACTTTTCTGTTTGTTCTATTAATTTTTTTATATATGATTGCGGATTAGAAAACGGTATATTTTTTGTTGACTGCCTCAAATTGGTTTCCTCCATTTTAAAATCCTTCAGGCCACAGTGCTCAATGTGAGGAGCGATTAAGATCAGTGTGGTTAAAAAGCCTGGAGTAATTTTACAAGTGCTCAACCCCTTGGGGAGCAACATGAGATGGAAACAACATGAGATGGAAAGCTTTCTTTTTTCTAAATCCAAACGCAAAAAAAAGAGGACAAAAACACCTACGATTTCAAATCATGGCGATCACCACCAGCCATAGACGAAATGAAACCTTTTGAAGATAAAATGAAAAGATTGATAACCAATATTGAATTAAAAAAATCTAACAACGATTTCCAAACAATATTAAAAAAAACAAATAAAACAAGTACAAAATGACAAAAAAATATTTGTGAAGGCTGATAAAACTAGCAATTACTACAAAATGGAACCAAAGGAATACTCTCAACTCCTTGACAAAAACATCCAGAAAAACTACAAAAAAAAGCCGGCAAAAATATACATGACAGTATCCGCACTAAAGAAAAAGAACTTGCACAGCGCATAGACTTAAGTGACAGGATAGAAGCGACAGCAACAAAAGAAGCTTTCATAACACTCAAAGACCACAAGCCCAACTTTCATAACAATCCAACATGTAGACTAATAAATCCATCCAAATCTGAACTATGCAAAATAAGCAAGAAAATTCTGGAAAAAAAAAAAAACAATAAAGAACATAAAATCAAACTCTGAATACAACCTCTGGAAGAACACATACGAAGTTATCCAATGGTTCAAAAAACTCAATAAACAAAGTAATACAGTATTCATCACATTTGACATAGTCGACTTTTACCCATCTATAGATGAGGAACAACTCAACAAAGCACTGAAGTTTGCCAGTAACCATACAGACATAACAGGGTCAGAAATGGAAATCATTCTCCACACCAAGAAAACATTACTGCACAGCAGAAACGAAACCTGGATCAAGAAAACGAACAGAAATTCAACATTTGACGTAACCATGGGTTCATATGATGGTGCAGAAACATGCGAACTGGTTGGACTATTCATGCTATCCAACATCAAGAAAAAACTCGGAAAGCAAGTCGGACTATACAGAGATGACGGCCTTGCTGCACTAACCAATAACCCAAGAACCATTGAAAATAGGAAAAAAGAACTATGCAAAATCTTCCAAAATCACAACTTAAAAATTACCATTGAAGCAAACAAAAAGGTAGTGAACTACTTAGACATAACACTGGATCTCAATAATCACATATATAAACCATACAAGAAACCCAACGACACACCTCTCTATGTACACATCAAAAGTAACCATCCACTATCTGTATTAAAGACCATACCCCACGGCATAAACAAGAGACTATCAAACCTATCATGCAGTGAGAAAGTGTTCAACAATGCAGCAGTAGAATACCAGGAGGCACTACAAAGAAGTGGATACAATTACAAACTACAATACAACCCAGACAACAACACAAATAAAAGCAAGAAAAATAGAAAAAGAAAAATCATATGGTACAACCCCCCATACGACGGGAAACTCAAAACAATCATAGGGAAAGAATTCTTCAAAATCTTAACAAATTCATTTCCAAAAGAACACAAACTGTCCAAAATATTCAACAAAAACACTGTCAAACTATCGTACTCATGTATGCCCAACCTCAAAAACCTAATTGATGCATCCAACAAAATGAAAATCAACACAGCAAAGAAGGGTGAAGAAAGGAAACCCTGCAATTGCACCAAAAAAGAGTAGTGTCCACTAAGCAATAAATGTCTTCACAACAATATTGTATACCAGGCTACTGTGACATCAGAAAATGAAAAAGAAACATACATAGGGATCACTGAAAACCCCTTCAAAACCAGATATGCAAACCACAAAGTCATTCAACAAAGAAAAATACAAAAACCAAACAGAACTGAGCAAATACATTTGGAAACTTAAAGACGCAAAAATAAACTACAACATATCCTGGAAAATCATAAAAGGGCATCACCATACAGCAATATTTCAAAAAGATGCATCCTATGCCTAACTGAAAAATGGCTAATACTGTGTAAACCTCACTTAGCAACTCTTAATACTAAAACAGAAATAGTAAATAACTGCAGGCACAAATGGAAATCGTTGTTAGTGAACACACCCCGTACAACAACCTGAAAACCAAAAAAACACGTGCAACCAACACGCACGTGAAAACAGCTGCAACCGGGCCCCACACGCTATATAACACCGGCGGTGGGCAACCCAAACTCCATCCTGACGATAGCCAAGCGCCAGAAACAAATTTGTAGATATTTTAATACCTCTTTTAATACTTGTCTTATCTAATGTTGCTACCCAAGGGGTTGAGCACTTGTAAAATTACTCTAGGCTTTTTAACCACACTGATCTATACACACACACACACACACACACACACACACACACACACACACACACATTCCTACCAACACATGCACATTCACACACACATAAACACACACACACACACATACACACACGCGCACGCATGCACGGATGCACACACGCACGCACACACACACGCACGCACACACGCACGCACACACACACACACACACACGCGCGTGCGCACAACACACACACACACACACAACACACACACACACACACACGTATGCACGCCCGCACGCCCGCATGCACACACACACACACACACACACACACACACACACACACACAACGCACACACACAACACACACACACACACACACACACACACACACACACACACACACACACACATACACACACACACACACACACGCACGCACACACACGCACACACACACACGCACACACACGCAAAAACACACACACTCAGTATCAAGCAGGGGAAGTACCGAACATGAAGAGTATCAGACAGGGGAAGTACCGAACAGGAAGAGTATCAAGCAGGGGAAGTACCGAACAGGAAGAGTATCAAGTAGGGGAAGTGCCGAACATGAAGAGTATCAGACAGGGGAAGTACCGAACATGAAGAGTATCAGGCAGGGGAAGTGCCGAACAGAGGGAATATCGACGGGTGGGAGAGGGGAAGGTAGTATGGAGTCAGAAATCTATCGATATGAGGGAATATCGACCTGACCCTCCTCGGTTTCTCGTCTTCGCTTGCCGTCATATATGTAGTACTATGCGGTTAGAGTCATGGCAAAGGTCACCTTTCAGCAAATACGCAGAAGATGAAATTTCATACGTTTATTGATGCATCCGACGAACTTTGACCTTTTTCATTCTCGCAGTGCCGAGTTTAGAATGTCTTTCAAAGCTGACGGGAAACTTTTCACAGAATACATGACAAACTTCTTTGAAAACAATGGTGATATTGTTACTTGCAGCTTGGAAGGCCATCTTGCTGGAAGGCAGATAATGGGAGCTACTCCGACCACACACACACATGCACACGCGTGCGCGCGCACCTGAGAGACTGAGAGAGAGAGAGAGAGAAGAAAGGGTCATCACACACACACACACACACACACACCCCACACACACAATCACACACACACACACAACACACACACACACACACACACATAGACACACACAAAGTTTTCAAAGATTTTAATCCTGCGACCCCTTTTGGGGCATGGAGGACTTAAAACAAAATAAACAAATGTAAATGAAACACGTCAAACATCCAAAAATTTTCCCGATAATTAACACACTGGATATAATGTTACACAACTTTACTAAGTTTTAAAAACTTCGCTAAGTTTAGCAACACTTTTTTATTACCACAGAGCAAATGACAATAGTTAAATACGGACTTTATACATGTAAATTGTTTTGGTATAAACTTATTTCTAATATCATCATATTTGGTGCATTTCATTACAAAATGAAATTCGTCGCCAAGGTCATTCTGGTCGCAGTCCCGACAGAATCGTTCATCATGAGGTATTCCAAATCGTCTGCCAGTTTCGATCATGAGTTTATGATTACCACAGCGGAACCCAATTAGTGGGTATATATAAACATCAGGCAACATTTCAATATATTTTTCACGGCAAAACTCTGTTTTAAAATTCCTGTAAAATAAACACTTATTACTAGATTCTAAAGCATCGTTCCATGCACGTATGTAAACATCTTCTAATGAAGTACGAACATTTCTACAGATACTGTGAACAGACGAAAACTTTTGTGTCTCCCACACAAAGTCGAATCCTGTTTCGATAAGGATATTCCGTATACACATCAACCACCTAGATGTGAAACCCTGATTTCTGTATAAATCATATAATACTTGATACAATCTAGATGAATATTTGTTTGTTTGTGGTGAAAGTAAGGATGACCAGAATTTTATCATTTGTGCATATACTTGAACTGAAACAGGATACATTCCTAGTTCTCCATATATTAGTTCTGTTTTAGTAGAACGATTTAAATGAAAAAGATGCTTAAAAAAATTTAAGCTGAAAACTTTCCATTAGCTTTAAATCACTATATCCCCAAATTTCACAGTCATATAAAAAGTACAGGCAAAACCATTGATTGGTAAAGTCCAGTACAACGTTTATAGGCAAATTTTGAAGTCTTGCCATCTTTAGTAAAGAAAACATTGCACATTGCGCTTGGTCATACAAATACTTCTTACATTTATAAAAATTTCCTGTTCTGCTAAAGATTATATCTAAATATTTGAAAGTGTGTACTATTTCCATGGACTGGTTTTTGAACTAGTTTTTTTCTAGGATTATTGCGTCCATTAAAGACTACACCCTTTGTTTTTGCTACATTAAGCTTCCATGCGCTACAATACTCGCTTAATACATCAAGAGCATGCTGTAAACCACAAAAAGAATCTGCAGTAACAACAATATCATCAGCGTATAAAAGTAAAAGTAAACTAATGTAACTTAATAAATCTGAGTCATGGAGATTTAAATCAATATTCAAGAAAGCACAGTTACGATCTGTGAGATATAGTTCAAGATCATTCAAATGCAAAGAAAATAGCAAAGGTGAAAGATTTTCACTTTGACGAACACCTCTAAAACTGCCAAAATATTCAGATTGACTCCCATTTATAAATATACAAGATTTTATTTGCTGATACATATTCGTGATTACTTGCAAAATCTTTCCATTTACACCTTCTTTGATAAGCTTTTGCCATAATCCCTGCCGCCAAACTGAATCGAACGCTTTTGTGAAATCAACAAAAACACAAAACAATTGCTTTTTACGACTATTGAAAATATCAAACTTTTTAAAACAAATATATGATCTGTTGTAGAATGATTTCGTCTAAAACCCTATTTTCCGAAAGTGTGTTGTTATTCTCAATAAAATCTGTCAAACGATTATTCAGAATTGTTGTGAACAGTTTTCCAACACAACTCAGAAGTGTTATACCCCTATAATTGTTACAGTCGAATTTACTACCTTTTCTTTTGTATACTGGCAGAATAAGTCCAGTTAACCATTCTTCTGGTATGGTCCCTGTATCAAGAATTTATTGAAAAGTTTACAATAACTTGTTTTGAGAACTGGAATGCTTTGTTTTATATATTCATTTCGTATTTTATCTATCCCACAAGCCTTTCCATTCTTAAGTTGCTGTACAGCTTTTTCAACGTCTTCGTCACTTATTGGTGCATTTAAACATTCAAGATCATGTTGCAAGTCACAGTCAATATCCCTTTCGTTCTCAACACTATCTGGATGAACATTCAATGATTTAAAATGTAAGAAAAGATCATCCATACTAACAGGGCATTCATTTCTATTTCTGACTTTAATAATTTCCCAATACTCTCTTGGTCTATTAGCTTTTAATCTACGAATCTTCTTACGCCAATGCTTTGTGTAAACTCTATATAATTTTCTGAGAACTTTTTTGTATTCCTTACTGCTAATTTCAACCTCTCTACGGTTGGGACTAGTAATCATTTAATTTAGTTCTATGTTTGGCTGTAAAATACTTTTTTCTATGTTCCCTGCATGTTGCATCAAACCATGGCTTATTTTCGTTACTTTTGTTTGGCTTTTGCTTTGTACCTTTTGATACATGTTTGACTTCTCCCAGTGTGTCTTTAGCTGTTTCTAACAGAATTTGCGATAATAATGTATAGGCATCGGCAACAAAACGTTTTCATTATCAAGTATATTGTTTAATTCCTCTATGTTTTTAGTAACTAAGTTTTCTTTAAACATCTCACCTTTAGATGGATCCCACTTCCTAATGTTTGCATGAAACAAAGGTCGTCCTGTTTCAAGACATCTAACACTTCTATTATTTTCACTGAAAATTGAACTTTGAGTGAAAGCATTGTTTGACGTTCTCCGCGAAATGCTGAGAGATAAAAGAATTGGACTGTGAACATCTGAAAGCATGGCGTCAAAGGGATCAACACTAAAGTCAGCAATATGTGTGAACAAATAAGATTAACCTAGCATATGATCAATCACAGTACATCCACTACTAGTACATCGACCAATACCTGCGTCTCTGCCAACTCTCCCATTAAATATAAACAAATTTTGTGATGTGCAAAAATCAGTAAGTCGATAGCCATAGTTATTAGGTCGACGTACATCCTGGGAACACCCCGCAATAGGGATTTCAAGATCTTCAATACACAGGTGAAAACTATCAGCAATAATGTCATTGACATTTGTATCAAACTTCAGAAAGTCAGGCAAACATTTAGTATAAGCATTAAAATCTCCCATAAGAAGCACATGGCAGTTAGAATCATGACATGTAAGACTAGATTCCAAATCATCAAAACAGTTAATTGAACCATAAGCAGTTCCCTCTGGAGGAATATAGACTGAACCGACGAGCAGATCTTTATCATAACCTGTCAGCAGTTTGTTGATTTTTAACCACAAAACACAGTCACTATCACCATTGGCTTCAGGTTCCAATAACTGAATAAAATCTTCATATGTTTTTTTTTTATTTTATAGGCAATCGCTATGCCACCGGATCTCTGATACGAAAGATATTTTCGACTAAACAAAGCAATAGAGTAACCAAGATTACTAAAGCAGTCCACTAAATAGTCAGAGTCTTGTGCATCAGTTCTACTTTTGGTGAATGTTAATATGTCAAACTGGGAAATATAGTTCGTAAATTCTTTAAACTGCAGACGACTTCTTAGTCCACAAACATTGTGGGACAGGAAAGACAATCTACATTTAGAATCAGAAAAACTTGAAGCACAATTCAAACTAGCAACACTGTCAAGGCTTGAATACGGATGTACATCACCGCGTCCTCCAGCAGACCCCTATGGTTCACAGACAAGGAGGTGCTGCAGCCCAAGGAACTTGAAATCCACTCGACGCCCAACTTGAAGAGGTCGTCAGGGCTGTCCACCATCACAACTTGCGCCCTCTCCTGACCAGGAATCTTCTTCAGCTCACACCGAAGTCTGCCATCAGGAGTGGTATATACCTTGTCCACTTTGTCGGACTTCTTCACCAATTGAAGAAGCCTGCTGCGAAGGACAGTCAAGTCGTCGTTCAGATAGACTCGCTTGTATTTTTCTATCATATGTAGCTCCTTCTTCTTTCTCATGACCTCACCTTTCACACGTCGAGAAAGAAACTTTACAAGCACAGGCCTGCACTTGCCACTAATCTTCTTCCCGTTCCTATGAACAACAGAAATGTCCGAGGCCTTTACTTCACATCCTGCCTCTTAGAACAGCGTTGCTACCTTCTGATCGAGGTTCTCCTCGTCTTCTTCAGGTAGATTGACGATCCGCACTGTTTCCTGCCTGGTATATTGTTCCTGGCGATCAAGGGAGTAGCACAGCTGAAGGTTTGATTTTTGCACTTGTTGCAGGATTTCCATGTTTTTCTTGAGGACAGTGTCCATCACTCCAGTGATTACCCTCTCCAACCCCTTCACAAACAAACTTTCCATTTGTTTGGCAATCACTGGAACTAGAATTTCGGCGACGCGCATTGCAATAACGTCACTGTCAACATTGACGTCATTCTGGTTCTGATTTTTTTTCTTTTAGGCGTTTTCTTGCCGCTGTTCTTCTGCTGGCTCGGTTTCGTCGCATTCAGTCTGTGCAGAATGCTTTCCTGCACCTCTTCGCACACTCCTGCTGTCGACTCCCTCACCAGCTTCTGTACAACACTGACCAAACTAGAATCCTGCCACTGCACTGAAGAAGTAGAGGCCTCAACCGACATTCTGGCACGGTCAGTTCAAAACTAAAATAATAGAAATTAGACCACTCACTTGATCAAAAATCAAAAAAGCGGCACAAACTGAAGTCCGAAACACTTACTACTTGATGGCTAAAGTTTCAAGTATAAAGTTAAGGAAAAACTAATACAAAACAAGAAAAAATACGGAGCTCAAAATTTCAGCCGACCATCAGAATGACCCGGAAGTGACACACACCTCAGAGTAAACATGAACAGGTGAGCAGCCACACTGTCCAAGAGCTTGGAGACAACAGGGACATAGAACACTGCATGGCTGTTCCTTGGGAACTTTTGCATCCTGATGTTTTTCATTTTCGTTTCCACTGCTAAGGAGTCTGATGGAGTATTGGTCAGGGGTCAAGGAAGGGGGCTGGACAGTATGATACCATGGATGTGCTCAGGGCAGCGTCAGCAGGATGGGAAGTTGGTCAAGGATGGCTGTAGCTGGATGGCAGTCACAATGAGACATGGGCAGAATGTCAAGTGGACCATTGCTGGCTCTCTGTTTTCCACCTTCACAGTATAGCAGTGTGATTACAGCTGTATCAGGGGGAAAGGCACAGTATAGCAGTGTGATTACAGCTGTATCAGGGGGACAGAAAGGCAAACATTTCAAACACCTGCTAATGAAAAAGTTTGGAGCTGATAAAGAATGAGATGATTAGTGCCAACAAAGAAAATGGAATCTAGCACTTCTGAACCTCATCTGAATTGTCTCCAGCAGGTTTCATTTTTCTTTGTTGTGGAAGCAAGAGATGCAGGTCTGCAGCGGAATCACAGAGAACGAAATAAAAAGGTTTCTGAAGTGTTTCAAGGTCACAAATAATGACCAGCAACTCTCTCTTCATCTCTGCCAATGGGGAAGGCAGCGGAGGTGCCTGAATGAACAAACACCCATCAGAACAATGAATGAAACCATCTCTGTCGCCTGTCCCCTGTCCCAGACGCTTTTGTGCTGTCCTGTTCTGGCAGCTCAGGAAAGGAAAAGTTGGCATTGTCCTTTGGCAGGTCTGTTTGAAGGGACTGTAATTCAATGGGTATGAAGTGGTTCCAGGATTGTAGAACTTGGCTTCAAAGGGTGTATATCATGACTCGTTTTTTTCTATCCTAAATTTGTAGATCTCTGTGCGCACAAGCTTACCCAGTTCAAGTCTCTTCATCTGATTTCTCTGCCCGCGTTCATGACCTCTTCTTTAATTGGAAGTTTTACATAGTTTCATGGACTCTCTAGTAGGAAGGGATGAGATCAGTAACTCTGCAAGTATCTTAACTATAATGACTGTCATAATGATGTACCCAAGAAGGGGCTGGAAGGTGTGTATACCCTCTAACATCAAACATCTCCGACAGTGACAGCTACAATGGATGTCTTGACGGATGGCCTCTGGGATTGAATTACCCCATTTGCCCATCCATGTACAATTCTGTAGGTTAGTGTTCCAGGCGGCGAGAAATAACTGTCTTTTTCTTCACGATGGATGCATTAGCTGAAGACGGCAAAGTTCACAAGTATGGAATGTTAGGGAAATGGAGCTACCTGCTTTTCACTGTGATGCATTAAACCTTGTGCCATACTTAGAGAAATAAGAGTATTTGTATGGAGGCGAAGGTCTGGATGGTGAGAACGAGGATGGTCCAGGTTTTGATTGGCAAGATAAAGCATTTCTTCTCAGCTTTGTGTACATCTTAAAAAGAAAGAATATATTGAGGTATAGTAATTACCAAATTAGTTCTTAATGCTAAAGAGTTGTTGCAAACTAAAAAAAAATTGTGGTAATCGGGCGTTTTTTTAAGAGAGGAGAAGAAACGGACGGGCCTTGTGTCCAGCCTGGCATTGGATTTTTTTTGTTTTTTTTTCTGTTTATTCATCTGTTGCTATTTCCATCGGGTGATGTCAGTGGTTCGTCTGTGATGCTGTACGTATGGAAATTTGATGCAGCCGGATTCTTTTTGTGGTTTAACGTGGATTACCGTGCTTTATGAATCTGCGGTTCTTCTTCTAAGGATTGCTGTGTTTTGTGAATGGGCGGTTCTTCCTCTAAGGGTCACTGTGTTTTGTGAATCTGCAGTTCTATTTCTATGGATTGCTGTGTTCTGTGAATCTGCGGTTCTTCTTCTATGAACTATAGGTACCGTGCTTTATGAATCTGCGGTTCTTCTTCTAAACATTGCTGCGTTTTGTGAATCTGTGGTTCATCTGCTATGAACTACTGTGCTTTATGAATCTGCGGTTCTTCTTCTATGGATTGCTGTGTTTTTGTGAATCTACGATTCTTCTTCTGAGGATTGCTGTGTTTTGTGAATCTGCGGTTCTTCTGCTGTGGATTGCTGTGCCTTATAAATCTGCGGTTCTTCTTCTATGGATTGCTGTGCTTTGTGAATTTGCGGTTCTTCTTCTGATAGTTCGACGTGATTTATTGTGCTTGTTGTGTGAAAACCTTGTTTACGTCTTCTTCATCGCTTGTGTTTGTGACCAGCTGTGTTCGTCTGGGGTTCGACGTCGGTTACTCTGTTTTTGTGGGACTATAGTTCAGTTGCATTCGTGGGTGGCTCGGCGCCGTGTGGGTTCCCTGTTGGTGTTATATGCTGTTATCACCTACATCATTCTTCGTTTGGAACGTTACTCATTCTTCAGTATCTTCTGTGGATCGCTTCTTTGGTGCGCACTTGAAGTTTTAAATAATTTTATGTCGCGTAACACTATGTTGTTTCCTTGGTGCTGCCTCGGGTAGCGCTACGTGGGTTTATTTGGTAATTGGTGTGTATGATGCGTCATGATGTTTTGTTTGGGACATGAATGTGTGCATGAAAGAGAATAAAAGTCGTGTGAATGATATCTGTTCAAATATTTCTCATTTAGTTAGTGAAAGGGGGCGCTAGAACTGATAGGTCTATTTCTCTGTCTTTCCACTCCAGTTCAAGTCTTAGCGAGCTTGGCACACACACACACCACACACACACACACACACACACACACACACACACACACACACACACACACACACACACTACGCTAGCGCGTGCACACACACACACACACACACACACACACACACACACACACACACACACCCACATCACACACACACACACACTCACACACACACACACACACACACACACACACACACACACACACACACACACACACACACAGATAGAGAGAGAGAGAGAGACAAACAGACAGACAGATAGACACACAGAGAGACACAAGGAGAGAAACAGAGACAGAGAGGGGTGGGTGAGTGGGAGAGAGAGAGAGAGAGAGAGAGAGAGAGAGAGAGAGAGAGAGAGAGAGAGAGAGAGAGAGAAGGAATAAACCTATGAGTCAGTGAAAAACAAAGTCTTCAGAGATGACTTGAAAGAAGAAGAGGGAGAGACAACCAAAGGTTCAGGAACAGAACGGAAATCTGTTCCCAGCAGAAGAACGTCTGAAAAGACAAAGAACGCTCTCCGAACAGACATGCACGTGGAGCACAACAACCTGCTCGTAGTCATCAAGTGATGTAAACTTGTCTGGCACGGGCAGGTTTTAACGCTATGTCTCCCCCGTCCAGGGACCAT
The DNA here is from genome assembly GCA_033310375.1 of Conus canariensis. Taxonomy (NCBI): domain Eukaryota; kingdom Metazoa; phylum Mollusca; class Gastropoda; order Neogastropoda; family Conidae; genus Conus; species Conus canariensis. The sequence goes on along the minus strand of CM065735.1, from coordinate 53,670,263 downwards.
TCTACACGGAGCGGTAGAGGGTGGGCCTTCTCAAAGCCAGGTCGAAAAAGTCCTGGTTGAACCACACAAAGGCTGACTACAAGGGAACAATAGAGAGCTGACCTACCCAACGCTAGATCGAAAAGTCTTGGCTGAACTCCATATACAGTGGAACAGTAGAGGGTGGACCTACCCAAAGCCAGATCGAAGAAGTCCTGGTTGGACTACATAAAGGTTGGCTTCAGCATCTCTACCCCCTTGTGTAGTATGACTGGGGTAGAGAGCTGTAGCTATTCCGAATCCAGAAGAGCTGGACAGAATGTCTTCAAGGGAAGCCTCTTCCATCTCCGTTCATGTTAGCGGTTACACTCCGAAGGTGTCTTTTTAATGCTGCCTGGACTCAAACCCTTCCCCCCGGAATGATGAGGTGGTGAACCGAATCTATTTTGGCAAATACCTTGACTACTTAGCCCCCGTACCGTATACCTGATGTAAATCGACAACCCCGTTTGTCATACGAAGTTCAGTTTTGTTTCTCCACAACCAGATCCAACTAGAATCTCTTAAACTTCTTCTACTGTTGCCCTTCTCTCTCTCTCTCTCTCTCTCTCTCTCTCTCTCTCTCTCTCTCTCTCTCTCTCCTCTCTCTCTCTCTCTCTCTCTCTCTCTGTTGTTGCTATTTGTTTGTTTCTTAATGTTCATTTTAATTGATACTGTGAGAGAGTCATTGTCACACTTGGCATTTTCATGTCCATCCTGAAGAATACAGCGCTACTTCTTGTCAAAAAAGAAAAAGACGAAGTCAGCAGCATAAACCACTTAAATAACAAGGAAACAACTCTAATTGCGATTAATTGTATTATTTTTGTGTGCCTCAGATGCAAGCATGCAGGGCTTTTCGTTTTTGACTGCAAGGTTCTGGTCCTCTTCTTTCCCCAAATCGGGAGATATTTCATGAGATTATAGCGGATGTGACTGCAGTCCTCTGCATCCCTTGATCCAATACCCACGGCAAGGAACTGGCTTGGAGAGCAGATTCCTGCAAGCAGCCGACTAGATTGGCATACTTCTCAGTCTGCTGGTTGTGTACTTCCAACATCCTGCTTTCACATGGCACCGTGAGCTTAGTCACTGTCATTGTGTGCTGACGAATGTAGGAAGAGTAGAACGTCCGGCCCTGTGCCACTCTAGCAGATGATTTATGAGTGGTTCCTTCAGTCTGGAAGTGTGCTGTGCATTACCACAATCTGGAAGTGTGCTGTGCATTACCACAATCTGGAAGTGTGCTGTGCATTACCACAATCTGGAAGTGTGCTGTGCATTACCACAATCTGGAAGTGTGCTGTGCATTACCACAATCTGGAAGTGTGCTGTGCATTACCACAATCTGGAAGTGTGCTGTGCATTACCACAATCTGGAAGTGTGCTGTGCATTACCACAATCTGGAAGTGTGCTGTGCATTACCACAATCTGGAAGTGTGCTGTGCATTACCACAATCTGGAAGTCTGCTGTGCATTACCACAATCTGGAAGTGTGCTGTGCATTACCACAATCTGGAAGTGTGCTGTGCATTACCACAATCTGGAAGTGTGCTGTGCATTACCACAATCTGGAAGTGTGCTGTGCATTACCACAATCTGGAAGTGTGCTGTGCATTACCACAATCTGGAAGGTGCTGTGCATACCACAATCTGGAAGTGTGCGTGCATTACCACAATGACAACTGGAAGTTGCTGTGCATTACCACAATCTGAAGTGCTGTGCTTACCACAATCTGGAGTGTGCTGTGCATTACCACAATCTGAAGTGTGCTGTGCATTACCACAATCTGGAAGTGTGCTGTGCTTCCCACTGAAGTGCTGTGCATTACCACAATCTGAAGTGGCTGTGCATTACCACAATCTGGAAGTGTGCTGTGCATTACCACAATCTGGAAGTTGCTGTGCTTACCACAACTGAAGTTGCTGTCATTACCAAATCTGGAAGTGTCTGTGCATTACCACAATCTGGAAGTTGCTGGCATTACCACAATCTGGAAGTGTGCTGTGCATTACCACAATCTGGAAGTGTGCTGGCATTACCACAATCGGAAGTGTGCTGTGCATTACACAATCTGGAAGTTGCTGTGCATACCACAATCTGGAAGTGTGCTGTGCATTACCACAATCTGAAGTTGCTGTGCATTACCACAATCTGGAAGTGTGCTGTGCATTACCACAATCTGGAAGTTGCTGTGCATTACCACAACTGGAAGTGTGCTTCATTACCACAATCTGGAATTCTGTGCATTCCACAATCTGGAAGTTGCTGTGCATTACCACAATCTGAAGTGTGTGCATTACCACAACTGGAAGTTTGCTGTGCATACCACAATCTGGAAGTGTGCTGTGCATTACCACAATCTGGAAGTTGCTGTGCATTACCACAATCTGGAAGTGTGCGTGCATTACCACAATCTGGAAGTGTGCTGTGCATTACCACAATCTGGAAGTGTGCTGTGCATTTACCACAATCTGGAAGTTGCTGTGCATTACCACAATCTGGAAGTTGCTGTGCATTACCACATCTGGAAGTGTGCTGTGCATTACCACAATCTGGAAGTTTGCTGTGCATTACCACAATCTGGATGTTGCTGTGCATTACCCAATCTGGAAGTGTGCTGTGCATTACCACAATCTGGAAGTGTGCTGTGCTTACCACAATCTGAATGTGCTGTCATTACCACAATCTGGAAGTGTGCTGTGCATACCACAATCTGGAAGTGCTGTGCATTACCACAATCTGGAAGTGTGCTGTGCATTACCACAATCTGGAAGTGTGCTGTGCATTACCACAATCTGGAAGTGTGCTGTGCATTACCACAATCTGGAAGTGTGCTGTGCATTACCACAATCTGGAAGTGTGCTGTGCATTACCACAATCTGGAAGTGTGCTGTGCATTACCACAATCTGGAAGTGTGCTGTGCATTACCACAATCTGGAAGTGTGCTGTGCATTACCACAATCTGGAAGTGTGCTGTGCATTACCACAATCTGGAAGTGTGCTGTGCATTACCACAATCTGGAAGTGTGCTGTGCATTACCACAATCTGGAAGTGTGCTGTGCATTACCACAATCTGGAAGTGTGCTGTGCATTACCACAATCTGGAAGTTGCTGTGCATTACCACAATCTGGAAGTTGCTGTGCATTACCACAATCTGGAAGTGTGCTGTGCATTACCACAATCTGGAAGTGTGCTGTGCATTACCACAATCTGGAAGTGTGCTGTGCATTACCACAATCTGGAAGTGTGCTTGTCATTACCACAATCTGGAAGTGTGCTGTGCATTACCACAATCTGGAAGTTGCTGTGCATTACCACAATCTGGAAGTGTGCTGTGCATTACCACAATCTGGAAGTGTGCTGTGCATTACCACAATCTGGAAGTGTGCTGTGCATTACCACAATCTGGAAGTTGCTGTGCATTACCACAATCTGGAAGTGTGCTGTGCATTACCACAATCTGGAAGTGTGCTGTGCATTACCACAATCTGGAAGTGTGCTGTGCATTACCACAATCTGGAAGTTGCTGTGCATTACCACAATCTGGAAGTGTGCTGTGCATTACCACAATCTGGAAGTGTGCTGTGCATTACCACAATCTGGAAGTGTGCTGTGCATTACCACAATCTGGAAGTGGTGCTGTGCATTACCACAATCTGGAAGTGTGCTGTGCATTACCACAATCTGGAAGTGTGCTGTGCATTACCACAATCTGGAAGTGTGCTGTGCATTACCACAATCTGGAAGTGTGCTGTGCATTACCACAATCTGGAAGTGTGCTGTGCATTACCACAATCTGGAAGTGTGCTGTGCATTACCACAATCTGGAAGTGTGCTGTGCATTACCACAATCTGGAAGTGTGCTGTGCATTACCACAATCTGGAAGTGTGCTGTGCATTACCACAATCTGGAAGTGTGCTGTGCATTACCACAATCTGGAAGTTGCTGTGCATTACCACAATCTGGAAGTGTGCTGTGCATTACCACAATCTGGAAGTCTGCTGTGCATTACCACAATCTGGAAGTGCTTGCATTCTGGTTGCTGTGCATTACCACAATCTGGAAGTCTGCTGTGCATTACCACAATCTGGAAGTTGCTGTGCATTACCACAATCTGGAAGTTGCTGTGCATTACCACAATCTGGAAGTTGCTGTGCATTACCACAATCTGGAAGTCTGCTGTGCATTACCACAATCTGGAAGTCTGCTGTGCATTACCACAATCTGGAAGTCTGCTGTGCATTACCACAATCTGGAAGTCTGCTGTGCATTACCACAATCTGGAAGTCTGCTGTGCATTACCACAATCTGGAAGTGTGCTGTGCATTACCACAATCTGGAAGTGTGCTGTGCATTACCACAATCTGGAAGTGTGCTGTGCATTACCACAATCTGGAAGTGTGCTGTGCATTACCACAATCTGGAAGTGTGCTGTGCATTACCACAATCTGGAAGTCTGCTGTGCATTACCACAATCTGGAATGTGATAGTCGTGCTGTGTGCATTACCACAATCTGGAAGTGTGCTGTGCATTACCACAATCTGGAAGTGTGCTGTGCATTACCACAATCTGGAAGTTGCTGTGCATTACCACAATCTGGAAGTCTGCTGTGCATTACCACAATCTGGAAGTCTGCTGTGCATTACCACAATCTGGAAGTGTGCTGTGCATTACCACAATCTGGAAGTGTGCTGTGCATTACCACAATCTGGAAGTGTGCTGTGCATTACCACAATCTGGAAGTGTGCTGTGCATTACCACAATCTGGAAGTTGCTGTGCATTACCACAATCTGGAAGTTGCTGTGCATTACCACAATCTGGAAGTTGCTGTGCATTACCACAATCTGGAAGTCTGCTGTGCATTACCACAATCTGGAAGTTGCTGTGCATTACCAGTCAGCCATTCTTTCATGTGTATCCCGCTTCTATGACTTCACCGCGCGCCCCCCCCCCCCCCCCCCCCCCCCACACCACATGCACATACACACACAATGCACGCACACACGCACCATGCACGCACCACACACACACAACACACACACACACACACACACACACACCACACACACACACACACACACACACACACACACACACACACCACGCAGCACCACACACGCGCGCACAGCGCGCGCGCACACACACATACATACAGATGCACGCACGGTTGCATGTATACACGCACATATGCGTGCACACAAGTGTGCAAGTTCAAGCGCGCGTGTGTGTGTGTGTGTGCGCGCGCGCGCACACACACACACACACACACACACACACACACACACACACACACACACACACACATACACACACACTGCTATTAGAGTCCATTAAACCATTCAAAGAATTTGTCTCTTCACGTTAGCTGAGTCCCATTAAGCACATTGAAAGAATTTGTCTCTTCTATTATTTTGGAGTCCCATTAAGCACATTGAAAGAATTTGTCTCTCCATGTTAGTTGGAGTCCCATTAAGCACATTGAAAGAATTTGTCTCTTCATGTTAGTTGGAGTCCCATTAAGCACATTGAAAGAATTTGTCTCTTCATGTTAGTTGGAGTCCCATTAACCATACTGAAAGAATTTGTCTCTTCAAATAATTGGAGTCCCATTAAGCACACTGAAGAAACGTGTATCTTCCTACTATTTGAAGTTTCATGAAGCCCATTGAAAGAAATTGTTCTTTCCTGCTGTTTGAAGTTTCATGAAGCACATTGAAAGAAATTGTTCTTTCCTGCTGTTTGAAGTTTCATGAAGCACATCGAAAGAACGTGTCATCTCCCGCTAGTTCCCAATACGCACATCGAAAGAATTTTCCCTTCCCGCTAGTTCCCATTACGCACATCGAAAGAATTTCTCTCTTCTTTCTAGTTGGAGTTCCAGAGTGCACGTTGAAAGAATGTGTCTTTTTCTATTGATCTGGTCAGATCCGTGTCTGTTTCCTCTTCTCTGGCTGGCTAACTGTTTGACCACCACACTTCACAGCTTCACAGCAGGTAATGTTTAACTGTTACGTTTGAAGCGCACACACGGTGATTCGCTGGCCGGCACAGACTACGTGCAAGCAGTAGGCCAACCTTGCTGGACGACGCATTTGAAGACGTTGGCGTGCACGCTTACCGTAGAGGGCAGCCCAAACTTTTGAATGGTTCTCTCACCTTTTAAGTAGGTTAGTTTCCTGCACGAGTGAAGGGGACTTCAATCATGTCGAACCGTGGAAAAGTAAAGTGAAATACTGATCATTCCCTTCCTGTATCTTTGCAGCAACTAATATCGAGGATGCTATCCATCCCCATTCGAGAAATCGAAATAACTCTCTCTCTCTCTCTCTCTCTCTCTCTCTCTCTCTCTCTCTCTCTCTCTCTCTCTCTCTCTCTCTCTCTCTCTCTCTCCTTGAGGATCTTCGATTCTGTGAACAGGAATATTTGGGGGAATGTTTTAAGGAAAACAGATGTAAACGGTAACCTATACGTGACACTTGAAAGCATTTGCGATTCTGTACTTGTATGTGTACGTGACAGATGTGTGTATTTCGAATTTTTTCAGAATGTCTAAGAGGGGTCAAACAGGGCTGCCTCCTAAGTCCACAGTTGTTTTCGTGTGTGTGTGTGTGTGTGTGTGTGTGTGTGTGTGTGTGTGTGTGTGTGTGTGTGTGTGTGGTGTGTTTCAATAAACGAACTTGCCATTGAAGTGTGTGTGTGTGTGTGTGTGTGTGTGTGTGTGTGTGTGTGTGTGTGTGTGTGTGTATGTGTTTCAATATACGAACTTGCCATTGAAGTATGAAAAAAGAGGGAGACATGGTATTCAAAGTATTCCTGAGACAATCGAACTGTTCTTGATGTCGTTTGCTGAAGATGTTATTCTTTTGTCAGACACCCCCATAGGACTGCAGAATTACTCAGATGCACATGAACAGGAAGCAGATAAGCTGCAGCTGACAGCAAGCCTGGAAAAGAGACGACTGTTGAGATTTTTCTCAATGGAGGTCACCTTTCAGCGCATGAAACATGGTTTTATGGAGATAATATGGAAATTACGGTCGTTAACTACAGTAAATATCTGGGAATGTTCTTAACCTCAAGGCTAAGTTTGATGTCTTCATTGGCAGAATCAAGCAGAAAAGGGGGACAATGTGTTAAGTTCTCAAAACTTTGCGAAAGTTAGGCTCTGTACGCTCAAGTCTCTTGTGAAAATCTCTCTCTCTCTCTCTCTCTCTCTCTCTCTCTCTCTCTCTCTCTCTTCTCTCTCTCTCTCTCTCTCTCTCTCTCTCTCTCGTCTAGTTTTACACATTTTGTGAAAAATGAAACTAATCTACTACTACTTCTACCACCACCACCACCACCACCACCACCACCACTACTACTACTACTACTACTACTACTACTACTACTACTACTACTACTACCACACCACGCCCCATGAACAGAAGATGCTCTCTGAAAGTGGCACTTGCTGTCTTTGCTGACCCGTAAACAAGAGCAGAAAATGACACTTGCAGTCGTTGTCGACCTTCAAACAAGAGCAGAAAGTGGCATTTACTGTACATGTTGTTGTTGACCTACCAAAGGCCTTGGAGAAGGTGTGTAAGAATGGCCTCAAGTGAACGTCCTTCCATGTGGGATCACAGGCAAACCGTACCACTGGCCAAAGTTGTGCTAACAGAATCATAGAGGCAGGGTAACAACTGCCAGACAGTGTATTTCAAAGCTGAAGGGGGGTAGGGGGGGCGTCAAGGAGTGATTTCGTCAACCTTGTTCTTCTTCGGCGGTCGATTTTATTGATTGCGTCAGACCTTCAACCCTATCCTCATGATGAATCTTACAATCTTCTCGAGGTCTTGACGGCTGCCCCAAAGCTGCGTCTGCAGACCTGCACCCTCTGGCCAGGTTTGACGCTGCAGAACATCATGGGCTGGACAGTGTTGGAGGATGTGTCCTGGGGTTTGAGATCCGGTGTCACACGGACATTCATCTGTCTGAAGAGGATTTTTTTTTTTTTTTTTTTTTTTTTTTTTTTTGGTATCTCTCGAGCTGATGGAATCGACAACATCACTGTCTGCACCCAGCCTTCTAGTCCACTGGTTTTTGTATTGGTTGTGGATGAGAGTTTTGGCCTCTCTGTAGGTCACCGGGTGGCTGAACTGCTCCATTTTGTTGCCTGCCTTGGACAGAGCGCCAGCCTTCTCATTCCCAGTGATCCTACACTGGGATGGAATCCACTGGATACAATGGTGGATCGTCTTGAAAGATCATGGAGCTTTTTCATGTTTTTCAGCTGCTGTTCGCTTCTGCTGCTCCAAAGTCCCTTCAGCAAAGATCTGCAGTTAGAGAGAGAGAGAGAGAGAGAGAGAGAGAGAGAGAGAGAGAGAGAGAGAGAGAGAGAGAGAGAGAGAGAGAAGCATATCTTGGGTGGTGGGTTATTTGACTTTCTGAGCGTTCGTGCAGCATGGAGTAGAGCTGCTGACTCTGCTCTGTAGTTCGAGGGACTTTTTTTTCAGTCGGAAACGCTCTTGGGGTCAGTCTCCCATGAGTGTATTTTGAGGCTGCTGGGCTGGTTTTCTTCCTCTGCTGCATCACAGTACATGGGCGGTGGATATTAAAGGTGAATGTAAGACATTTGCCTCTTCTTCTTCTCTCTGTCTTCAGGTGAACACCTTTGTCATGACGAAGATTACTCCACACAAAAGGGGGCGAAAAAGGAGACAAACCAGATAAAAAATAAAAAACTGAGCAACAAAACAGTAACATAGCGTGATTGTTCCGCCAAGTTTATCAAACCTCGGACAGTCCGAAGTGTGGAAAAAGTGATTAGAGTCGGTGAGCGCAATGTTCAAAATCTGTCTGTCTGTCTGTCTTTCTCTCCACCCCCATCCCCCCACCTCTCTCTCTCTCTCTCTCTCTCTCTCTCTCTCTCTCTCTCTCTCTCTCTCTCTCTCTCTCTCTCCAGTGAAGATCACGTTGAATACTTTCTGTACAGCCGACAATGTTACAATAGGCTCAAAACTCTGCTTACGATGGTATCCTGTACAAAGATGGTCTTACTCAAGGGAGATTATTCACGTGTCAATTTTTACCATTTATAAACACAGGGACGTAGAGAGGAAACACGAGAGAGGAAACACGACCATCAGAGCGGCATTTTCACAAGTGAGAGAGCAAGACAGGCGACGATAAAATGGATGTGACGATGTTACAGTCAGAACAAAGAATCTACAGCTCAGACGAACGAATGGATATCATTATGAATGATAGACAGCTAGCGTGCATTGAGTATCCAGGCGTCGTTCAAAACGTGGACAAGGCACTTGACACCATGGGAGGATTAAAGGCTGTGAACAGGGTAAGTGCAGAGTATCTAGGCAGAACCTACTGCTACTACTACTGTACTAGTAAGCGATGAGCAATGGGAATATTCAATGCTATAGTTTATAGGTCGTAATTTCTGTTAATCTTACTGATTCGTATCTCGCATAGAAAAGCTAGAGCGCCAGTTAGTGATGACGATACAAAATCTTGGAAACCAGCAAATCAACGTCTTTTATGTACGCGACAAAATAATGATAATAAAATTATTATCATTATTTTGTTATAGATAAATAAACCTATTTTGTTATAAATAAATAAACAAACAAATAAGTAAATAATAGTGGTTAGAATGATGATAATAATGATGATGATGATAGTAATAATAATATATAAAACAAATATTGGCTCGCCATCTGAAAGATGAAAAATTCAACCACAGCTTCATGAGCATGGTGTTAAAAGTACATCAGTCAGATATAATATATGTGAAGCGCAAATCATGATTTTTTTTTTTTTTCAAAGTAGTTAAATTTCACTTTCCAAAAACATTGTTGAATTGTATTAAACAAGCCCTTGTGATTATGAAATGATGTCATGTGTCCTCAATTATGAGGTCGCAAAAGGTGATAGGAGGTGGGATGAATGAGACTGCTGCACCCCAACCCCACTTACCTGCCATTTCATTGCTTCAGCTAGTTCAAGCCATACTAATTTATTTTTGTCTCTCATTTTAATTTGTAAGAACCATTCAGTTTATTATAAGATGAAGAGGAAATCTTGACTGCAGGACTTGAAACAACTGACCTGAATGTGGTAGCTGGTCCTGAAGGTGAGATTTAATTTCCTGACGTTTCAGGCTCTAGGCCCTTCTTCATAGGGAGGAAAATAAGGAAAAACTTCTGTCTCGGTTTTGCTCTCTTCTCTTCTTCATTCCTTACTTTTCTCCCTATGAAGAAGGGCCTAGGGCCCGAAACGTCGGGAAATCAAATCTCACCTTCAGGACCAGCTACCACATTCAGGTCAGTTTGACCCTTTTTCCTCCTATTCAGTTTACATTTATCTAATTCTGTGAATAACTCTATGGAACTACATTGGACTGTTTTGTTGATTCATCTTGTTGAAGTGAAGGCTTACTAGGACACGATGACCTGAAAGGATATATCTCTGTAGGCATTTCACAACTTCATATTAACCATTGGGCATCCAAAGACATCGCTACAATGTTGTGAATCATGAATAATTCATGAGCACTGACACACTTTCAGACACTGCCTGTGGCACACATAAACATTGCAGAACTTTATGCACAGTCGGCAAGCAAAGGGTGGTATTCAAGCAAGATTGTCACTTCCCTGCATCAGATTGTAAAAAGTTTTCCATTATGTCTGCTATAGGTAGTGTTTTGAAAAGTTCGGTTTTGATAAAGGTACAGCACACACACACACACACTGAAACACACACACACACACACACACACACACACACACACACACACACACACACACGTGCACTCACAGTCACACACACACACACACACACACACACACACACACATACACACACACACACACACACACACACACACATAATATATATACATACACTACATTTTTTTTCCCCAGAATTTTAAGTGAAAGAGTTGTTAATGTGTATTCCAGCAAGCAGGCAAAAAGGGTGGGATCTAAAGTTCCAAGGTCATATACTAGGCGTGGGTGTATGCTTATTTGGGGGTGGGCTTGGGGAAGTAGAGAGGTATGACGCTCGGGAATTGGGTCAGGTGACAATGACTCTGAAACTCACGAGTGCATATTTGCTAGGATGTTAGCTGACACAATGTGACAGCACTGACACCACAGCCAATGGGAACAGCTACTTTGCCATCATATCAGCATGGCCGATTGAGAAGAAGATTAAACCAAAACTGCCTTAGACATATTTTAAAAATGCAGCTGTAACATTTGCATTATGTGTGTGTGTGTGTGTGTGTGTGTGTGTGTGTGTGTGTGTGTGTGTGTGTGTGATTAGTTACAGACAGATATAGAAGCAGCTGTAACATTTCCATTATGTATGCGTTATTGATTACAGAGCATAAAGGATGATTCAAAGAGACTGGAAGTGCGGTTCAGACCTGAGGATATATACTGCAAGCCAGCCTGCGGTACATTGCACAAGACTGCTGGACTTCTGTTACGAGTGAGACGACGTAAAAAACAGCCAACCGAACAAGCTCCACAAGATGTGTCAGTCACTTCGGGTGTGCATGCCAGTGGTGATCGTCATTGTGGTGATGGGTATGAGTACGCAGTGGATGTTTTGGGGACAGTTGCCTCTGTGATTAAATTTGAAGGTAAATTTGTTTATTATGACTGGACCATGATGACAGATTTGAAGATTGATCTAATTTGTTATCAAAGTTTTGATTTCAACAGAAACTGTTAAATAACTTAAAAGTATAGAACCAGAGTTCATGCTTAAGTCAAGGAAAATGGTGGGTTTTTTTTGTTTTTTGTTTTACAATGTGGCATCAGAAAAAAATTGAAATGACAGTTAGTATTCTTCTGCTGTTTCAAGAAATGTTGTGAAGAATTCAGTGTGTGTAGCAAGCGTCTGTGAATTTTTTTTCTCCAACTCATCTTCCATCTTCCCTGACCTTGCTTCACCTTCCACTGCCCCCCGCCCCCTTCCCTCCAATCTCCTCCCACCTACACACCCACCCTCTGCCTGCCATCCGCCACGTCATTATTCCCACTCTCAAGCTGCTCCGACTTGATTCCAGCACTGACGTGCCACAGGAAATGATCAGTTTGTCATGTAGGAACCCACCACAGAAGAGAGTGCATTGCTGCCTTGTCACTGTGGTAGTGTTCAACAGTTACTGTTCTGTTCCAATAAATGTAGGACGTGACATATTAGACCCTCTGTTGACAACAATGTTGGCTTAATTTCAAAGCCGGCATGATGAGTGCCTCCCTTCTTTAAAAGCCATCAAATCTGTCCAACAACACTTCCCCTGAACATGCAGGTTTAGACAATTTTTATGCAGTAGACCAGTACAGAAAAAAAAAAAAAACACTCAAGGGAAGATAACGCCTGTCTTTCCATAGCAATAGAGTGATCTTTTCTCAGTTTATGGATCAGATTATTGCGCAGCATTTGGTAAACAAATGTCACATCATATCTAAGAGATGTATATCTATCTGAATTGACTGATGATGATAATTACAAGTGAAGTCTTTGGATCTTTTTGTAGTGTTTGCATTACAGGCGTATTGTTTCACATCTGTTTTGGTGTTTTCTCTTTCTGATTGATGGGACGAAATAGACTTATTCCAGAAAAAAAAAATCAGAGCAAGATAATGCATGCCCTTCTATTGCAGATACAATTACCTTTTCTCAGTTTATGGACCAAGCAAATGAATCTAGAGAGTCAAATATTTTATTTGAAGTGCACGCCAGGGTAACGATCAATCAGCTAGACAGTCTGCATTACAGGTGCACCATCTCATACCCGTTTTGGTGTTTTCTTTCTCTTCATCAACTGTTCAGCTGACTGATGGGTCTACATTGCTTTAGGCATACCCACCAGTGACATCAGCCCCCATGAAAATGGCAGGATCACTCTGCTGAATTCATGCAAACTCCAACACAGTTTACCTTATTTGCATATTTCTGAATATTGTTTCACTGCAGGCGTGGATGTGGAGATGTGAAGGGTCAGAGAGTTTGACGAAAACTGAAAAGAGGAAATGATTCTAGGGAGATCTGTTCTGAGGCTTTATGACAGGGCTCTTGTCTTGCTTTATAACCTTCACGTCAGTCGGATCACACCTGCAGACCTAGGTCCACAGAGCTGCATAGGAAATTTAAGCAGCGCTCTTAGTATGTGGATGAAACTCAGCTGTTTGGTTCTGTTCTTATCATGAGCCCATAAGCTCATAACCCCTCTGATAACCTTCTTCGAGTGCACTTTTGCTAAATGTGTGAATGTCTGAGGTGGGGGATGGGGAGAGGTGGGAGAAAATGTTAACTGCTATTACACTGAGGATCAACAGTACAGTTGAGACCATCGAAAATGGCTGTATGTGGTTGATCTGTTCATCATGTCTTTGGAAATGAAGCTGAAAATATTCATTAGAAATTAATTAAATGTAAGTGTATTGATTACTGTGCAGTATCACAATTTGTTATTGCACTTGGTCTGTTGGTGAATTAAGGAACATGTATCATCGTCATATGATAAACATTCTCACGTGATCATTGATAAAATTGTACTATAGAAGTTCATGTTGCTTTAAAAGAGACTGGCTGTCTTTGTTTCAAGTACAGCTGGAATTCCAGTTCACACACACACACACACACACACACACACACACACGCACTACACACGCACGCACACACACACACACAACACACACACACCAACACCACAACCACACACACACCACAGACTACATGCACGTAAGCATGCACGCATGCACACATGAGGACACACACACACATTCATGTTTAGGATGGACTTATTTTCTTTAGCAAGTGGGTTACTTAGCTTTACAAAGAATCATCTTATAGTGTGACACTTTAAGATTAAAAAAAAGTCAAAAAGTCTGAATTTATGTAATAAGAATAAAGACATCTTACTAGAACTTTACTAATTAAAAGAAAAGAAGTATCAGCAAGGTTGAAAATGAAAATAGGGACATGCAGTGTGCTATTCTTAACCCCTGAAACTTTCCAGATCAACCATTTGAGCTTTGCTTGCTGTTTGTCTGTTATTCCTCCATGCTTGCTGTTTGTCTGTTATTCCTCCATGCTTGCTGTTTGTCTGTTATTCCTCCATGCTTGCTGTTTTCTTGGAGCCTTTGCACACACATAATTTGCACATGTATACTATAACCATGCACACACATAATTTGCACATGTACTATAACATGCACAAACCACAACATTTGCACATGTATACTATAACCATGCACACACAACACACACACACACACACACACACACACAATTTTGTTAAAAAAATATTCCTAGACAGTTTTCAAATGATTTCCCCCCCCCCCCCCCCCCCCCCCCCCCGACTCATCTTCCGTAATGAGAATAGACATAGAGTGTTTTTATTACATTCTGTGTATAAATGTGAGACCAAATATGCAGCAAATTATTTTTTGTTCCTGTATAATTTACCCACAAATATTTGCCTATTCAATTCAAACACATATTTTGAAAGAATATGAAGTATTGCACTTTTTTTGTTAAATGTACACAACAATTTATTGTTTTGCCCTTATCTTCACCCAGTATATTTGCTTGCTGGATTAAAATGAATATATTCTAAAGAATATTCAGTGTTTTGGATTTAAAAAAAATATTCATTCTTTCTTTGCTGTTGTTTCAAAAGAATATGCAGTGTTTGGGTTTTTCAACATTCTTTCTTTCTCTGCTGTTGCTGTTACACCGGTTTCCCGGGGGTGTCCACCAGGCATGTGTGACTTCCAGTACCTGCCAGTGGCACGGAAAGCGGACGGCTCCTACCAGAACTTGCTGGACACGCTGGTGATGAAGACCTTCACGCCGGAGGAGGACTACATGAAACGCAAGGCGCCGCTCTTCCTCTGCCCCATCATGTTCTCCCGCTTCGACACCCCGCAGGACTACGGGTTCGCGCTGAAGAAACACAAGAAAGAGAGCATGGCTGCCACGCAGCCCAGCGAGATTTTAGCAGCTGGTATGCTATTAGAAGTGGTGGGAATGGCTGGACTCGGGTTACTCTGTCATGTCTTTCACTGGTTGCGATGTTCTCTGTCATGCATGGTATGGTAAAGTTTGATTATTATGCTTAAAAAAAACCCTGAAAGTGAATGTGATAGATACTGTTGTGTTGGGTTTTGTTTGTGTGGGTTTTTTTTTAGTTTGTTTTTTTTCTTTCCTTTTCAGCCGTGCCACTTCGGTTCAGTGGCATTATTTCCCGTGCTGCTCATTCCAACTCCCAATCCACCATTTTGCCCGGAGTTCTCCAGTCACAGCCTTGGCACAAGAAATCCTTTGGGAGCAGGCATTGTCATTGTCAGGTCGCTGTGAGGCAACCCACCAGAGGAGACACAGCATTACTCCTGACTAATACTCATGCACCATTTCCCGATCCCCCTTTCTCGGGAACTTTCCTCACTTCCTTCCATCCTGTTTCTGAGGTCTTTGTAAAGAAAATCATCATGAAATCTGGCATTAAAACCTGTGAACTTGACCCACTACCAGCTTCTTTCCTCACCCATTGCCTTGACACTCTACTCCCTCATATTACCATCATCATCAACCACTCCCTCTCAACTGGCTTCTTTCCTTCTTCTTTCAAATCTGCAATTGTAAGACCTCTTTTGAAAAAGACTACTCTTGACCCTGACAATTTGAAAAACTACAGACCTGTGTCAAATCTTCCGTTTCTTTCAAAAATTTTAGAGAAAGTTGTTCTTGACCAACTGTTAGACCACCTTCATTCCAACAGCCTTGTCTATCCCCTTCAGTCTGCTTACCGCTCTGGACATAGTACTGAGACTGCTCTTCTCAAAATCTGTAACGACATTCTGACTGCCCTTGACTGTAACAATGTATCACTTTTGACTCTCTTGGACCTATCTGCTGCCTTTGACACTATTGACCACTCTATCCTCATTTCCCGCCTACATCACTCTTTTGGGCTTGATGACACAGTCTTGAGTTGGTTTCATTCCTACATCACTGATCGTCAACAAGTAGTTTCTGTCAACGGCCTTTCTTCTAATCCCTCTTGTCTGACCTACGGCGTGCCACAAGGATCTGTCTTGGGCCCTCTACTCTTCATTCTCTACTCTTTTCCTGTCTCTTCTATCGTCCAAGAACACCTACTTCAGCATCATTCCTTCTCTGATGACAATCAGCTGTATGTCTCTGGGCCTCTCTCTGACCTTCCTCTCATGATCCAAAACACCCAGTCTTGTGTAGCCAACCTTAAGGACTGGATGACCCGAAACAAACTAAAACTGAATGAAGATAAGTCTGAACTGATCCTGATCACCCCACCAAAACTTCAAAACCACCCTTCTGTTCCGACTTCCATCAAACTTGTTGATTCACCTATCACTCTCTCTCATTCTGCCCGCAACCTCGGTGTAACTCTTGATCAAACCCTGTCCTTCCAACAGCATGTCAGCAATGTTTGTCGCACTTGCTTTCTTAAACTCCGCCGAATTGCTTATATTCGCCATCTTCTCTCAGAAAACACAACAAAAGCTCTTGTCTGCGCATTTGTTCTATCCCGCCTGGATTACTGTAACGCTCTTTAGTCTGGCTCTCCCTCTCATCTCATCAACAAACTTCAAAGAGTTCAGAATCATGCTGCCCGTCTCATCTTCCGCACTTCTAAATATAACCATGTTACCCCATTGCTCCGCTCTCTCCACTGGCTCCCTGTTCAGCTAAGAATATCCTACAAGATTGCCTCTCTCTGCTTCAAATCTATCGAGTCTTCCTGTCCTGAGTATCTCACCCACCTGTTACATCTTTACACCCCATCGCGAGCTTTACGTTCCTCATGTGACACTCGTATCTACAGTATCCCCACTGTTCGCACTAAAACCTTTGGTCAACGTTCCTTTGCCTATCAAGCTCCAACTACCTGGAATCAATTGCCTCGCTCTCTCAGATACTCACCCTCACTGCCCACATTCAAGCGCCTTCTCAAAACTCATCTGTTTCCTAGGTAACTTCGTCTTCCCTGTGACCCGACGTTTGCAATGTGTGATGCAAGTGTCTGCTTTGTGTGCATTCGTGTCTGTGTGAGTGTGTGTTTGCGTGTATGCATGCGTGTGAGTTTGTGTCCTCGCTTTGGATTTTGATGCCTTTTTCTCATGTATGATTGTTATATATTGTGTGATTTGATGTCTGTTGTGATATTGTAAACGCCTAGGGCATTCAATTGATTAGGCGTCATAAATGTTCATAATAATAATAATAATAATTACTGCTGTCACTTCGATAGTGTTCAGTGGTGCCTGTTCTGATTCAAAATGCAGGACACCACCACCTACTAAACCTTCTACTTATGGCAAGAAATGTTTAGTTGTAGAGCTAGCAGCTTGAATGAGTGTCCCTCTGAAGAGGACGCAACCTTGTCCATCTGACAATAGTCTCCATGAACTTGCTGTTACCAGTGACCTCGACAAAAAGATGCGGAAGGCATAGACGTGGAGAGGAAAGCAAAACTGAGATCACCAAAGAAGCTGGGCATGAAGGGCCACAGAACTTGAGGCTTTTTTTTTATTTTATGCCAGTTGATGAGAATGTGGATGATGGAGATGATGCTGTGAAGTTTCATTCTAGCCGGAAACTTCATGACAAGGCTGTACACTGCGCTTCCTTTCTTTTTACCATCCCAGTGTCAACCAGGTGGGAACAATACAGATACCTGCAGTGTTGGTCAAGAAATTTGAGCAACACTCTCAAACACTATGTCCATTAAGCGGATGAAATTTGACTGTCCAGCCTTCCCAACAAAGCCCGTAGCAAACTCAGTTCTGGGTAGGAGCCGGTCAGAACAGAAAAATCCTTGGCAAGTAAATCATAAATGGCTATGAATGGAATCAAACCCATGACCCTCCAGCCCACAATCTGCAGTGATGACCACTACGCCATGGTGGATGGTGTTTTTATTCAGTTAGATATGAACTTGATAAGTGCTGTGTTAAATATGAAAATGAAATGGGATACAGTATACTATAGCATATAAGATGCTTTGACAGGAATGTATATATATTAGTTAGCTGAATGTATTGTGCTTATTTTTATGTTTGTTGTGTCTTTTTTCTTTTTTGTATATTTCAGATTGATAAACACTGTACGTTTCAGCATAAAATACTGTGTACGATATAGTGCAACCAACACAGTATGTTTGGTACACTCCGACTCACTGTTCACAGCTTGGTACAAGATAAAGCAGTATGTCCAGCATATTTCCAACACATCATGCACAACATGGTAGAACATAACACAGTGCTCTCCAAGGCAGTACCATATTTGGAAGTAAGGTATGTCAGTGACACTGACATACAGACACACCAGTGGTGAAGCATGTGAGTGACAGAACTACAGGTGTTTCATTGGTGAGGTATGTGAATGATGTGATGAAGATGTTTCAGAGGTGCGATATATGACATGACTGTGGACAGTAACATCACTGATAAGTTATTTAAATGAAATCACTACAGGTATTGTGGCATGTGAGTGACATGAGTACAGAAGTTTAAGACGTGAGGTATGTGAATGATTTACTGTAGTCTTTTCAGGACGTAAGACGAGACAGAGGTTCACCACGATGGTGTCGTTCACCGACCCCACACCACAACACGCCACTGACGAGTGCTTGGCACACGCTCAAAAGTTCAGAGACTTGGGGCTTATGGAGGCTTTGCAGGAGGTAATGGTTCTTTTGTTTACTGATCGTTATTTTCCTATGACAATTAAGAGATCTTAAAGATCTGGTGAAATGTGAGAGACATTTGTGAGGCCTTACCCCATAATGATGCACCGTGCCATGGTCACCACTTTCAGCCCTGAGGAAGCTGGTCAGCTTTCTGTGTCAGAACTTGGGAGAGGCAGGATCAGGAGGGAGTGGGGGTTGGGAAGGTCGAGAGCTTGCCTCTGGTTTCAGTCATAAGGTATGAAGAATCCAATGAAGATGAACTCTTTACATGGAGTGTTTGTGTACATTACTAACTGGCTGCAGTGATGATTGTTTCCTAAAAATTATGGGGTCAGACTCGGTACGAAAAACTCACTTCTAAATTTTCAGGGGGTCACAAAAATATCTAGGGGGTCACCATTAATAACTGCTAGAAAATGTAGTGAAAACACACACACACGCGCACACACACATACACACACACACACACACACACACACACACACACACACACACAAGCGTGCTCTCACTGGCTCACACACATAAATGCACAGAGAAAGAGATAGAAATACATTAGAAAAGAGGTGTTTATAATACAGATAGAAATACATTAGAAAAGAAGTGTTTATAATATAAAGTTAATAAAACATTCTAGACAGTGCTAAATATTATCTATTCATATTCGTGTTCCTATGCTTTTAAAGTGTTATCAACTAACATGAGTAAATGTGAGCACCAACACTATCAGGATTTTAACAGTGAAACTCGATTTCATAACAGAATTTCCACTACTCGAGCCATTTCCTTCAATGTTGAAAGATTTTATTGTATGACCAAATTCCACTCGCCATGCAATGATCATCAGAAGCCCGGTGGAACCTACGACAAAACTAGACTGGCCATTCTTGCTCCGTGAGCAACACATTCGTACATCCAGAACGGAGCAATTTTAATTATCCGAAATGGTCATGTTGCATCTAGATCGCTGGACTTTTGTTCCAATCTCTGGTTTATCACCCGTGAGCCACAGCTGAACTATCGAATTTTGATTCTTGAAAAGCCGAAATTCTTCCGGTTTTCCATGCTTTTCCCACTTAGCTTGAATTACGTGATCCTGTGGTCCAGTCATAGACTGGATAGGTCTAGTCTGTTTTGACAACTCTTGTTGGTTTTCAGTAGAGAAGTGTTCTCAAGCGGAAGTGTTCATCGATTCAGAACGTTCTGAAATGTTGAGGAAATTTCGTTTTTAACTTCGATCATGGCGGATAAGACAAAAGTTCTTTTACGTGATGCGCTGCTCAGAGTTGTAATGCGTACAGGAGAAAATCAGGGCATCACGGTAAATTTTGGTACATTTTTGTGACGCACTGGCCTGAATTCAAATGCGTCAGATGGGTAGTTTATGTGTCAGAGATGGACATTTGTGTGAAAGAATTATCACTGGGCTGACTAAGAGGTTTCTATGTTTGAGGGGGAAAAAAAATGTATGTGTATTTAATTGATAGATAGATAGGAAGATAGATAGATAGATCTGTATCTGTATCTCTCTACCTCTACATAAATATATGGATAGATAGACATCGATAGATAGTTATGTATGTGTATATATAGTTATGTATGTGTATATACCCTGCATAGACTCACAGCCGATTATCACGACCTGAGGAGACGTCTGGAAAGAAATATGTTACGCAGTCTTATTCCTTTCATGACTCTGATGTACATGATTTCAAAGAGTACTCTACCCCCATTTCTACCTGATCTGAAACATGACCTCTGCTCCTTTTGGCTGCGCGTCATGATGTGCAGCTGTTCGAAGAAAGACCCATCTGGTCGCGCGCTGCCCTCGTCTACCGCCTGCGCCACAAGCCCAAGGCCCTCAACCACCTGAAGGACGTGCTGCCCTCGATAGCCTACTTCTCCCTGACTGGGCCCTGGCGCACCTTCTGGGTGAAGATGGGGTACGACCCTCGCGAGGATCCTTCCGCCAAGAAGTTCCAGGGCGTGGACTTTCGCCGTCAGAGTATGTGTGAGAGGGTGGGAGCAAGATCAGAGTTTGTGAGGGAGGATGGGTTGCAGAGTGTGTGTGGAAGACTGGGAGGAGAGGTTAGAGTGTATGTGTGTGGATGGAAACGTCACGCATGAAATTCCTACGACCTTGGTGTTGTTGAACTCTGGGCTGACGTTCGGTATGCAGCCCAGGGTAACTGTTGAAAGGAGCCACAAGGAAAGAAGACATGGGGACAGGAACGGGAAGGATCTGTGGGGAGGGAAGAGAAAAAATCTGTTTAGATTGTAAAGGAAAGGATATGTTGGGATGGGAAAGGAAACGATATTTCGAGATGGGAAAGGAAAGGATATTTTGGGACAGGAACAGAAAGGATATTTTGGGACAGGAAAGGACAGGATATATTGGGACAGGAAAGGAAAGGATATTTTGGGAGGGAAAAGAAAGGATATTTTGGGACAGGAAAGGAAAGGATATTGGGACAGGAAAGGAAAGGATATTTCGGGACAGGAAAAGAAAGGATATTTTGGGACAGGAACAGAAAGGATATTTTGGGACAGGAATGGAAAGGATATATTGGGACAGGAAAGGAAAGGATATTTTGGGACGGGAAAAGAAAGGATATTTTGGGACAGGAACAGAAAGGATATTTTGGGACAGGAATGGAAAGGATATATTGGGACAGGAAAGGAAAGGATATTTTGGGACGGGAAAAGAAAGGATATTTTGGGACAGGAAAGGAAAGGACATGTGGGGATGGGAAGGGAAAGGGTCTGTGGGCAGGGGAAGGGAAAGGGTCTGTGGGGAGGGGAAGGGAAAGGGTCTGTGGGGAGGGGAAGGAGGAGGGTCCATAGAGATCGAAAGGAAAAAAAATGGTCTGTAACGATACAAAGGAAAAAGACCTCTGTGTGTCGCAAGGAAGTCGATCATTTTTATGGCCAGGGGAAGGATCTGTGGGGATGTCAAGGGGAAGGATCTATGGGGATGTAAAGGAGAAAGATCTCTTTGCAGAACAAGGGGAAGGATCTATGGAGGCCACTTGAGGAACAGTTGGGGTGTGGTGGGGGGGGGGGGGGGGGGGGAGGAATGGCAGTAGAAAGAGTAAGAGGAGATAGCAAGGAGTCAGATCTGGGGGGTGGCAAGACGAAGAGTCTTCAGAGAAGTTATGGCAAAGGAGCTGTGAGGATGGCAAGGAGGAGGATCTGTGGTGATCAGGGGAAGGACCAGGGGAGATGCTAAGGGGTCGGATCTGTGAAGGTGGCATGGGTAAGGATCTATAGTGACGATTGGGGAAGGGGGGGGGGGGGGGATACATATATCATTTTATCATTTAGGTAATGTGGTCATGTCCATGTTGTCAAATGTGTGCAAGTGGATCATATTGTGCATGTGTGCCATTTTGATGGAGAGTTCCTTGGTGTGTTATTTGACTGGAGATTCAGTTTTGTGTCTCTACTTTCAAACAACAATCAGAATCTTACATGTCTTCTTGCACCCCACCTCTTGCCTCCTTTTTTTCATTTGTTTGTTTGTTAAAAAAAAAAAAGTTTTACCTTATTTTTACTTTGCTTTTCAGGTTTTTGAAAAAATGTCCATTTTATGAAAAAAATGTCTTCCTTCTTTTATTCCTTCTTTGTTCATCCTTCCCCTCTCTCATCTCCTACCTATTTTTTTAAAAAGACTTACACAGGACCGGGTCCCAGACTGAGTGCAACCTAGCAACAGATTTTTGCTGCTAAGATGGTCTTCCTTTGAGGACTTTTTTTGTTTTTTGCTACTCTGGAACATTTTCCAATTTGACTTCACACTAAATGTGTCATCTGATATACCTGTTGGCTGCATGCAAGATGGCTTTGGCTGTCCTGATGTAATAATGCTTGTCATGGGCTTACCATAGAAATAGTGTGTTGACAATGGTCCTATCCAGAAAAGGGGCATGTTTATGCCATGAATAAACATGGTTTCAGTATTATATGGAGGTGTCCGGCTGACTGCCATATTAAGCCAGTGAGTGTAGAAGTGTGAAAAAAATGGCGGTTGGCTGGTGAGCAAGCTAGGCCAATCCATGTCATGCTAGTGAAGATGATGGGATAGAAATTGTATTGATTTTGTAAGATGAGATTTGCACAGCAGAAGGTCTAAGATTTATCAAAAGGAATTTGTACGTGAATGTTTGTTGGATAAGGACAGTAAGGTTTCAAATTTCTGAGCAGGCAGTTTTGACATTCAGAGGTCTAGACAAGAAAATCGAGCTGGCCCTAAGGCAAAGGAAATCAATCGTAAAGTGTTCATCTCATAGCTTTTTAAACATGCTTCAACAGATGGCTTACCCAGTCACTGTTTCATTAAAACAAGCTTTCGCAGTGTAAACGAAAGTATGGAGAAGGTTTACCTCCCCCAGAGAGGTTTCGTTTTTACCTGTGTTTGTTTGCGTGTACGTTGGCAAGATTATGTGATGACTCTGCGACCAGATTTGACAAAACACCACAGGAGGATCAAATGTAACCCAAAAGACGAAGCGTTTAAACTTCAGTGTGGATCTGGGCTGTGGCTTGGGATCAAAAGGAGGATCCTGTTCCCATTCCTCAAAATTATTTCAGATTTTTTCACAGAACATGAACAATGTGAGGTTTTTGTTTACGAATTGATTGCCATATGTGAAGTAAAATATTTTAATGGAATATTGAGTATTTGTTGTTACATTGGTATGACATTTCGTGGTTTCAGCATTTCATTACAAGAATATCCATGGGAAGCAACTTTTTCAGTCCATATCTACAGTTACATCCCCTGGCAAAAGAATAATTTTTGTGGTTGAGATCTGCTCCCTTGTGAAGGAAGAAAATGCTCTTGTTATCAATTTTACATTCAGCATCTTATTACCAAAAATGAGCATGGGAAGTAACTTTTTCAGGCCTCGCCTACAATTACTTCCCCTGAGAAAAAAAAACAATTTTTGTGGTGGAGATCTGCACCCTTCACGTGTTTTTTTAGTTTGAAAATTTTATCTAAATTCAGCGTAAGCTTTCTGGCAGAGGGCCTAAGAACAAAGTGTTGTTTTTCTGGCAGTCAGCCGGTTAGATTTAACCCTTCCCGTTTTAAGATCGGTGTCAGGAGGAATTTGAAGAGAAGTTCCACTGCAAGTTGAAAGACTTCAAGCGTACAGGCAGTAATATCCTTTGCAGGGGGCCCAGGGGAAATGCCCAAGGTGCTGGGAGTGGGGAAGAAGAAAGACTACTTCCGGAAGAAGGAGATGGCATCAGAGATCGACCTCACTTTGCTGAAAGAGGCGGAAAATCCAGATGTGGAAGACAGTAAAACGGTGTGTGGTTTGTCGTTGCTTTGACGGTTTATGGTCATTGACTTGTTTGTATATCTGTCTATTTATTTATTACGTGCTTGTTATCCTTCATGCAAGTGACACATCATGATAGTGGTTTTTGTTCTGTCTGTGTTTCTGTCCTGTCTGTGTTTCTGTCTGTTCTTCTTCAGCGTTCCAGTATCTGGTAGCGTGTGAACTCGTTTTACCCTGTTGGGATACTCACACTATACTCAAGTGTATAGTCAGTTCACTCCGACTTCGTTGAGTGCTGAAATTGGTGGGAAGAGGTTGTGGAAAAAGATAGATAAAAGATATTGTAGACAGAGAGGACAGTAGACGACAGTACAGCAAAGGAGGAGACAGAGTTACTGAGAGCGAAAGGAAAAGGGGACGTTACTAGCACAGAATGTCCAGAAGGAGGGGGAACTATTTGTACAAAAGACCGCCCGGTATCCCCACAGAGGGTGTCAGTCTGTGTTTTGGTCCTGTCTGTTTTTCTGTCCTGTACGTGTGCTTGTCTGTGTATCTGTGTGCGTTTCTTTTCTGTGCGTTTGTCCTGACCATGTTTTTTTCTGTCCTGTCCATGCGTTTCTGCCTCCAGATGTGTCTGTGTCTCTGTGTTTCTGTCCGGTGTGTCTGTGTGTATTTCTAGGCCCTCGTTATCGCATCCCTGGCACTTGCAATCCACAGAGAGCGGACAAAGTCAGGTTGTCATGTGGCACCCCGCCAGAGTAGACGCTGTACTGCTGCGGTGTCACTTTGGTCGTGGTCAGTGGTGCCTGTTCTTATATAGTAAATGTTCCTGCTGACGACAATAATTGCTTCATCACAGAGCCAGTGTGAGTGAGGTTCTCCCACCGCAAGGCACCACCATGTCCATCCAGTGTTAGTCTCCAAGAACTTACCAACACAGGTGACCTTGACAGGAGCTCACCATGGTCACTGGCATGGAGAGGCAGTGAAAGCCAAGATCACCGTGAGGGCAGGGATTGAAGGCTGAAGACAGAATTTGAGACTTTTGGTCTGCTGATCGATTGGGATGATGACGATGATGCTATGCTGATCGATTGGGATGATGACGATGATGCTATGAACTTCCGTTCTGGTCTTACACTACATGACAAGGCTGTGTACTCTGTACACTAACTTTCATAATATATCCTGGCATCAGCCAGGCCTGGGAAATGGAGACACCTGCAGTGTTGGCCCAAAAATTTGTGCTACGCTCTCAGAAATGTATTCATTAAGTGGATGAAATTCAACTATGTGGTATCTGTCTTCCCAACGTGGATAGGGGCGGGTTGGGGCTGAAAAATGCCACAAACATATGATTGATTGGAATCAAACCCACAACCTCCCAGCCTGGACTTGGCGGTGGTAACCACTTCACCGTGTTGGCTGGGCTGGTTGTTTTCGTTAACGGTGGTGTGTTTTTTGCTTCCAGCCCAAGTTGAGGGACTTTGAGTTCCACGCTGATGTCCTGCCACCGTATCGTCAGATGGTGTACATGGTCTGCGACATCTTCGATGCTGAGGTTCAAGCTTTACTGTCGAAAAATGATGGCAAGGTGTGAAACAACGTTTGTGTTTATTGCAGAATGTTTGACTTTGAAAGATGTTGGACTTCAGTGATGGTAGATTGTAAAAGTGTAATTTGACTAGGGGGGTGTTAGAGTTATGCTTAATTCTCTACCGTGGGAAAAAGTCAACATTTTCAAAGAAAAGTAAAGAAAAAAAATTAGTATTCTGTGACAATTTCATGCAGTAACATGACAAAGCGTTGGGTATTTCATTTATTTATTCTGTAACAACTCCATACAATGATATGAAAAAGCGTTAGGTATTTCGTTTATTCATTCATGTATTTAAAGTTTTTTGAACAGCCAAGCTGACAAATATGAACCTCTTCCACCCCCACCCCCCCTACCCCCAAGAAATACCCTCCCAAAATTGTTACACTTATCATAGGCTCACCTTCAGTTTTCAAAGCACAGCTAAAGACTGATCATTTCAGCCAAGCATTTTGAACAAGGCCTTTCCCCACATTGTGTGCATACATTGGTTTCTGTAGTGAGATAGCTGTTATGTGTGATGAATGAGAGTTTGAATGGTGAAAGAGAGAGCAACGAGAAGTTCTCAACTAGAACTGAGCTGTACAAATACTATTTATTATTATTATTATTACTAGTAATAGTAGTAGTAGTAGTAATATCATTATTATTATTATGTACACGAACACTTGCACACACACACACACTTACACACATGCAGATGTATTTACAGAGCACATAGTTTGATTGTCATGTGGTATTTGAGTTGGGTGAGGTGTGTTCCACTACAGGAGAAGAAATGCGATGAACGGAATGGGTGGTGCGTGAACAACTTCACCGACCGCTGTCGCAGCGTCATGAACAGCCATGTCAGGAAGCTCTGCCCCTATCCACTCCCCATCATCAACAAATGTCAGTGCCATCTCTCTTTTGTTTGCTTGTTTGTTTATCACCAACATTGTCAGTAGGATGTCTCATTTGTTTGTTTGTTTGTTATCACCAACATTGTCAGTAGGATGTCTCATTTGTTTGTTTGTTTGTTATCACCAGCATTGTCAGTAGGATGTCTCGTTTGTTTGTTTTTTTGTTACCACCAACATTTTCAGTAGGATGTCTCATTTGTTTGTTTGTTTGTTATCACCAGCATTGTCAGTAGGATGTCTCATTTGTTTGTTTGTTTGTTATCACCAGCATTGTCAGTAG
The DNA here is from genome assembly GCA_033310375.1 of Conus canariensis. Lineage (NCBI taxonomy): Eukaryota > Metazoa > Mollusca > Gastropoda > Neogastropoda > Conidae > Conus > Conus canariensis. The sequence goes on along the minus strand of CM065735.1, from coordinate 53,643,419 downwards.
CATCTCTCTTTTGTTCGTTTGTTTGTTATCACCAGCATTGTCAGTAGGATGTCTCATTTGTTTGTTTGTTTGTTATCACCAGCATTGTCAGTAGCAT
>CM065735.1:53620822-53638322 GCA_033310375.1 Conus canariensis | reverse complement strand
TGAAAAAGGACAACATCGTGTTTGGTGTTTGAAAACGAACAAAACTGGTGTAGCGTTTTGCCGTGTGTGCAACTCGGACCTGAAGTTTGGATCCAATGGAAAATCTCAGCTAGCAAAGCATGCCAGAAGTCCGGACCATATTAAAAGCATGAAGGTAAGAATTTCAGTAAAATCTTTTTCATCAGCCCTCCATGCCCCCTCCCCCCTCCCCCCTAGTGACACGCACACACGCACGCACACACACAAAGATGAATTAAGGCAAAGAGAGAGAGAGAGAGACATAATAGTATGAAAAAATATTTAAAGAAGGAAAAAAAACATAAAAGAAAAATAAATATGAGGGTTAGTTTTCTGGAAAAAGAATGGGGAAAACTACTAAAGGTTCTATTTCTTCTGTGTAATAAAATGGGTTAGTTTTGGAAGTACAGTGGAAACTCTCTATTAAGACCTTAGAAAATGCACAGATTTGTGATCTTGATACCCTTACTGCCCATCTATGTCCAAGGCACCAACCAAGCTGGTTTTTTGGGGTAAGTTTTTTTCTCTCTTTTTTTTTAAAATTTAAAATGATGGCTTTTGGCGTCATATACTATACCATGTCAGACCATAGCATTATACGGCAGTTAGTCAGCTCTGCCAGGCCGAAATTCTTTGTGGCTAATGCAGTAATAAGACAAGTCACGTGACGCCCATCCTACTTCCGTAGGAAGAAGCCGGTGGCCGCTTCCTGTACCTCATTCTTCTTCGGCCTGCTGTCCAAGCAAGATAAGTCTTTTGCTCTGTCTCGCCTTTACTTTGCCGTTTGTGTAAAGATTGCCTGTGTTTGCTTCTTTACTTGTTTTGTTGTGGCTTACGCGCCTAACTTTTATACCCTTGCTGTTTAGGCTTTGGTTTGGCGTGTTTCATTTATTTACTCCTCGTGTTAGTGTGTTCATTTCACTACTCTTGCGACCTTGTTTTCCGTGCCTATCGCAATTTCGGCACTTCGTCGCCGGTCTACTGAGTCGTTCCTCCTTGGAACTCATCCCTCCATCCAGCCCTGATCGGCTCCCTGCCGGCGATCTCTTCTCTCGCTTCGCTCATTTATTCGAACATCGTGACTCGACGAATTTTCTCGTCGCTCACTCGGCCTCCATTCCCCTCGCTGGTCTCCCCGCCATTTTGTTTTCCGGCGTGTGTGTTACGATCGAGTTTTTCCTCGATCTATCAGTACTTTCGTACCGGCGTGTGTTGTACGATCGAGTTTTTCCTCAATCTAACAGTACTTTCGTACTGTTCCCTTGGTAATTCGATCGTCGTTTCGCTCGATCGAATCCTTATTGTTTTTGCCGGTCGTCACCGCCATTTTGGTTTTACCGGCGTGTGTTGTACGATCGAGTTTCTCCTCGACTTAACAGTACTGTTCGTACTGTTCCCTTGGTTATTCGATCGTCGCTTCGCTCGATCGAACCCTTATTGTTTTTATTACCAGTGCCTCTCACAAGGTCGATTGAGCTCTTCTCTATCCCTCGATCCACTGTTTTGTCTCCTCTGTACGATCGTGTGTTCCGTGATTGTTCCCGCCACCAGTGCCCAACAGGGTGAAGGACACCAACGGGTCGAGTCGCTCCTCTGTTCGAGAGTCGCTCACTGCCCCGGAGGACCCGCGTGTCGATTCCTCGGGACAATCTGTTCGCACCTGTGATGAACGTACAGCCGGTGTGGAGGACGGTTCCACGTAGGGGACGCGCGACTATCGTTATGATACCTCCTCTACCCGACCGGCGGACGCACTATCGTTGTGCCCGAAGGCGAGCAAGCATGTGGCCGTTATTTCAAAAAGTTGTTTTTCGTTTAAACCCAAAAAATCCCCTCAAAGGACCAGCCCGTCCCAAAAGATCTCATTCACTTTCGTCTCCTTCACCTGCCACCTCGCCTCGCCTTCAGTCGCACACGGAGACCTCTTACTATCATGCTGCGTCTCGCGACCCTCAGCCCCTGGGGAACCTTGCCGAGACGCAGACCAGCATGGGTGACGACTCGCGGTCGGAATCACCACCCGTCACCCGACCACATGAGCCTCGTGACGTCAGCCTTTCCCCCACTAACGTCACGCAGCCTCATCACGCTCTCCCCAACTGTGTCCGAGTGCAGCCACCACCCGGACACGAGGAGCGTTAACACTCCAGTGGAGGAGTTATGGCCAGGCTTTTGGTGGGACCCCCCCCCCCCCCCCCCCCCCGACTATAACTCCGGGTCTTGGCCGCAGGCATCGACGAGGTCGGATCTGCGCCCTGACCCCCGACGGTCGACCCACCCCGATCGACTGTCGCATTTTCCCCTAGGGGTACAGGACGTTGGGGAGCGGACTTATTCCGCTCCCCATTTGGGCAACGTCCGCGGTCCCGTTCCTCCGGGGGGAGGATCGACCAGCGGGACCACGGGTAACCTGCCCATCCTTGAGGTGGACACGTCACCGCAGCCATCCCAGTCTGCATTTTTGCGACCAGGGGGCTCGGCTACCATGCCACCCACCGTCCCCCCTGCCACGCAGGGGGCCGGCACGGATCGCACTGGGGAGTTGCAGAAGGCAGTGCACTCCCCAGGGCAGGTACGAGAGACCACGCTCTCTCGCTACCCCACCCCTAGTGCCTCAGGTTACCCAGGTCCCCGAGGAAACCCTGCCCCAGGGCCGCCACAGCCCTCCGTACTCCCCGCGGACCGGTGGCTCTATGCCCCCGAGAGGGACCAGTGGCTTAGAAGCGGCACCCAATGTGACTCCTTCTATGGTCGAATGTGGCATCCAGCCTTCTCGAGCTGGCTCGACCTGGGTCCTCCTCCCTCTCGGGCGCTGTCCGATCGGCGCTCCCCCACTAGTCTGCCCGCCGATTATGGAGCCACCAGGGAGCCGCCCTCGCATCCTCCTACTACCCAGCTAGGGCGGGACTCCCATGCACCCCTGCCGTTGCCTCCTGAAGATGGATCTGAGTATCCTCTTCTGGAACACTTGGCCCCAAAGTCTGAGGACGGGGTAGAGGACTTCCTACCCCAGTCTGGCAACATTCCATCGTCGTTCGGTGGCGACCAGAACTTGCTGTTAGGGAACCCCACCCTCTGACAAGCTTCTTTCTTTGTCCAGTACGCCGCCCCCCCCCCCCCCCCCCCCCCCCCCCCAGTGATCTCGGCCAAAGATCGTCGCCCCTCAGACCCTCACCTCCTTGTGGGTCAGATCGGCAACCTTTTCCAGGGGTGCACAGGCCGTTCCTCCGCCGGGGATTGTTTTCCCCTCGGCCCCTAACGCGGTCCCAGTAGGATGCTCCTCAAGGACCCACGGCAGGGCCCCCACGTCTCCTCGCTCTTCTCCGCCAACCCAGTCACCAGAGACATTTCCATTTCCCCCGCTGACTGCCGGCTTACCCTCAACCTGCCCCCCTACCTCCACCACCGTTTCTATTAAGAACCTGATGGAGTGGGACAGGATTGCTAGGACGGGTATCCTTCACACCTCTGCGGGGCATGTCTTCCTTGACATGCTCCTGCAGCGAGCGGAGGAGCTCTGTCACAGGAGGATGGCACTGTCTCTGTGTCCTCAGACTAACAACTCTGAGTCACACCTCGAGACAGACTCTCGCTGGTTTGTCGACCCCCTGATGCGCTTTCTTATTAACAAGATGGCACATCACCTTCGGCTGCGGCGGACAGCGCAGCCAGGAGTCACTACAACTGCCTACTGGCTGTGAGAGGTGCTGTGTTGTCACAGTCCAATCTCTCCCCGGCGCTCAAGGCGGCCTTGCAGTGCATCCCGGGGCAGGAGCAGTCGCCCTTCGGCGACTATTCAACTGAGTCATCACCCAAGCAGTCGAGGAACGCACGTCTTTGTGGTCAGGCCCCCTCTCCAGCCTCGCCCTGCTGGACCATCCTTTCGTCCGCCCAACCCTTCTCCAGACCCCAGCCTTACCCCAAACAGGCACCTTCTCGCACTGCATGGCCCGCCAGGTGCCCTAGTATCGCCTCTAGGTCGAAACCGAACCCCCCCCCCCCCCCCCCCTCCCCAGCAGAATTTTCGGTGCAGCCAGCAGACACGGCCTCGGAGGTGACTGGCAGACTCACCTACGGGGGAGTGGGAACTGGCAGAAACCTCGGCCCCTCGGCCCCTCTGGCAGGCAGCCTATCCCGGCACGCCCACCAGTGGCTACGTATGGGCCTCATCCCAAGGATAGTGGCTGTGTTTCAGGAGTGGTTCCGCCTGCTGTAGGCACACGAACGCCCCCCCCCCCCCCCCCAGCCTCTCCACCACCCTCCCCCGTGAACCCCCTCCTGCCTAGGCGGAGGCACTTCGCCAGGAAGTCGAGGAACTCCAACCAGTCGAAGAACGCAAGCAGGCAGCGTTTTTGCGGCCTGCCATCGCCACGCCCTGCTAGGCCCCCATTGCGTTCCTTCCCCGCCTTCTCCAGGCCCAAACCCTATCCCCTGGGGGAGTCGCCAAAAGGGGGACTCCATCCTTATACACCCATCTCACAGACGATACCTACGTCTCGTCTGGCAAGATCGGGGTTCCAGAAAATCTCCTAATCAGTCTGTACTTAATAATAATAATGTATAATACTTATATAGCGCATTTCTTGTTGTACAACTCAATGCGCTTACATCCACCATTTGCACTTATTCATACAATATTCATGCACACAGCAAAAAGAAAATACACAATGGCAGACGCACCTACATGCATAAACTGCCTCACCGAACTAGTTGTGGAGGAATTTAGGAGAGATCTAGTCATCTACAGAAGAGAATAGGCTTTTTTTGAAGAGGTAAGTTTTGAGCTGAGATTTAAAAGAAGAAAGAGTAGGCTGATTACGAAGGTCTTCAGGGAGGGAGTTCCAAATAGAAGATGCTCTAAAACTGAAGGCTCTTTCGCCAACATATTTCAGGGAACGCTTAGGGATTTTCAAAAGTTTTTGTGAAGAAGAGCGAAGGGTACGAGAGCTTTGGTAGGTGCAGAGAGAAGAAGAGAGATAGTGAGGAAGAGATTCATTGAAGTGGTGGAAAGCAGAACTGCCAGTTTAAATTGCCACCGATACTGTATGGGAAGCCAGTGCAGTTCGATCAGCATGGGAGTGATGTGCTCACATCTCCTCCTCTTCAAAACAAGTCGTGCAGCGCTATTTTGTAGCTCTCTGCAGCCGAGCAATCTGTTCTGCGGGAAGCCCAGCATAAACAGAGTTGCAGTAGTCCAATCTTGACATCACCGTGGCACAGACTAGCCTGACAGCTACTTCCCTGGATATAAAGCGTCGGATGGAAGCAATACGTCTCAGCTCTAAAAAGGATGAGCGACAGACTACAGATATTTGATTCTGCATGGTCAGACACGGATCAATGGTAACACCAAGGTATTTGACAGAGTTATTGAAAGGCAATTCAGTACCATCAAGAACCATTGACTCTGACTCAACGACTCAACTTACACTGAAGTCTGCTCGCAATGGGTTCCATCAAACGGCCCTAGCCTAGCAGACGACGTTCGCCTTGAAGTTTTGATTTTTCTCAAGGTCTCGTCCTAGTTTTCCATAATCTCGTTTCGCGTGAAGACGCGATACTTACATCCGCCATTTTCCCGTCGGTGCTCAGACAATCGACATGTCAGGAAAGTGTGCATTTCAGGATCCTGGGTCAGGTAAGCAGTACAAGGACTGCCAGGTTGCTAAGGATTCCCAAAACTCCATTAGGCTGTATGTTCTGTGTGCGAATTTTCGCTCCATTTGGCGTCTATGGGCGAAAGCGTCCTCAATAACCACACACTCATGCTGACTGATGGCCAAATAGCGCATGGCTCAGTATCCTAAATACACGCGCGTTCGTGTACTTGTCTCTCCAAGCGAACAAGTAGGGAGAGTGGCACTAGTTCCACCTCCTCCACTCCCTATCTCGCATCGACTTGTTCTCCTACTCACGGACAACACCTCGGTGTCTTGCTAGCGCAACAAGGGGAGGGGAGGGGGGGGGGGGGCTCCATCAGCCTCTCCCTCCAGACAGAGGCTCTCCTCCACTGGTGTCACGCGCATGGAATCACCTTCCGCGCGAGACACATAGTGGGGACGCACAACATCCTGGCAGACTCTCTCAGCCGCTCCAGGTCCTCCCTCCACACGGAATGGACCCTCAGCTGGCTCTCTAACCTTGGTGTGGGAACATTGGTTCAGACCCATGGTCGACCTGTTTGCCACCCGATTCAATCATCGTCTACCAGTGTATGATACGCCCCCGCCCCCTCCCCCCCTCCATTCTCATAACCCCATGGTGGCCACTCAGTCCTGGTTTCCGGACCTCAAGTCCCTCTCCCATGTACCCCCTTTAGTTGTACTCCCGGTGGGACATGCTCAGGCAACCCCGCTCGGGTCGCCAACCCCCGGATGCTCCGCCTCCTCGCCTGGCCTCTGTGCCAGCCCGACTGCTAGCACCTGCCTCTACCTCCAGGACAGGCAGGTCCCAGTCTGTCCTAAACATTCTCTCGGGGGCGGGGGCCTCGCAGGACCTCCGGGACCTAGCGACGGCCTCTCGCAGGGCAAGTTCAGAGTCTCTCTACTACTACCCATGGGAGAATTGGGTCTCCTTGCTCAGAAAACTCTGTTCCATGATCCCCCTTCCAATATCCAGGTAGGAGATTTCCTAGCCCACCTTTCCCTCCCTTCTCCCCGCCCTGGCTTCGGCCAGAAGGCGAAGCGAGATCCACGCCCTCAGCGGGAACCCCAGAGACATTGTCTCCGCAGGGACGGCTTTGTCTCCCTTAAGTTCCTCCCCGAATTCATAGCTAGAAATCAGGAACCAGGCTGTCCCTCCACCTACATCGTCATCCGCTCGCTGGCGGATATCCTAGGTGGGGAGAGTGGGGGAGACATGGATCTGTGCCCTTCCAGGTGTCTGAGACACTACTGGGAACGTTCACGCCCCAGGCGCACTTCCCAGAGACGTCTCCTTATCTCTAGCAATGCCAACAATAAGAAGACATCTCGGCTGGCACTATCTCTAGGTGGCTTTCCTAGACAGGTAGATCTGCCTATGCCCAGGCGTCCAAGGATCTCCCCCTCCATATCCCCTCGGGCCCATGAGGTCAGAGCCCTGGCCACTCCGCAGTGTTCCAGCACTCTGTCCCCTTGCACCATCTCTTAGAGGCAGCCTACTGGCGTTCGGAAAATCCCTTTATAAGCTTTGCTTTAAGGGACATCCGCATGACCAGGGCTGACGGTTCTGAAGGGATCTCCTTTGTGGCGGCTAATGCAGCCATATTGGTTAACCCCAAGAACCACTAGGGCACTCGCCCTCCTCCGATTCAGATAAATTCTGCTGTGGTCTGACATGGTATAGTATATGACGCCAAAATGGGGAGTTTTTATTATACTCCCTGTTTGGCTAGTATACTTACCATGTCAGACTCTAACGCCCGCCCTTACCTTGCGCGCAGGCCTCAATGAATGAGGTACAGGAAGCGGCCACCGGCTTCTTCCTACGGCGGAAGTAGGGTGGGCATCATGTGACTGTCTTATTACTGCATTAGCCACAAAGAATTTCAGCCTGGCAGAGCTGACTAACAGCCATATAATGCTATGGTCTGACATGGTAAGTATACTAGCCAAACAGGGAGTATAATAAAAACTCCCCATTTTGTTCACATATAAGCAATAAATATGTGTTTCAAACAAGGCCTCAGTTCCAAATTTCCTTTCACCAGAGGCCACGAAAACTGTCTGAATTTTTCAAAAAATCAATTTCGGCCGGGGGGCTGGAACGCTTTTCAGCTGCCTCTGACCTTTGCCTCATGGATTCTGGTCCTCATCTCACCTGAAATCCTGAGCTGTTTCATAAGATCATAGGCTGATGAGCCTACAAGTCCCCTTGCTCCAACTTCTATGCTGAGAACCTGGGCCCGGAAGCTGGATTCCCTTGAACTGCTTGCTAGACTGGCATACTTCTTAAGTCTTGTAGAGGTGCGCTTGCTCCATTCTGCTTTTGCATGGCACAGTGAGTTTGATCGGAATTGTTTGGTTTGATGAACCTGAGTGGAGAACAATTTTGGAAGGTCTGCTGTGCATTGCCAGTCATCTGCTCCATCCAGTTAAACCCCGCTTCCACGCTCTTGATATCACAGCTGTTCCAGACCATGATTAGTGGCCTCCTGCCAGATCAGATGGCTCTGCCTGTCTTTTCTGCATGGTTTCTGACATTTGTCCGAGAAGAATGCAGATCAGTCGCCGACTTCGTTTGTTCATGACAGGAGGTCATAGGGGTCGTGTGAGGGATGCTGGGACAGTCAACCACCCTCTGTTCTTCATTATGTGCCGCCAGGTAGAGGGGCTGTAACCAGTCCAGTTCTTTACTTGTTATCTAGCATTTCTTCGCTCAGCTTCTGTCAAATCCTGGTGTCTTTCAGGTCAGGATTTCCGTCAAATCCTGCTGTCTTTCAGGTCAGGACTTCTGTCAAATCCTGCTATCTTTCAGGTCAGGACTGTTTCAGGTCCTGATGTGTTTCAGGTCAAGGCATCTTCAAGGTCTAAACCTCGTTCAGATCCTGGTGTCCTTCAGGTGTTTGCCTCTTTCAGGTCCTGGCCTCTTCCATGTCCAGGACTCTCTCAGGGCCTGGCATCTTTCGGATCCCGAGTTCTTTCAATCCATGTTCCGTCATCACCGTGACCACTAATAAACCTTATTCATGGTGGTGGTGTGGTAAAGAAGAATAGTGCAGAGGCCTGCGGTGCACAATGTTCAAAACTGTGTCACCATTTTTTTTTTATTTTTTATTGAATATGCCAGTAGCATAAAGTATACTCAAAAACTGAACTTTTGATAAACGGTGCAAAGTGTGCTAAAGAAACCTATCCTGTAGTAAAGGGCGGAAAATCTGGTTTGAAATTAAACCTGCGATAAACAGGGTGCAGACTGTAAATTATAACGTGTAATAAATGATGCAAAGTGTGCTTTAAAGCTAAACTTGCCATAAAGGCAGCCGAGAATGAAAGATTGCCCTAAAGCTAACCTGTAACAAATAGTGCAGAGGATACTCTGAACTTCAGCTGCATAGTAAACGGCGCAAAGTTTGCTCCAGAACTGAACCTGTAAGAAGTGGTGCTTTGAATGCTTAAAATAAAAGTCTTCAATACATGGGCTGCAAAGCATCTTCTGAAATTAGACTTGTAATAAATTATTAAAATCAGTCACTAACAGTAAACCTAGCATAAATGGTGCAAAGAGCACGAAAACGTGCGCAAATGCGAACCTTGCAATGAACTAATGTCTCAGCTGCTGTGATTGCAACATCCTCACCAATGCCTGTGCGTGTACGCACTCTCTCTCACGCACGCACGCATGTGCGTGCGCACACACATGCATGCACACACACACACGCAATCTCAAACATACAAAGAATAACAAAGCACACCCTGTAAACTGTCCAATTTATAATGTCAAATAATCTGATATTCCAAGAAATAACATGAGAACAATTATCAGGGCTCCCCAGATTTTGTTTCACTGCGTGTAGACTTCCAAGAATCCCACATTTCTTTGGGGCCCTGATGGGTTTTCTCTGGGTCTGTGGGATCCTTTCTTTTATATATATATATATAATATCAAACCTGCTGTTACGATATTACATGGCTGTGGAACACACGCGTTACAGTATGACAGATCCCTGGGATCCTGGTGTCACACGATTACAGGGCTCTTGGACTTGGTGTTCAATGTCAGGGATCCCGGTGTTAAATATTACAGGGCCCAAGGACTTAGTGTTCAATGTCAGGGATCCTGGTGTTACAATATTACAGGGCCCAAGGACTTGGTGTTCAATGTCAGGGATCCTGGTGTTACAATATTACAGGGCCCATAGGACTTGGTGCTGAATGTCTGTGGTCCTGTACAGGCCTGGGGAATAAGCAGCTACAACATCAAGGGTGCCAAGATCAGAGTGGTTTGCAACATTTCTGGACACTGACCTCATCCAGAATGGAAGAGACAATGGAAGGTCAAGATGGGGGTACAGGAAAGGAAGGGGGGAAGAGGAGGGAGGCAGGCAGGAGTTGTAACTGAGTACATATCAGATGTACTACATTTCGTTGTACCAGATTCAAATTGCAAGAGAAGAGCATACAAAGGGCTACTTTTTTTCGGTATTTTTTTTTCACCATGCTAATTTTAAGGAGTGAAAAGAGAGCACAGAGGACTGGAAGGAAGGAAGGGATCCACATCTGTATTCCCGAAGGAAGTCAGTTAACCAGGACCAGATGGGGAATTCTACCAACTTCAGGGCAAAAGCGTAAGCTCTTCTTGAAGCTGTCAGAGGTGTTCTTGAAGCCATCAGGACTTGAAATATGTCCAAGCAAACAGCTCCTTCCTGTGTCCTACCCATATATTGAGAGTCCCAGCTCAACAGCCTGCAAAGGTCTGCTTCAACACAACATTGAGAGCTTCCCTGGCTCAATTTAAACCAGTCCCTTATACTAAACCCACACCATCCTGAAAAATGTGATCTTTTAGCACAGGGTGGAAAGTGATCTTTCAGCACATGAGTCTTGAAACTAAAAGATAGAATTGTTTGCTTTGCTAGATTTTGCAGTGGTTGACATCCCCTCTGCACCGCTAAGTAACTGGGACACAGAACACAGAATATCGTGACTCTTTATATCAGCTATTCTCCTTTCACTTGAAAAACGTGGACATGGGGAAACAACTCGGCGTTATTGTTTTTTTTCCAGAATGGGTCTGGCACTTGTTGCTGCTGTAGGTCAAGACAACATGAAACAATTCAAGGCTGTGCATTGGGTTACCTCAATATTTTCACAGCCACTGAGCATGGTGTGGTTTTGCAGACTCGCCCTGGACATATAGTTCCAGCCTGCTTCCTGCAAAGACCATGAATATTTTCAGAAGACAACAGACTAACAGTTCTTGAAAACTTCCCTTGCTTTTTAGCTGTACAGCTTTCACACACTCCCTCTGGAAACCTCTGCTTCGTCTTCTTCCTGTACCCTGGATGTAGAAATGCATTCTTTGGGGAGCCCTGATAATAAAGCAAAACGTTTCCAATTCGCATATATGCTCATATAAAGAACAAAAAGGCAATTTACAAGAGCATGAACAGTGTTCAACAAGAAGTAAAAACCTCTTTTAAAGGGAATACAAACCAAAGGTTGATAAATGATAATACGAGTACAGCAATCAGGTAAAGGGCCTCACAGACGACCAGAAAAATATCGTCCGCCACAGAGTGAGATTTTAAGTCCAGGCTTGCAGGCATCCACATGATGGCCGAGGCTTTGAGACACTCTGGCACTAGGGTCAGGGTTAAGTACTATTCCTGTTCAGGCTTCAGGGTGCATGGTTGGTGAACGTCTGATGTCTGATAAGTTGTGTTGTCATCAGTTGCTTTTCCCAGTTCCATGTATTGCTAGTCATTAATTTCTTCACTGATTTGGCTTTTTTTTCCACCGAGATATATGAACAGCTTTCTTCTGCAATTTTGTTTTTGCCAGTGATACAGAAAGCCATACAGTACACATAATTTCTGAATATTCTACAGAAACAACTCGGTGTACAGTAAGTAGAATGTGTCAGCACGCCGACTCCCATGATAGCTGTTCTGAAACGGTAGCTAAATAAAACCCACTTCCCTGCCACAATCAGCATTCTGGAGCCATGGTCATTTATCTCTTATGAAATATCCTGGGTGTTACATTCATAAAACCCATAACAAAACCTTTTCTTTCATTGTCAGCTCATTTTCTTTTCTGAAAAAGAAAATGTACCTCCACCTACATAAGTTCAGCATTTAATTTTGATTTTTTTTTTTTTTCAACAACATCCGTGACGTTCCCTAACAATCATCCCTAGCGAACAGGTGTTTGTTACTGGCCAAAGTCAATGGCCGCTGAAGGGTTTAAGATGGGAAAACACACTGGCTGTGGACAACTACTGGCTCTAAAGGCAGTCCAGGGTGGGGGGTTGGGGTGGGTGGGGGTGGGGGCAAATGTAATGTTAAGTCGTCACTTGCCGACACCTGTCTCAAAACCTGACCCCTGGCTGCAACACTTCTCATACCTGCAGCACAGTTCATGTGTATTATGAGCACTGGAAAAAAAAAGTGAAACATGAACACAACTTCCACACAAACTGAGAAAAAAAAACAACAGAAACTGAACAAGGACTCCACTACATTACAGAGTGGAGTTTGCATCATTTGCTAAACTTGCAACCCACAACAAAAAGGGGGAAAAAAGCAGGCAAACTACCATATTTCAAAATAGTTAAAAATGACAACAGATGTCAAAATCCAGACAAAAAGCATTGGAAATGAAAACTAAAGCAAAATAAAATAAAATGATATACAACCAAAAGACACACACAAATGTTCGCAATCCACACCAGCATATAATGGAAGTACAGGTCATACCTCCAATCATAAACTGTCCTCTATTGCTGGGCGTTCAACTGTTCCGATATGAAGACCACATCATCGTAATTTTCAAACATTAAGGCTGTTCTAGCGTTCACTGGTCTTGCTTCAATTTTCAAACAATCATACTAGCATTCAGTGCTATTTCCTCACTCTCTATCTTTCTATGACAGGTGCATCTAAAAGCTGGAACTCAAAAGCATGCTGTGCACAGCTGGAGGAACGAATATATTTCATTTTTGTTGGTTATTGCAGTTGTCTTTGTTTTCAACATTGCCATCATCGGACATAAGACAGTAAGTTTTGTTCTGACAATTCCCAGCCAAACGAAGGGGAAACCAAAATCTGCATAGAACATGGGTGTGTTGCAGAACACAGAACACAAAACCTACAAATGTGTACACATACTATATTTTTGGCCTGGTGCAACATCGTGAAACACAAGAGAGGGGGTATTTGGGGGAAGGGGGTGGAGGATGTGCTTCGACTGTTCTCGAGATGGACAGCAGATCCCATCCTGCGACAGTGGGACAGAGACAGTGTATGGAGGTGTCCATACCTGTTGCTATGCTGCTTACATCTGCCTGTGAGACAATGCATCACGACTGTCTGCACATATGAGAAAATCCTTTTAAAACATGCCAGCTTTTGAGTGTATGACACAATCTGTTTGACAGGTCTGCATACAGGATGGCATGTAGGATTATCTGAACTCCTGAAATTCTCTAATCCCTTAAAAAAGAGATGACTGTAATTTCAAAGTGAGGAGCAAAAACAGGTTGCAACACTTTTTCCTTTGCTGCCCCCCCCCCCCCCCCCCCCCCCTACTGTCGCATCCCACACTACCAACTCTCCCTCTCCCCACCCTCCGTCTTCCCCTCATCAGCTGCACACTCGTGCATCACGCCATGTGGGCATCTCCGTATCGGCCCAACTTCACCGTCACCACCATCTGTACAACAGTCCATCTCCGTATCGGCCCAACTTCACCGTCACCACCATCTGTACAACAGTCCTGTACTGGAATACGTCGGAAACAAAACCACCTTGTCTGGTGGATGAGGGCATGGGGGTGGGTGGGTGGGAGGGATGAAGCAAGCAAAATGCACAATGAAAAAGAAAATGGACAGACATTTGTGTCAATATCTACACTTAAGCTTAAAAGTGAAGCGTACATTGTGGAAATCTACAAGAAGTCGCTTTCTGCGTTAAGGTGATCAATGTACGTGATGTGCATCCTACATGCCAACAACTGTGTGTGTCGTGGTGTGTGTTCTTTAGAGCTTTGATTTAGGCATGGAAGGCACTGACCAAAATTGAAATTAAAAATCTGTTCAGTAAACATGGAGGAAGACCCTGTAAAGCTTCATATCTTCTCTGCCATTGTTTCAAGTCACATGGCTGAAAACATGGAATGTATAAAATTGCAATCACATACAGTGACAATGGCACCTCAGATGAACTCTTTGTCTTCCACACAAACACAAAACAATATCGGAGGCCAAACTCGTTTCATATCAGATTCGTCTGGAGCATTTCTTCACAATTGTTACCCTTCATAATCAGACATATTTGTCGAAACATTTTCCGTCTTAAACAACATCAAAATCTTGTCAACAAGCTTCAACTGTGTGAGATGGGGAAACTTGATCGCAACAAGAAATCAATAATATACAGAAAGGTGCACCCACCACCTCCACTATGCAACTGTATATACAAATGTATATACAGATCAATCTTCAAAACCTTTCACAAAGATCACAACAATGAAACGACAGTCAAAAAGAAATATATGCTGAAAGCGTAAGACGACGCAGACAGAAAAAACTTAAACCTGTCAGCGATGGTCAGAAAAACAACACAAACTGAACTCGGATTCTTGTTATTTTACACAAAATCACAGAGATAACGTCAAAACCATATTCATCACCAGCCTCGTCCCTAGCCTCCTCATTTCTTGCCAGCTGAATGGCGGCAATGAAGGAAGCAAAACAATGCGATTCAGTTCCTGTTAATTGTATCCCAAGCAACTTCAAAGCGCCACACCTGGGCTGTGACTCCATTAGTCGACTCTCAACATCAACTGAAAAAAAAAAAAAAAAAAAAAAGCTCTTTTTTTTAAAAAAGCACTTCACATACAGAGAAAACTAATCAAAACAACTGCCCAAGCAACTGCAAAGGGTCACATCAGAGCTGCCACCCCGCTAGAGTCAAACAACATCAACTGGGAAAAAAAAAAAAAGAAAAAAGGAAAAAAAGCACTTCTCATACAGACGTAATTAATTAAAACAGATTTTTTTTCCCTTAAAAACACACCAGAATTTTGTCAAAAATTCTTAATTCATAAAACGTTAGACCAGACGAAAAATATTTCATCTCTTTGAGAAACTCAAAAACCACATCAGGTGGGACATCTCTGAACAAGATTTTTGTGGAGTCGGCTGTAGAGTGAGGCAGTTTGATCACAATATTTTGATTCAAAAGAAAATGAAGGCTGTTCAATGCAAAAACAAAAAGCCAAGTGATCAGAATGCCATGAGTATTGTACGGGGGCCATTCAATACATAAGGTGAATTGTCCTAAATAAGGACTTCTAATGCAGATAGAAGCTCACACTTTTTTTTTTTTTTTTTTTTTACTGTTTTTGCTGTCATTTATTTTATTTCGTTTCATAATGTTTTATTTTTTTGTTTTCTGTTTTCAGATAATACAAAATGGCTGGCCAAGAAACCTGCTCTAGAACTGAACAGAGATCAGTAATAAAATGTTTGGTAGCTGAACAGTGCAAACCAAGTGACATTCACAGAATGAATGTCTGCTGTGCGTGGAACAGCATGTTCCAGCCAAAAACATGTCTACCAACGGGTTGAATTATTCAGAGAAGGGCAGGGCAGTGTTGGTGGCAAAGACAGGCCAGGCAGGCCTGCAGAGGTGAGAACTTCAGCCATGATCAAATCAGCTGAAGAAGGCATACACTAACCAGGCAGGCCTGCAGAGGTGAGAACTTCAGCCATGATCAAATCAGCTGAAGAAGGCATACACTAACCAGGCAGGCCTGCAGAGGTGAGAACTTCAGCCATGATCAAATCAGCTGAAGAAGGCATACACTAACCAGGCAGGCCTGCAGAGGTGAGAACTTCAGCCATGATCAAATCAGCTGAAGAAGGCATACACTAACCAGGCAGGCCTGCAGAGGTGAGAACTTCAGCCATGATCAAATCAGCTGAAGAAGGCATACACTAACCAGGCAGGCCTTCAGAGGTGAGAACTTCAGCCATGATCAAATCAGCTGAAGAAGGCATACACTAACCAGGCAGGCCTGCAGAGGTGAGAACTTCAGCCATGATCAAATCAGCTGAAGAAGGCATACACTAACCAGGCAGGCCTGCAGAGGTGAGAACTTCAGCCATGATCAAATCAGCTGAAGAAGGCATACACTAACCAGGCAGGCCTGCAGAGGTGAGAACTTCAGCCATGATCAAATCAGCTGAAGAAGGCATACACTAACTCGTACACCAATGTCGAAAATGTGTGGCAGTGATGGGAGAGTACATAGAAAATTTTTTTTAAAAAAGGTAAGATTCTACCTGTGTTAGGCAATTCACCTTATATATTGAATGGCCCATGTACATTAACACATAAACAAATTGCTACACTTTTGACAAATCTGGAGATTCTGATCACACTAGAAATACAGATCTCTTTCCTTAGCCTCATCTTCCAACTGAGCACAAGAAAAATACAAATATATTCATCCTTTGTTCGCCAAGGTTCACCTGAATATAATAAATATACAACAAAACGGGACCATCATTAACGTCAATATTCAAGGCGTGTTGTACCATCTCTAAACAATGAAAAGCTTTAGAAACTCGAAAATCATAAACCATCACATCATCTTCTCACCGACTTGTTTATAATTGTGACATTAACAAAATGTTTCAAAAAAGAAGTGTACAAAGCACCATATTTCCATCAAATCTAGATTAACGTCTCCTGTATTGCAAATCAAATGCTCAACTCTCGTGTCATAATTTACCAACATACTGCCAAATATGTATCATTTTCTCTAGTAATTGCTTTCTTTTGTTTCTGTTTATAGATTCATTTTGTTCTCAATTGATATATAGCAAGGAAGAGCAGGATCTGGGTAGAGGAGAACCTTGAAGTATGCAGTCGCTTCATGGACATGAAATGTGTAATTAACCACAAGAAAACATGCACCTCAAACAAAACAAAACAAAAACAAAAAACAATAACCCAACCAAGAACACAACAGTGAAACCACAAGGACAGAAACACACACAGTAAGAGGAACGGGGTAGGAGACAGAAACAAGAATTAAAACAACAAAAACAGACAACAGATAATAAGAGAAAGCAAAACTGGTTTATCTTCATATTGAACAAAAACAGAGTGCGAGGGCAAAAGAAACGATATGAAAATTAAAGAGAAGGCAAAAAAAAAACCAACAACAAAATCCAAAGTCTGACAGATTGTGAGAAGATACGACAACAAACAAAAGCTAACATCATCAGCCAAAGGAATCAGACGCACAACTGCACCCCCCCAAACACCTGGCATGTCTATGCCACGGGCGACTCGTTGCGGAAGGAGGTGTAGCGGTTGGTGCGCACGCGACGGATGATGCGGGGGATAACCAGTGCCAGGACAATGCCCAGCACCAGGCCCACAAAGAACAGCAGAACGACGATGCCTGGCTCCACTGAAACACACCATCACACACACACTGCCACTGAACACATCTGTAGCAACAATCTTGAACAATTCTTGATAAAGCTCCGCTAAAAAAACGTAGACAAAAAAATCACAAGACGAAACATGATGCGTTTCAACTTCTTAGGTCTTCTTTAGGCAAGAAACACAACACTCAGGACAAGGAAAATGAACGAGCAATCACTTACCTTCATCCAATTTGGCACACGATGGGTGTTGAACTAGATCTAGCTTTGATTCATCCTGACTGCTACCTTTCACTGTTTTGCATTTTTGTTTACGTCATCCATTTCAGGTGTGCACTTGTAGAAGAAGACCTAAGAGGTCGAAACACATCCTGTT
>CM065735.1:53605822-53615822 GCA_033310375.1 Conus canariensis | reverse complement strand
TCTTCTTTATGGAAAATCTCAGAAAGTTCTTGGCCGATCTTTCTGAAAATTTGCAAGTATGTTCAGGTCACAGATGATGGCCGATGTTTACCAGAATAGCCATTACTAACGGTTACACCAGCGCAAGACGGTTTTTCCTCTTTATGGAACATCTCATGTGTATTCAGGATAAACTGGGAGTACGTTTATATGCTTTGCATCTTGTTTTTCTTTTTTCTGACCTGACCCTAGGCAAAGTTTTAACCTGTCCCCAAGGCAAAACCACCAGCCCATCAATCACTGATAGTTCTTCATTCCATACACAGCTAAATGAAAAACAAATAAGGAAAAAATCCTGCTGTTGTGATGATTATACGATACTGGCCAAATAATGCTGAACTTTCACATCTGTACACAAAATTCGGCTCTTGCTAGAAGGCGCGATCACAGCATCCAGCATTTGCCCAACAGGAGTGACGGCCTGCCCACGGCAGATGGGCAATTCCTTACAGTCCTACCTCACGGCAGATGGGCAATTCCTTACAGTCCTACCTCACGGCAGATGGGCAATTCCTTACAGTCCTACCTCACGGCAGATGGGCAATTCCTTACAGTCCTACCTCACGGCAGATGGGCAATTCCTTACAGTCCTACCTCACGGCAGATGGGCAATTCCTTACAGTCCTACCTCACGGCAGATGGGCAATTCCTTACAGTCCTACCTCACGGCAGATGGGCAATTCCTTACAGTCCTACCTTCAGTACTACCCTCTCTCCTTCGGCCATATCTTTAACGAAAGAAAACCAGTCTGCAAGTTATCCAAATCTAAAACCACTCACTACCCCCTCTCCTCTGGCGTTAGTTTCCATTCTCCAACATCATCCACCCCTGTCCTCTCTCCTCTTCCAGTGCTTCAGACAGAAATGCTCAGCAAAGTTACCCAACGTCACCACAGAAATATTTCCATGCATAATCACAGTGACAGAAATTTCTCTGTCTATTGATGATGTCACCAGGGCAGACGGCATAACCAAGGGTTCAGTCGAATCTGAAAGCCTGTGTTCCGGTGAAATACAATCTTAGTCTCCACTTACTGACTTGCAATCAGTTAATCCCAAGTCATTGACTTACACGTCTTGATTTCTCCCAAAGGACACAATATGCATCCACCCTTCTCTCTCTCTCTCTCTCTGGCATGCATTACACACACACACACACACACACACACACACACACACACTACACACACACATACACACACACAATTACACACACAACACACCCACCCACCCACCCATTCCCACACACACAAACACATCACACCAAAAACACACACAACACACACCTACAGACACACACACACTACACATACACACACACAACACCCCCCACCCCCCCACTCACACTTCACCCCTAAACACCCAGACACACGACAAGCAAGTCAGCAGAAAAAAAAACCAACACAGAAACCAGCCAGCCCTGCATCCGTTCAGAACAGAAACTCACAGAGGTGGTGACCCCGTCTTCTTGAACTGCAGGGTCATGTTGGCGATCTTGGGGTCCTCTCCCGCCTTCCGGGTCAGGTTGACGAACCAGACGCACAGTGTGGCGTTGGCAGCGATGACGGGGATCTGGGCGGGGTAGCCTGGGCTGGAGAAGGATCCCTTGGACTGGTTCATGAAGCCACCGCAGTCTGACAGACACACACATATGCACACACAGTCACACATGCACGCACACACAGACACAAGCATGTGCACATGTGCATGCACACACACACACACACACACACACGCACACACAAACAAACAGGCACGCACACACACACACACATGCCATTGAATAACTCATGCAAAACAATTTACAAGACAACTCCTAGCAAGATGGCTGTCACAACTGCTGACTTACCCGGGACCATATATAGTGCTTATCTCTCTTGTACAACTTTTCTTTAGAATGGTGAATGTGTGTTGTTACAGTGTTTAGAAATTGCTAATGGGTATTTTGACTGCTTGAACTGGTTTATCTGTTTTCATTAGTGCAACTCATGCCACAGAGGTTTTTTTGTGTGTGTTTTTTTTGCACTTGCTGCCTCTGTGTGTGTGTGTGGTGTGTGTGTGTGTGTGTGTGTGTGTGTGTGTGTGTGTGTGTGTGTGTGTCTGTGCGTGTTGCTGAGTGTGTGTGTGTGTGTGTGTGTGTGTGTGTGTGTGTGTGTGTGTGTGTGTGTGTGTGTGTGTGTTTTGTGCGTTCTTGTACATGCGTGTCTTCTGAGATTTCTTGGAATGAGTGTACTGTAAAATGGAAAAATTTCACTAGAAAACAAACAAAAGTCATGAGCTGGGGCAATGGGTGCCAAGACTGTGCGCTGGCTGCCTCTTTGATATCTACTTGTCATGCAACATGAAATCTGGATCTTTTGACTGTTAATAGAGCCATATTCTGATGACTAACACTGTGGTAAAGCAGCTGTGCCTTGGACAGCGGATTCTGAGCTTGTAGGTTCCAATCCAATCAAAGACATACATTTGAGGGAATTTTCAGGCTCTGGTCGGCAGAACTGCTCAGCGTGCTATTGTGTCCATCATCGAAAGGCAGTCAAGATCCATCCAATTCGTGCATTTTTCTCTGCGAGTATTACTCCAGTTTTCTGACCAACCCAGCTGGTGTCTGTACAACTAAGCTCTGGTTTCATGCTGGATTATGAAAGGAAATGTAACGTTCAGCTTTGCCAAAACAGAGGTCTGTGGCATCGTCTTCTATCAGTGTTACAAGAAAATAGTCTGAAATTGTGATCCTCCCCATGCCCTGCTCTAATAACAACTAACACTTACATTACAGCTACACCCATGCACACCACACACACACACATGCATGCATGCTGAAGCTTCTTCTCAAAACCAACAGATCACACTAGCACAGACAAGTACATGCACACGTACAGCACACACTGGCACACACACTGAGGCACATACACTCACACTCACACATATACACACGTGCACACACATGCCAACACGCGCACACACACACACACACACACACACACACACACACACACACACACACACACAGAGGATCAGAGCAGGCACCAATGAATACTACCAAAGTGATTCAACAAAGGCACATATGATATGGTCTGCCTCGGAATGACCTGACACTCATTTTTCCTTACACATGATCTTTCAGCGACAAACCAAAACATCAATGCAATATTCATCGTTCTGCACGCAATACTAATCTATCAAAATGAAACACACACACACACACACACACACACACACACCCCACACACACACACACAGATCTTTTTAACCAATACACACAGAGTCAAAATAAAACTTACTGAGAGCCCAATACCGAATGTCAAAGCCTTGCGCCACCTGACCGGGACCAGCCTTCGACTTGGGCCCCCGAGCAGAAAACGTGATGGTGTTGGTGGCATTGCTGCTGTAAAGCACATCAGGCAGTGGCGCATTGGATGAGTTGAACGAAGCCACCACCCGGCGCGACGTGCGGTTGCGCTTCTCTATGATGATCAGCGAGTGGTTCTGGGCCAGCTGGAACTGTGGGAAGTCGAAGAAGAGGACCCTGCCAGGCTTTGAAGGTGGGAAAGTCCACTGGCAGAGCGTGTTGAGGGGGTACAGGTTGGGGAAGGCTGGGGAACGGAGGTGTCCCTGGGAGGCACTGACTTGTCCGCCACACACTGCAACAAGAGCATGGACAATACAGCTGGGCGACCTGGAGGTCAATGCATCCTGTGAAGATGCCCATACTGATCATACATTCAAAATAATAATCACCAACAAACTGCTCGACAGTGAGCACATTATCAGCCAGTGGAATCATGCTGCCATCTCGAACGCACTTTCTTTGACCTTTGTTTAGTGTGGACTTCTCAATATTCAGTGAAACTACATCACAGCAAGATGGACCTTGATCAATACACCTCTGTGTCAAAGTTACCCTTGGGATGAAGTTTTCATGTCAGATTATGGCTGCTGGTAAGGCTGCAGATGGTCACTGTGGTGAGGAATGTAAAGATTACAGATGGTCACTGCAGTGAAAAATGTAAAGACTGCAGATGGTCACTGCAGTGAAGAATGTAAAGATTGCAGATGGACACTGCGGTGAAAAATATAAAGACTGCAGATGGTCACTGCAGTGAAGAATGTAAAGATTGCAGATGGTCACTGCAGTGAAAAATGTAAAGACTGCAGATGGTCACTGCAGTGAAGAATGTAAAGATTGCAGATGGACACTGCGGTGAAAAATGTAAAGACTGCAGATGGTCACTGTAGTGAAGAATGTAAAGATTGCAGATGCTCACTGCGGTGAAAAATGTAACGACTGCAAATGGTCACTGCAGTCAAGAATGTAAAGATCGCAGATAGTCACTGCGGTGAAGAATGTAAAGATTGCAGATGGTCACTGCAGTGAAGAATGTAAAGACTGTACATGGTCACTGCGGTGAAGAATGTAAAGACTGCAGACAATCATTGCAGTGAAGAATGTAAAGACTGCGGACGGTCACTGCAGTGAAGAATGTAAAGACTGCAAATGGCCAGAATGTAAAGACTGTAGATGATCGATCACTGCAGTGAAGAATGTAAAGACTGCAGATGGTCACTGCAGTGAAGAATGTAAAGACTGCAAATGGTAAGAATGCAAAGACAATAGATGGTGAGAATGTAAAGACTGCAGATGGTCACTGCAGTAAAGAATAGAAAGACTCCAGATGCTCAGAATGTAAAGACTGTAGGTGGTCAATGCAGTGTAGAATGCAAAGACTGCAGATGGTCACTGCAGTGAAGAATGTAAAGACTGCAGATGGTCAGAATGTAATGACTGTAGATGGTCACTGCAGTAAAAATGTAAAGACTGCAGATGGTCAGAATGTAAAGATTGCAGATGGTCACTGCAATAAAGATTGTAAAGACTGCAGATGGTCACAATGTAAAGACTGTAGATGGTCAGAATGTCAAGACTGTAGATGGTCACTGTAGTCAAGAATGTAAAGACTGTAGATGGTCACTGCAGTGAAGAATGTAAAGGCTGCAGATGGTCAGAATGTAAAGATTGCAGATGGTCACTGCAGTGAAGAATGTAAAGACTGCAGATGGTCAGAATGTAAAGACTGTACATGGTCAGAATGTAACGACTGTAGATGGTCACTGCAGTGAAGAATGTAAAGACTGCAGATGGTCACTACGGTGAAGAATGTAAAGACTGTAGATGGTCACAATGTAAAGACTGTAGATGGTCACTACAGTCAAGAATGTAAAGACTGTAGATGGTCACTACGGTGAAGAATGTAAAGACTGTAGATGGTCAGAATGTAAAGACTGCAGATGGTCAGAATGTAAAGACTGTACATGGTCGCTGCAGTGAGGAATGTAAAGGCTGCATATGGTCAGAATGTAAAGATTGCAGATGGTCACTGCAGTGAAGAATGTAAAGACTACAGATGGTCAGAATGTAAAGATTGCAGATGGTCACTGCAGTGAAGAATGTAAAGACTGCAGATGGTCAGAATGTAAAGACTGTACATGGTCAGAATGTAATGACTGTAGATGGTCACTGCAGTGAAGAATGTAAAGACTGCAGATGGTCACTACGGTGAAGAATGTAAAGACTGTAGATGGTCACAATGTAAAGACTGTAGATGGTCACTGCAGTCAAGAATGTAAAGACTGTAGATGGTCACTACGGTGAAGAATGTAAAGACTGCAGATGGTCAGAATGTAAAGACTGCAGATGGTCAGAATGTAAAGACTCTAGATGGTCACTGCAGTGAAGAATGTAAAGACTGCAGATGGTCACTGCAGTGAAGAATGTAAAGACTGTAGATGGTCAGAATGTAAAGACTGCAGATGGTCACTGCAGTGAAGAATGTAAAGACTGTAAATGGTCATTACGGTGAAGAATGTAAAGACTGTAGATGGTCACTGCAGTCAAGAATGTAAAGACTGCAGATGGTCACTGCAGTGAAGATTGTTAAGACTGCAGATGGTCAGAATGTAAAAACTGCAGATGGTCACAGCAGTGAAGAATGTAAAGATGTTGAAGGTCACTGCAGTGAAGAATGTAAAGACTGCAGATGGTCAAAATGTAAAGACTGTAGATGGTCACTGCAGTGAAGAATGTAAAGACTGCAGATGCTCACTGCAGTGAAGAATGTAAAGACTGCAGATGCTCACTGCAGTGAAGAATGTAAAGATTGCAGATGCTCACTGCGGTGAAAAATGTGTAGACTGCAGATGGTCACTGCAGTGAAGAATGTAAAGATTGCAGATGGTCACTGCGGTGAAAAATGTGTAGACTGCAGATGGTCACTGCAGTGAAGAATGTAAAGACTGCCGATAATCACTGCAGTCAAGAACACAACAAGTATTTTTCTGGCTCTTGGATTGTTATCAAGCACATAGTTATCACAATCTATAGCTGGGTTTAATGGGATGTTCCAATCGCCAACTGCAATTATATTATTATTTTTGTAACTTTTTATGATTTCCTTAAGTGTATTATAAAATGTTGGATCATCCTTGTTAGGCCCGTAAACATTCACCAAAAGGAAATCTTTCTCAAAAGCAGTAAACAGTACCAGTATGAAATTTCCATTTTTATCAGGATGAACTTTAGTTACCTTAAATTCGAAGTTATGTGAAAAGAGAACAGCAACTCCTCTTGAGTTTGATTTATAAGAAGCAAACACACATCTATACCCCCATTCTGAGTTTACATATTTTTCTAGTTTGTTACTAAAATGAGTGTCTTGCAAACAATATATGGAAAAGTTTTTCTGCTTCAGGTAATGGAAGACATCCCTTCTTTTTTTCATATCACCCAATCCCTGACAATTTAGAGAAGCAATAGTTAAAGACTCCATTGTCTGACACTGATTAAATCTTAACTATATAGAATGCATACCACAAAAAATACAATCGTGGTACCAGATTGTGACCATAGTACACAGTACTGTGGAAAATAGCATTGAACAAATGAGGTACGCCTCACAACAAACTTTTGACACATGATATTCTTTTGACATGAAATGGAACATCCAAAGGGAAGATGATGACCCTCTATGCATTTGTGATCTCACCCTCGTATAGAACGGAAAAGACAAACAAATACACACCAGAAGAGGCAAAGAAAAAGAAAGAAGAAAATATGAAACCGGGTAAAAAGACCAGATTCCCTCCGATGATCTATGGCGAGCGAGGGAAAAGTGAGCATAATTTTCAAGCGCGACTCATTACGGAGCAAAGAATAGTGTATGAACGTCAACTATTTTGAATTCATACACACGTCACTAGAATTTCATAAAGAATGAAACAGGCAAGTAGTTGAGTGTGTGTGCGTGTGCGCATGGCCGCCTCCGCATGTGCGCCCGCGCACGCGAGCGCGCACATGCGGAGGCGGCCATGCGCACACGCACACGCGCGCGCGAATGCACGTGCGCAAGCGCGCGCCCAGCTTGCGCACCGCGCACGCGCGAGAACACATAGGTGTTTCGAATGAGTCGAGAGAACCGAATCAGTTTTCTAAGATGCAGAGTGTATGCACGATCTGTGATGAATGGGGCTTTTTCAACCTAGTCTATGATACACGTTATAGGTACACACCAAATAAGGCATTATATGCCGGTTCTTTATGGCCGAGTGTCTCGTTTTTCATCTGAAAAAAGTGTCCCTGTTCTCGAAGACATCAGATGCTTTGCGTATGTACGCGTGTGCAAATCCCAGATCACATGCGCACGCTCACACCCATATACACACACACACACACACACACATACATTCCCCTCTCCTCCCCTCTCCACATCCCTGTCTGCCACAATCCTCTCCAACACACACACACTGCCCACTAGTCCATCCTACGGCCACTGGCCCATGACGCGGCAGTCTTACGTGAGTCAACAAGCTGGAAGCGCACGTTCACTGCCACAGAGGTCAGATTACTGCTGTTACCCGACGACCATATCACTCTGAAACAACGGATCACACACCTCTATTAAACAACGGGTCACACACCTCTATTAAACAACGGATCACACACCTCTATTAAACAACGGACCACACACCTCTAATAAACAACGGATCACACACTCTATTAAACAACGGGTCACACACCTCTATTAAACAACGGGTCACACACCTCTATTAAACAACGGGTCACACACCTCTATTAAACAACGGATCACACACCTCTATTAAACAACGGACCACACACCTCTAATAAACAACGGATCACACACTCTATTAAACAACGGGTCACACACCTCTATTAAACAACAGATCACACACCTCTATTAAACAATGGATCACACACCTCTATTAAACAATGGATCACACGCCTCTATTAAACAATGAATCACACACCTCTATTAAACAATGGATCACACACCTCTATTAACCCATTCACTGCCTGAAAATATTACAAACAAAGGCTTTCCCAGTGCCAGGGAAATCTAATGATTTGGGGGTAATAATTAACAAAAAATTCTAGCTCAGAAACTACAAAAGATATAAAAATGAAATATATATAATTTTTGGTGGAAATTGAATGAAGATTTTGAATATGGGCTTCTTTTATTTTAATTTTGATAATACAAAAATATTTAGGCAATTAGATTTGGATAGATTTTTTTGCACGATCAAAAACATATGTATTTACCACTACAGCTCCACATCCAAAAAAGAACACAAAGCAAAAAAGTTGAAAATAAAGTTTGTATTGTCACACTACACCTGTAAATGAAAGTAAAACAGTTTAGAAGTCTATCAAGACGCTCATACTCTAAGCAGACAGGTCAGTCCACCACCACGCCCCCCTCTCCCCACCACGCCCCCTTGCTGGACTTCAACCCTCTCTTTCACTCCTCCTCTTCCCCTACCTTTCCCTCTGCCCCGTGTCACGCCGCGAGCAGGCTGCGCTCCCCTCTCGCGCTGACTATCACGTCACTGGCCACTGGCACACAGTGCAGAGTACACACTAGGCTAGCTCGTTCGACGCTGGTAACCAGTCAGCTGAACACACACTGAGGTCGCACAGCCCCACTCAATAACTGACAAATATGGTCGGCAATTCCATCACTATCATCATCTCACCTTCATGCTCGAGTGAGTCGTTGAATAAAAGATTATTGTCTTTGCCAAAAATGATTAGCAGAGCCTGCTCAACTGTGTAAATACGTTGATTTGGTCGCTGCGCTTGTCGAAGGTTGCTCCGCCATCTTTGCAAGCGAGACGAAGTGCTGGCTGGTCGTCCAGTCAATGATGAGAATAAATGGTCTTTCCCCTCACGTGTGGTCATTTGCATATCATTTTAATACTACAGACATATAAGGCTTACTACGCACTCTATTTGAGTCCGTTGATAGAAATAGTAACGAATGAAAATTCAAGAAAAATGCATGACGTCAGTGGACGGCCCATAGGCACTGGGAAAGCATTTTTACTGCAGCGTCAGCTGACGGCTTAAAGGCACTCTACGGGTTAAACAACGGATCACACACCTCTATTAAACAACGGGTCACACACCTCTATTAAACAACGGATCACACACCTCTATTCAACAATGGATCACACACCTCTATTAAACAATGGACCACACACCTCTATTAAACTCTGGATCACACACCTCTATTAAACAATGGATCACACACCTCTATTAAACAACGGATCACACACCTCTAATAAACAACGGATCATACACCTCTATTAAACAACGGATCACACACCTCTATTAAACAACGGATCACACACCTCTATTAAACAACGGATCACACACCTCTATTAAACAACGGATCACACACCTCTATTAAACAACGGATCACACATCACTTAAACAATTAAATCACGCTCCTGTATCAAATAATGGATCACACATCTCTATTAAACAAGAGATCACACATCTCTATTAAACAAGAGATCACACATCTCTATTAAACAAGAGATCACACACCACAATGAAACAATGGATCACACACCACAGTGAAACAAAGGATCACACACCACA
>CM065735.1:53565822-53603322 GCA_033310375.1 Conus canariensis | reverse complement strand
TGTGGACAACCAGCTAGACAGAGACTGAGAAACCCAAGTGACAAAGGATTCTTTAAAACAAAATTAATAAAAATCCTAAAAAGCAAAAAAAAAAAAAAAAAAAGGAAGTATCAATTCTCACTCACTACCCCTAACCTTTACCCCCCATCCTTACCCATCTCACGAAACATCTTCTTTCGCCTTTCCCACCCCAACCCTCACCCCCTCCTCTCATCCTGACCCTCACACCCACCCCAGTGTCCACCATTCCACATCCTCTCTTCACCCCACACTTCCAACCCCAACCCTCCCTCTCTCGCTGAAGCAAAAAGAAAAAAGAAGAAAAAAAAAGACAAAATCCCTGAAATTCCCATTTTTCCAAGACTTTTCCAGACTTCCAGGACTCGGTACGAACCCTGGACACTGTGCTCCCTTCAGTCTGGCCAGTAAAACAAAGACTGCCTGATCTCTGGAAAAACTTGACATCAGATTTCAACACATCAGTGTGCTCTGCTTCCACACACTAAAATGGCAACCAGCACACAGGGTTCCTACAGAATCCCAAGAACCACATTCAACGAGTTTTCGAGGAGTGTTTATTTTATTTCAAGGCTACAATACTTGCATGAAAAGTGAAAAAAGAAATGGTGGTTTGATTTTTCTGCGTTGAGGTTGATGAAAAAAAATATCCAACAAGGAATTTTTAGAAACATCATCGCAATCCTGGATTGTTGTCTGCTATTTAACCAAGGGAGATCATTTGTAACTTCATCAAAATTGATGAAGTTACAATCATCTCCCTTGGTTAAATAGCAGACTACAATCCAGGATCGAGACGATGTTTCTAAAAATTTGTTCTTAAATCATTTTTCATTAGCCTGAATGCAGAAAAATCAAACTGTCATTTCTTTTTGCCACAATAAAAGATTTTTGGAGCCGATGGCTTGATTTTAAATGTTTTATGGACGAGTTTTGGTAAGAATTCCAATTGTTTTCATGAGGTTTTGTCAAAGAACATTATGTTTTCAAGGTTTCAGCTTGAAATTTGCTGTCAGATTTCAAGGAGTTTCAAGGCGCGTACGAACCCTGAGCACACTAAGGGTTCCCCTGCCCCTTTATTCCTCTTCCCAAATTCCTTTCAGGGTTCCCACAGATCTCTTGAAGTAGAATTCAAGGACTTTTCCAGGACTTTTCCAGGGCCATGCTAGTAAATTTCAAGGACTGAAAGTAACGCAACTCAATGGGAAATTACAGTAAGAAGTATGCTACTGTCAAGCCAGTATTCTAAGCTAAATGAAAAAAACACACACAACAAAAGTTCACATGCAGAATTCAAACAAGTAAAATGTTATATAAATCCAGCGGCAGACAACCAGGGGAATTGTCATCTGCTGTGATCGCAATGTCGGCATGGTCAATAAATGTTAATTTTTCATTCGAAATTGTTCTCTTCCACTGAAAATTTTTTTTTAGGAGAACAATTTTCCAATTTTGCTGGCTTGAGAATATGGTCAGCAGGTTTAGAAAATTCCAGGACTTTTCCAGGAGTTTGGGGTCCTGTGCTGTTTTTTTTTTTTTTCAGCACTATTCAAGCCCTTGAAAAGGCCTTGCCAATTTTCCAGGACTTTTCCAGGTTTCCAGGACCTGTACGAACCCTGTCCTTTTTTTTCGCTGATTTTTTCCCCTGCCTATTCACATTTCTCTGAAATCTATAGCCCTGTGAGCTGCTGCCATTGCAGACTGTTCACCTGGGCCCTGGCTGGAGAAGGTGAGGTTGAGGGGCTGCGAGTTGTTGGGAAGGCGGGCCTCCACCAGCATTTTGCTGCCCGAAGACACCACGGGGACGCCCAGCTGCCAGTTGGAACTGAAACACCAGACGTGCTGATCATGGGCGTGTCCTTAACAAATCACCACACAGTCGGATACACAAGAACCGACATACAGACATAGAAAACACTGAAAACTTCAGGTTTACTCCAGAAATGCTTATCAAAAAGTGTTGACGTTTAACCCTCACAAACTGCTCCTAGAAATCATGTCAGGGGAACTGGGGTTCATGAGTTCCTTTCAGCCAGATGGAGATGTGCAAAAATCCTTGGGCAGCAGAGATTACATATTTGACAAGACACAGCAACATTCTGACCAAGAGAATGCTGCTGACGGAATGTGACATGCAGAAAACAGAACACTGGAACTTAGGTGCCATCATCTCCCTGACTGTCTCCTCGGTCTGGCTGACTGACCCTCAGCCCTGTCCTCACTCTATCATCTCCTCCACCACAACTTTTTTTCTGGTCCTGTGTATGAATCATGATTATTTTCTGAACGCCTGGTTCCTGCAATATGGCTGCAAGGAACAAGAGAAACACTGAGCCAACTGATACCAACCATGACTGTTAATACTTTGCTTGGCTTCTTCTCCCAAAAAAACCCTGAGCCCTGGTGATTGTTTGGTATGGTAGAGAGCATTTACAGCTTTCTGTTTCACTTGTGTATTTCAGCTGCAGTGACCAAACAGGTTACTTTCAGGGCCATCATGACCCTGGGAAGAAAAAAATAACAACAATAAGAAAAAAAACGCAACTACCTTCTGATTATACAGACTGATGCCATGAAAGCTAAGCAACTGACATCCTTACAGCTGATGATGATAAGCCATGCTGAGGGCAACAGGCATCCCCCTCACTTTTTTACCCCAGTTGAAAAACTTGGATAAAAATTTTTTTTTTCCTGAATTAATTTTCAAATAAAACCATGGAACATTTCATGTGTACATTTTAAACACTAAAACAGCAGGTTTGAAAATTAAGAATATAAAATAAACTAAAACAAAACAAAACAAAAAAAACTAGATGGGTACTGTTCAATGACAAGCTCATTCTTCAGAAAATTCTAAAAAATCTCGTACAAAGAAACTCCATGAAAAATGTCTATCACTGCAGGAAACAACAAGCTGCCAGGTGATTCATTCCCACTCTGTGTCAGTACCTGAAGGTCACCAGCTGGGGACTGCAGGGCTGGTCTCCGTCATACACACTGACACTGAACGTCGTGCTCATCTTCTGCCGCGGAAACACGAGTTTCACCTGGCAACAGACACAACAACACATTTCTGTCTTGACACACGCTTGCTCCCTGCTTTGCTCTGTTGGGACAACAAACCCCACCTGACAACAAACATAATACTTTCACACCTATCTAAAACACACACGCATGCACGTACACACACACATTCACACACACGCACGCATGCACGCACGCACGCACGCACGCACGCACGCACGCACACACACACACACACACACACACACCCACACACACACACACACACACACACACACACACAGCTTCATCTCACCGAGGAACTGGTCCGCGACTCCATCAAGTAATACTGGCTGACCACAGCCTTGCCTGAGGATGGAGGGATGGAAAATTGTCCAGAGTTGTACAGGTGCTGGACCTGGCCTGAAACACACAACAGCAGGCCTGTTCACCTTCTGCTTTAGGCCTAACAAATCATATTTCAATATTTCTTAGCCACTAACAATGCTTGGGTTATTGAACAGCAGAGATGACCACTCAGACTGTTCCATATCTTTTGATCTCCTTTGCATCCTTCAATGGATCCTCAAGCATAGGCTCAAAGATTGCCCCCTACATTTTTATACTGTTTGCATAATGTTTGTGTTTTTCAGCAACTTTTTTCCTCTCCACACTTTCGTTTTGTTTCATTTACTACCTTTCCCTGGTTGCTTTGGGGGTGCTGTTGGATTCTTTTTTGAACGCTTGGTGGGTGAGAACACCACTGAATTATGGACTGTGGTGTGTCTCTATTCAACGCCAAGAGCACAGACACAATCAGCTGTGTCTCCCTCTGAGTCCAATCCAGCGGACGAAAGACCTAGAAGCAGGCAAAATAAACAGATCAGCCTTCGAGAGGGATCATGACGGTTCCCTCATGCAGCTAGTGAAGGATATTCATATTCATCATATGTTTTCTTAACTTTATGTTCCTGTTTTCATAATCTCCAACCCCCCCCCCCCCTTTTTTTTTTTTTAATTGAAATTTTTGCCATGTTAATAGCATAATGATGGAAGAATTGTTAGTCTGCACTTGTTTTCCCCCACTACTTAATTGTTCAGCAAAATAATAGAGAAGAGAAGAGACCAGGTATGACAGAAAGAAAATTATTCCACATCACAGTCAATTTGAAGATGAGCTTTGTTTCCTTCCTTTTCTTTTGAGGTAGATGCAGGAGCTGTCAGTACACTGCATCACTAGAACACCATAACATGAATGAGGTGAACAGACCGACCTGAGAGAATGAAGCTGGTTAATTATACACCAAAGTCTCTGGCCAGTAGAAGCAGAATAAACAGGCGTGGTGGTGGTCATCTTTTAACGCTGGGAAGCTACCGTAATACCTGTTAAAACCCTGGAATGAGGTCCAGGTCCAGGTCCAGGTCCAGGTTGGAAAACTTGATGATAAAATGGGCAGACTTTTCTTTCTTTTCTTTTTTTTTTTTTTTGGGGGGGGGGGTGGGGGGGGGGAAGAGGGTGAAGGCAGCCCAAAGAGGATATATATCCAGATGCACAGCAAAACAGATTTCGTTTTTATCAATCTTTTCACAAACAAACACAGGGACACAACACATACATACATATGCGCACGCATACACACACTCACACGCATGCACGCGCTCATGCAGGCACACACACACACACACAACGCACACACACAATGCACACCCACATCTGTGCACACACACACACACACACACACACACACACACACACACACACACACACACACATTCACCTCCTCCCCATCCTGATACCCTGACCCAGAGTTCTGGACACATGCATACACAGATGGCTCAGCAGAACAGGCTACCAGAAACTGAGGTGGAGGAATTTTCATGAAACTGACGGATGGAACTCCTGTCCAACAAGCCATCCCGACTGGCAAGTTCTCCACAAACTTCAAGGTTGAGGCAGATGCACCACAGTTAGCAGCCAGAAGGCTGTATGAGAATAGAGAGGCATTACTTACCAAAGTAGTCATCGTCTCTGATGCTTTATCAGTACTGCAGGCTGTTAAAAATTCTCGAAACAGGGAACGTATCACCCTTGTCTCTACCCTGGCCATTCTGCAGCAGTCCAGTGAGAATACCGTCATCCAGAGGATACCCTCACACTGCAATATTTATGGCAATGAGGAGGCTGACCAATTGGTAAAGGAAGGAGGACAGCAGCCCCAACTAGAGCAGGAAGTCCCTATCAAGGTGAAGCAAAAAAGATGACTTGAGCAGCACCCAGACTTCAACAAGAGGGATGCATACTACCTGCTGCCCAGATCAGACCAAGTGAGCATTGTGAGACTGAGAACAGGACACTCCAGACTGAGACATCACATGTTCACAAAATTCCACACTGGCAAGTCTTCCAAGTTGCCCATGCGGTACAGCCCCGATGACAGTGGAACACTTCCTGCAGGATGTCCCACACATGAAAAGCTGAGGGCAGAGACCTGGCCTGCCAACACACCGAAGAGGGAAAAGCTTTATGAATCACTGGAGGGCCTCCGCCATACAGCAGCCTTCGTCAGTGCCTCTGGGCTTCCTGTCTGTGTGAACGAAGAAGAAGAAATACCCTGGCCTTTTCTCCTGCCCTGTCCCCAGGGAGCCCAACTCACCCAGTTCCTTGACGTTGACAACCAGACTGCGCGGGCCCATCATCACCCCCAGCACCAGTCGCACCAACACCTGCTTCTGTCCACTCAGAACCAAGTGCCCTGAAACACACACATACACACAGACACATGCACACACATGCATCCACACACACACACGTGCACACACACGCACATATGCAATCATGCACATGCACACATACACACAACACGCGTGCGCGCGCACACACACACACACACACATGCGTATGCACACACACATACATACACATGCACATACGCATGCATGCACACACACGCACACATGCATGCATGCATACACACACACACATGCACACACCGCGCGCACACACACACACACACATATACACACACACACAATTTACATGTCTTTTTGACAGTTGCGTTGAAATAAAAACACAATTAAACACTCCAATCATTTCACAAAATTTGCAGTAAAAGTCTAGTCTTGATGTTACGTCTATTTAAGCAAGGAAACCACCCTCGGGGCTCCAAGCATGGTAAAACCAGAACTATGTACAAAAGACCCGTCCAAGGCTTAACACTACTGTGACTGGCACTGCCTCTGCCCTATCTATCCCTCAGCCTGAGCCTGCCTCCAAGAAACTTCCAGAAAACCAGTAGTTGTAAACAAACCTGTCTAGCAGCCCTAAATAGAGTACAATCAACAGCAAATGGATGCCAAGCTTAGCTGTGGTGTTTTCCATTTGAATGCCCGATCTTGAGTCCGAGACGAGCATCGAACACTCCTGGCCCTACCACGGTCAGTCCATCCACTTGCACTGGCTACTGAAGTAGAATCCAACACTGACGCAGTTTGTGCATGATCTTCATCACTTTCACTACTACTGTCACTTTCTTGTGGCAAAAAAATGCTCCCCAGAATCCCTGTGAGAGGGCTCATCAGGATGCTGCAGGCAGGGAATTTCTTCTCTCAACATCTGGTGTTTGCGATCCATTTTCATTTTAAAATCACACAAGAAATCACACTTTCAAATTTAACATTCCCAAACAGTACTACCCATTACAAGGGAAGCAACTTCAACTGCCACTAAAAAGTACCCGCAGTTTTCAGAAAACATGACTTTAGCAACTTAAATGACTGCTCATAGTTCGCACCATACGCGTTGCTGGCCGACTAC
The DNA here is from genome assembly GCA_033310375.1 of Conus canariensis. Taxonomy (NCBI): domain Eukaryota; kingdom Metazoa; phylum Mollusca; class Gastropoda; order Neogastropoda; family Conidae; genus Conus; species Conus canariensis. The sequence continues at coordinate 53,596,487 of CM065735.1, read as the reverse complement.
ACGTATACACAGAGTCAGTCACGAATATGTTAATATTCAAAATTTACAAGTCATCAACTCAAAGACTGATCTGCAACAAAATAATAACCAGCCACATGAAATGGAAGAGATCCAGATTTCCAGTAAAAAGAAATCAAAGATCACGTCAGGTGGTATTAATCAGAGCAAGATCTTCACAGCATGTGCAGCAAAATGTTTGTGTCTTTGATCCTACGCAATCGAACGCTCCACACAAAAAATATTTAATGCTGAGCAGCAATCTGTCAACACAAACGCACAACGTTCAAAAGTAAGGGTTTGGGTAAAACAGGTGTTAGCACAAGAACAGACAGTGGCTAAGACTCTTGACCTGACAGAAATGCCCGAAACTGCACAAGAAAACCAAACGTTCCTTTTCACAATGAATCTCCTTTTCTGCAAAAACTTATCAATGCACTCTTTGAGACGTGAAAGTACTACAGCAAATAACAGCAAAATATTATTTTGTTTGGTTATGTTTATGGTGATGTAGATCAGTACTTTACGATGCGCACACCCTTCATTAGGGGGTGCTGGCTTTCTATGAAAAAGCAATAATCATTGTCATTGTCCTTTTCAGCATCAGCAGTTTTTCTTTATTTTGCATAAACCACATTTGTAGATCTAGACTTTCAGTCTAAGGGGCATGGGTTCAAATCCTAGCGCCATGTTGATTTGTGTGGAGAACTGGACTTTCAATCTAAGGAGCATGGGTTCAAATCTTCGCCATGTTGATTTGTGTGGAGAACTGGACTTTCAATCTAAGGGGCATGGGTTCAAATCCTAGCGCCATGTTGATTTGTGTGGAGAACTGGACTTTCAATCTAAGGAGCATGGGTTCAAATCCTAGCGCCATGTTGACTTGTTTGTTATCTCTCTGGTCAAATTATGGCCAGATCGGCTAATGTCTGATGTTCTCTCTGTCAATACACATCCACATGTTCTGCCTGGTCAGCATCTTACTCTCTCACACCACACACACACACACACACACACACAACACACACATACACACACACACAAACACAAACACACATACACACACACACACATCACACACACACACACACACACACACTCACACACACACACACACACACACACACACATACACAAACACACACACACATACACACACACACACATACATACACACACACACACACACACACACACATACACACACACACACACACTCACACACACACACACACACACACACACACACACACACACACACACACACTCACACACACTACACACACACACACACACACACACACACACACCACACACACACACACACACACACCTCACACAAACAAACACACACACACACTCACACACACACACACACACTTGCACACACACACACACACACACACACTCACACACACACACACACACACACACAGAAACATACACACACACACTCACACACCACACACACACACACACACACACACACACACACACACACACACACACACACACACACACACACACACGCTCATTCCCTCTTCCTCTCTGCTCTGCACACAACTTTGGTTATTCCTCTCCCCCTGAACACTCCCTCCTGGCCCCCGACCCTGCCTCACCCTCTCCTGACCCTGCCTCACCCTCCCCCAACCCTGCCTCACCCTCCCCTGACCCTGCCTCACCCTCCCCTGACCCTGCCTCACCCTCCTCTGACTCACCTTCCCCTGACTCACCCTCCCCTTCCCCTGACTCACCCTCCCCCGACCCTGCCTCACCCTTCCCTGACCCTGCCTCACCCTCCCCTGACCCTGACTCACCCTCCCCTGACCCTGACTCATCCTCCCCTGACTCACCCTCCCCTGACCCTGCCTCACCCTCCCCTGACCCTGCCTCACCATCCCCTGACTCTGCCTCACCCTCCCCTGACCCTGCCTCACCCTCCCCTGACCCTGACTCATCCTCCCCTGACTCACCCTCACCTGACCCTGCCTCACCCTCCCCTGACCCTAACTCACCCTCCCCCGACCCTGCCTCCCCCTCCCCCGACCCTGCCTCACTCTCCCCCGACCCTGCCTCCCCCTCCCCCGACCCTGCCTCACCCTCCCCTGACCCTGCCTCACCCTCCCCCGACCCTGCCTCACTCTCCCCTGACCCTGCCTCACCCGACACAGCCGATGACAAGGACGCCAGGACGTCGTTTCCTGCCAGCGATCCCCCATCAATGATCTCCACACTGTCGCCTTGGCCGGCCAGCTGCAGCGAGGTGATGTTCATCCACAGTGATGCCCCCTGGTCGGCCATCAGCGTCACACGACAGTCGTAGGGCAGAGGGTGTGAGGCTGGCACCATCAGGTTGAGGGTGTAGTTCGTGCTGACCTTCTTGACCTGGCCGCACACTGTTACAGGGGATCAGACGGGTTTCAGGTTAGGTCCATGCCAAAGACAGGCTATGGTCCATGGCAATAACGATCATGGTCCATGTCAAAGACAGGTACGGTCCATGACAATAATGATCATGATCCATGAGAGTACTTGTAAAAGAGAGACCAAGAAAGACGCAAACTTTGTGAGTAAGAATAGATGTAGGTTGCATGTTGTGGTCAAAACCTTAGCTTGAACATTTTTTTTTTTCATGCTGCTCGATACTACACGACACCCACTACATATCCAACCAGTGCATATCAATGAAACAATGAGGCCACACTCACACACCCCCAACACACACACACACACACACACACACACACCCATACAGCCCCCCCCCCTCCCCCCCCCCCCCACACACACACACACACACCTCACTCACATCAAGAGCAACACAAATCAAAGCACTCACATTGTGCAAATCATTGTCAACTGTACTAAGCAGGTCTTACAAGAGAAAATGTCATAGTGTGTCGTAACTATTACCTTTCATGCATGTACGCAGTAAGTACAGGCGTTCTGACTCTATCACTAGTTCATCTTTCTCTCACACTCATATATCCTCCTGTCCCAAATCTTAATATCACCTTGATTCAAACATGCTGGTAATATAAACAACCTTAAATTCACATTTTTAGCTGAATATGTAGCCCAATACATTTAAACGTTTTCCCCCAGCTCAAAAGCAGCAAAACTGCTAAACACACATACATCCTTGCTCCTAGCCCCAAGGTCATGCATGCTTACTAAAATCTTTCCATTAGGAGATGATACAAAAATCAGGAACAAATTTTCTGGAAAATCCTACATTCTTATGAATGTGATACAGTGCAAATATATATGTAAGAATGTAGACACATTCACGTAATCTCATTGCCACCATGTCTGACGGAAACTCACAGAATGCACACATGCAGACTGTGCACACATCAATGAATTCTCTTTCTGTCCTAGTTGTTAACATGGCTACCATTCATCGTTTCCTTTCCTTTCCGGACGTTCTGGTGGTGTTTATTTCATTCTGTTTTTCAGCGATATGACTCACTATCCAACGTCTTCGTCGGTCCCACACATTCTGATCTGCCTCCAATAGTTAGTTATTTGTTCTGTGTTTTCTCATAACTTCGATTCAGTTCAGTCTTTTCCATAGCAAGTTTTGGACACATGTGCACATGCACAGCGTTTGATTTACTACTTCCTATCTACTGTCAGGTTTGTCAACTTGTGAAAAAAAGACGCTCCCTTTCAATTTCTAAGGGAACCTTTTTGTTCGTAAGTTTTTCGGTAACATGCAGTCTGCCACTGAAAACACCCTAGAGGACCATCGATATTTTAACGTTCATTTTTTCCCCTTAACAAATACATCTCTTCCTGGACACTAGGCATCACTACACAATCTACTGCTGTTGTATATTCAATTTCTAAGGGAACCTTTTCGTTCGTCAGTTTTTCAGTAATATGCAGTCTGCCACTGAAAACGCCCTGGAGGACAATCAAGTTTTATGTTTTTCTCCCTTAACAAATACACTTCTTCCTGGGCAGTAGGCATCACTACAAGATCTCCTGCTGTTGTACACTACCCTCTGCCTTCATCTCTCCCACTGGAGTTTATGTGGTGCTCTCGTTTCATCCAGCAGATTCCTGTCTCATTTTCTAACCCAAGAGCTATCACATTTAAAAAAAAAAAATCCAGGCTTTGTGTACAGCTTGAAGGTAATCAAAAGTTACAGCCAAACACGACACAAGTATAAAGTTTGAAAGACACGCAAGTCTTGAGGATTTTTGCCCTCAGACGAGGTCATGATGCTTGGGGTGAAACATTAGCACCTAACCCATAAAATAGTGAGAATTCCATTTGTTTGATGGAGTGATGTCAATTTTTTTCATTTCTCTCAAAACTTCATTGTGGCACTGGTAGTCATCGCAAAAAACAAAAAATGAAAAAAAAAAAAAATCTCTAGCAGCACACGATCTTCAGGCAGACCGATACTGGATCGGTTACGAAAGAGCTGCAACTCGGGCTTCCAAGACACTCACAAACGCACATAATAGATCATAACAGAAAGAGAGAAAGAACGGCACCAAGAATGCCTCAGTCCACCAGACCTCAAACAGAAGACAAACCTGACGACATGACGATGGAAGAGACGGCTGCAGAGAAGTGCTGCATGGAACCGTTGACCTTGGGCACGGTGAGCAGCATCTGAATCTTGCTGCCGTAGACATCAGGGGGAGAGTTCCTGTTCCTGTGATATGAGACGGGGCGAAAACCATACTGTGTGTCAGCACAATGCATTGTAAGAGCTTAATCCTCTTCCTGTGACCATCAACATAATCATCTCCCACACTGTCACCTGTTTTCTCTTGTATTCTGTGTCAAGATATTGCATTGTAAGAGCTTAATCCTCTTCCTGTGACCATCAACATAATCATCTCCCACACTGTCATCTGTTTTCTCTTGTATTGTGACAGGGCAATGCATTGTAAGAGCTTAACCCTCTTCCTGTGACCATCAACATAATCATCTCCCACACTGTCACCTGTTTTCTCTTGTATTGTGACAGGGCAATGCATTGTAAGAGCTTAACCCTCTTCCTGTGACCATCAACATATTGTGACAGGGCAATGCATTGTAAGAGCTTAACCCTCTTCCTGTGACCATCAACATAATCATCTCCCACACTGTCACCTGTTTTCTCTTGCTGCTCTTGTTACACAGTTCAGTTTCTGTCAGTGATCTGATTTCCGATTATACCAATGTTATTTCCTTTTTTCTTTTTTTTTTTTCACCATGTGCAGCTGCAATATCATTTGTAGGCTCAATCAAGAAAGGCGACTGAAGAATGCTGCAGCTTTGCTTATCAAACCTGGGTCATACTTACAGGCAATATACAGACTACTGGAAGATATGTGTTTTTTCTCCATACAACAAAGCATCTTAAACAATGAAGCGCTGTGTCTATAGCGACCTACTGTGTAGGTTAACTGGCACATGATCTGCATTCATCCTCAGTACCCATGTTAACACAGCTCACAGCACTGATCATCCCGTATGCACATTAATAACCCAATGTACAAGTGCAACAAACATATGACATATGCGGACTGAGACCAAGACTGGTATTCATATGAACCAAAACTCAGTTTTCGATCGCATTAAGAATTTCACCATCAGAATCAGCAGAAACATTACCCAGTCTCTGTCAATCACTATGCCAACGTATCTGCCCTGTATATATGATGTACATTCAAATCACGCAACTGGAACAAAGGAAATTACTGACTGAAGTGCTGATTCTAATTTGGAAATACGACAACAGTTAGAAAATGCAGCTATAAAGAGATTAGCTCTGACCTGTCCCCCAGAGCAGAAATTAAAAAAATGCCTGGTCATGGCTAAGCTAGATACAGCAGTGGCTATTCACACTAGTTCGCGCTGGTCCATTGACTGTAAGAAGAGCACAATTCAATACAGTCTATTTGTGACATTGATTATTGATTAATAATTTGTAAAACCTTACATGTTTCATGGCTGTTATGGTCACCGTTTTACACTGTGAATTTCGTGTGCACATTTTTCACACAATTCATTTCTCAGTTTGGCTTGTCCATGGACATATGATACAATGTCATTAGCATAACTCGGCAAGAGACTAATTTTGTATGCAGCAAAAAAAACATACATCCTATTTTCGGAAGCGCCTTATCTGTGGATTCAATGAATGTATAAAAGCTCAAGACGTCAGCCTTTATCATACAGGTTTCATTTTCACTTGGTTTCCTTTTCTGTCTGACCTCATTGTGCTCTTCAAGTTTGTTATGCCAGTGAACAGTGCAATCAGTTTTGTGAACTCTACACTGTTGCTGAAAGTGGTCACAGCTGTCTGGACTTCAAATGATGACTAGAATGCCAGTTGTGGTTATAGTGGATCTCATCCTCGTCGTAATGATTTTTCACTCTCGTTTTCTTCATTCTTTTTCCCCCCATTTAGTTATGTCTGCAATTTCATCATGCTCACTGAAACACACACACACACACAGTATACACACACACACACACACACACACACACACACACACACACACAGCACACTCATATGTATCTCTCTCACACACACACACACACCATTAAACATACACCGTTAAACACACACACACACACACACACACACACACACACACACACACACGCACTCACACACACACACACACACACACACACACACACACACACACACACACACACACACACGCACTCACACATACACACACACACACACACACACACACACACACACACACACACACGCACTCACACACACGCACACACACACACACACACACACACACACACACACACACACACACACACACACACCAGTCACTACAAGGCCGGGAGAAGACGTGATGTTCAGCGTGGCGTTGGGCAGCACCACCTCCACAAAGGACATGGCCAGTTGGAAGTTGGTGCCGGCCTTCTGGCCGATGACGTAGCTGCAGTTGAAGGCGCCCTTGCCCGGCTTGTACACTGGGGACTGCAGCATGCTGGTGCTGTTCACCGTCTGCTGGATGAGGCACCCTGCATCCACAGAACCACTGGTGTGCATACTTGGAACTCTTTTCCCTCCAGTATCTTAGGGTGTGTCTGTGTGTATGTATGTATGTGTGTGTGTGTGGGGGGGGGGGGTAAGGGGGGGGGGGACTACCTGCCATCATCTTCATTGTCCTCATCATTATCCATCATTGTTGAAAACGAAAAGTCTCAAATCCTGTGTGGCCCTTCTTGTCCCGCTGCAGTGGTAAGCATGGAAGATGATTCAGAACAACCAAAAGAGAGAGAGAGAGAGAGAAGAGAAGAGAGAGAAAGGTAGGAAAGGGGAGAGAGAGAGAGAGAGAGAGAGAGAGAGAGAGAGAGAGAGAGAGAGAGAGACAGACAGACAGACAGACAGACAGACAGACAGACAGACAGACAGAGACAGACAGACAGACAGATGGACAGAGAGACAGACAGACAGACTGCCAGAAAAGAGGGAGGGGGTGGAGGAGGGAGTGAGAAATAATCAGTTTCAGGATAAAAACTGCTGTGCTTCAGGCTGTCATTTTGTAGGCCTACGGGTTTTGTTGGGGTTTTTTTGCTTGATAAAGGTTTTATAAACAAACTGAAAATTTGCAATTTGCATACTGAGTGTTTGTGGGGTTTATTTTTTACTATTCAATCAGTATCCTAAGGGATGATACAAAATTTTCTCATACAAGTTTTTTTTATGGATGGTACATATTTACATACTACTATCTCAGAGTTAGCACAAGTTTTCTTTCAAGTATGGCAGATTCACATTTTTCGACAAGCATATTAGGGTTGGCTCACATTTTTTTACATGTATCTTAGGGTCAGTATGTGTTTTCAGATGTGTGTCTTACAGCTGGTGTTATGTTTTCCAACTAGTTTCTTTGGGTATGAACATATTTTCCCATGGGCTGGTTACTGTCTTCCCACCTGGTGTCTTAGGACTGGGAAAAACTATACTACTATTATGTTTGAGTCAGCACGCATTTCCCATAAGCCCCTCTGGGCCGTTGCACATTTCCCTACAAATACCTCAATGCCAGTACAGGGATTTCTATTATTATCTAACAGTTAGTGTGGATTTTCTTACTACTGTCTTAGGGACAGTGAACATCTTCCCATTAGAATCTTTAGGTCATCACATGTTTCCCCCTTTTACATTTCTTAGGTTTACGAGTTTTCCCACTAGTAATTCAAGAGTCAGTACACATTTCCTGAGGAGTAACTCAAGAGTCAGTACACATTTCCTGAGGAGTAACTCAAGAGTCAGTACACATTTCCTGAGGAACAACTCAAAGTCAGTGCACATTTTCCTGAACGTAATATTAGAGTCAGTGCACATTTTCCTGAAAGTAATATTAGAGTCAGTACACATTTTCCCACCAGTAACTTACGGTTAGCACACATCTTCCCTTATGTGTTTTAGAACTGGACCATGTTTTCTGAGTTTCTATGGGCCATACACATTTTCTGACTAGTACCTTAAGGTTGTGCATGTTTTACAAACAGCATCTTTGAGTCGGAACATGTTTCCCCACAAGTATTTGGGGGGCCGATTCAAGTCTTCTCATTAGTATCTTAGAGTCGTTGCTCATTTTTCGTCCATTGTCATAGGGTTGGTACATACTTCCCTACTACTATTGAAAGATTGGTATACATTTTCCAACAGTGCTTTTCATGCAGTACACATATTCTTTTACTGCTGGCTGTCCCTCCAAAAGTCATGTTTAAAATGGATGTCACCTGGTCACCTTGCCCCTCTGCAATATGCATTTAATACAGAGTCCCCCCATAGGAAACACTGGACAGCCATTTCACTGGATTCAGTTCAAACACGAACTTTGACCCACGCTTTAAAGCAAACTCGGAGAACTTTTCTTTTTCCTGATTTTGTTTGCTTTAAAGTTTTCGGTGTGGTTTATGTTGGACATGTAAAATGTTCGTATCATGTCAGGGATGTAACTTACAGTACATTACTTTGGAAGCAGACATTTTTGATAACTTTTTTTTTTTCTTCTTTTACATTTTCCTTACTCAGTATCATCACTTTGACAGTGCAGACTTTACAACAATTCAAACAGATACAGACTTCAACTGACGGTGGTTGAACACAATTGATGGGATCTATTTATATTTTGGTCAGCTGACTCATGGAAGGTGCCAGCATACTGACCATCAGGACTGTACCCTTACATGAATGTGAATGCACAAAGACATAAATGCATGTCGGCACATCTGAAGGAAGGTGGGAGCTGGAACTGATCACAGCGAAATAAAAACGTAAGCCATCACCTGACTGCCATAAATTATGTTGATAATGACATCATCAATGCATCATACTATAATACGACTGCTAACAGAGAAAACAAGCAATGTTTCCCTCCTGTCTTCCCATATCCCGCTTACAGAAGTCTTCGTATGGAGAACTCCTTCAGTCTGAAGGAAGACATACCTTCCACCATTACCACGGGTCTGCACTTTTTGCTCAGAAAAGACAAAGAATTCTCTGCTAGAGATGTGAAGAACCTTACTGGCCCTCCCTTCACCAGCAAACACCCTTGACTAACAATGTCAAAGGCCACCTGCAGAACTTTATTTTAGTGACGTGTGGAATACAAAGATGAGCAACTCTTGCCCTTGTGGGGGTGAAATGTCTGGAAGAGTTATCTTTCATGGGTGCATGCTCCCCTTCGCCTCCCCCCCCCCCCCCCCCCCCAAAAAAAAACCAAACCCTACATGTATATTGTAAAAAATATATAAACATACACTAATTTATGATGCTGTATCTAGTTTATTATGCTGTATCTTTTATCCCTGTTCAGAAGGCAAACAACGAGAGTTCACAGCCCATACACGGCCATGACTGGGCAAGGGTTCCACCGCCGCACTGACAATGGTGCATGTATGTGACACATGATAAAGCTGGGATACTCTATGAGACAGACAGAGAGAGAGACAGAGACAGAGACACAGAGAGAGAGAGAGAGAATGAGAGAAAGAGAAAGAGAGAGAATGAGAGAAAGAGAAAGAGAGAGAGAGAATGAGAGAGAGAAAAAGAGAGAGAGAATGAGAGAGAGAGAAAGAGAAAGCCAGAGAGAAAGAGAACGAGAGAGAGAGAGAGAGAGAGAGAGAGAGGCAGACAGACAGACAGACAGACACAGAGAGAGAAAACAAGAAAGACAGCCAGAGAAAGACAGAGAGTGAAAGAGAGAGAGGGTAAAAGAGTGTGAGAAAGCAAAAGAGTGAGCATGAGAGAGAGAGAGAGAGAGAGAGAGAGATAGAGAGAGAGAGAGCAAAATAGAAAGAGGGACCGAGCAAAAATGAAAGAGAAGACAGCAAAAGAGCAAGAGAGAGAGAAAAAGACAAGAGACAGAGACAGCGGTCGACCATGCTCAGACAGAGAGGTCACTGAGGCCCCCTGACCTCACTCCTCAGGTGCTGAACCTGTCATGGCAACCCATTTCCCTACACAGCCTCTCTGGGCTGGCGACCTGCACGACGTCACTTACTACTGGTGTTGTACGTGGCTTGCAGGACGCTGCTGCTCTGGTTTGCATTGATGCGCACCACCAAGACGGCTTTCTGTGAGGTCACCACCACCGCCAGCGAGTCTGAAACATGGGCATGATCATAATGCTGTCTCTTAAACAAACAAAAAACAATGACAAACAAAAACTCTTTTCCCCTCAGATTGTGACGACACATTAAATACCATAAAGTTCAGTCTATAAGCCGCGACTTTTTCCCCCAGCTTTAAACCCTGTGGCTCAAACAACGATGTGGCTTATTTGCGGATTTTTCCTATTCCAGGAGCATCACACCCTCGTCTATTCTTAGCTTCTCTGTAACTCACCATATTGTGTTTACTGCTCATGAATTTTTCGATGAGCAAGCTTTGCTCAGGTCTGCCAGTGGATCCTGACCGCATGGGGTAAAGTCAAGCAGTTCACCATTATCAATGGTTTTCGCAAGGCTGAACTGTGTGCTGCAGCAGACGACAGTGCAAGCAACAGAGCAGCAGCGACCTTCACCTTGCCTCAAGAGGAAAGCGACAGTGAAAACAAGGCTGAAGTCAGTGACAAGATGGCGGAGGAAGCGCTACTATTTCTGTTCAACTCAGACACCGAAGAAGAAGACTTCAGCGGATTCAGTGGCCAGGACAATGATGACACTGAATAAATGTGATAATCCTAATATTATTAACTTCAAAACCTGCCACCTAATTTTCTTTCGTTCCCAGGTGCACTTTAAAGTATTCAATGTTTCCACCTCATTTTTTTTTCTTTCCCAAGTGCATTTGTAAGTACTCAATTTTTACATTAAAACGACGGCTCCAATCTTAAAAACCTTCCACCTGACTTTGTTGTTGTTGTTGTTCCCAGGTGCACTTTTAACCCATTCGGTGCCTAACTTGACAAGATAACTCGACGGCAAGGACATGTCCTCTTCACTGCCATGGCCGTCAAGTATTCCCATCATGGGGAAGTCCGGAATATTTCTCGTTTTATATTTACACTGCTTACATATCAGAGAGGTGAAGTCTCTAGATTCTATTGATAGTTGGTAATCTCGTTTTCGGCTGTGAGAAAGTCAGTAGAATTTTTCTGAAAATACATACTCGGTTGTTTTTGTTTGTTTTTTTTTTGGGGGGGGGGGGGGGAACCCCTGGCAAATAGGATTTAACTTTACGCTTATTTCTTATTTCCTCAGCAGCGAAAGGGTTAAGTTATAAATCTTCACATTAAAATGACAGCTCCAGTTATAAAGACCTGCCACTGTATTTTTTTCCCCAACTGCTTGACATCAAACTGCATGATGCCCAACCCTTCTTAAAGCAAAACCTCCGTATAGACAGCTGCTCCCTCCCCAGTCTCTCACCCCCCGCCCCCCTTGCCTCAGCCCATGCGGATCTCCCTTACCTCTGCTGCCTGTGACGGTCAGCACCTGGTCCTGGTCGTCGTAGATGGTCAGGTTGTCCGTGCCCTTCAGGTCCAGGCGGGAGAAGAGGATGGTGGTGTACTTGGACCCGGCAGGAGCCTTGATGGTGAAGTTGCAGGTGGTGATGTTGAGGGAGGGGGGCAGAACGACGGTGCCGCTCTTTGCCGTGCTGTTACAGGGGGTGTAGTCTGTGCAGGAGTGGGGGTAGGGGTGGGGAGCGGGGAGCAGGGGGGGAGAGGGGGTGGGGGGGGGGCAGTGAGGATTAAGTTAGTGAGGAACTGTCTGCTTTTTGTCACATAAAACCCATGGTCTGTCTTCCAACTGCATGGGACAGGTCTGCTTTTTTTGTGGATGTAAAATCCCAAGTGTGTGTGTGTGTGTGTGTGTGTGTGTGTGTGCGTGTGTGCGTGCATGCGTGCGTGTGGGTGTGGGTGTGGGGGAGTGTGTGTGTGTATCTGTGTGTGTGTGTATGTGTGTGTGTGTGCGTGTGTGCGTGTATGTGTGTGTGTATGTGTGTGTGTGTGTGTGTGTGTGTGTGTGTGTGTGTGTGTGTGTGTGTGCATGCACATGTGTTGGTGTGTTTGTGTGTCTGCCTGTCTGTGTTATCTGGGTGTATAAGTCCATGACTGTATGTGTCTCTTTGCATGAGAGAGAGAAAAAACCCCAGAAGATTCTATGCAAAAATGTGGGGGAAAAAAATGTGGGGAAAGTTAAGCGAATGAAAGAAAGACAGACAGACAGACTGGTATGCGCACATGCATGTGTGCGCGCACACTCACACGCACACGCACACACACACACACAAAGAAGCAAAGACACAGGAGAGTAGAGGGTATGTGTGTGTGTGACAGACAGATAGACAGACAGACAGACAAAAGTTCTTTATGTCAGGATCTCAAATCTGCATGCTTTCCTCACTAAGAACAATCCATATGACTCATTCAGATGGGCAAATAATCATCATCATGTGCATACGGAACTCTGACACTTAAGATAATGTTGGTCTTTCTTTTTTCAATTCTAAAACTATCCTCAACCTGAGTTCAAAATAAAGAGATGTGACCAAATTGCCTGTACATCATTTCCATGTCTGCAAATGCTTCACCTTTGAACCAGGTATTTGGGCACGGACACTTTTAACACAGGGTGAATGAAACCATGGTAACACTACACTTGATGACCTGATCATTCCCGAACTTCAACCTACATATCACAGCATTGTTTCTTCTTTCAAAACACACACACACACACACACACACACACACACACACACACACACACACACACACACATATTTTTTCTTTTTTTTTTTTTTTTTTTCTTTTCCTCCCTTTCTTCTTTTCTTTTTTGTTTTTTTTTCCGCGTATGCAGGCTGATACTCCTGCGGACACTCCCTGTATGGACAGGCAATGATTAATGCCATCTACCCAACAAAGGGAGTGGACTTTTGTGTGTATGACCATTTTTTTTATCCCGCCATTAAGGCAGCCCTACTCCAACTTCGGGGAATTTCTTTTTTTCCTAATCTCCAAAGTCTTCCCTCCTCTCTCCACATAGTGGTTCATGCAGATTTCACGTGAGATTTCACACAAAACACATGAGGAATGGTTTCCTCAATTTTGCAAACGTGATGCCTCAGTTACACATTGGGAGTTTCTCTCTGCAGTGGTCAGCCCGAGTGATAAACCAGAGTGCTCTGGAACAAAATGGCCACTGCTTCCTGTTGGCGGTGCCACACACCACACCTCCTTTGTGCAGGACCCTAAAGAAGCTGTGAGGACACCTCTGAGGAGTTCATTTATTTTTCTGGATCTTTTCCCTCTCAAACTGATTTCTGGTCATTTTGAGCTGATTTTGAGATGGGGGTCGACAGTTAGTGCAAATTATCAACATAGACCAGCAGGAGTGATCTGAATGTTACGTCTTTAAAGCATTCATCCATAAATAAATCGTAACAAAAAATAACATTTACATGTGACTTGCTATACTTATATGAAAAAGATACAAGCTGCCTGTCACCTGGAAGGATGAAACTTAGCTAAATCAAGGAATGAATACACAAATCACCAAACACGCCATACATCACTCAATGTAACATTACTTTAATTACGTAAAAGGACTAAAGGCTGCCAAAGGACTGCACAGTTCTCTGACTCTAAGGTGAACATCGCAAGATGAAACATCTGACAACACATGAAGGCAATGAAAACAGAGAACACTTACCTGCTGAAAAGTTCTCTTCCTCCCCCTGGGCCTGGACCCCTAGGAGGCCAACACACAGCAGCAGCCCTGAAATCCCATCATGCAACTGTTACCATCTACAGGCGGACAAATTCAGTTGGCTAGTTTCAGAGTCAGTTTCATCAATGAGGTGGCACTGCGTGCGAACTAGTCCATATACGCTACACCATTTCCACTACGTTTTGAGACCACACTGGACATGATTTAAAGCTGATGGATAAATGAATTAATAACTAAGGTGAGAGAATTTAAAAAGAGGGGTCTCGTGGCTATGACTTATCAGATGTCTGACCTACATATTAATCCAACGCACTGGTCAGACCTTAAGCACCTACCTAACATTGCTTGGGCCAAAGTCATCCATCTACCACCCCGAGGAGCGCGCAAATCCAGATGGGGCATGTGGATTTCAAAACCGAGTCGGCACAACTAGAAAATTTTGCTGGTTGAACCGATCGTTTTTCTCTTAAGTATTACTTAAAATTTCTTTTCGCTTGCTGTGCACGAAGCTGGCAGAATCAGAACAAACCCATCGGCTCCACACACATGGCTGATGGGACACACAGTTTTCAGTCAATGGCGCCCAGTCCACTCATATTTGCCTGGCAGCTCAGTTGCCCTATCATCGCTCTATTTTCACTGAACTCTTCACTCCAGCGTAGTAATATGAAACATCTTTGAAATCTTATTTTTAAAAAAAAAAAAAAGAAAAGAAAAGAAAAGACAAAAAAGAAGAAACTTTAAAAACAGTAAGTAGAAGTTGGGAGATCGAGGTGGACTTAAACAGCAAAAAGCTGCCCAGATCATCATTGTCTGCTTTGAAAAAAACTTGATTCCATCAATTCCATTACCATTCTTAACAACAGCGCTACGAAAACAAGGCTGCCTGGCCCGAATTTCCCGCTAACTGTGAACTCTTGCTTTTAAATTTTTATGCCTGGTACGCATTCAGAAAGAACAAAACATATAAATAAACCACAAAAAAAAGCAATAACGTTGCAACATCTTTGAATCCTCAGACTAGTTAACAACTGATTGGCTAGCGGATTTTTTTCATGTGGTAGTTCAGCTGGTTGCTGAACATTTTCAAAGCTCCCCTGCTCTGTGCACTGTCTGTACTGAACTTCACCACACGTACCTCGCTCAGAGAGGCTGGTGTGTTACAACACGCCTGAAATGTCATCAGATAACTGTTTTATTCTGCCGTGACCTATCTCACACACATCAAGTATGTACTGCATTGTACTGACATGTATAACTTCATCACATTCCTCATGTATGTACTGCATTGTACTGACATGTATAACTTCATCACACACCTCATGTATGTACTGCATTGTACTGACATGTACAACTTCATCACACACCTCATGTATGTACTGCATTGTACTGACATGTACAACTTCATCACACACCTCATGTATGTACTGCATTGTACTGACATGTACAACTTCATCACACACCTCATGTATGTACTGCACTGTACTGACATGTACAACTTCATCACACACCTCATGTATGTACTGCACTGTACTGACATGTACAACTTCATCACACACCTCATGTATGTACTGCATTGTACTGACATGTACAACTTCATCACACACCTCATGTATGTACTGCATTGTACTGACATGTACAACTTCATCACACACCTCATGTATGTACTGCACTGTACTGACATGTACAACTTCATCACACACCTCATGTATGTACTGCATTGTACTGACATGTACAACTTCATCACACACCTCATGTATGTACTGCACTGTACTGACATGTACAACTTCATCACACACCTCATGTATGTACTGCACTGTACTGACATGTACAACTTCATCACACACCTCATGTATGTACTGCACTGTACTGACATGTACAACTTCATCACACACCTCATGTATGTACTGCACTGTACTGACATGTACAACTTCATCACACACCTCATGTATGTACTGCACTGTACTGACATGTACAACTTCATCACACCCTCATGTATGTACTGCACTGTACCGACATGTACAACTTCATTCTGGCTTTCTCTGTGGCATTCTGATGTACTTTATTGCTCTGTCCTGTATTGTAGTGCACTGCGAGACATTGTGTCCTGCTGCATTTGTTTGGTTTTGTATCTTATTGCATTTTTTTTTTTTATCTGTCTTGAAATGTACTGCATTGCACCGCACTGCACTGTGCTATACTGAACTGCACTGTATCGCAGTGTTCTGTGCAGAGCTGTATCGTATTGCATTTTTTCTTTTTTTTAATCTGTCTTGAAATGTACTGCATTGCACCGCACTGCACTGTGCTATACTGAACTGCACTGTATCACAGCGTTCTGTGCAGAGCTGTATCGTCTTGCATTGCATTCAACTGTCTTCCCTTGTTGTATAGTACTTCCATCGTCTGTGTATCGCATTGTATTTTATCATACTGTATTGTGGTTATCACACTGTATTGTACTGTACTGTCTTGTCTTGTATAGTGTAACTTCATCATCACTAGTGATTTTTCTGTGTGGTAAAATTCTTTGTGCTGTTCCCAAAGGGAGGACAGGGTGGGGGGTAAGAAATTATAGAGGGGCAGGTGGGCATGAATAAGGGGACCCCCCCCCCCCCACCACCACCACCACCACCACCACCATCACAGTACAGGGAAGGGTACCTGGAAGAGCTCAAACCCCCACCACATGACATTCTTCTGCCTGGAGAAGTAGCAGAGGTACAGACTGAACTTTCAAGGTCAGTTTCCTCTTTTTTTTTTTTTTTTTTCTTTTTCAATGGCAAATGCAAAATGTCAACATTTCTGTCACTAAAAGAAAGTGTACATATGCCATGAAAATATATCACCTCATAGAAAGATGCCAATTTGTAAGCAGCATCTTCACGCAGTGAAAATTCTGGAACAATGTTGCAGGACTTATCCTGGACCTGCCTTTTGACCCAAATCCTCACAAAATAAATTTTTTTTTTTTTTTTTCAGAGATTCCTCCCTGAGTCAGGTTTCATCTTTCTGCCAAATTTCTTTAAAAAAAAAAAAAATCCAGTCAGGTTTGTTGCGTTTTGTTTGGTTTCATCAGGGTGGTGTGTGCATGCGTGCCTGCATGCCTGCCTGCCTGCCTGCCTGCATGCATGCATGTGTGTGTGTGTGCTTGAGTGCATGTGTGTTTGAGTGAGTAAGAGAGAGAGAGAGAGAGAGTGCATGTGTACGTGTATGCGTGCATGCGTGTGCTTGTGTGTAAGCTTTTTTTTTTCTTAATTTTGCTGATTGACAGTGTGGGTGACAGTGTAGGCTACATGTCAGAGATAAACATAATGCAGTGTGCTGCATGTGCTGGAAATAATTGTAGCTCTTCTCTGTCACAACTACCACCCCCGAACCCCCACCCTGAACACCCCCCCCCCCACCCCCCCTTCAAACAGGCCAGAGGGACCAAGTCATTGCACATGACATCCTACTGCTGTGAAGGATGACTTGGAGAGCAGCACATGACACAGGGAGTGAGGCTATTGTTTTTACACACAGCCGGAAGAATGACTGCAGTCCTTCACTGGAAACGCAGAGAAGAATGGACACTCCCTATTATTCAACTGCTACATTCTGTCATGGCTTGTGTTTCAGTTTTTAGTTTGACCTTTGCCCACTGCACACTGACCTTTCCCACAGAAAAGTCCTGTCGCTATAAAAAAATTTGTTTTAAAACCCACACAACGTACACAAACACTTAAATTCATGTACCCCAATATTGCTCCCACACAACATACACAAACGTTTAAATTCATGTGCTCCAGTGCATAACATAACAGCTCCCACACAACATACACAAACACTTCAATTCATGTGCTCCAGTCCATAACATAACAGATAAACGACACACATCCTTGTCCCTAAAATCCAGCCAAGAGAAGGACATCAGCCTTTTGACTTGGTCCTTTCCCTCCTGACTGTATACACACAAAGAACACGGGTCCTTTCCCTCCTGACTGTATACACACAGAGAACATGGGTCCTTTCCCTCCTGACTGTATACACACAGAGAACATGGGTCCTTTCCCTCCTGACTGTATACACACAGAGAACATGGGTCCTTTCCCTCCTGACAGTATACACACAAAGAACATGGGTCCCTTCCCTCCTGACTGTATACACACAGAGAACATGGGTCCTTTCCCTTCTGACTGTATACACACAGAGAACATGGGTCCCTTCCCTCCTGACTGTATACACACAGAGAACATGGGTCCTTTCCTTCCTCACTGTATACACACAAAGAACATGGGTCCTTTCCCTCCTGACAGTATACACACAGAGAACATGGGTCCTTTCCCTCCTGACTGTATACACACAGAGAACATGGGTCCTTTCCCTCCTGACAGTATACACACAAACAAACAACACATACACTGCTTCACAAAAAAAAAAAATGCACACAAGGCCATAAGGAAAAACAGACACTTGCACAAGGGACAGCTGGTGTCCATACTGGACAGTCTTGACAAACTCACTACCAAGTCTCCATATCAACAAAGGCAAAGCTGGCATGTTTCACATTGGAAGAAGACAACAACAACAAAAAAAAAATTTCTCAAACAAAACAGGTGGCAAAATGGAAAAAAAAAAAAAAAAAACAGTGGACAACAGAAAAGAAAGAAAGAAAAAAAAAAAGCCTGAGTCCAAGAGTGACAGAACTGGGCAATTTACTACAACAGACTTGTGCAGTAATATAGACGTAGTATACAGAAAGAACAAAAGGTCTTTCAAGGGAACTTGTCTTAACTAAGATGTAAATCAGGTATAAAAACAACAACAACAACAACAACAACAACTGTTCCAGAGAATTACCTTTCTAAATGAGAGAGAATGTTATGAATTGAAAATAAATTTGGTATAAATACAAAGAGGAAAAATTCATGGAAAAAAAACAAGTCTTTAAAAGACTCAGGGCCAGGAGGAGGGCGGGGGAGGAAGGAGGTCTCAACAGGGAGGTAAATCATGGATCAGACAGATTTAAGAGATCAAAGTGTTCCAAACAGACAACTCTTCAAGTGAAAACAAAAAACAAAAAAAAAACCAGTCTTACAAAAAGGTTTTATTGTCCTGTGTGTTTTCTTTATTACATCAGCACATTGCATCATCAATATACGCATAGTCGTCGAATGCAACTCTCTCTCTCTCTCTCTCTCTCTCTCTCTGTGACTTTCACACCCACACACACACACACACACACACACACACACACACACACACACACACACACACACACACACACATACGCACTTGTGCACACACACACACACACACACACACACTTGTGTGCGCACACACACACACCGCACACACACACACACGCACACACCACACAACACCTGACCTGCGAGCACCGCTCCGCGTAAAACCCTTTCCATCTCCGCAGTCACTGGTCAGGGTCTGAAACACACACCACATGACCCAAAAATGAATAATCTACACACCTGACTCATTGCTTTACGAAATACACACCACATTGATCCAAAACTGAATTAACCACACACCTAGCCCATCGCTGTGTGAAACACATACCACATTGACCCAAAACTGAATTATCCACACACCTAGCCCATCGCTGTGTGAAACACATACCACATTGACCCAAAACTGAATTATCCACACACCTAGCCCATCGCTGTGTGAAACACATACCACATTGACCCAAAACTGAATTACTGACACACCTAGCTCACCGCTGTGTGAAACATACCACATGACCCAAAACTGAATTACCAACACACCAAACTCATCGCTGTATGAAACATACCATATTGACCCAAAACTGAATTACCGACACACCTAACTCACCGCTGTGTAGGAATGAACGCAGTTTGCCTCTCAGCTTGCACCTTATGTAACTGCCTTCACTGTTCAGCGCAAAAAGCAATCCAATCTCAAGTTTATGAAGTGTGCATGTCCCACATCCAATTCACTTCCTCCCTTCACAGTGTTTTCAAAGTATTTTCTTCTGTACCTAACTCTGTCAAAAGCCAAGGGCTGGCTGTCTTTTTGTACTCCCACTTCTTATAGAACTGGGAGAACTTTACAATGGGAACAAAGAAATGCTGTCTGTGTGTCTGTGTGTCTGTCTGTGGTCAAAATGTGTTCCACTCGCTCCAGACAAAACTTCTGGACCAATCTTTCTGAAAATTTTTAGGCGAGTTCATTATGGGTCACGGATGATGCCCGGTGTTTCATTTTATCAGAATAGCTGTTACTAATGGCTGTAACGGCCCAGAACGGTTTTTTCCTCTTTATGGAATATCTCAGAAAGTACTTGGCCAGTTTATAAGTGGTTTGGATGGTCTTGTGACAAATCGGAGCCTCTGTCCATATGTAAGTAATATCATGCTGAAAATCGATTACATAACTGTTAAAAACCGTTATTTTGCTGTTATTTCTTATATATTGGTGGATTTTAATGAAATTTGGTATATAGAAAGTTATCCCACACAAATGGCACTTGTATATAATATAGTGTTTCAAAATTTGACCGTTAAAAACCGTTATTTTCTTGACATATTGTCCAATTTGGACGAAATTTGGTATGTACACAGGCTTTAGCCCAGTGAGGATAAAATACCAGTTTCAAAAGTGTACATTGGTTTTACAACCGTTAAAACCATTACTTTGCGTTATTTTTTTTACATATAGGTGGATTTTAATGAAATTTGGTATATAGAAAGGTCATCACACACAAATGGCACTTCCATATAGTGTTTCAAAATTTGACTGTTAAAACCCGTTCTTCTTGACATATTGTTTGAACTGGATGAAATTTGGTATGTACATAGGCTTTAGCCCAGTGAGAACTAAAATACCAGTTTCAAAAGTGTACCTCGGTTAAATAACTGTTAAAACCGTTATTTTGCCGTTATTTCTTATATATTGGTAGGTTTTAATAATACCCATACAAAATAAACTGGGAGTACATTTATATGCTTTGCATCTTGTTTTTTTTTTTTTAACATAATCTTTAATCAACTAACTGGAGAGTTGACAGGCGCGCAAACAGACAGCTGTGCGCAAAGACATTGGCACATAACAGCACTTCTCTAAGTCGCTCTTACACACTCCCTATCCATTGTGAATCTGTACATGTCTTTGCTTTGAAGAGGTTTCTAGGTGTGGACAGACGGACTCCAAATGATCTTATTTATGGCGAAACTGATCATTTCCACATTTTTATTATTTCTGCTGTCAGATGTATCTACTACTGGCTAAAACTAATACAAATGGAAGACTAAGGAATTCCTCTTGTGCTCCCTGGGTCTTCCATGACCCAGTGACTCAACAGAAACATCATATCTTATGAATGGATAGAGCTATGCTCACAAAATCTTAGGAGTTCCTCAACGATCTTAATAGCTGTTGGCCACTGAAATTTCTTGTATGGGCACAATCAATTATCAGTATAATTAGTCGCAGTTCCCCAGGACCTATACATTTTAATGGGTCGCACATGACCCACGCCACCAAGTGAGGAATAAGTCGCTGAACCGCCCTTTATCAGGTGTGGGTCTTACAAGACCCATGCGATCTGAAAAGGGATAAGCAACAGGAAACACATCTACAAAATGTGTGGGTCTTGGGCTAC
Organism: Conus canariensis; assembly: GCA_033310375.1. Classification (NCBI taxonomy): domain Eukaryota; kingdom Metazoa; phylum Mollusca; class Gastropoda; order Neogastropoda; family Conidae; genus Conus; species Conus canariensis. The sequence continues at coordinate 53,574,696 of CM065735.1, read as the reverse complement.
CCGCACGATCGGGTCTGTGTAGTCAAAAACGTCATGCGGTAAAGGTTAAGGCGTGCAATATGTTATATGGCTCAGATGCGAGAGGCAAAAGTAACTCACAACTGGGTGTCCAAAGTGCGCCTCTTGTCTGTCTGAATATGGATTTGGGATTTGTTTGGCTAAATCAAGGGGTTGGTAATATAAAAGAGATTTTACGTTTTTTTTCTGCCAATGGCTGGTTGATTGCAGATGGCAGAAATGGTCTAATCATATTCAATACAGTGACAGGTTTGATTTTTACAGGAACTTTTGTGATGTTCATGACCTGAAAATGTAGTTAACCTTAGACATAAGACATACACAGGCACCTAAAAAACATAACAGCAAAATTCAGATTAGGAATACATATCTGCTTTAGCCATCCATAAATTTAGATTAGCCATCCACATTTTTAGCCTTCCATAAATTTAGATTAGCTATCCATAAATTTACATATCAAACATGTAGTAATTGTGATGTGCTTTGTCCTTCATGTAAAGAACCAAACGAAACCAAATTACACTTCCCACTCTCAGCCCAGCTCTCATGAGCATTAGACTGAAGTTTATTAAGCCAACATATTACAGACCGCCATCTTTGTTTAAACTGAGCCTACTCTGTTCACCTACTTCTGCTGAAGTTGTTAAACACATTTTTTCTTTGTTTTTGTGCAAAGCCTTTAAGTATACAGTGAAATTTTCACTTCTTGAAATTGCCTTCAAATTATTTCTGTTTTGTTTCGTAATTTGATTGCGATCTCATACTTTGTGTGTTCACACACCCCTTCATTAGGGGCCTTGGCCTATTATGTGAACAAATCATCTGAATCTGAATCTTATACGCTCCTCCATTCTCAAGACCAGAGCAAACTCAAGCAGTGAACAAAGGAGTATGGTAAAGAGTGAAGAAAGAAAGGTGACCAAGACAGATGAAACTTCAGCATTATTCTGCAGCCTTCTGTCCCCGTTCCTTCATTTAACCTATAGTACAGAAAGTGCACACATTCTAAAAAGAATTGTCAGTGAGTCTGCCAGACAAACAGGGACCAACAAATAACAAGACAAATTCATGTGTCCCTGTTTGTTCGGTGGACTCACCTACAGTTCTTTTTCAAGTTTGTTTCAGTTTCCGCATGCAGTCACCTCACCTTGAAACTAAAGTACACAGTTTTGTTGTTTTGTTTTTTGTCTAATAAATACCACAATATCACACTACTATAAAAAGGATGTAACAGCACACACACACACACACACACACACACACACACACACACACACACATACACACATACACATTCACACGCACACACACACACACACACACACACACACACACACACACACACACACAGAGCAAAGGGCTTTCTTGTATTCTGTACAGCTGCCAGTCTTCTGGAATAAAAAAAAATTCAGGAGTCAAGAGATGAAGGAGGGGGGGTGGGGGGGGGGGGGGGGGGGGGGAGGCAGTCAGACTTGGAACTGAAACTGTTTTGATTCCTTACTGTTTTTACTGGGGAAAAAAAAAAAAAAAAGTCACTACACGCAATACCTGACACTTGCCGAGTTTCTCAACTTTATTCTTCTACATTTTGTCAGACCTTTTAAACAAGAACAAAACACCCCAAAATCCCACATAGTTAAGTCAAATTCTGAAATTCTGTTTTGTTCCTCCATCTGCCCCTCCCTTTCTCTCTCCCTCCCTCTCTTCCCTCCCTGCCCAGCCCCACCCCCCCACCCCACCCCCCGTCCCCCTTCCTCTCCAATCCGGATTTTTGGGATTTTTTTTTGTTGTTATTAAAATCAGCAAGGTTGGTTGGGAGCTATGAATCTGACTCAGATATGGTGTCTAGCTGCAGCAATTTGATAGCTTTCCCACTGAATGTCCCTGCACGGTTAGAACGTCCTTCCAAGGCAGGTTCTGCAGAAGAAGAAGGAACATGATCACGCTGTGTGTGTCACAAGTCTACACTGCAAGGGAGGGAGGGGGTTGAGGAGACTTGGGTGAGCTGTTCCTGTTCACAAGTCAGAAAGAACGGCACTGGCTTCATAGACCCTCATACCGTAATTCAAGGTGGCGGTTGTACCCATACCAATGTTCTTCCACTCTTCATAGATGAACCGCTTCATCTGAAATGAAAGCAGCTTCTGTAACTCTAAGTGAGTGGTGTCCAATTTTTATGGCAAAAGACATTGGACTGACAAGAGCCTCTGAAGCCGAGAACAAGAATGAGAAAAGTGTCTTCCCTCTCTGACACTCAGGTTGTAAAGCATTGTTCGGGTCTTACACCATCAGTAGTACCCCCTTGAATCTGGTTTCACAAGTCATCTAGGACCTTGTGAAAGTGAATCCATCTTTGTTCCTCCAAGACTTGAGTACACAGTCAGACCTCACTTTTCTTTTCCTCAAAGACCTCGCACAATCCTTTCAAACAGTCAACCAAACTTCTCTTCTGTCTCTCAGAAGATGAGGTGTCCTTCCAACAGCTCCTTTTTTTATGCCAAGACCACAACTACACTTCTGTTTTTCTCTGCCAGTTTAAACAAAAAAAAAAAAAAAAGGCTGTATGTTTGACTTGCTTCGTGACCGAGAGGTTTGGATAATCCTGAACGACTTTCTTGACCAGCAGGCACAACTGACTCGTTCCTTCACAAATCTGGAAGCCTAGAACAGCATGGATCCTCTTCAAGACCCGTTTTCCCCTCCTTTTCAATGGTCATTCAGGTGTGAAGCCAGTCAAGAAAGGAATTCTCTTTAATGTACCATCATAAATACACTCGACTATAGATTTCTAAGCAAGGTAATGATTTTAATATAAGAAAGTTGTCATAAACAAAAAGAGAGAGAGAGAGACAGACAGACAGAGGGAGGGAGAGAGACAGGGAGGGAGAGAGAGGTGGGAGAGAACCGATGATGCGTACAGGGGGAAAGAGCTAAACAGAGGGAGGGATCAAAAATGAACATTTGAAGAGAGGTACAATCAAAGGATATTGCTGACTTCATAAGAGTTTAAGTGCGTTAGTAAGTCCTCCCTCCCCACCCCCCCCCCCCCCACCCCCGCCTCCTTCCCCCAACCTCCACCACCCCCCATCACCGCCAAGTTCTTGTGTCTGATGGTAGGTGCCTTTGGTCCCTCCAGCCCAAGATGCATACTTCTGCAGGCATTTTTTGGTCCCGCCTCCCCCCAGTGTGTGATTTGGGTGGGCAGGTGCTTTTTAGCCTGTTCTCCTCCTACATGTGTGCATGTATGCACACCCCACACACACCCACCCACACCCACACCCCACACACACACACCACACAACACGCATAACATCTTGCACACACGTAAAAGCCGATGATTCAGATGGATTAGTCATCATTGTTCCTCCACCATCACCACCCCCTACCCCCTCTCCCACCTCAAAACATTAATTAAGCAATCATCTCATTCTCAGCAGGGGGGCCGGAACACCTCTGTGGTAGAGCGCCGGACACGTCATCTTGGGGTTGCAGGTTCGAATCTCCGCCAGGCTGTTTCAGTACAGGGGGATTTTTCCCTCGGAGTTAACATTGGTTCTGACTCCATTTTCCACACAGTCCTTCAAATGACTATAAACCGAGGTTCCGTGTGTGAACGCACACATAACATCTTGCACACATGTAAAATCCCATCACGAACTTTCGGAAGAGAAGGCCAGTTTGGCCGTTGGTATGGATGGCACGTTACACACAGCATGCACCTTCCCCGAAGATGGAGTATGGCTGCCTCAATGGCAGGATAAAATAACGGTCATACACACAAAACTCCACTCCCTTTGTTGAGTACATGGGATTAATCCCTGCCTGTTTATACAGGGAGTGTCTGCAGGAGTATCAGCCTGCGTACGGGGAAAAAAAAAAAAAAATCTCATCCTCAGCACGAATCTTTGGAACAAGGTACCCTAAGTCTGCAATTCAATATGTGCTTCGCACGCATGAATTAACAACAAAGGGGTTTTGTTCTGAGACAACTTCTGCAGAAAAGTCAACTTCAGTTGTTGAGCGGTCCGCATGACTCGTTCTTCAGAATCCATCGCTTAAACTCTGAGGTTCAACAATAAAAACGATTTTTCGATTGCCAGTCTCGGCTAACTCTTGCCTTTTCCCCCTCCATCTCCCTTCCTCACCACCCCCCCCCCTCTCTCTCTCTCTCTCTCACATACACATACTCCCTCATTTCCCCATACCACCATATATATTCAATCCCCATACAGACAGTGAGTCATGAAATAAAACACATATTCACTCCAAACACAACAGCCCCCACCCAAGTGTGCATACACATAGACACAAACAATGTGGACAATCCATATGGGTGTGTTTTCATAGAATTTTCTTCCCTTTTTTTTTTGCCATACACACCCACCCCTCAAGCATCCCCTTCCAAGCATAAGACCATTCCTCTACCACTCTTTCCCTTTGTTTTCCTCTATCTCCATTTCTCCCTCTCTCTGCCTCTCTTTTTCCTTCTCCCCATTCAACACAAACAAAAATGTATGCATGCACGCGCACACATGCGCACACACACACACACACACACACCACACACACACACACACACACACACACACATGCCACTGTACTGAAAGAGACTGCTGGCATCCCAATGGGCAGGGTGGGAAAGGCTGAAGAAAAGACAGCTCTGCACTTCTACAGCGAACAGGCTGAAGAAAAGACAGCTCTGCACTTCTACAGCAGAACAGCTGAAGAAAAGACAACTCTGCACTTCTACAACAGAAAAGGCTGAAGAAAAGACAACTCTGCATTTCTACAACAGAAAAGGCTGAAGAAAAGACAACTCTACACTTCTACAACAGAAAGGCTCAAGAGAAGACAACTCTGCAATTCTACAACAGAAAGACTCAAGAGAAGACAACTCTGCACTTCTACAAGAGAAAAGGCTAAAGAGAAGACAACTCTGCACTTCTACAAGAGAAAAGGCTGAAGAGAAGACAACTCTACACTTCTACAAGAGAAAGGCTGAACAGAAGACAACTCTGCACTTCCACAACAGAAAGGCTGAACAGAAGACAACTCTGCACTTCTACAACAGTGAAAAGGCTTCAGGAATGACAACTCTACACTTCTACAAGAGAAAGGCTGAAGAAAAGACAACTCTTCACTAAGTCCTACAACAGAAAAGCTGAAGAGGTGATTCTGCACTTCCTCAACAGAAACGCTGATAAGAGAAGATGGTTCTGCACTTTCACAACATGTAATCCTAGCAGCCAAGTACCAAGACTCGGAATGCAAGCAACAAAGTACCACATTGGATTTACAACACAAGCTACATTGGATTTACAACACAACACCCAACGCAGCATGATCCATCTAGGTTCCCATATATACTTTCTCTCATACAGGACACCTCCCCAGCCCCCCCCCCCCCCCCCCCCCCCCCCCCCCCCCCCCGGCGCTGCTCCACAATCCCAGCGTCAGACCGTGACAGACAACTGGGGCCAAATGCATGCAAAAACATGTTGTGGTGAATCACGGCAAGGTGGTCTGAAGGTCTCTTCAGTTTAACCCGTTTGCTTCTCCTGAAACTGCTCAACTGGATCAACTAGCTCCCTCTACCCCCCCCCCCTCCCACCCCCCCACCCCCACCCCACCCCCCCACCCCCCCACTCCCACCCCCCCCCCCCCCCCCCCCCCCCCCGATCAACAGGCTGCGCATAAAATTTTAGTCCCACTTTAAAAAGATACTGGAGTTCTCTTAAGGTGGTTTCTTCTCCCCTGCTAGTGGAATGGGTTTGAGATGCCAGGAAGTTACGCAAAAAAACAAAAAAACAAAAAAGGTGTTGATATGTCAAGAAGTGTGTGTGTGTGTGTGTGTGTGTGTGTGTGTGTGTAAGATAAGATAATGTTGCTTATAGCCCAGCCGACCGCAAGGGGCCACATCAGGGCTGTGTGTGTGTGTGTGTGTGTGTGTGTTTACATGCATTCATATCTGCTTAAGAGTTTTGTTTTTTTTTAACATTTTTATTTTCTTTTATTGTTATTACAGAAACTGAAATATACAACATCAATATTCAGAAATTAGGTATAAGGCACTGCTTAAGAGTATTTGTGCTTAACAGAGAGAAAGAGTGAGCAGCAGAGAGAAGAAAGGAGGAGACAGGGACAGAGAGAGACAGAGACAAGGAATGAAAGCAAAGAGAGAGAGAGAGAGAGAGTAGTTGACAGACACACAGACAGATAGAGCCAGACAGACAGACAGACGGACAGACACAGCAGACAATGACTGAACCACTGAAGCATGTCAACCTAGCAATTCAGCTATTGCGGATGGGCCCTAGGGTGGAGGGGAACGTCAACATAGCAACTGAGCTATTGTTGACAGTCACTGGGTGGATGAGGGGGGGGGGGGGGGGGACGGGTCTCCTTTGAAACGTCTGCTCCGTCTGCTCCCTCTGCCTCCGCTACCCCTTAAATGCACCCCCCCCCCCCCCCCCTGAGACCCACTCCCCTCCCCCTCCCCCCCCCCTTCCATCCCCCCCTTGTGAAAAGTCACATGCAAGCATTTGAAGTGGATCACGAGGTTAGCTGTGCGTCAGGCAGGAGCAAGGTGGTAGGTGTGAAACAATGTGGGTCAAAGACAAGTCATCTGACATCTAGCCTTAGACCGGTCTCAGTCACAGGCTAACAGTTAGCCTCAGGCCAGAAGATAGCATACTATGTAGGTTTGGTTCTTTTTTTTTTTTTTCTGTGTGGCAGACAATTGCTGCAAAACGCGCAGTTTGTCCCATCCTCTTTCCTAGACTGAATGGACTTAACCAAGTGAAATACACTCAACCAAGTCCAATACACTTAACCAAGTCCAGTACACTTAACCATGTCAGATACACTTAACCATGTCAAATATACTTAACCATGTCAAATACACTTAACTATGTCAGATACACTTAACCATGTCAAATACACTTAACCATGTCAAATACACTTCAACCAAGTCAAATACATTTACCAAATCAAACACAAGTCAAATACACTGAACCATGTCAAATAGTTCAAATGCGCTTAACTAGGTCAAATACACTTCAACCAAGTCAAATACACTTAATAATAATAATAATAATAATGTATAATACTTATATAGCGCATTTCTTGTTACACAACTCAATGCGCTTACATCCACCATTTGCACTTATTCATCAACACTCGTTTACACAACGGGCTGCCTACCTGGGTAGTGCCGACTGAAGAGCTGCCAGCTGGCGCTTCATTCAGTCGTTTCCCGTGTCATCCAGTCAATATCGTTCACTCAGTTTCTTTACTTCCTTCATTCTTTTTTTTTTTTTTTTTTTTTTTTTTCCATTTCTTACGCAGGGTGCATGCTGTGTGTAACGTGTCATCCATACCAACGGCCAAACTGGCCTACTCTTCCGAAAGTTGGTGATGGGATTTTACGTGTGTGCAAGATATTATGCGTGCGTTCACACACGGAACCTCGGTTTATAGTCTCATTCGAAGGACTGTATGGGAAATGGAGTCAGAACTAATGTTAACTCCGAGGGAAAAATCCCCCTGTACCGAAACGCCCCGGCAGAGATTCGAACCCGCAACCCCGTGATCACCAAGATTACGAGTCAGGCGCTCTACCAACTGAGCTATTCCGGCTCCCACCAACTGAGCTATTCCGGCTTAACCATGTCAAATACACTGAACCATGTCACATAGTTGAAATACACATAACCAAGTCAAATACACTTCAGCCAAGTCAAATACACTTAACCAAGTCAAACACACTTCAACCAAGCCAAATACATTTTAAACATGTATGTGTATTAACATAGGTGCGTGTTACACGTGTGGAGGGGGAAAGGGATGTGCATGTGCATACACATGTGCATGCACCTCTGTGTGCTATCAATATCAATATGTGTGTGCCTACAAGTGTGCATATACGTGCACACACACACAGACACAGACACAGACACACACACGTATTCAAAACGTAGCTCCTCGGGTGTCCCGGAATTGGAACTTAGTAGAGCAAATTATGACATAGACTATACAAGTTTAAGAAAAAGTGATGGACCCTTGCTGCCAACGTATGTTAAGTCACATATAAATGAAAGTTATATAAATCACCTTAAAATCTATACAGATGGTTCCGTACTAGACAATCATTTGTCTGGTTCAGCATTCATAATTCCATCCTTAAAAACAGAGAAAGGTTACCACCTGGGTAAGAATATTTCCATATTTACTGCGGAACTTGTTGCCATTATTATGGCATTAAACTTTCTTCTTGATTTTCGATTTCCTGTATTTCAAATACTACTTTGTGTTGATTCAAAATCAGTCCTACAAGCTCTAAAATTTTCGAATACAAGTGTGAGAGCAGAACTCATATCAGAAGTCTACCACTTAATTCATTTTTTGCATTTACGTGGTTCTTATGTCGATTTTTTGTTGGGTTCCATCTCACTGTGGATTATCTGCGAATGAAAGGGTAGACCATTTAGTCAAAAAGGCTGCTGTCACTGAAACTAATTTAACAAAGATATGCATTCCTTTATCCTTACATGAGAGTTATAGCCTTTTAAAAGACGTATCCTGGAACTCTATTTTAAATAAGGGAAAAGGCACCAAAAACGAAAAGGGGATTAATATTATTTAACAAGATATCAGACAATAAAACAGGTATCAAGAATCTCTACCAAGAGTGGATTTTTAAAAGTTTGATTTTTTGATTTAGGCTTGATGCCTTTAAAACCAAATTCTGTAAACATGTGACTTGTATTTGTGGCCAACAAATCACTCCGTTCCATCTACTTTTTTGTGCGATAGAATGAAACCCTATTTACCTGCTTGGTTGTTAAACACTGGACC
>CM065735.1:53533322-53560822 GCA_033310375.1 Conus canariensis | reverse complement strand
TCAGTTCCTTTCATTATTTTAACGCACTGCTGATGATACTGACTATTTGAATGTATCAGAAAATCATTCAATCGATCCCTCGACACTTTCTCTACACATACATTTGTAATACTCAGAAAGGTCTAGTTTGATAACTAGTTGTGTGTGTGTGTGTGTGTGTGTGTGTGTGTGTGTGTGTGTGTGTGTGCGCGCGCGTGTGCACGCACGCGTATATGCATGCCTCTGTGCATATGTGTGTGTGTTTGTGTGTGTGAGTGTGTTGTTGTTTTGTTTTACGTCTTTCCACATTACGTGATATTAGACGGGAAAAAAATTGGGGCCGGGGATAAAAGGTTAACACAACGAGTAAAAAAAAAAAAAAAAACAAAAAAACAAAAAACAAAAAACCAACAACTTATCTACAACTATAACACAAAAATAGAAAATCCACTTAATCAAAGATGAAGGGAAAAAAACCCATATAACTCTTCTGTCTCATCTCACTACTGACTGCTATCTATTATAAGTATTTGCCAACTGGACTTTTAGCTAAGTGTAAAAAGAAAAGATATGTTTCACTTGCTGTCAGGAAAACATTTTGAATAGGCTGTACAGACGTATTTGGGATGAATTTTTTCATTAAGTTACACGAAAGAATGTGATCAGTTGATATGCTATGACCACATATACAATATATATTTTTCACATACTTTGTTTTAAAACAATCCAGTTTCCATCTACAGATCAAGGAACTTATCTGTCGTCTACAATATATGTTTTGATCGTACTTACTTAATTTTTCATGAATATTTTTCATTTCATCGTGTAAACCAAAACACCCAGTTTCTCTTTCTATCAAATGAAAATTAGAAAATTGTACTTTTTCTGCCAAAGTATAGCACTCTTGCACTGACATAGAGAAGTTCAAAAAATGCGAATCTGAAGATCGTTTTGCTCCTCTCTTTGCTAGAACATCAACCTTTTCATTATAATATAACCCACAGTGGGAGGGCACCCAAAGAAATGTTACTTCAGTGTCTCTAACTGAGAGGAAATGGACTAAGTTATTTATTTCAGTGATCATCTCAGGTCGAACTTTTAATTTAAAATTCTTCATTGCAGTAAGAACTGACTTAGAATCTACACATAAAACAACTTTAAGCAAATTTTGAGGGTAATCAACAACAAACTTTAAGGCCATCATTATAGCAGTTAACTCCGCAGTGAAAATAGATTTGTTTTTTCCGAGATAATATGACTTTTCTTTGTTAAGGCCTGGGATAATGTATGCTGCACCTGCATGTTCATTGATTAATGATCCATCTGTGTATATCTTAAAATGGTTGGAGTAGTGATCATGCAAATGCATTTTCATATTGGATGATAACAAATTAGTATTTTCAGCCTTTGTTAAATCTGTATGCTCAATATCAAAATGTGCTCGTACTAGTTTCCAGGGAGGGATAGGAGACACAATAGATCTTTTTGCAATAGATGTTAGTTTGATATCTGAGGATTCTAAAATCGAGGAAGTATATGTTCTTAGAGTCATTTGAGATGATATGTTTTTAGCCCTTTTGGGAAAATCAGTGTCCGATTTAATATTTATTTCAGGGCCTATGTTGTTGTCTATAGTAGAACTTCTTATAACAAATTTGGTGCATGCAAGATTCCTATATTCTTCCAGTGGTAATATTCCAGCAGCACTGTATGCTTTTGTGCAAGAGGCATGTACTGGTAGTCCCATGGCTATCTTATATGCTTTGGAATCAATACTTTGAAGTTTTTTCAGTAAGTATTTGGGTGCACTGAAGAACACCTCTTGTGCATACGTTAATTTTGATCTAACCAGTGCAGTAGAAAGGTGCAAAAGAGTAACTGTGTCCTGAGCCCAAGCATGCTTGCTAATAATCTTTAACAGATTTAAAGTTTTTCGAGCTTTTGTTAGAACATGCTCTATATGGAAATTCCATGACAACTTTGATGTTAAATTTACTCCAAGGAATTTAACTATTTTTGTATATTTGATGGGTATGCCATTGACTTGAAATAAAGGCATATTAACTGGATCAGATCCAGTATTAAATAACATCATGTGTGTTTTTTCAGTTGATATTTGCAAACCATTTTCAGTCATATAATCAGAAAAGGTATTTAGTTCTTTCTGATATAACTTTTTAATATAGTTTTGTGATCTGACAGATGTACTTTTTTTTAATGTCACTTTCATCCATATGCATATGTCATCTGCATATTGGGCTACTTCTATATTTTTAGCAATTTTTGTGGGTAAATCGTACATTAGAATACTAAAAAGTAAAGGGGCAATAACAGACCCCTGAGGAATACCCATGTGTAATTTTCTTCTTGTAGAATAGGAGTTCCCTACCTTCGTTCTAATATATCTATTTTCTAAGAAGTTTTTAATAAAATCATAAATGTTTCCTGACAATCCAATCTCTTTAAGTTTACAAAGCAAACAAGAGTGCCATACTTGATCGTAAGCTTTAGTGATATCAAAAAAGGTTGCTAGTAAACATTTTCTCCTGGAAAACTGATGTTTAATTTGAGTGGTAAGTTTGACCAAGTGTTCAATAGCACTTCTACCCTTTCGAAAACCTGCTTGGTTTGTTGGGATAACTTTGTTCTTTTCACAAAAGTAGTTTAGTCTATTTAAAACAATTGTTTCATAAAGTTTACAGACATGAGAAGTTAATGAAATAGGCCTGTAACTGTCTATACTTTCTTTCAGTTTACCTTCCTTGTGAATCGGTACTATTACTGATTCTTTCCATATTTGTGGCAAATGACCTGAGCACCAGCATTTTTTAAATATAGTAAGTAAAATGCTTATCCATTTGTCTGGAAAATGCTTAATCATTTCATTTGAAATGGCGTCAATCCCAACAGCTGTCTTTTTGTTTGGGAGAGAATCTATGGCGTCTTTCACCTCTTGTAATGAAACTGGGGCGTTGATGTCACTCGTGTCATTATCAGATACATCATTAAAGACATACGTACATTCTTTATCTTCTCTGAATTTTCTTTGGTTTTCAGATAACCCATCTAACTTGCTTACTTTAGCAAACTGGTCGACAAACGCTTCTGCTTTGTCTGCGGATGATGGTAACTTGTTATTATCAAGAATGATAGGATATTCTGGGAGTTTGATTCCATTTTTCATCGTTTTTATTGTGAGTGTGTGTGTGTGTGTGTGTGTGTGTGTGTGTGTGTGTGTGTGTGTGTGTGTGTGTGTGTCTGTCTGTCTGTCTGTCTGTCTGTCTGCGTGTGCGTGCGTGCGTGCGTGCATGCGTGTGTGCATGCGTGTGTGTGTGTGTGTGTGTGCGCGCATGTGCGCGTGTAAGCATGCCTACATGCATGTGTGTGTGTGTGTGTGTCTGTGTGTCTGTGTGTGTGTCTGTGTCTGTGTGTGTGTGTGTGTGTCTGTGTGTGTGTGTGCCCCCATACACCTCCTGACCATGACCTCACCCATGGATTCCACCCAGGTCTAGATGGCCACTGGACTCAAATACATGACCTCACCCCCACCCCCACCCGATCTAAAACACTGACATGATCCACCATTATGATGCAAGCAGACCAGCACACGTTGGCTTCAGGGACATTCCAACTTTCAAGCCAATGTCGTGAAAGTAACTGCAACTGTCCAGCACTGACCCCTCCAGCTGACATACTCAATTGCACTGTATGCATCAATGGTTGGGACACCAATACTGTGAAAGACTACTCTCACTCCTAGACGGTGTCACTTGTTAACACAAAACACTAAACAAGCTGACTCCCTTAAGTCCAAAGACACAACCACGCTAAAAGTAAAACAAGGGCAACAAGACATACTGTATCACAGCATCCAAGTTACCTGGAAAACTATCACACCAGCATTAGGAACGACTGTCAGACCTAAATGGTCATTCAACTTTCAACAAACATGCATGAAGGTATCAATGCAAGCACCTTACCACCACACACACACTTCCTCAAACCTGTGCATTTGTGTGACACCATGTCAAAGAACATTTTTTTTTTTTTTTGGCAGCTAAAGAAGACTGTGGCAGTGGCAGCATTTTGGTTGTTGCTGTGAACAGAGTGGGCTGCCAATAAGACACCTGCCATGACTGGCTAGAAAGTAGAATGAACAAACAGGTTTCTTGGCCACTGTACAGTACTTGCGGGCCGCAGAAAAACAAATCATAGTTACTAACCTTTCCCTCAAACTTTAGGAGTGCTCGCTCGCTCTTGCCCTCCCTCCCCCCCACCCCACCCCCCCTTCTCTGTCTCTCTCTCTCTCTCTCTCTCTCTCTCTCTCTCTCTCTCTTTTCTCCAAGTTCTCTGCAAAATGTGTGTGTGTGTGTGTGTGTGTGTGTGTAGTGTGTGTGTGTTGTGTGTGTGTGTGTGTGTGTGTGTGTGTGTGTGGTAGAGAGAGAGAGAGAGAGAGAGAGAGAAGGAGGGAGACAGAGAGGAAGAGGGGTGGGGGGTGGGGTAGAAAGACAGACAGACAGAATGAGAGACAGACAGACAGACAGACAGACAGACAAACAGAGTGCATGTGTACAAAAGCATGCATGAGGTTGAGCAACAGGAGGGAAAAGAAGTGGGAGGTTGGGGAATAGGGTGAGGGAGGGAGGTGAGAGAGGGGGGAAGGGGAGAGAGACAGACAGACAGACAGAGACCCGGAGAGAGAGAGAGAGAGAGAGAGAGAGAGAGGAGAGAGAGAGAGAGGAGAGAGAGAGAGAGAAGAGCTTGACTCACAAATCAATTTACTTTTATAACTCAGGTTTTCTTGTTTTTGTTTTTTTCAGGCAGTGCCCAGTCTTCCAATGCCCCACTGCTCTTCAGCGTTTCACTCAACACTGATGATATCACTCTCCACAAACACACAGCAAGAAGCAACAGGTTCACAAACAATGGCAAGCAAAGGGAAACAGAGAGGCAGACAACGAGCGAAAGAGAGGGAGTAGAGAGGGAAAAGAAAGCAACAGGGAGCAAGGATGAGGGGCAGGGGTGAGTGGTGGGGGTGGGGGACATGGCTAGGCCAAGCAGGAAAGGGTAGTCAGAGAAAAAGAAGTAAAATAAAATAACCTTGTGTCCATCTCTGAAAACTGCATTCCCTATGACTTTTGGCTTATAAGGATCCAAAAGCTACATTGCAGAACTTTTATACACACACACACACACACACACACACACACACACACACACAATATATATATATATATATATATACACACATATACATATGTGTGTGTGCGTGCGTGCGTGCGTGCGTGCGTGCGTGCGTGCGTATAGATCCCTTTCCACACACACACACACATATATATATATACGTGTGTGTGTGTGTGTGTGTGTGTGTGTGTGTGTGTGTGTGTGTGTGTCCATTCCAATGAGGTTATCATCAAATACTGAAGGCAACTGCAGAACATTAACTTTCTTTTACTGTCCCATCTTCTGTGCCACCTCAGTGGCATTGCACCCACGCCATTCATTCTGCCCCCCTCCCTCCCCATCTACAGCACCACAGCCTGCCCCAGATCACTGCAGTCCTGGCACCGCAACAACCCACAGGGAGGAACACTTAACTTTCAATCCACCACTAGTCAGCAAGCTAACTGTGAAGTCACATAACCCCTGCCCTGAGCACTTTCTTTTTTTTTTTTTTTTTTTTTTTTTTTTTGTCTTCTCATCCCAGAGCGTCTTTAGCTTTTAACATGGAATCCTGAATACAGGTGCTGGTGTGGTGCCAACTCAGCTGCAGTGACTGTAGGTTGAGGCCGGAAAAGGAGAAAGGAACCATTTCATCAGAAATTATCAAACATATGTATTTATGTTTCTCAAAACAACTTAGACTAGAAACAATCACTAGACGCACTGTGTGCAAGGTTTGTGTTTGGGCTGTGTCAAAAGAAGGACAATAATCCTTTTCAATTTGACACTGACTGGAATGAAACAAAACATTAAACAATTTGCAGGCTTGTGCAGGAAATTTTGAAAAGCTATGGATACACACAATGCAATATTTTAAACATTAAAGTGGCTACTGATTTTCAATATCAAAAGTTTACTGATGCCTGAAGCATATTTTTAAGGTATTTTCTAAGTCATGATATGTACTAGGAGCCTTGTCTTAATTTGCTGGGGATCCGAACAATCTCCATCAGCACCTTGAATAACCCAAACAGACTTTCTTTTAATAATCTTGCCATTTCCTATGATGGGGTTCCTTTCTTTACCATTTCTAATCATCAAAACCAATATTTAGTTGTTCTGTTGGTTATTACTATTATCATTACAACTATCAATAGAATGTTTCTACTCACACTTTATACACTTCTGTTTGTATGCTTCTAAAGTTCTAGTTTTAGCTTGCTCTCTGTAATACTTACTTTAGTTGCAGGACCTTTAAAAAAAAATAGCACACCTGTTTTTGTAAAAGTTCTTTTCCTTTTCTTTTGTTGTCCCAGCAGTGGAAGTCTATTTCTGACTCTAAGACTTTTTCCTTTTTTTTTCTTTGTCATATTTTCTTCTTCTTCTTCTTCTTCTTCTTGTTATCATAGTTCATCAAGTTATGCTCTTTTTGCAAATCATTTGCTTAACTATGTTTTCTTGTCCATAGCTGACTTATTAGCGATTGCAAGTCATTACTTGCTTTGGATAATTTGTGAGCGAGAATGCCTCTTCTTCTCGTTATTTTCATACTAGTACACTTGCAAGTATCACTTATGTATTAGCCTTTCAAATATCTTTGACTCTTTCTCTAATATATATATCACTTCTCTATTGTAACCATTTTAAAAAATTCGATTCAAGTGTGTTTTTGTAACTATCATTGTTTCAAGAGGTATGAATCAACTCTTCCACTATTCATGACTTTTTCTCTTGCTTTCTTCATGCTTTTGTTGACATATACAGATCTACGACCATTTCTTCAACTTTTGATTTCAAGTTTAACATCAATTTGATCAAGATTGTCTCCATGGAGTAATGCTGCTGGATCACAAGTGCTGAGACTGCGAACAGGACGTCCTAGTCTGGGCGTGGCTGGTGACTGTGATGCGGTGAAATCCAGTTCCTAAAAAAGAGGCTCAAGACACAAAACAGCCCAAAGAAGACTTGTAAACTGTTTATTATCTGACCAATTTCAATACAGATTCAGCATAATCCCTCAGCACATGGAATACTACGATATTCAGATTATCATAGCGTTTTGTTGCAAAACTGGCATTTGTCAAAGTTACTACAGACCCAACTATGGGAAAGAAGTAATAGTCTAATACTAGTAGAACTATCCATGCATCTACTGGCTACTTAAGTGACATACCTGGCATTTTACTTCAAGTTCAACCAAAATTTATGCTATCCTAAGACAATCACAATGCATAATCATAAGTCTGTAAAGTTTGCTGGATTCTTAATCATTTTGTAAAGGTAACAAGCTTCCGTTATTTAAGGTCATCTGATATTTTCGGTGGGCGGGGGAGAGATGGTGCTAGGGCGGAGGAGTCGGGGGTGTCTGGCTGTTACCAAGCAACCATTCACCTTGAAACTGTGGGCTCAGACTCAGAGACTGACAATGAGCTGAATTCTTAAACAAGGAAGTAGTCCCCAACTGTCGCCGCGCCATGTTGCGAACAGGTTGTTGGACTCTGCCAAAACTCGGAAAAGAAACCCGGAAACGACAAAACTAACGATCTTATTCTTAGTCCACGAATTGACAGTCACACACATATTCCGCAAATTCAAAGAAAAATTTACCTCAAGACGCAAACTGAAGTCTGTCTCCAAAAACTGCGTGCTTTTGTGGAGAGTATGATGCAGCTTCTTGCGAAAAGCAACCCTAAGCGCCGGTTATACTAAATTCAAGGAAACTCTACTCAACCCTGTTTCGTTTCTAAGACCTTGACATTAGCCTTGACTAAAACATTTGGGAATAAAGCCAAGTAAGAACCAACAGAAGTGAGAACGGGAGGGGGGGGGGGGAGAGAGAAGAGAGAGAGAGAGCGGAAGGAGGAGAAGGGGCCTGGTACCACACAGCTTAACTTTTGCCGACGATTTGTCAAGAAACCCCGAATGTGGGGTATTTTCATAATAATCCACGTGGTAAGCCCAGTTTGTTTTTGGTTTGTTCTTTTTTTTTTTTTTTTTTTTCCCCCACAGCAAACGCTCGCCATATATATGAAACAAAACTCGTGATTCAACGAACAGGTTTGGGAAAACGAAAATGTGAAGAAAAAAAAAGTCTATGACGTCGTAAACATTCTAATGTCGCTGTGAGTGTAATGAAGGGTTTGAGTGTCATAATGGCATACTCTTTGCGCTCATTACAGAGTAATAAGGAGAAACTCTGGTGGGGGACAGCTGCAGTGACCACAGAGAAAAACCCCGCGCCCCTCCCTCACAGACAAACGTATCGGCCCTGAACTCAATTAAAACCCGCTGTTGTGGGGCCGGCCGGGCCACATTCAAAATGCCCTGCTGCGGCCAGTGTTTCTCCTCTCGGACTATCTGGATTTGAACCTGCAGCTTAAAAGTGAAAGGTGAAAGTGATTTTTTTTTTTTTTAAGTGTAAATCTAACTTTTGAAAATGATTGTGACTCAATAAGAACATTTTTTGCAAAGATGTTGACTGGTCAGACATGAATATTAAAGTCAGATCTAGTTGCAAAGTGAGGCGACTGCAGGCGGAAATCTAACCAAATTTTAAACGTAATTAGGCCTAACAGCGAACCGCCAAGAAAACGTAGACAAACGAATCACAAGACAAAACACGACACGTTTCGACCTCTTAGGTCTTCTTCGGGCAAGATACAAAACACTCCTAAGAGGTCGAAACGCGTCGTGTTTTGTCTTGTGATTCGAGGAGTGTTTTGTATCTTGCCTGAAGAAGACCTTGTCTATGTTTTCTTGGCAGTTCACTAT
Organism: Conus canariensis; assembly: GCA_033310375.1. Taxonomy (NCBI): domain Eukaryota; kingdom Metazoa; phylum Mollusca; class Gastropoda; order Neogastropoda; family Conidae; genus Conus; species Conus canariensis. The sequence continues at coordinate 53,551,909 of CM065735.1, read as the reverse complement.
TAATTACATTTAAAATATGAATATTAAAGGCATAAATCAGAGTTGGGGCAGACTTAGGGAAGTTATTGCTTAAGACAGTGGATATGTGTATTAATCCTAAGATGCTGACAAACAGTGACTGATCAAACCATCATGGATGAATAAACAAATAAGAAAGGTGTACAAACGAGTCCTTTACATTAAACCACGATCTGCATATCTAAATTATAACATAGCCAGGTAAATGTGTTCTAAATTCATTTTTTAAAAAACACTGTGTAAGAGAAATTGCTAAACTAATAATTGCAAACAAAATCCAAAGGCCTTTTTTGAAATAACTACCCCACAAAAAAATGCCAAAGTCGATGTGGGCATTAGTGTCCATAACAGATCTGATGATAGCTTACCCCCCCCCCCCCCCCCCCCCCCCCAAAAAAAAAAAAAATGCCAAAGTCGATGTGGGCATTAGTGTCCATAACAGATCTGATGATAGCTTCCCCCCCCCCCCCTCCCCCACAAAAAAAAAAAAAATGCCAAAGTCGATGTGGGCATTAGTGTCCATAACAGATCTGATGATAGCTTACCCCCCCCCCCCCCCCCCCCCACCAAAAAAAAAAAAAAATGCCAAAGTCGATGTGGGCATTAGTGTCCATAACAGATCTGATGATAGCTTACCCCCCCCCCCCCCCCCCCCCACAAAAAAAAAAAAATGCCAAAGTCGATGTGGGCATTAGTGTCCATAACAGATCTGATGATAGCTTACCCCCCCCCCCCCCCCCCCCCCCCCCCCCCCAAAAAAAAAAAAAAAAAATGCCAAAGTCGATGTGGGCATTAGTGTCCATAACAGATCTGATGATAGTACAGCTGTAGACAATCTTAATTTTAGAGTCCCCTTCAATGTTTTTTACCCATACATCTGTGAGGTTGCGTTTGAGTACGGTAATTTGTGTTAAATATCAAATTAAAAAAACAAATCTTGCAATTCTGGGCCATTTTCCTAAGAAAAATGTAATGTGTCAGTATTTTGTGCAAATTTTAGCTAAACAGGAAATGTATTATATATTTGTGCTGTTATGTTAGCAAGTGAGTGAGTGTGTGGTGTGTGTGTGTGTGTGTGTGTGTGTGTGTGTGTGTGTGTGTGTGTGTGTGTGTATGCGCGCGCGCGCGCGATTGCTCTAACACATTAGTGTTTTCAGATTACAGTGTCTTACCGAAATTTGTTTATTGACAAATCATGCTTATAACCACATCATTCAGACCAATGAAAAATTCACTTTTCAAATAAATCACCTCTAAATCTTCTGCATTTTAATGAGAGTAGATTAAGCTATTTGTCTGTCATCATAATTCATTCTTTATCTTCCTTCTTTCTTTCTGTCTTCTTCTCTTTGTGTGTGTGTGTGTGTGTGTGTGTGTGTGTGTGTGTGTGTGTGTGTTGTTTTGTTTTGTTTTGTTTTGTTTTTTCCTCTAACTGAATTTGCTGTAAGGTAAAGCGAGAGAACTCTTGTAAAACTAATAGTATGCAGCTGTACGTTCCCTTTAACTCGTTACTTACACGACCGAGTTCTACGACAGCTGAAAGTGTTCACGTGTGAGTGCGTGTGTGTGAATGCACGCGCGAGGGTAAATCTGTGCGTGTACGAGCATACAGGTGCGCACTCGACGCGCGTGTATGTGTGTGTGTGTGTGTGTGTGTGTAGGATGAAAAAGCAGCCAACACCCAGGTAGTGGCAGTCAAAATTTTCGGTTTATTAAACCCTCTTCAATAAAACCAAGGACTGACGATTACCGGCAAATCACAACGCCTTTTTATACATGCTCTGACTGCTTCTCACCCTGCATTCACTCATCAAAAAAGTTAACAGTAGTCACTAAAATGAATGATAGCACCAGTTAAAAACTTTGTGAGTAAACATCATATTGCCTTTAAAAAAAGAAAAAGGGGGGGGGGGGGGGGGGGGGGGGGGGGGGAGAGAAAAAGAAGTATTAGCCTACACCTCATTTTCATCTTTAGAAGTAGTTAAAACGACTATTTCATGTTCCATAAGCGAACTATGACGACAGTTGGCCGCACTATTCTTACTTCGCATTCACAGGGAGACTCACGGTATTTCCTGCTACTTTCCCACATAGGACGTCAAACGCGTGGTGTCTACAGAATATTCACATGTCATTTTTTTTTTTTTTTTTAAGCGGATGAAAGAAAGAGTAGGCAGCACATACACACGGAACTGATTGCATTGAGTGGAAAACTGGAGTTCTTCAATGCTTGAGACTCAGATTTAGAAATCCGAGAAATTGTAGAGGCAAACAAATCTTGATATAACACCATATGTGATCAATCGTGTGAACTGTATATTTTCTAACATTTTCTTCGTTTAAAGTAAGTAAATAGATAAATGAATAAAAACGGAATGGCATAGGTCCAGTCTGAGCTCATCTCCAGGCAGTCCGAACCAGCACCATGACCTGCTTTTTATTCCCACGGGACATTTTGCCGATTCAACACATTTGGGATGAGTTTCAATGGTAATATACGACTACCTGCATCCGACACAAGGGACACAACTGAGACTGAGAACCAAGATTAAAAAAAAAAAAAAAAAAAAAAAGAAAGAAAGACAACCAACACGCCGTAGCGCAGTGGTCCACATCGTCAGCTGAGAGCCGAGAGGCTGTGGAGTCTACAGTTCCAGTTGAGGTACTGCCATCATCATCATTTTCATCACCATCATTATCAGCATCATTATTGCTATCTTCCCCGAAGCTGGAGTATGGCTGCCTTAATGGCGGGATAACAAACGGCCATACACACAAAACTCCACTTCCTTTGTTGCGTAGATGGGATTAATCCTTGCCTGTCTATACAGGGAGTGTCCGCAGGAGTATCAGCCTGTGTATGCAGAAAGGAAGGAATTATTATTATTATTATTATTATTATTATTATTATTATATCATCATCATCATTACTATTATTAATATTATTGTTATTATTATTGTTGTTATTATTTTTTTATTATAATTATATGATTATTACTATTATCATTATTACTATTATTATGATTATTACTTTTATTATTATTATTATTATTATTATTATTATTATCGCCTTATTCTTATTCTTCTTATTATAATTATCATTATTCTTATTATCATTATTGTCATTATTATTATCATCATCGTCATCATTATTATCATTCTTATTATAGCCCTTTACAGTCCACGCTTTCGTTTACACTCTGGGCTGCCTGCCTGGATAGAGCCAACTGTCGAAGAGCTGCCACGTGGTGACAGCCCTGATATGGCCCTTTGCGGTCGGCTGGGCTATAAGCAACATCACCATTACCATTGCCCACTGGCGCTATCTTTAGGCCTTTCCCGTGTCAATCAGTCCAGTATCAATGAAGTCACTCAGTTTGTCACTCATCTATTCCATTTTTCATGAAGGTACGCGCTTTGCGTATACAGTAGAATCCGGTTATAAGAAAGTTGAGGGGAATTTTTTTGTTTGTTTGTTTGTTTCTTATAACCGAGTTTTCTTACAGCCGAGGTTTCTTATAATCGAGAGTTCTAAAAAAAAATTTTTTAGAGTGTTTCTAATATCCGAGTTTTTGTTTGTTTTTGCTTTGGTTCTCTTTTTCTCTGCACGTTTCTGTAATTGTTAGTGTGTGTACGTCAGTGTTAGAGAGAGACAGAGACAGACAGACAGACAGACAGACAGAGATTGAGACACAAACATACACAGAGACACGGAGAGAGACAAAGAGAGTCACACAGAGAAAAGAGAGAGAGAGAGAGAGAGAGGGGGGGGGGGGGAGACAGGAAGCTCTTTGGTTTGATTTCGCAAGTAAACTTTGGCCTGTGACATAAAACTTCCAGTGTGTTTTCTTTTTCTTATCACTTTCTCTCTCTCTCTCTCTCTCTCTCTCTCTCTCTCTCTCTCTCTCTCTCTCTCTCTCTCTCTCTCTGTCACACACACACACACACACACACACACACACACACACACACACACACACACACACACACATACAACAAACGCATAAACACGATAGACGAGTAAAAATGCGACAAACGAGAGCATAGATTTATTCTTGGAGCCATTGGCCGTCATGACATAGAGAAAGAGGGATCAACATTTTCGTGTGTGTATGATGTTGTGTGGACAGAGAGAGAGAGAGAGAGAGAGAGAGAGAGAGAGAGAGAGAGAGAGAGAGAGATTTTTAGAACGCAACGGTAAATAATTAAAGTCAACATAATCGTAAGGAAATTCCCCAATATTAACAAATGCACCTATAAATAAATGAATCACTTATTCTCGGACGAGTCCTCAGTCCAAAAGGTGTTTTAAACATAAACCATAACACACCAAAGGCGCCACTGATGTCATCGTCGCTTTGCGACGGACATCGATGATGGTGTGTGTGTGTTGTGTGTGTGTGTGTGTGTGTGTTTTGTGTGTGTGTGTGTGTGCTTACAAATATGCAAGTACATGTATATATTCTTGATTTTACCAAGAATGCATATAAATATGTTACCATATGTTGTATCTGAGGATAGCATCAGAGACAATACTATATCATACACTGCAAAAGATTTATTTCAAGCCTTGTATAGAGAATCGTCTTGAAATGCAGGTAGGAAATGTTTTATAATTTGTCATCGGAGCAGAACATGAAAGTTTGAAAGAAGAGAGAGTGTGTGCGTGTGTGCGTGTGTGTGTGTGTGTGTGTGTGTGTGTGTGTGTGTGTGTGTGTGTGTGTGTGTGTGTGTACGCGCACCCACACAAGTATTTACGAGCAGTATTTAACAGCGCTCAGCGATATTCTGAATTGAGGTTAACAGGTACTCATAAGTTGTAGGCTATTACATATTGATGCTCGTCAAATGTGAAATGAACGAATGAATACGAACATAGCACGTGATTCCTTGATTATTTATCAAGCTTCTCACATATGTGCACATGCACGAGAAACAAAGACAGAGAGAGAGAGAGGGGGGGGGGAGGGAGTGATGGAGAGAGGGGGGAGAAAGAGTGTGTGTGTGTGTGAGAAAGATAGAGAGAGAGGGGGGGGGAGGGAGTGATGGAGAGAGGTGGAGTGTGTGTGTGTGTGTGTGGGAGACAGAGACAGAGACAGAGATGGCAGAGGAGGTGGAGATAGTAACATAACATACCTCGCTTGGACAAACCATTGCTGAAGTTGATTGTCAATGTCCTCATGTTTCGCCTTCGTATTCTTTTGCTGTAGCTGCGGGTCAGTTGTACTGCTCAAGAACTGATTTGTGTATTTGTCCCTTTGTTTTACAATGTTGCACAGAGTAGCAAGAGGAATCTGAAATTCTTCAGCAATCAACGTCTTTTTCTTTTTCGGGTTTCTGTCCACAGCATCCAAAATTTCGATTTTTCGTTTCAGCAAAATTGCTTGTCTTTTGTGTTTGTCAGCCATCTTCACTTTACATTGTACAAAACCTTGCCTTGCATTGAACATGCACTGGCGTGAAGAGAGAAACAGGGGTGGGGGGGGGGGGGGGGGTTCAAACACCTCTCGTAATCAAGCGCCTGCGTTTTGTCTAGCTTACATCCGGATATCCCATCTCTTAGGCGACATCAAAGGCCTCACATCCTGTCCCGCCAATTCCTGTGACCTGCATCGTGGAATTGTTTTTTTTTCTTTGTTGTTGTTGTTGTTTTATAAATAGGTATGTGTGGCCCACCGAGAACATCTTTCGACAGCCGATACTTTCTTACATCCGAGGAAAAGTTTCGCCAGGGTCATCTAAACCTGTTTCTTACAAGCGAGTTTTCTTACAACCGAGTTTCTTACATCCGAGATATTTTAAGTAATGTTAAAGAATCCTCTCAGCAGGGGAAAACCATTTGATTTCTTATAGCGGAGTTTTCTTTTAACCGAGTTTCTTATAACCGGATTCTACTGTACTTCATTCATATCTGTGGCCAAACTGGCCTTCTCTTCCGGAAGTTGGTGATGGGATTTTACGCGCGTGCAAGACGTTATGTGTATGTTCACACTACGAACTTCCGTTTGTTGTCTCATTACGATTTGAAAGACTTTTCAGTTTTAAAAAAAAAAAAAAAAAAAAAAAAAAAAAAAAGGTGTGTGAGCGGGAAGGGGGGTGGGGTGGAGGTGGAACAAGTCAAAACCAATCCTAACTCTGATGGGAAAATCCCCTTGTACCAAAACGGCCCAGCAGTGATTCGAACCCGCAACCCTATGATCATCAGGACCCTGAGTCCAGTGCTAAAACAATCGAGCTATTCCAGCCCCTGTTTTTATTTACTGGATGTTTTTGCCCGAGCCAGATATAGAAATATAGAATCCGTGGCTATAACATACTTATCAACCAGTAGTTCGCAGCACAAGGCTGCTTCAACAAGGCTAACACCAACTGAATGAAAGAGCCAGGGTATTTCGTCAGAACTCATTCGCATCATGAGTGACGACAACCGCACTAATGACGAAAAGGCGTCATGTGTCTCCTTGCACGTTATACATGACACATTGATGGATATGGACACATTCCCTCTGTGGTCCATCATGTTATTTCACACACACACACACACACACACACACACACACACACTGACGTGCTTAGTATTTGACCTAAATATGTTAGTATAGACTGGTTGTTAACATTTAGATTTAGTGTTTCTCAAAATAATAGAACCTCATTATTTCAGACAGACAACACACAGAAAACTATAAGATTCGCCAAACGTGTATGCAGGGTAAAGGAAAAGAAATGCCGTAAAGGACAGGCGTAAAGGACATGTCACCATCCACGGTGTGACTGAAGCCTTGAGCAGGAAGATCAGGAAAACCGGCGTCTCCGTACATCCCAAACCGATCAACACCATCCACAGCCAGCTGGTCGCCCCCAAAGGACAAAACTGACAAACTGGACAAGTCTGGAGTTATCTATCAAATAGAGTGTCGTGACTGTGAAGAGAACTATGTTGGGGAAACTGAGAGAAACCTTCGAAAACGCTTGACAGAACATGAAAGGGAATCATCACCAGTAGGCGCCCACCCACACGCCCACCAACATCAGTTCGAATATGACAACATCAGCGTTCTCAACCGTGACAATAGACGGTTTCAGCGTGGGGTGAAGGAGGCTATCCATATTGCCACCAACAACCCCACACTCAACCGGGACCGGGCAGACACACCTTGCCATCGGTGTACAACACCCTCATTGTTCAGTCACATGACCAGGGTTCGACCTGTGGTCGTGTGCACTGAACTCCAGTTCACCAGTAGCAACACCACCGCTGAAGAAGACGGACGGAGGTCTGTCGAAAGCTCCAAGTAAGTGCTGTTCCCAGCTGAGTGACCTGTCTAAATCCGGTGGTCGTTATGAAAAGAAATTCCTTTTTGTCTTTTGTCGCCCAGGTCTGGGGTACAATCGCCTGCGCCACATTCCATGAAAATTGCCTCATGGCTCAAATCACCTAGGCACAAGCACAGGCACAGAGCAAACAAGGAGACATCATAAAAAGAGGATGTTCCAAGCTTGCCCTTAAGTGTGACGTTATTTCATTCATGTCTGCCATAGCGTTTTGATCTCGAATACTGTTCTACAAGGCAGTGGTACAGACACAAGTACAGGCACTTGGTTTGATTGACAGATCGGTCATCTGGACTACAGATGGCTTCTTCAGACATTACAGATAATACACAACAGTCATTTCCAGATGCCTGTGGCAGGCATGTGATTCACTCTGCTGCTGGTAGCCATCTAGGAAGCACTTTTTTTTTCTTTTTTTTTTAAAGTGTGTTAGGCTATTTATGACATCTAAAGCAACAAAGAGATTAACTCCATGGTGCCTGTGGGACCCAGTGAAGCACCATCCTAAACTGCCGAACCCACCAGCCAGGAGCGCGCCTGCAACACGCTTTGAAGCCTGTGCTGCATTTACATAGACTGCAGGCATGCGCAGGGTGCGCCATTAAGAGGTCAAGGGACATAACTGTTCTTTGGCGGATTCTGCTTCGTGAAGGTCGTCGGATGCGACAGAATCTCTGTAGTAGCGTCCCCATGTGTGTACCAGCCCGTATTTCATGACTGCAGAGCCCACTGGTGAAAGACTCCATCAACAATTAAACTGCTGCGCACATCCTGCAGTCCCACTCGCTGTTTCGCTGACAGGTGAAAACAGCACAACTCCAGACACAGCCAAGCTTTCCTTACAGGATCCGGTATTGCAGATTTTCCGGCTGTCAACAGGTCCCCTATCGTCAGTGGATCTTTCCTCACCATCATCAGGCCTGTCCCTACAGTCGGCCAGCAAACAGACAAAGAACAAAATATACACCTGGAGATGCCAGTGGACCCAGAGAGGCACTGTCCTCAACTGCCGAACCAAGCTGCCGGGAACAATCTTGCACCACCCTTGGAAGCCTGCATTGGGTTGACATAAGGAGCAGGAAAGCACATCTGAATGACATCTGAATAAGACACAGACTATCTGTGACATCTGAATAAGACACAGACTATCTGTCGACATTTTATGTCTGTTTTGTATTGTTATCAAATAAGCGCTACTTTGCACCTTGCTTTTTTAAACATTTTTGTTAGTTTACCTTACTTTATTTTACCACTGTACATCGCTTTCACACGCAGGCTCGCCATAGCTTTATGGCGTATATCTAACCCTACTTTGTCCGCCGGGTCAATGTGCAAGATGTCTGTATGCTAATGGCACTCTTGTCCCATTGCGCGGTAATGGTCATTGGGTCACCGAGTGCCCTTAGCCATTGTGTGTAAGCGAGGTTCAGCAGAGCCAATGGTGAGGTTCACGCCCTTTTGGCTGGGGGTTTTAAAGGACAAGTTGTTTCAGGACTGGACTTTGCATGGAGTCTGGTAGTTGCAATGATTTCTCGTTTGTTGGCAAGTTAATGTATTTTGTTGTTAATTTGGCATTGCAGGCACTGAATCTTGTCAGTGTTGGTTGGTGGCCTCAGAATGAGGACTGTGTGGTTGCCGGGCCTGTTCGAGGATGGTTGCTGGCCTCTAGACAGGCCTCTTCAACCTGAGAGATGCAGTCAGGTTCTTTCTCCCGAAGAGAAGTCTACTGTCTGAAAGAGCTGTGTGCTGGAAACCCAATTCCAAGACTGTTTCCTGTCCAATGGGTCTCTGAATCACACGTGGCTGCCCAGTTGAAAATACAACCTCAAGCATCATTGCCCAGTCAGAAAAGAAGCTGCCCATTTCCAAAATGACAGGGAGATGTTGGGGGCGTGCAGGGTGCTTGATGCTGCGCCTAGAGACGTTCATTATCCAACACATCACTCTAGGACAGAAGCTGTCCAGAGCTTGCCAAGGTCCAAAGCAGAAGATCGACTGGTATCCACAAGGGGAAAGGAAAGTGTGACGACCTCGCTATATGTGGCATAGGTGCATGCCTGCACTCAAAAGTGGATCCTTTCTGATTGACCTGAGCTCAGCTGAAGATGCCAGCCCAAAACAGCCAGTGAAGGAGAGAGGATCGACACCTGCAAGAGAAGAGTCAAGTGTCACGACCTCCACAAACATGACGCAGGTTCATGCTTTCAAAAGTGAAGGCAGCCTGAATGACCTGAGTGTAGTTGAAGAGGTCTGTCCAGAGCAGCCACTGGAATGCTGCCTCAGCCCTGTGTTCATCAAGGAATTTAAAAGCATTAGTCAAGTACAACACAGAAGAGTGAGTGGGGGTCGGGGTGGGGAGCTGAGGCGAGTCCTGACAGACATTAAGGTCTGCCATGACCTGCTGTCCTGATTCACGAGACCAGACCATCACGAGTGGTGAGGAAGAAAGTCTGCACTATCCTGTCTTCGCCACTATGATGATCTTCAAGAGCAACTTACTACTTCCCCCTGGAATTGCCATGACCTACCTCCCGTGATATGGACACATGTGAGAATTCACAGATCTGGTTAAGCTTTCCAGTGCGTAGGGAAGAGGGGAGGCCTCTGAACTAGGATTGGGTATGAAGTATCAGTTTACGGGCCCATTTGTGTGGCGTCATTAATAAGCGCTCTCACAGACAGAATACTTGCTTTCCTTTGGAGCACTAATTAGTAGCGACACAAACGGAGAGGGCGGGGGGGGGGGGGGGGGTAGCTTACATGAAACTGCTGGTCCAGGGCTCAGGCTATCAGAGGAAGACACGACAGAGGAGGTTCTACAGTTTATGCTTTGTGATTGGCACTAAGACTTTCGGTATCGTAAGCAGCATTTATTTGGAGTTATGGGCGTGTATTTATTTCATCATGGGAGAAATAGTTATCCTAATTGTTTGTTATTTACTGTTGACTATTCCTTGCCTCATTTAACATTTCCTTACATTTCAATCAAAGCGAGGTTACCTGTGCTTGTTAATGTTTGTCCGTGTTCGTGTCTGGCTAATTCGACATCGAAAAGTCTGTGTCAGTCTTGAATAGACGTTAATTTGTATTTGTTCAAATCTTAAATAAATGTTAGCGAACCGCAAAAAAAAAAAAGGTGGACAAACGAATCACAAGACAAAACACGAAGCGTTTCGACCTCTTAGGTCTTCTTCAGGCAAGACACAAAACAATCAGGACAACGAAAATGAACGAACAATCATTTATCTTCAATCACTTCAGCGCAAAGTAGGCGTTGAATCTCATTTCTCCAGTTGCTATTGCTGTGTAGATGTGTCCAATATGGGGTATATAGACAAGCTTGAAACATCCTTTTTTTGGATGTTTCCTTGTTTATTCTGTGTGCTCTGTGCAGTTATACTTGCAGCCGCTAGCGATTCGGTGTCATAAGCTGCATTCGCTTGGAGTTACGGGTGTATGTTTAGTTCATCATGGGAGCAAGAGTTATCCTAATTGTTCCTTACTGTTTACTGTTTCCTGCCTCTCTATAAGTGTATCCTTATATTTCAATCAAATCGGGGTTAGCTTTACTTGTTACTGGTCGTCTATGTACGTATCCGATGACTATATTCAAGATGGAAAAGGCTGTGCTGAATACACTGTGCTGAATACATGTTAGTTTGTATTTGCTCATTTCTCCAGTCGTTGTTGCTGTGTAGATGTGTCCAATAAGTGGTATATAGGCAAGCTTGGAACATCCTTTTGGGGGGATGTTTCCTTGTTTGTTCTGCGTGTTCTGAGCTGTCATATCTGCCTGGTGATTTGGTGTCATAAGTAGCATTCGTTTGGAGTTACATACATGTGCTTATTTCATCATGGGAGCAAGAGGTATCCTAGTAGTTTGTTATTTATTATTCACCTAAATCATCCTGTCAAAATATAAGGTATAGATGTAAACACTGGATAGTCCCAAGATTGAGAGACTAGCTTCAGCTTGCATTTCTTCTGGGACAGTCAATAAAACTTGACACAGGATTTCGGAGTAGGAGAGATGAACATTCCCCTCTCTGGCGTACACCAGTGTTGAGTTTTACACACTGAAAATTGACTGTGTTCAGTCTTATTTGCCTTTGATGGATCTGTGAAATTGTGGGCCTTGATCTCCCCTTTAAGAGGATTAAGCTAACCATCATGTCACCAATTCCTGTCTAAATGACAGGTTGTCAGAGGACCGTGACAACCAATGAACATTATCGTGGAAAAGAGGGGGGGGGGGGTGTTGTTGTCAGCCATCGGGAAGGAGACTGTCATTTCCCAACACATGAGGTGTGACATAGTACAGTTAGGATTAGAGATGAGAGGAGGACGTTTTACACTAAACATGAGGATTGCAATGCGCAACTTGCTAATGTTTGCTTTCCTCAGTGTGTGTGTGTGTGTGTGTGTGTGTGTGTGTGTGTGTGTGTGTGTGTGTGTGTGTGTGTGTTTTGTGAGCTGTCTTTGCCGCAGGTGTCTTTTTGGGGGGATGGTGGAACTGCGTCCAAAGCATGCAAAAAATCCATGATGCCAGGAAATGCAATAACACACAGAAACACAGGTGCAGTCCCACAATGCAACTGATAACTTATTATCAAAAGCATATCACAAATATGCCTGTGTTATGACAGAATCTTGATGCAGTCTATAGCTCTGTATTACTTTCTTTAGTTGAAGCTGTAGAGTACTATTTTGCGAGTAAGATTTCAGTTATGTCCTTCAATTTTGGCTGTTTAATACTGCATACATAATAATGACTTTGAAGCATATATTACAATGAGGAAAATATACATTTGCTGCAATCATGATTGAGAATACATGAACAGAAACGAAGGAGAATGGAGGCTTTGAGACACTGTATCAATGCTTAGAACTAGAATACACTAATGGTTGCTTTAAACTCTCCAAACCAATTTCAGGAATATGCTTCCTTGATGCTCTATTTGCCGGTCCTGCTTTTGTCATCACACTCTTTTCCGGGCTGTGGCTTTCTGCAGAACAAGGCCCAGAAAGTTTCTCTATACTGTGACCCCATTCTGTAATACACGAAGATATTAAAGCTGGCATTGATAAATGCGAATCCTTCAGTAAACCACAGACAGGTGTAGTACAGATTATGGTTCCTTCGTCCTGAAGACAACTCTGGGAAAAACAGACACACCAGCCGGAGCAGACAAGCAGGGGAAATGCAGATGATGAACAGCACCGAGCTGCCAATCAGCATCTTGGTCAGCGCCACCTCTCGGAGAGACATGACGATGACGTTTCTGCCCGCCATGTCATGGTCTGACGAAGTTTAATCGTGGTGATTGTCGTGGCTGTCACCACCACGATCATCACCGTGCCGGTCAGTCCGGTTCCTAGGACAAGACTGTCCACAACGTCGATCAGCTGTTTGTGTTGGTTGTAAAAGGCACTGCCAATCAACGCCTTCAGGACAACGCCCAGCTCAGGGTCGTACACACAGGCAGTGTAATACTTGAAGGACACGATGTAGTACAAACCAATCATCATAGCGTACACCATCACGATGATCAAGGCCGTCGTCCTGGTGCGAAGCAAAGTCTGGAACTTGAGAGGACTGAGCACGCAGAGGCATCTCTCACAGGCAATGATGGCCGACATGATGAAAGAAACAAAACAACACCCGATGAAAGTGGTGAGGTTGTTGTTCGTGAAGAAAGTAGCTACTGGACCGAAATCGCCGTAGGCAACAGTCATTTGTTCCCCATGGAGGATACTGGATCCCATCAGATATACCTCATCCGCCAGGGACAGCGAGAACAGGCACAGGTTGACCCGATCCTTCAGGCTCTGTTTGCAGAACACAGCCATGTTGATCAGGTTGGCAGGCCCGCCGATGAAAATCAGGACAGTCAACAGGTAGTTTTTCACCAAACGTGCAGATTTCTCGACGTGCTCACTGACAATGTTATCAGGATTGTTCCAAGGCAAGAACTCCATTTGACTGAATCTGACCTCAACGCAATCTTCATGAACTGACACGTTTCTGTGGACATCTGGGCTATAGCTGCTGGCTGAAAATGCTTCCTGAGGCATGGTGTGATTGTCGAAGAGGTAAGAGAAAGATGCCATGACGGTTTACTTCGGGGACTATAAATGTACACCACCATTCACTGACGTTCCTTTGTGATGCTGGGTTATGAAGAAAAACACACACACACACACACACACACACACACACACACACACACACACACACACACACACACGTAAACCTGTATGTCATTCTTCTAGGAGCGCATTGCTGTTCTCTCGACTCAAAACCTCACCCACCCACCCCCACCCCCTCCCCCGTTCGACATTTCTTCTGCTCAACACTCTCCTTTGTTATAAGCTGCTTGATACTCCCGCAGACCTATACCACCCCACCCAAAACAGTTCCATGGAAGGGTTTCTTTTTCATAGCCCCCCTTCTCTCCCCTCCCCCTCCCGCCCCTCTCCTCCCCCCCCCCCCCCCCCCCCCCCGCCCCCGATTGCTCCCTCCCTCCCTCCCCTCCCACCTTTCCCAATAAAAGCTCATTTCCGCTAAAGATCAAGGTCAGTTTATTAGTCAGTCACTGCTTTTATTTAACCAACCACAGAGTGCAGTTTACTTCTGTTTTCATCTTTACTGTAAAATGTACAATAGTACACATGGTAGCAATAACCCCAATTGTAATGAGATCGATTGCTATGAACAACATACATCCTATCGATCTAAAGAAAGATGTTAAGGGTCTTGGCTGACAAAAATCTAAACGATTAGAATAGTATTTACACTTGCAGCCGAAAAGATACATAAAATATCATGTATCGTATTCATTTCTTATTCAAAGACCTAATTATATATTTCAAACACCTGGTTAGAGCAATTTGAGAACAATTCAGTTCTCCTTGTGGGAGCAAGAGTTACCGTACTTGTTTATTGTTTATTATTTACTGTTCCCTGCCTCACTTCATATTTACTTTCGTAACAACAATCATAATATAACCATACTAAGCCTTGAATATTGAAGACAAGAGATATCTTGATAAAAATTCTCGTAATTCTTCCAGATTAATATGACGTCAAAACCACAATTAATCTGGTTACATAGAATAAATCAAAGAATACAGAATATTCTATGAAACTCAGTAGACATATATCTGTAATGAAAATTAACGTGGGTGTAAACTTTCTTTTTGTTTACTGATCTTTGGAATTGATCGCCAATTTTTCTTTTCAACAGAAGAATGTTGACAAATTATGCAGACAAATGTTGGGAATAATTCTTGCTTATATAGAAATCTTTTTATGGAAGTTAGTCAAATGTAAGCTAACTCATGCTGTACAATCTCGTTCAACAGTTACAAAGATTCCCACAAAAGTATTAATCACATAATGATGATTGTGACAGAACGGCAGAAGGTTGTGTTGTAAACCATTGCACCATTCACTATATGTTAATTTAGAAACTATTTCTTTTTAAAAGGTGAGAGCATATAGCGTTAAAACAGTTGACCATGGAGAAAGTGAAAGTATACATTTTGTTAAAAAAATTTTCACGCTTACACGAGAGAGAGAGAAGAGAGAGAGAGAGAGAGAGAGAGATCTGGGGTGAAATAAGGGGAGCAAAGAGTTCATAAACTTAAGATGTGAATCGTGAAGTCGAGTCCCTAGGTAAATGAAGAGTACGATGCTTGCTGCCTCTTGAGGAAAAGAAATGATATCTTTGAAATCAGGCGAGTGAAAAAGTTGGGGGGGGGGGGGGCTGTGTGACGAGAGTTGGGGGTGGGTAGGTGTAGTCCTCTAGGGGGAAGGACTCGGAATGTTCTCTCTATTACACTTATATTAAAATTTCACCTCCACCCTCTCTCTTACTAGATATGAAAGGAGCAACTTTCCGGAACTAGTCATCAAAAGAAAATTTGATTTTTCTCGGAACTGTTAAAAATGCTCAAGAGTAGCTCAGGAATAATTCTCCTTAGGCTTGTGCACTTAAAGGTGCTTTTAGCCCTGAATGACAGAATTAGAAATAATATTAAACAGTCAATACAGTATGAACAACAAAGAACTGACACAACTTAAAATGTACTTTCACACATCAACTTTACTTATGTATACAAGTGTAAACTACACAAATCAATTTCAGTCAACATTTTTGTTTGGGGCTGACTTTTCCCCCATGTTCTCTCATCATTAAGAGAGGGGAAGTTCTGGATGAGTTGAGCTGGAGTCCACTTGGAATATGAGAACTAATCTGATGTTGGAGAGGAGTGTGGATCTCTCTCCAGTGGCTGGTGACTGGTCCACCTTTTCTGTAAGCAGGCTGATCTGTTTGGGCTGCTGTGCTTGTCCAATAGCAGACAGACCTGGAGACAGGGGTTAAGCAACCCAGGATAGTTCTTCTGGGCTGATCAGTGAAGCCTTACACAGGATCTCAGAGTTGGAGAGATGATCGTTTCCCCATCTGGTTGTTTTTTCTTTGTTGGTCCACTGTTGGTGATCAGTCTTACAGTCTTCGGTAGAACGGTGAAGTGAGGAGAATTGGTTTCCCTTATTGTGTGCTAAGCTACACATCCGGGTCTGTGATGCCTGTCTGATTGACAGGCTGTCAGAGAAACATGACAGCTGATGATGTCACGATAAAAAGAGGGGGGTGGAGTTTGGTGTTAGTGGATTGGACGGGGGAGGGGGGTTGTTGATCATCCCCCATCACCTACAGTGAGAGGTATTACGTAGAAGATTCGAGAATACTATCTCTTAGATGTTGGCGGTAGGTTTTGCCTTTAAGTGAATGAATAAACAAAGCTACATTGTCCCCACCTTTCCAGACATGGGTAGAAGAGATATCTTGCCACTTCATTTACTTGCATCATGCACTGACCAATCGCGCAACAGCCAGGGTGAGTATGGGGATGGCGGGGAAGGAAGGAGGTTGATGGCTTATCTGAAGTACATGAGGCAGCACGTGCGCCACATCTCAACCATGTGTGATCACCTGCACGACTAGATAAACAAGGGGATGGGGAGGGAGAGTGAAGCAAGTGACCCATATGGGGTCAGTGTGCTTCAAAGGAAACACTTGGCAGACTGCATGGAAAGCATGAAGGGAGGAGCGGGTTTAGGGGTGAGGGTAGAGATGGAAAGTGACGTACTGCTTATCCTACTTGAAATTTGTACGACAAAGAGAGAGAAAGAGAGGGATATATATATATATATATATATATATATATATGGGGGAAGAGAGGGAGTAAAGAGGGAGGTGGGTTGTAAAGGATGATGTGGCTAGCAATTGTCACGTCACAGGCTGGTGCAATGATCAATGCATTAGCTCAGCAGGTTATTTAAATATTTCAAACTTCTCCAGTCTGACAATGCAATATTAGTAACAGGTAAAATGATGGTTGATCATGATGCCTGTTGCAAGGAATTTGACTGGATTCACCAAACCACATCACTCCCCGCAGTTTGAAACAATCTGGTCTTTGATGCATCTTCTTTTTTTTTTTTTTTTTTTTTTTGACTAGTCCACGTAATCATCGATGCAAACAGGATTTCTGTTGTCTTTAAGAGTGAGACATCACAAAAAAGTTTTCTAATATTTATAAAGCCTCATTGTTGTTGTTCGATCATTATGTAAAAGATTCATTAGTGCCATTCATGAATTAAAGAAATGATTGTGCATAGGCCCTAAATATTGTTTCCTCAAAGAGATTTAAGGTGATGCTGTAATGTTTACACAAGTAGCCAACATGATGATTACGTAGTAAACACACGCGCACACACACACACACACACACACACACACACACACACACAACGCATGCACACATGCGCACACACATATCGACACACACACACACACGCATGCACATACGCTCATGCATGCACATACATGAGTGTGTGCATGGAGGCATGCTATCTCGCATACACACACACAGAGTCTTCGTCTCTCTCTCTCTCTCTCTCTCTCTCTCTCTCTCTCTCTCACACACACACACACACACACACACACACACACACACACACACACACACACACAGAGGAATACATAGGTTGGTTACTATCAATCCAGACTTCAGGGACCTTCAGAATCCAGACTCCTGTCCCCAAGAAAGGAGACAGCCTGGGCCTACACACATAGGCACTGACCTGCAAGATGACCACATGATCAGTCAGCAAGAGGACACAGTGCAAAGTGCTGGCCCCCAAGGGCTCCAGTACAGAGGAATGTCTGGTACCAAGGTCAGAAGAAGACAAGGGAATCCCTGATGCCCTCAACGCCAGGTGAATTCCCAATGTTCTGACCTCTGTACACCGCAGGATGGAGGGGAGGGAGGGTGAGGAGGGGGTGGGTGGATGGCCAGAAAAACGTGTTCTATCCAAGCTGGCTCCAAACGTGGATACAGACCTACCATAAGAGGGATCTATCTGGGAATCGATCGGCAAAGCTGCAACCATCTCACCACAACCCTGCAAAGGGCAGCCAGATTCGAACTGCTTCATCACGGACGGCTTCAGCCGTACATGGGACCACTTCACCAAGAAAAGAACCAACGGCTGCGCAAAGAGTACACCAGCTACCAAGCAGGGAGAGAGCCTCACCAATCCCCCATCTCCATCCCACATAACACCATCCCAAGACTCGCAGACCGTGTGTGAGACGACGTGTCCTTGAGAGAGTCTTGGTCTGACTAACTGTTTTAGTCTCCACAATAAGAATTAGAATTAGAATTTAGAATTACAATTAGAATACATCCATGTTCGCCTTAGACACACTTAAGGCAAGTCTTTTGGGTTTTTTCCCCTTTTTCTTTTTTCGGGGTGGGGGGGGGGGGGGCACATTCTTGCTTACTATGCACCTGGCCAGTCCTAGCCAGTCATTTAATCCTGTCTCAGAGAAGGTGTCCTTAATGAAGACACTGATTGATTGTTTCATTATCCACAGTTAGAATACATCCATGATCGCCTTGGACATACTGAAGGCAATTCTGTTGGCACATCGTTGCTTGGTGTCCATGGAACCAGTCCTGGCTGGTCATCTAAGGCTTTTCCTGGCCGTGACTTTCTGCGGCACCAGACCCAGAGTGTTTCCCTGTGCCGTGATCCCAGTGTGTGACACACACCAGGATGTTGAAGATCTAAAGGTTTCAGCTTCAGTTTCATCAAGGTGTCACTGCGTGCAGACGAGTCCATATACGCTACAGCACGTGCGCTAAGTTTCGAGACAGCACTG
>CM065735.1:53495822-53523322 GCA_033310375.1 Conus canariensis | reverse complement strand
GATTTTAAGTCTTCCTGTGTCAAATCCTCAATGGTATTCTAAAATGCAGTATTCTTGATTCTATACGTCTTACAGTCTTTATTAATGACCCTCCGGACTGCATAGAAAGTACATGCAACATCGTTGTAGATGACACAAAGAGTGTGGAAATGCTCAGGATTGTCATCAAATGCAAAACGAGGTATACAAACTGCAGGTGTGGTCAGATGCATGGGATTTCTACTTTCATGTTTCAAACTGTAAAGTTCTTCAGATTGGCTAAAAGAATGCTGTAAAGGAACATCACATGATAATGCAACCAAAACCATTCGATTCATGTACAAAGGAAAAGGACCTTGGAGTCACTTTTTATGGCTCTTTATCTTTTGACATTCTTATTTTTAAAAACATGTAATCAATAAAGCAAATCAAATGACTGGACTTGCAAAATGATCATTCTCGAATTTTGATTAAAACAAAATGTTTTGTTTTGTTTTTCACTATGCAATGCGCTTATAATTAGACCTCTATGGAATACGCGAATGTTATATGGCATCCTTACAATTATCTGTCTGGGTGAATTGTGTACGTTAGAACTTGCCTCAGTTTAGTTTGGTTTGCCAGCTCCTTGTGCCCCACCCTCCCTCCCTCCCTCCCTACATCCTCACCCCTCCCGTCCTGCTCCCCCCTCCTAATTGCCTTCATCCAAAGCTTGGAAATAGGTGAGAAATTTAAAAAAAAAATTGCACAGACGAACAGAAGAAGCAGCTAATAGCAGCTAAGTGCTTTCTTGTTCTTTGTCACTGTCCTAACCTGAAGAAGACCAAGAGGTCAAAATGCATTGTGTCTAGTCCTGTACTCTGTTTGTCTGTGTCTCCTTGGCGGTAACTAACCCCCTCTCTTTTCAACTTTTTTTCATATCAGATATATCAAACTCTCACCACCCTCTTAGTATAAGCTATCTCTGTTACTAGCAATGGAAGGAGCAACTTTCCGGTACTTGTCATTAAAAGACATTTTTATGTTTATTGGGACTTCTCCTGAGGCTTGTGCCTGTGTTTATGCTCTGAGAGACAGACAGAAGTAGAGATGAGTGCAAACATGAAATAATGTGTGAACAACAAAGAACTGACACAAGTTCAGTGTACTTTCACACATTAACTTTACTTGTGTATACAAGAGTAAAGCATACAAATCAATAGAACTTCAGTCAAATCAGTGTTCGTTTGAGCTGACTCTCACGTATTCTCTTCATAAAGAGAGGGGACGTTTTGATAACTTGAGTTGATGTCCTAGGCTTTCTTCAAGACTTAGCTTGTTAGCTGTAGAGGTTTGTGGATATCTCTCTTCCTCTCTCTCTCTCTCTCTCTCTCTCTCTCTCTCTCTCTCTCTCTCTGGTTGCTGGTGATTGGTCCACCTTCTCTTCAGACTGCCTGATCCATTTGGTCTGCTTGGCCAGGTGCAGGAAGCCTTGGAACCTAGGGTCTGGGGACATTACAGTAACTTGTGTGTAGTTATCCTGTCAGAATATAGTATTCAGTAACCATCTTAACAGACAGTACTAAGTATTGGTAAAAAAAAATATACTGTTAAAAGATCGTATTCATCAATCATCTTAACAGTTGTTTTTTTTTATTAAGTAGTAGCTAAAGTGGCTAAAAAGGTAAACACTCAAAACAGAAAACTCGCTCATGATCTTAGCAGATTTTCTTTTTTTTTAACCAAATATTAGCATAAAGCTATACTGTCAAAACATGTGGCACAAATACGAGGGATGCATAGTTTCAAGACTTACAAACTAAGTTCTTCTGGGTTGATCAGTGAAACTTGACTCAGGATCTCAGAGTAGGAGAGATGAACGTTCCTCTATCTGGTACCTACACTAGTGTGTGACATTGACTGTGATTAATAGTTTTACAGCCTTTGGTGGAGTGGGGGATGGATAGATGTTTCCTCTAGGGGAAGGACTTAGAACATTTTCACTATTGGAGTTATGTTAAAATTTCACCTCTACCCTCTCTCTTACTACTTATGGAGGGAGCAACTTTCCATTCTAGTCATCGAAAGACATTTTCATTTTTCTTGGGACTGTTGAAAACACCAAGAGTAGCTCAGGGATAATTCCCCTTAGGCTTGTGCTCTTAAAAGCGCCTGTAGCTCCGAGAGACAGAATTAGAGATATATACAAGCATTTAACACTCTATGAACAACAAAGAACTAACACAAGTAAAGTGTACTTTCACACATCAGCTTTGCTTGTTTATACAAGGGTAAAATATACACATGAATGAACTTTAGTCAATCTTTCTCTTTTTTTTCAGGCTGATTGTTTATTCCTGCTCCTTTGTCATCGTTGGTATACGTCTCAGCGTAATCGCATTGCTACTAGACACAGTCAGGTGGACAGAAGGGGGGGGGGGGGGGGGGGGAGTAGAGGAGAGTGGGTTGCGGGGGTGAAGGTAGAGACTGAAAAATGACGTCAGCTGATAATCCTAATTGCAGTGTGTGTGTGTGTGTGTGTGTGTTGTGTGTGTGTGTGTGTTGTGTGAGACACAGAGAGAGAGAGAGAGAGAGAGAGAGAGAGAGAGAGAGAGAATGATGGCTTTCAATTGTCACATCACAGAAGGGTAACTCGTGATCCCTGTATGAACATTTCTTTCATTTTCTGTTTACTGTTCCCCGCTTCATTCTTATTTCCTTTCAAGAGAAAACAATTCAGGCCACAGGACCACCACAAAAACCCTGCAGAACGCTGCTGCTCCCATGCTTCTTTTTTGTCTTCTGATTTTTTTAAATTTTTTTTTCCTTTTTGTTTGTATTGACTGTAGAAGAACAATGGGTTGAAACAATTGCTTCGACATTATCATTGTGTTCGTTTCATTTTGTTTTTGCAATCCTGAGACTTAACTCTTGTTTTCTGTTGTCAGAGAGTTTGAAAACGAGCGTTCTTTAATGCAGAAATACTTGAGACCCGCGCATGGTTTATGAAGCGTGTGATGAATTATGCCACAGGTTTTGACAGCAATGGGGTAAACGCCAGCCATACCTTTGTCCGTCAGTCCAGAGACACCACGAGAATTCCAGTCCATGAAGGACGGCAACATTCGTAGCATTCCTGAACTGACAGGCATGGTTCTAGTTGCAAAGCGAGAGGACTGCAGGCGGAAATCTAAACAAATCTTAAATAAATGTTAGCGAACCGCCCAGAGAACGTGGACAAACGAGTCACAAGACGAAACACAACGCGTTTCGACCTCTTAGGTCTTCATCAGGTGAGACATAAACGAATAAGTAAATTTTCGTTGTTTTATTCGTTTATGTCTCACCTGATGAAGACCTGACAGGCATGAACAATTCTACTCTTTGTGGACTGGCCTCTTTACGCTAATGACAGTCATGAACAACTCTACTCTTTGTGGACTGGCCTGTTTACACCAATGACAGTCATGAACAATTTTACTCTTTGTGGACCATCCTCTTTACACCAGTGACAGTCACGAACAATTTTATTCTTTGTGGACCAGCCTCTTTACACCAATCTCTCACCACTAAACTAGCTTGTCCACCCATTGTTTACCACAGGCACACTGTTGTCTCAAGGTAACAGGATCTTCAGGGACATGTGTGGACCCCTTACGCTAACAGCTGACTGTAAGCTAACGGCAATGCTTACACTCTCTTGCGATGTAGCCGACTCGTGTTTTTTTTTTTCCCACAGCCGTGTGCATGGCACGTGTTGTCCGTCACGCAGCCAGTTCCAGCTGGCACCGCGCCTTCAGCAAAATTCCTACACATGGGAAGATGCTCTTTTACCATACTTACTGACATGTGGGCTCTCTCTCTCTCTCTCTCTCTCTCTCTCTCTCTGTCCTTCTCATAGTGACCAGGGATAGCACGGACAGAGGCACTGACCCACTCCTCACTGAAAACGCGTAAAGCAGACAATACTATGGTACACATTCATCCATCAATTCGGGGAGGTTGCATAACTATGTTTCATTACAGAAATCGTATTTTCTGTTAAACCATCCTTTCTCCGTGACAGATTCCATACTCAGTACATTAATCAAAATATGCAAATTTGTGATTAATTGACAAAAATGCCAAAATGAACACAGGATGCTTTACATTGGGGACTGCTGTAAGCATACAGTGTTATTGTTAACGTAGGGGGCCTACAGACGTGGTTTCCAGCCACATCGAAGTTCCTGATGTCGGATATAGCAGACATCAAGGGGGAAGAAGATAAGTGCCTCGCCTTGCATTCTCACTTGCTGTCGCCTCGTTTCTGCCTTTGTTGGAGTCTCGTTCGCTCGCACAGGTCATAAAACACTTCCAGGCTTCACAAGCTGCACATCAAAAATTAATGCGCGAAGGCCTTGCTTAATAAGTGGAGTATTCATAGATCGGCGCAGCTGGATTGTTTTGAGAATTTTCATTGTGTCTGAAAGTTGATTCTCCTCATTTTCTTACATATGGCCATTAAGGTACAAGCCAGGTGGTTCCAAGCAGACAGATTTTTAAAAAAATCAAAGGAATGGGACTATTTGGGCTTTTTGACCTGGTGCAAAGATACGGTCACAAGTGAGTGCAAAGGCCTGAAATGTGTGTCAATTAAGGCAAAGGTCATGTGTTTGAAGATTGTAGTCTCAGTGGTGAAAGTCCCCCAAAACAAGGGAAATAATTGGTGGGGAGTTGTTCTTTTCAGCAATGATCAGTTTAACATTAAACGCTGGCTCAAATTCATGGTAGGCCTAAAACGGCTTGCATGGGTTATGATAGTCTTCCAGAGCTAAATCCAAATTGTGCCGTGTGGCCATAGTCAACGCGTGCCGCAAGAGATTGGTTCAGTTGTCTGGGCTGCCCTGTCAGATTACCTTGTATGCTAGCTACTTCTTCAATGTACAGCAAGGGCGGTCTATTGCCTGCACGTAACTTTCACCTCAAAGTGTGTGTGTGTGTGTGTGTGTGTGTGTGTGTGTGTGTGTGTGTGTGTGTGTCGGGGTGCGGCCAAGGGAAGGGGGAAAGGGAAACTGCCATGTGTGGCTTTCAAACTGTCTTTTTTATTCTGTCAGGGTGAGGTGTGGCGAACAAACAGCTGTCAAAAACAGAAGATACGTACCCTCTCCCTTTCTGATGTACGGATACAGTGGTTCCTGGTGTCACAACATCTGACACATGACCAGGCTGAAAAACCATCATCTTGATCAACAGGAAACGGTGAGTGCCTTCAGTATGTCTAACAGAACTCTGACTAGCTACAGGAAAAGATGTGTATCCTCTCCCTTCTTGATCTATGGATATAGAGGTTCCTGGCATCAAACGTCTGACTCATGACCAGCCTTAAAACCATCATCATAACGCTCTTATTCCCCCATGATTGAGCCCCCGAATTTAGTCTTCATTGTGGTGCTGAAGACATACAAATAACATCACAGCCAGGATCAGCACAATGAAGATGTAAATTTCTCCCCAGTCAGTCAGTCAGTCAATTAGCCAGATCACTGGAACCTTTCCTCAAGCATCGCCCTAACTGATGTTGTGACTATAACACCCAAGTGTGTGGCACCATCTGGAGGTCTAACATGCTGATGTGGCATACGTCGACCAAGATACTCGGTTTCAGGATTAGGTCAGCCCATAAGGCAGTAGACCCCAAACAAACAAACAAACATACAAACAAACTATCAAACCGGAAAATAAGTGACACTGCAGCCGTTACACGGGGTTGGAGAATGTGTGAGCAAGCACACACACACACACACACGCGCGCGCGCGCGCGCGCGCGCGCATACGTTTACACACGCATCCACACACACGCATACACAGGCACACACACGCACACGCGCATTCACACACGCAAACAAACAAACGTGCACACACATACACATATACTCACCCAAGCATGCGCACATGCTCATAAACACACTCGTGCGCACACACACGCGCGCGGGGCGCACGTGCACGTACGCACGCACGTGAGCAACACACTCAAAGATCGACCAGCGCGTTGGTTCAGTGGCAGTTACTGGTTTCGAGCCCAACAGACTTATATGGTTCCGAGGAAAAAATTTTTAAAAAAGAAAAAAACATGGGAAAATAATGCCTGTCTATCCAGTGCAAACAGAGTTACCTCTCTGTTTATGGGACAGTGTCATTGGACTATTCATGCATGCGGCATTAGGTGCACAAACGTCACACCAAACCCAAGATATCTAGACCTGAATGGGTTAATGATGATAATAATAAATGATTTAATTCGAACAGTTTGTAACCAGATGTCTGCATTACCGGTGCACTGTTTCACACATTCACGTGTGGGCTTTTATACTTCTGTTTGAACGGTTACTCCCACAGATTTTTTTTTGTTTGTTTGGGGGGGGGGGGGGGGGGGGGGGGGATAGACTTGTTTCGAACAAGTCAAGGGAAGCTACCGCACGTCCTTTCATTGCGAGGAGAGTTACCTTTTCTCAGTTTATGGGCCAAGTAGCCAGATCTCGAGAGTCACATATTTGACTTGAAGCGCACGCCACGATAGATATTGGGGATAATGACTATCAGCATGACAGGCGCTCCTTGTCACACCCATGTTTTGGTATTCTCTCTCTCTCTCTCTCTCTCTCTCTCTCTCTCTCTCTCTCTCTCTCTCTCTCTCTCTGCTTGAACTAATAAGCTTACAGGCAAAACTGTTCCATTAAAGCGTGTCCATCAGCCATTATGTGTCTTATGGACACGGCGGGTTACTTTGCTGAATGTGAACTCTGATACAGATGACATCTCTTTGCACATCGTCTGTCTCTTATACTGTCGTGACTGAATAAATGTCATTCACATCCACCCACTCCCCCATCCACCCCTCACTCTCCCCACCCCCTATGAATGTCGTTTTGTTTGGTCCGGGTTGCAATCTGTATAACAGGGCCAAATCTGGCAAGGGTCTCGATATCAATCTTGTGGAATTTGTCCTGTGTGACGCAGTCAAGTCAAGTATTTATTCCCAGGTCAAACCAAATAGGGATCTGACAAGTGTACATTACAAATATCTCTAAGTAGCGAGAATATTCTTTTCCATTGGGATCCATGCATTTTGTGTGTGTGTGTGTGTGTGTGTGTGTGTGTGTGTGTGTGTGTGTGTGTGTGTGTGTGTGTGTGACGACAGAAATGTATGAATATGTCCGATGATGCCTTATGTCGCAGTCTTAAGGAAATTGAAAGAATTTCCGGGCCCACCTTTGGATTCCAGATTTTCTAGGTCCCGTGTGTATCATTTTGAATCAGCATGCCCCCCTCCACACATCTTTTGGAACGTGGCACAATGTTGTAGGAACTCAACTTCAGCATGGCAAGCAGGAGAGGAGGGGAGGTGAAGACTAGCAGTGTGCCATTGGGCCAGACTGTTCATCAGCAGGTGTTCCACGGTGCCAGGAGGGGAGTTGAAGACTAGCGGTGTGCCATTGGGCCAGACTGTTCATCAGCAGGTGTTCCACGGTGCCAGGAGGGGAGTTGAAGACTAGCAGTGTGCCACGGAGCCAGACTGTTCATCATCAGGTGATCCACGGTGCCAGGAGTGGAGTTGAAGACTAGCGGTGTGCCACGGAGCCAGACTGTTCATCATCAGGTGATCCACGGTGCCGGGAGGGGAGTTGAAGACTAGCGGTGTGCCACGGGGCCAGACTGTTCATCATCAGGTGTTCCACGGTGCCAGGAGGGGAGTTGAAGACTAGCTGTGTGCCACGGGGCCAGACTGTTCATCATCAGGTGATCCACGGTGCCAGGAGTGGAGTTGAAGGCTAGCGGTGTGCCACGGGGCCAGACTGTTCATCATCAGGTGTTCAAGAGTGCCAGAAACAGGTCACTAACATAGCTGACCACACCAAGCCTGCGTTCTTTTCATTTCACACAACACACACACACACACACAACCACACACACCACACACACACACACTCACTCACTCACTCACTCACTCACACACATACACACACATTCACACACACACACACACACACACACACACACACACACACACACACACACGTACACACACGCACAAACGCACACACACACACACACACACGCGCGCGTGCGCGCGCGTTTGGCGCGCGCGCACGCACTTACCCATACACACACGCACGCACGCACGCACGAATACACGCACAGACACACTCACACACGCACACTACACACACACACACACACACACACACAAACACTCACACACACAAGTATGCATGTATGTATACACACACACGTACACACACACACACACACACACACACACACACATATATATATATATATAGAGAGAGAGAGAGAGAGAGAGAGAGAGAGAGAGATAATGGTAGTAAGTACCAACAGAGATTTAAAAAAAAAAATGCTCAACCGTACTGGGAGCAACATTTGTTAAAAAGTAAGGTTTAAAATTTTATCTACAACGTTGTTTCATGCGGTTGCAATCGTCAGGATGTGGTGGGTCTGTGCTGCCGGTGTTTTATAACTGCTTGTGTTGTCTGTCATCACGTGCTGTCTGTGTTTTTCGTGTGTTTCTGATTCTTGTTCACTGATAGGAATTTCCACTTGTGCCTGCAGTTGTTAACCATTTCTATCCTGGTATTTAAAGTTGCCAGTTGTGGTTTGCATAGTATTATGTACTTTTCTGTTGAGCATAGGTTACATCTTTTTGAAATATTGTTGTATGGTGCTGCTCTTTTTATGATTTTCCAGGATATATTGTAGTCTTTTTTTTTTTCTCTTTAAGCTTCCAGATGTACTTACTCAATTCTGTTTGGTTTTTGTATCTTTCTTTGTTAAATGACTGTTTGTGGTTTGCATATCTAGTTTTAAATTGGTTTTCAGTAATACCTATATATGTTTCTTCTGCGTTCTCTGATATTACAGTGGCTTGGTACACAATATTGTTGTAGAGGCATTTGTTGCTCAAAGGGCACTGTTCTTTCTTGATGCAGTTGTAAGATTTCCTTTCATCACCCTCGTTTTTCTCTATACTGCTTTTCATTTTGTTGGTTGAATCAATGATGTTTTTAAGGTTGGGCATACATGAGTATGATAATTTAATGTTGTTTTTGTTAAATATCTTGGATAATTTGTGCTCTTTTGGGAATGATGATGTTAGAATTCTAAAGAATTCTTTCCCTATATTTGTTTTTACTCTTCCGTCATATGGGGGGGGGGGGGGGGGGGGGGGGGTTGAACCATATGATCTTCCTTTTCCTGTTCTTCTTGTGTCTGCTCATGTCATTATCTGGGTCATATTGCAGTTTGTAGTTGTAGCCACTAGCTGGAGCGTTATTGAGTGCTGTTTCATTACATGACAGGTTAGATAATCTCTTATTTATGCCTCTGGGTATTGTTTTTAGTATGGAAGGTGGATGGTTACTTTTGATATTTACATAGACAGGTGTGTCATTTGGTTTTTTGTATGGTTTATGTATGTGCTGGTTGAGGTCTAACGTTATATCTAGGTAGTTCACTATCTTTTTATTTGCTTCAATAGTGATTTTTAGATTTTGGTTGTGGAAGATTTTACACAGTTTTTTTTTCTTATTTTCAATGTTTCTAGGGTTGTCGTTCAGCGCAGCGAGGCCGTCATCTCTGTACAGTCCGACTTGTTTTCCGAGTTTTTTTTTATGTTAGATAGTATGAATAGTCCGACAAGTTCGCAAGTTTCGGCGCCATCATACGATCCCATTGTAACATCAAAAGTTGAATTCTTGCTTGCGCTCTTGGTCCAGATTTCATTTTTGCTGTGTAGTAGAGTTTTCTTTGTATGGAAAATGATTTCCATTTCTGACCCTGATATTTCAGTGTATTTGTTGGCAAATTTTATAGCTTTGGTGAGTAGATCTTCATCTATAGATGGATAGAAGTCTACTATGTCAAATGTTATAAAAACTGTATTTCCTTGCTTGTTGAGTTTCTTGAACCATTGTATGACTTCGTATGTGTTTTTCCAGAGGTTGAGTTCAGTGTTCTCTCTTATGTTTTTTATGGCTTTTTCTAAGATTTTTTTGCTGATTTTTCCTAATTCAGATTTGGATGGATTTATCAATCTGCATGTAGTTTTATCAGCTTTTTTGTAATTTTTTTGGATGTTTTTATCGAGAAGCTGTGAGTACTCTTTAGTTTCCATTTTGTAGAAGTTGCTGGTTTTGTCTGCTTTCACAAGTATTTTTTTGTCGTTTTGGATTTGTTTGATTTCGTTTTTTAACGATGTTTGGAATTCGTTGTTTAATTTTTTGAATTCTATATTAGCTATCATCCTTTTCATTTTATCCTCAAAAGTCTTCATTTCTTCAATGGCTGGTGGAGCTCGCCATGTTTTGAAGTCATATGTGTTTTTATCTTCTTTCTTGGCATTAGGGTTCAAAAAGAAAAATGCTTTCCATCTCATGTTTTTGATAAACCTTTCTGTCTGTTCTATCATTCTTTTCATATAGCACTGAGGTTTGGCGAAAGGTATGTTTTTAAAATTGATTTTGTCCATTTTAAAATCTGTTGGTTTAAAGCGCTCAACGTGAGGAGCAATTAAGATAATGGTAGTAAGTACCAACAGAGATTTTTTAAAAAAATGCTCAACCGTACTGGGAGCAACATTTGTTAAAAAGTAAGGTTTAAAATTTTATCTACAACGTTGTTTCATGCGGTTGCAATCGTCAGGATGTGATGGGTCTGTGCTGCCGGTGTTTTATAACTGCTTGTGTTGTTTGTCATCACGTGCTGTCTGTGTTTTTCGTGTGTTTCTGATTCTTGTTCACTGATAGGAATTTCCACTTGTGCCTGCAGTTGTTAACCATTTCTATCCTGGTGTTTAAAGTTGCCAGTTGTGGTTTGCATAGTATTATGTACTTTTCTGTTGAGCATAGGTTACATCTTTTAGAGACAAATAATACGCGGGCACTAAATCACCATCTTATTTTGCCTGAAACCCCCCTTTTTCACAAACAAATCTCGTCCATCTCATGCTACTTTTTGCCAAAAGTAGCACCTTTTTACAATCAAACTTAACATGCAAAAACCTCCAAAATTGACGTAATCGTTATTTAAAATGAGGGTCTTCGTTCAAAACAAAGATGACGATTTAGAGGCCCGCGTATTATTTGTCTCTCTCCATAGCATAAAAATCTAATGGTTTACAGTACGCGCTTCTGATTCTTGCGCAAAAAACAATAGGAACGGCTTACTTAATTTTTTTAATTGGCGTTTATAATCTGATTTAAAAAATGAAGCCTGAGGTAGTTAGAGAGCTTAGTAATATATTTGAGGAGTTGGAGTGGAAGATGGATGGGGAAGCCAATAGAGAAGAGATAAAGAATATGTTTGAAGAATTAATTACTGATCTGTTTGAGCGCATAAATATGCGAGAAAGCGTGAAGCACTCCATCAGTAAAATACCAGATTCTTGGCCCCAACCGGTTATAAAGTTGTTTGCCATTTTAATTGATCAAATAGCTCCTGAAGATTTTAATCTGACTGCTTCTACTGACCCTGAAGGAGTAACTGTTACTTTTAAACCTGGACAGTTTTTAAGATTAGTAAAAGACTATGAGTAATAAATAACAGCTGAATTTACAATTATTTTTTTTATTGCTTTTAAAAAGGGCTTTAAAAAATGGATTGCGACGAGCTATTAAAGTGTGAGGAGGCAGCAGACCTCTGCCATAAAGAAAGATTATACTCTCTGGCTGCATGTGGGAAAACCAGGCAGTATTTAGGCGTTGAACTAAGTATTGAACAGATTCAGCAATTGTCTACATCAGACGTTGAGAAGTATTACGCTAGGTACGAGGCACAGCTAGGATCAAAAATGGTTAGATCGGTGGGACAGACAATGATTAGTTTATATGCTAAGTTAGTAGGCAAGATAGCGCCGATTGATTCAGAAGAAGATTTAAAATATGACTTAACACAAGATCCGGTTTTAACCAAGTCTCTAGAATCTCTTGCATGTGACATGTATTATAGATTTGGGACGTTGTTATGTCCATTCATCATGGGATTAATTACTTTTAATCATATTAATTTTAATCATATTAATTTTAATCAGACTAAAAAAAATGAGCGAGCAGGAGAAGACTCCGCAGGCGAGTGCCCCACAAGTGAATTCTCCACAAGTGAATTTACAGGCGAGTGCCCCACAAGTGAATCCACAACTGAGTGTCCCACAAGTGAGTGTCCTGCAAGTGAGTAGTGTTACTAAGTTTAAAAGTGCTGGCCGTGTTGAGGCCGGTCGTAAACTAGCTGAATGGAACAGACTGCAAAAAGCAAACCAAGCAGCAAAACAAAAATTATTAGATAGTAATACATCAGCACCAGCACCGCCACCGCCGCCAACAACACAATCAAACTATAAGATGTATTATTATGTACTGGGGAGTATTGTTGTTGGTGGAGGGCTTTTAGCATACAAGCGCCTAAAGCCATACTTAGCAACAAAGTTACAAACCCCCACAAAAACAGTAAAAGAACCAGCTTCTGCAAAAAAAGTACAACCTCCTGCTGTAGACCCATTTTTAATAAATTAGTTTTTTTAAATGTGTTGTTAAGTACTGGTTAAGTACAAGCTAAGTACTGGTTAAGTCAGTTATAACAAGTTAAGTGCAAGTAAAGTGCAAGTCATGTTAAGTACTAGTTAAGATATTAAGTTAAGTACTAGTTAAGTACTAGTTAAGTACTAGTTAAGATCTTAAGTTAAGTACTAGTTAAGATCTTAATTTAAGTCGATCAAGTCGGTTCTCCAGTGGTCTATAGCGTATGAAAACTCGGGGTTAACGTAAGTTCGCTTGCTATTGTTAGAGTCTAGTGACTTCTTATTAACAGCAGTTGTGTTTACTTGATGAAGAGTAGAGCGCAGATTAACGTTTGTGTGATAAAATACTTTGTGTTCAAAGAGAGCCTGCTTGTAGTTGTTGTGACTTATATATTTTTTTACAACTTCTTTACCTATGCCCTTAGCTTTCTTTATCACAGAAGTCTGGGTAGCAATACTATACATCTTTGCCCGTAAGCCAACATATTCTAGTATAATCGTCCCATTAAGTTCATCCTTCATCTTTCCAATCACTTTCTTGTTTACAGTTGAATGTAAAGGCGAATCTTTTGGATAGTCGCATGTGTCGTACCACCCATCAGCTCCTTTGGCTACCTCCGCCTCTAAATCCTTATAGAAGTCTTCAGTTGGGATGTCCAGAATAAAACTATCAGTGTCTGTGTAAACGACATTTGATTCTGGATACAGCGGCTTAAAGTAGTCGTACAGAAATTCTAGCATTAATAACTTTGACAACTCTAGCACGGCAAACCCGATAAACACCGGCTTGTCCAACTTCACATTCTGTTTCTTCATCATAACGCCAACCAGGCTGTCACTAAATCTTCTAAAGTCTTGGTAGTTAGGTTTAGAGACCAGCTTAATTGCTTGTTTTCTTTTGTAATTAATCTTACATCTTTACGATTGTGTACGTTCTCCATCGTCTTGCCAAAACAGCTGTTGTTCATCAACTTAAAGAAGTCTTTTTCTGATGCATCCGTGGCCGCAGTCCTAAGATCAGTGTTCTTCATGATGTATGGCCTCATGAAAGGACCTTGATCGAAAGTAATTATTCTGAGAACGGCAGTAAGTTTCAGTCCATGCCTTAAGTAAAATTGTAACAGCCTGTAATGACAAACGTACTTTCTCTTGTGCCGAAGATTAGGCACGAGTTTGGGTGGTTCTGTGGGACTCATCTTTAATTTTTCTGCTGCTAGAGGATAATCATTATGAAGGTCATGCAACTCTGCAGGATATTCTAAGTCTACTTCTAAGATTAGTCCTATTGGATTATCGGGTGTAAGCTGTGATAGTATACTCAACACAGCAGTAACCTCATGAGGCCCGTTTATCATTTTAAAGTTTCTCAATGGCAGTGTCTGACTCATGGCCCACCCATACAGATTGTTGGCGTCTAAGTACATCAGATAGTTGGATGGTTTAGTGGGGTCATAATCGTCTAAATACTTGTTGTTGGCTCTGCGGTAAGAATGACAGGCCATGCTAATGCCTCCTCTCAGCCCGTCCTCAATCATCTGAAGTGTATCCAGATCAGATATTAAGTCGATCTGAATGTTTGTAGACTTCAAGAATGCATCCCAAGAAAGGCCGGGGCAGAGATGTACTGTGATGAATCTAGACCGTAGTGTTTCATGCAAGTGGATCTATAATTTTCAAACACATCTGCCAATAAACACACGTCGGCCATTAGATACTGATCGTGATAGTCGCCCATCGTTTTGCAGTGTAATTCTGTCCAGGCTTTCTGCGCGTATTCATAGTCGGCGTCAGATATGTCCTTTCCTCTAAGACTAGAAAAGAAAGCGCCTTTAGGAGGAAGTGAGTCTTCATCAAACCTTTCCCACGAGTTCATGTATTCATAAGGATAGACGCCTTTACGGACTAAAGATGGGTCAAAATATTGTTTAGTGATTGGACAGTCTTGCAGAGATCCTGATAATTTATCCAAACTTGCAATCAGATGCTGGGCAGAATCATAGAAGGATAAACAGTCTACAGTAAAGGTCATGTACTTTTCTGATGACTGTGCAATACAGCTAACCCTCTTACATTCAGAAGTTATTGCTTGCATGATAAAGTGCGAATCGTAGCCCCGCAAGTTATGAAAGAAGATTGGCAGTTTCCATTTTTTGGGGTCAACCTTGAGTTGAAGATTACAACTGCTGTGTGCCGCTCCTCTGAATTTTCCAGTAATGTGATCGTGGTCTCTTACAGTGTCACCTAATAACTTGCATTTGCATATCCAACAGTGGGTGGCTGATTTATAACGTTCTTCATCTTCGGGGGTCATCTTAATGTCTGAAAGGTTCAGCTGATTAGAGAATTGATTGCGAAGGTGTTTCATCTGCTCCAAAAATCGACCAGCTGCGTCGGAGCCTCTGTAAATCTCCGGCTGTGTGTGTCCGCCATCTGACCTAACAGCAACAAACGCATAAGAACAGATCTGATGGCAGGATAATAAGGTTGTTTTTTGTTGTGCCCGCTCTTGAGGGCCGTAGTACTGTGGCAAGATCGCCTCAAAGTCGGCATAGACTACGTATGGTCTCATCTGCATTTTGTGTACATTCTTAAAACTAACTTTAGACCCTGGTTTAGGTGTAAGAAGTTCGATTTTACAGTCTACAAAACTTTTACAATGTTTCTTATGTTTGTCAGCTGCCTCTATAGACGGGATCCTGACCAAACACCTTCTACAAAGCTCTTGTTTAGATTTATGCTTTGATGTATATTCTAACAGTCTGCTAATTGATCTGATTAATACATAGTGACTCTTGGAACCGTCTGCAAACAGAATCAAGTCTACATGATTCTCAAGTGGATCGCCTAAAGTAGGGGCTTCGGGAGAAATTCTTAGAGGGACTAGATTGTCTACTGAATTCCATGTGTATACGTTTACAGTAATTGGTTTGTTTTGTTCTTCAAACTGGTCGACACTTTCTATGCTCACTGGAAAGGTTATGTTGTCAAAGTTCAGCCCACGAAGATAAGGCTTATAATTGGAAACTCTCTCTGCATTAATTTTAACGGGATGTAAGTGCGCCAAAACACACCACATGAAACACATATTGTCAGAATTTTTTATGTTTAGGACTGCCCGTTTTAACACTAGCTCTCTTGGGAGAGGAAGGTAAGAATTGCCGATTATAGGAGAGTATTTGGTTTGTCTTAATTTGATTTCAAGGACTGTTCCTTCAGACCAGCCAGAGCCGCGCAATTTCGCTTCTTCACTTGCATGGTTAAACTGTGTAAGCATGTAATCAGCCCAGCCGGGTGTAAAGTCGTAATAGCTGATTACTTCTTTCTGCCTAGTTGAAACCCAGACTAGTATACTACTATCATCGGGGGTTATATATTCAATCTGAATGGCCAACAACACTTTTGCTGGCGGGGCAATTTGAAGAGATCCTGGGATTTTAGAAATAGCATGTGTTACACTTTCCTGAACGTTTGTGGGGTTAATGATGTCCATGTCTAATTCAATGAACATATTGCTTAATGATTTGTTACTACCTTCCAACAGTGCGTTGTTGGGTAGTTTTCCAACCTCAGACTCGCTTGTTAGGTTCATTTTTAACTCACAATATTTACGTAAATTAAAAAAAATAAAAGTAAGTAAATGCTCTTTTATTCTTCACCCAAGCGTTGCAATACTTCAAGACACCCTAATCTTACAAGAACGCCTGCCAATACTTTAGCTTTTTCTGAATCACTACAGTCAATGTTTAACTCTTTGATTGCTTTGTCAAATAGTTCACTATGATTTTTGATTAAATTGTTTACATCATTCTCAAGCCCCGATTTACTAAAATCAATGTTTAACACTTTCATCGTTTCGTCAAATAGTTCATTACAATTTTCTATTAAAATCATTAGATCAGATTCGCTGTGTTTGGCCGTCATTTTTAAATCTAAAAATTAAATAAATAAAAAAAATAAAACTATGAGTTTAACGCTGGTTAATTATGCAGTGCCTATTGTTGGTGTTATAGTTTATTCAACCCTAGCTAAATGTTTGTTAAGAATAAAACCGCCCAACATGGGAAAGATAGAAGATTCACCGAAACTAGTTACAACCTTATTTTTAGCTCTGGCAACAAAAGATTATCTGATTAAAAAGCACATAGACAGTCTTTCATATTATGATTATTTTAATTATTTTTTTAGTTAATAAAAAACATGAGCGAAAAAAAGATTATTAATACGATTTACCACTCTGCTGTAATCAGCGGCCTTAGTATAGGATATAGCACGTTAGCAAAAAACATGTTTAAAATGAGGCCGGCCGATCTAGGAAGGTTAGACATTGAGGATGTTGTTAAGGTTATAGCTGTAATAACTGCAGGGATTGCTTCAAAAGACTTTCTTGTTACACAGGGGATTATCCCAGAAAACATCAATGCATAGAAAGATTAATGCATTTAGGCAGATTGATTTATAAAAAAAAGATTCATTCTAGAAAATATTGATTTATAAAAAAGATTCATTCATTTATAAAAGATGTCCGGATTAGTTCTGATGGTGGGCAGGGCTATTGTTAATGCATTGGCTTTCTCTGGCAGCAATTATATGTTTAGTAAATTGCGGTCTGATGAAGAGAGAGAACGCCATAACAAGGCGATGGAAGAGTTAGCTAAGGCAAAAGAGGCTTATGAGAAAAGGAGAATTGCTCACTTAGACTTTATTAATAAAAAGTTAAGAGAACAGGGACATGCAGAGCACACATTTACAGACGTTGATGAAGCAATGAATGAATATTACTTAGTGACAGGAAAGAAGTTTCTAACATCGGCACCGCCAGAACTGTCTGACTTTTATGAACCATCTGAGGATCAGAATATGGTAGAAATAGGCTTTATTATAGGTGCTATGGGAGCAATCTTTCTTCTTGCATATTCAATCTAAAAACATTGTTAAAAATGTAATAAAAAACAGTCCCTTCTTATGGACGATACAAAGTACAAAATATATTATTCTCCTGGAGGGTATTGGAAAGGAAAGGCCGCTATTGATAAACTGAGTAAAGCTGCTAGGGTGTCTGAATCAGAAGCGAAAAACTGGCTTTCAAAACAAGCGATCTGGCAAATATATCTGCCTGCCCCAAAAAGAATAATAAGGCCTCGATTTGTTAACTCAGTTCCTAATGACACCCACCAGATGGACTTGTTGTACCTTCCACATGACAAAGTTAGAAGAAAAAAGTTTAAGTATGCTCTTACAGTTGTTGACATGGCTTCAAGGTATAAAGATGCTGAGCCTTTAACGGATAAAAGCTCAACTGCTGTGGCTGTGGCTTTACAACAAATATACATGCGAGGTCCATTAAAGTATCCTAGGCTGATTCAGGTTGATGATGGGAAAGAGTTTAAAGGAGCTGTAAACCAACTGCTTTTAAGACATCGGGTTACAGTTAAGAGAGGGATTCCAGGCAACCATCGCTCCCAAGCTCTAGTAGAAAACTTTAATAAGAATCTAGCTGAGCGCCTGTTTACCTATCAATATCATAGAGACCTTATGGACAAAACACGCAACACAGAATGGGTTAGGAGATTACCGGCAGTCTTACGTGTCATGAACAATGAAGAATTTAAAGCAACAGGTCTTAAACCGGTGAACGCGATCAAATTAAAAAAAAAAAAGTATTACTGAAGACATTCAAGGTAATCAAAAACTCTTGCCTTTTGGACTAAAAGTAAGATACTTGTATGCTCCTGGAGAGGCAGAGGGCGATGTTAGAATTAGAGCCACAGACCCTATATGGAGTGTAGATGTATAGGAAGTTGAAAGAATTATGAAAACAGCCCCTCCCGTGTATTATTTAAGAGAAACTCTTTCTTCTACGTCTAAAAAGCCTGCCCCTAAAAGATCGTTTGTTCGCGAAGAGTTGCAAGTTGTCCCGCCAAACACAGTGCCTGTTAGTTAAAAAAAAATAGTATTTATTTTTTGTTAAACTTATGATTTATTTATTTTAGTTCGCATCTTATTTTTTTTAGTCTATTTTGGGTTTAACTGATTGTTTGCTTGCTTTTCAATGTTCTGTTTGATTGTCTCAGTGTCTACCTGTTGCGAAGTAAAAGTCTTTCTCCACTCCTTTTGAAGTTCAGTTTTTTGTCGTCTGTAATCCTCACCATCAGTCATAAGATGCTCCAATTCTTCAGCTGTAATGTTTTCATCCTGCAATGCTTTGCTTATTCTCAGCCTTAATGAACAAAGTTTTGCTGATGCTAGGGCTACAATGGCAGTGTGCTTTTGTAGTTAAGGCGTTAATTTTTTTAAAACAGCACTCACAATCATAGACATAGCACCTAAACCCAAACCAATGCTCCCTAATGCTAAAGAGGCTGGCGCTCCGGCCCCAGTAGCTAAAAGAGCAACGCCGGACCCAGTACTTACGCTCGCTACAGCTGATGAGCCAGTAATCACATAAGAAAGAGTATTTAAAACTTTAGCATATTTCTTTCTAGTAACCCTATACTTATTCAAGTCACTTTCTATTTATTCTTGAAGTTCAGTTATTTGCTCTAACCTAAACTTTTGAGCCTGATCATCCATTTTTTAATTAAGATTAATTTTTTAATTAAGATTAATCTTGTACATATTTTCTTATTAACCCTTCTGGCAGCACTTCATCAACAGAGTAAAACGCAATAAAATCAACATACTTAATAAAAATAAAATCGAGTACTGTTAGTTTAGCATTGTCAACCATCACAGTAACTTTGTCAGAAGATACAGAAGTGTTTATTTCATCCCCGTTTTTAGTAATAGCAATAACAAGCCTAAGAGGCCCGTCCAAGTTTTCAGACTTTATTTGTACACCTCTGATTAACGTATGCTCTGGCAAACTAGGATCAGACTCCCTCGGAGTGATAAATAAGCGAAAAAGCATCGTCATTTTTCTAGGCAGTGATTCTAGTTTTGGGTTAAATTCTAAGCCGACGGTGTCGCCCCCCACTTCAGCTAAGGACTTCTTTCTCCGCAGCATATATACAGAGCCCTGCTTAGTTATTTCAATCTGCTTTTTCTGTTGTGTTCCTGGGACTAGGCTAGCAAGAAGGCGCCCTTCATTCAAAGCTTTTCTAAAATTGTATTTCTTATCAAAGTATACATGGGGGCTTCGTAGTTCAAACTTTAAATCCCAGTTAATGTCAGGAAGCAACGCCCAGGCATTCTCTCGTTTATGAAGTTTGTATTCGTGTTTGCCAAAATCGTTTGCCCTTAGATTTCTTATCTCTTCCAGGGTAGGATATTGCTGTCGTTTTTTATCTTCAATTTCTATTCGTTTGTAAACGCCATCGTCGGTGTACTCAAATCCATAAACATTTCCTGGCACTCCTATTACATCAAAGTCCGTTGTATCTGCTAGATCTTTTATCTCTACTGCAACGCATTTAGGAGCTAACTCTGCTTTTGATTCAGGCCCTCGAGACATTCTTTTTAATATAAACAATTTATTATTAAACAATCTATGGTAAACAATCTATAGTAAACAATCTGTAATGTGCAATCTATAATAAACAGTCTATAATAAGCAAACGTATTGAACTGGCGGGTCAGTCCGTAAGCATAGTTTAGCGTGCTTAGATTTTTCTAACTGCTCTTTTATTTTTTTTAGTTCATCCTTGTCCCTGATTATATAGTTTTCACTTAAACATTCTTCAAAACTATCCCTGTCCTTAGTATAGAATAAGATGACTGATTTTAACTGCGATCTAAAGTCTTTTAAGACAGCATTGTATTTTTGAGTTAAAAGCCAAACAGAAACTAATGCGTGTCTTCCGCTAAAGGCTAGCTTAGACAGAGTCCTTTTTTTTTAACAATGTCTTGTTCGGCTGAACAGTCATCAATAATAAACAGCGTTTCAGTTCCCTCAAATAGCCTATAGTAATGTTCTAAACAGTCGCTTAGCTTGTCAGTAGGATCAACTAAAAATATATTCTCGTCTGTCCAAACAAACTGCCTTTCTTTGTAAGACTTGTTGTGCTTAATGGTTGTGCAGAATATAACAATGTACTCGTAATGAAACCTGTAGACTGTTTGTAACAAATCAAGTACGAAGACAGTTTTCCCACACCCAGTAATCCCACAAATAAGCGAACAGTGTGGGTCTTTGGGCAAAAAGTTCAAACTATCCATCTGTTTTAATAGGCTATTTCTTTCAGTCTATTTTCTTCAATGTTCAGCTGGGCGTCATAAACCACAAAAACGTGCATTTGTATCTGGCCATTCTCCTCCTCTTCCTTATTAATCTGTATGAGTATGCCATCTGACCCTACCCTTCTTCCACTCCCGTGCAGCCTGTTGTCATACGTGGACCTAAAATCCAGCCATAGTCCATATTTGTCTGTTAGATAATCTTCGAGTCTTACATCGTGAAGGTGAAGTTTTTTACACACATGATCGGCTGTGGGGCTTGTCTGTCTGCCTCCAGCAAACAATTTTCTTATTTCATCAAAGTGTTGGTCAGGTAAAAGTCCAGCCGAATACAGCTGAAAAGGCTTGCCATCTACTGTGCAAAATAACTGCTCAATTTTTGGGTTGTAAAACACCTCAGATTCTCTCTGAAAAGGGGTCGGGGGTTCAGTAAATAGCAAGAGAACCCCCTTTAGGGACCTTAAAGAATTGCTTATAGCTATTTCCCAGACGGTGTCTTGCTTGATTTTAATCGCTAGACTGTGGTGTAAAACTCTTTCAAAATAAACAACCGCCCTACTTTTATACTGGTTTAAGATTATTCTAGCCAGTTCAGGGTTAGTAACAACATCAAAATTAAGAGAGATGTTACTGACTGTGTATCTAGCTGTTGGGTCATCTGATAAAATAACAGACCCGCTGTCATTGAATGTCAGTTCGTAAGTAAGTTTGTCTCTTAGTGCGCCTTGGTAATATGGCTGATGGGTTTTTAACAGTTCAAAATCTAGAGGGATGCAAAATCTGTTCTTAAATGCTCGCGCTATTGCCTGGTCTCCCTCGTCTTCCTTTGCATCTGCAGCATTAAGCCTGTGCTTAAGACCGTTTGGGCTCTGGATCCCCTGAAAGATTTTGTCTTTTCTTTCTGTTCTAGGCAGCCACAGATCAGAATAGAGATTAAAAATGTCTGCGCTGCTCAGTGAGAAGACTTCTCTACCTTCCAGTTTAATTACCATATTTTTAATGATGGCCCTGCCCAGGTTAGCAACGACAGTAGCATTAGGATCCGCCAACTCAATATCTATTTTGAATGACAGCCTGGCAGTGCCTGGCATTATAACATCGTCAGGTCCGAGGTCACTAAATCTTACTGTTAACATTTCATTGGGCTCAATTGTTGATGGATTATTTACAACGCGCACAGTCTGTCTTATGCCTTTTATGCCGTGGGGCTCCTTCGCTTTTCTGAATGGATCAAGGTCACAGCCGTATGGATTCATTTTTTATAAAACAAAAAATAATAAATATATAAATATGTCTGGTGAAGATATTGACGCGATTGATCCTATTGAAGAAGATGAAGATGAAATAGAACCGGGCCGTTCATTGCAAGATGAACTTGAAGAAGCGCGTTCTTTACTCCCTAGACAGCCTCAAGATGTAGGAGCGGGCTCTGTACTCCTTAGAGCTCGTCAAGAACTTTTAGGAGTAGGCTCTTCACTCCCTAAAGCCCGCCAAGAACTATTGCGACAACGAATTGAATCATTTTATAAAAGTAAAGGACAAGAGCTGCCAGCGGTGCTCGATCTTAACGATTTTGAAGAAGAAGGCGGCCATTTGTATATAAAAACTAAAGTGGACCGTGTAAGAGTTACTTCATTGCAAAACCCAACTAGGTTTTTAAGTCTAAGTACAATTAAACAAAGACTCACTGCTGCTGATGCAGAACGATTAAACATTACAACACTAAGGTCTGATGCTGTTAGACTTTTACAGAGCTTGGGGCGGACGTTGCCAACACAATCTGAAATAGAAACCGTCTCTCTTCAGGATTTAGGTTCAAGAGCGGATGAAGCAATAACAGAAATTGAGACGAGTTTTAATGAAGAAACAATTGGCGGTTCTCAATTGCCTAGGCAAAGAGAAGGTGAGCTGAGTCCTGAAGAAGAAACAGCTTTAAAAACAATTGATGATCCTCCATTGTCTACGAGTGAACTCAGGGATATTAGAGCTGCTCTGCGTGAACTCTTGGCTATTAAGTCTACTTTAACAACTATAAACGAAGAACTAAAAAACAATTTGGCAAAATTTAATATACTAGAGAGAGAGATAAAAGAAGAAAAAAAATAAACTGGCTGATGCAGATGATAACAATTTAGGACAAGAAGAAAAGGCTAGAATACAGGCGAAAATACAGGATTTAATGATACTAAGGGCAAACAGGTTATCAGCGTTGTATATTAACAGAGAAAAAATAGCAACCCAAATAAGCAGAATCAGAGAAACTATAGACAAAATGATTTATGAAAATACTACGCTAGCAGAAAGAATAGGGACTCTGTTCAGAGAGCAGGGGATTACAATAGTTAGTATATTAACAGCCGTTGGGTTTGCTATCTCTACACTGGTTTATGCATTAACTGGCAGTGCGCCAGCAGGGCCAGTAGCTCCTCCAATGCCTCAACCCGGTAAAAGTTGGATTAGAAAACAATTGCATCATCTGGCAAACTTATTAAAGAAGTTAGCCGTCAAAGCGCTTGATGCTCTGCCGGGCATAATAGGCAGTGTTGTTAGTTGGGTTTTGTCTACCATAGGCAAAGTGGCTGGTTATATGGCCGACCATCTGTGGACTTTGGGGGTGCTGGCTGCTGGTTTAATTTTTAGTGAAATAAAGTATGGCTAATCCAGTAAAAGTTAAAAACACAACAAGGGCTGTCTTTTCACTAGTGTGTCTGTCGGGGTGAGGTACATCAACAGGCGGGGGGTCGCTTTCTGGCTGCGGGCTGCTTATAACTGGTGGGGGGTCGCTTTCTGCAGGTTCTGGGCTAGATACTTTTTTTAAAATGGCTGGTGCGGGCCTTGTGTTTAAGCCTTGATTGTGTCCTAAGTTTTGGTCGTCTCCGGCTATGAGAATTTCATTATTATAATTCTGTATCATGCCAATCTGCAGTCGAAGGTCAGAAGGCAGCATGTATAATCCATGGCCCACAACAAAGTCAACCTTTGACCTAGCATGTGAAAGAACGTTTTGGTACCTTTGTATGCTGGAAGGCAAATCAACAGCAGAGTTAATAGCATCTTCTAAATTGGCTAGAAATTGTTTTCTGGCGTCAAAGCCTGTAGATTGATCCACTATGCTAGACTTGGTCTGTGCTTGCGCTCCTAATAAACACCAAACGTACGTGCGTATGGAGTCATTAAGTCTTTGCACTCCTGGCATTGTTAAGCCTTTACTTTCATCTGAGATAAATGTTGCCCAAGCATTGGGGTGTTTTTGTTCTATTGATCCCAATCTAACTTGAGAGTTTGGCTTAAAAGAGGTGTGGCCGGGCCAGTAGTCAAAATTATATTCTCTACGCTGGCCCCACAAATACAATGTGCCTAACCCGTGATTGCGGTCTAACTTTTGTCTAAAGTTATTTGAAGGGTTAATGTTAAATTCGTTGCAGATTCTTTCATATGCATTCTTGTCCATTGGGCTGTTAAATGGATTAAACGCGTTGTCGTTGGGGAGGGGTACTTGTAGTTCAGTTAGTATGCGTCTATACTGGTAATAAACATGAAAGTTATATACTGACCTTACTAAGAGATTGGGGTGGTATAAATGGTTTGCATATGAAACACCGCAGCCAGTAGTTGAGCAGTAAATGGCAAAATTTAACTGATTCTGGTAAAAAGCCATAGGGTTGGATGACCATGCTGATGGCACTCTATCACTCTTTATTGGAGGATTTAAATATCTAGTTAGTGGGTTTACAAGTCTGACTAGAAAGCCATATGATTCATCCACTGCGATGGTTAGATTACTAAAGTCCAAAGATTTGGGCTCATAAACCCCTCCTACATCGTAAGTGGCACTTTCATTATATTTAAAAGGTTCCATTTTTAAATAGTTTTTAAAAAGGATTTAAAAAGGATGTACATTTATATAACTAAACAAAACACGAGTGTGTTCTTAAAGTATCCAATTAACAATAGGCGCGGTAATAGTAGGGTTGCTCTTAGAAAAATTGGTTTTAAAGTTAAGTGGTTTAATATATCTGAAGAAGCTCAGAATAACTGGATTAATATTAGTAATGAAGGGGGCAATCAAATAACTCATGAAAAAATACCAGAAGGCTATTACAGCTTTTGTTCTTTAAAAGAAGTATTTAACGAATTAGGCATATTACTAAAAATTAACGAAGCAAACCTCAGAATTACTATGCATTTTCCACTAGAAGAAAAAAGAGAATACACTTTTCCTAAAGGTCTTGCTAGAATCTTGGGTTTCCACAGTACTAGCAGATCTTATAAATTTAGTACAAGAGAAAACATCTATCAATTTGAAGGTAATGAGCCATGTGATTTTCTCGTTAACCCGATGTTGTATGTCCATTTACAAGAGTTAAAAACAAATACTAATTTATTTGATGGCAATCCATCTACAGTTCTAGGAGTACTGCCATCAATTAAGGCGGGGTTTTGCGATTATCAGTTAAGCACATTTGGTGAAGACAGTCAATTTAAAGAATTAGTTGAAGGGCCTATAAATTCAGTGTGTGTAAAAATAACTAATCAAGATGGGAGGCTGGTTGTTTGTTTTGATTTGTTGGTAGTGCTTGAGATAGAAGAGCGTACTGTAAACCATTAGATTTTTATGCTATGGAGAGAGACAAATAATACGCAGGCCTCTAAATCGTCATCTTTGTTTTGAACGAAGACCCTCATTTTAAATAACGATTACGTCAATTTTGGAGGTTTTTGCATGTTAAGTTTGATTGTAAAAAGGTGCTACTTTTGGCAAAAAGTAGCATGAGATGGACGAGATTTGTTTGTGAAAAAGGGGGGTTTCGGGCAAAATAAGATGGTGATTTAGTGCCCGTGTATTATTTGTCTCTCTTTTTGAAATATTGTTGTATGGTGCTGCTCTTTTTATGATTTTCCAGGATATATTGTAGTCTATTTTTTTCTCTTTAAGCTTCCAGATGTACTTACTCAATT
This sequence comes from Conus canariensis, assembly GCA_033310375.1. NCBI lineage: Eukaryota > Metazoa > Mollusca > Gastropoda > Neogastropoda > Conidae > Conus > Conus canariensis. The sequence goes on along the minus strand of CM065735.1, from coordinate 53,497,665 downwards.
CTGTTTGGTTTTTGTATCTTTCTTTGTTAAATGACTGTTTGTGGTTTGCATATCTAGTTTTAAATTGGTTTTCAGTAATACCTATATATGTTTCTTCTGCGTTCTCTGATGTTACAGTGGCTTGGTACACAATGTTGTTGTAGAGGCATTTGTTGCTCAGAGGGCACTGTTCTTTCTTGATGCAGTCGTAAGATTTCCTTTCATCACCCTCGTTTTTCTCTATACTGCTTTTCATTTTGTTGGTTGAATCAATGATGTTTTTAAGGTTGGGCATACATGAGTATGATAATTTAATGTTGTTTTTGTTAAATATCTTGGATAATTTGTGCTCTTTTGGGAATGATGATGTTAGAATTCTAAAGAATTCTTTCCCTATATTTGTTTTTACTCTTCCGTCATATGGGGGGGTTGAACCATATGATCTTCCTTTTCCTGTTCTTCTTGTGTCTGCTCATGTCATTATCTGGGTCATATTGCAGTTTGTAGTTGTAGCCACTAGCTGGAGCGTTATTGAATGCTGTTTCATCACATGACAGGTTAGATAATCTCTTATTTATGCCACTGGGTATTGTTTTTAGTATGGAAGGTGGATGGTTACTTTTGATATTTACATAGACAGGTGTGTCATTTGGTTTTTTGTATGGTTTATGTATGTGCTGGTTGAGGTCTAACGTTATATCTAGGTAGTTCACTATCTTTTTATTTGCTTCAATAGTGATTTTTAGATTTTGGTTGTGGAAGATTTTACACAGTTCTTTTTTCTTATTTTCAATGTTTCTAGGGTTGTCGTTCAGCGCAGCGAGGCCGTCATCTCTGTACAGTCCGACTTGTTTTCCGAGTTTTTTTTAAATGTTAGATAGTATGAATAGTCCGACAAGTTCGCAAGTTTCGGCGCCATCATACGATCCCATTGTAACATCAAAAGTTGAATTCTTGCTTGCGCTCTTGGTCCAGATTTCATTTTTGCTGTGTAGTAGAGTTTTCTTTGTATGGAAAATGATTTCCATTTCTGACCCTGGTATTTCAGTATATTTGTTGGCAAATTTTATAGCTTTGGTGAGTAGATCTTCATCTATAGATGGATAGAAGTCTACTATGTCAAATGTTATAAAAATTGTATTTTCTTGCTTGTTGAGTTCCTTGAACCATTGTATGACTTCGTATGTGTTTTTCCAGAGGTTGAGTTCAGTGTTCTCTCTTATGTTTTTTATGGCTTTTTCTAAGATTTTTTTTGCTGATTTTTCCTAATTCAGATTTGGATGGATTTATCAATCTGCATGTTGGGTTATTCAGAAAGTTGGGTTTGTGGTCTTTAAGTGTTATGAAAGCTTCTCTTGCTGCTGTTGTCTCCACTCTATCGCTTAAGTCCATTTGGTGCACAAGCCCCTTTTCTTTTTTTCTGATGTACTCGTATGTAGTTTTATCAGCTTTTTTGTAAGTTTTTTGGATGCTTTTATCGAGAAGCTGTGAGTACTTTTTAGTTTCCATTTTGTAGAAGTTGCTGGTTTTGTCTGCTTTCACAAGTATTTTTTTGTCGTTTTGGATTTGTTTGATTTCGTTTTTTTAACGATGTTTGGAATTCGTTGTTTAATTTTTTGAATTCTATATTAGCTATCATCCTTTTCATTTTATCCTCAAAAGTCTTCATTTCTTCAATGGCTGGTGGAGCTCGCCATGTTTTGAAGTCATATGTGTTTTTATCTTCTTTCTTGGCATTAGGGTTCAAAAAGAAAAATGCTTTCCATCTCATGTTTTTGATAAACCTTTCTGTCTGTTCTATCATTCTTTTCATATAGCACTGAGGTTTGGCGAAAGGGTATGTTTTTAGTATATTGTTTAAAAT
>CM065735.1:53470822-53490822 GCA_033310375.1 Conus canariensis | reverse complement strand
AGATTTGGAGATGTGTGTCTACAAGATAATTACAGACTGAGATGTTCTAAGTGATACAGCTGCCTCTTTGGATTTAGTAAAAAAATAATGATATCACACACACACACACACACACACACACACACACACACACACACAGAGAGAGAGAGAGAGAGAGAGAGAGAGAGAGAGAGAGAGAGAGAGGACAAGACAAGACAAAATTCTTTATTTAAGAGGATAATAAATAAGCACTGACGTGCTTTTTTACATCCAGTCCTCGCCCTGAGTAGAGACTACAACATGCAGTGAAATGAAATAATGTAAGAAAGCAAACAAGCAAACAAAGCGGTCATGCAGTCATAATGCAACATCAAATGAAAATAGAAGAGAAATGAAAAAAAAATAATGACAATAGTATAAACAAACAAAAAATAAAAATGAAAATGAAAATAACAATAATGAAGGGGAAGGAGAGAGAGTGGTGGGGGGGGGGGGGGGGCGTAGGCTGGGGGAACATATGGAAATGTACTACAACGTACAAGAATTAGCATGTATAAAAACAGACAGTAAAATGAATATGACAAAGTACGTACAGAATTCGATACACACACATACACGCACGCACGTACGCACAGAGAGAGACAGAGACAGAGGGAGAGGGGGGAGAGAGAGACAGAGAGAGAGAGAGAGAGAGAAAAGAGAGAGAGAGAGAGAGAGAGATGTAGACAGACAGACACAGACACACACACATACACACACACACACACACACACACACACACACACACACACAACACAGAGAGAGAGAGAGAGAGAGGGGAGAGAGAGAGAGAGAGAGAAAGGTATATGTACACACCACACACACACACACACACACACACACACACACACACACACACACGTGCGCATGCGCTCGTACTCACGTACGCACGCACGCGCACACACACACACACACACACACATATGCACGCACACGCACGCACACACACACACACACACACACACACACACACACACACACACACACACACACACACACACACACACACACACATACATACATACACCCACGAAGAAAGTACCTATTTGAAATTAGAGAGAGAGAGAGAGAGAGAGAGAGAGAGAGAGAGAGAGAGAGAGAGAGAGAGAGAGAGAGAGAGAGACTTGTGCTCTTTATTTTTCACAGCATGGCTAATTTCTTAATGTTCTTAACATCATGTTTTCTCTTTCCACATACATACAGTAAATAACTTAGGGGGGTCGCTTGAATCAACATTTTCTTAATCCTTGAAGTGAGGATGTAAGTGTTTGTCCACAGTGATTCACGCGAAACGAGTACCTTTTTATCCTGGAAAGCCATGTGCGCAATTTTTGACACCGAAAGTTTGTGCTGGTTCATTCCATCATTCGTGCTTTTAAACACTGAACCTCGCGCTTTGGTCCAAGGGCTTCAGAGCTCTTCGCGCTTTTGGGAGTGTCCATGGTGTGTCTGTATTCTGAGCCCTGTAGGTCAGGAGGCAAACAACCAGATGGCCCCGATGTGTGTCTGACCCCTGCCGCTATTTCCTGGAAGGTGGTTCCAGAGTTCTTCCTTCAGGTCTGCCAGACCTTCAGTACTGTGTCATCTTAACATTCGTTCCCCACAAATAATCTGTACGTGCACACACACACACACACACACACACACACACACACACACACAACCCCACACAACACACACACACACCGATGATAGTGGCGCAAACAATGTTAAGCAGATACCCAAGGTCTGAACAGCGCGCTGGGCTAATGCATAGGCCAGACATTTGCCAGACATTTGCTAAGTCGAAGCCATGAGACCCTCTTCTTAACTTCTCACGTCTCAATCATTAATTCATTCATCCATCAGCTGCAAATCGTGCGCAATGTGGTCTCGAAACTTAGCACATGTGTGTAGTGTATATGGATTAGTCCGCGCGCAGTGACACCTTGATGAAACTGAAACTTTCAGACGTTCAACATCTTGGTGTGTGTTACACACTGGAATCACGGTAAAGGGAAACACTCTGGGTCTGGTGCCGCAGAAAGTCACTGCCAGGAAAAGTCTGAGATGACCGGCAGTGGCCCCACGAACACTAAGCAACGATGTGCCAACTCAGATTGCCTTCAGTATATCTGAGGGGTCATGGATGTATTCTAACGGTGGATAATTAAACAATCAGTCAGTCTCTTACGGACACCTTGACCCAGACAGGATTGTGAGTGTTAGATGACCAGCCAGGACTGGCCAGATGAATACTAAGCAACGATGTGCCCCCCTCGCATCCCCCATCCTCGCCCCCCCGCATCCCCCCCCCCTCCCCCCGCATCCCCAAAACAATTGCTTTCAATGTGTCTCCGTTGATCATGGATGTATTCTAATTGTAGATACTGTAACAATCTGTCATATTCTCTCCCGCATCCTGTCCGCGAGTCTTGGGGTGGTGCTGGATGGGAGGGAGAAGAGGGTGAGTAGGATGGAGATCAGGGATTGGTGATGGTCATAAGCCAGTCTCTCCCTGCTTGGTAGCTGGTGTTCTCTTTGTGCTGCCGCTGGTTCTCTTCTTGGTGAAGTGGTCCCATGTACGGTTGAATCCTTCCCTGATGAAGCAGTTCGAATCTGGTTGCCCTTCATGGTGTTGTGGTGCGGTGGTTGCTGCTTGCTGCTTTGCCTTGTCGATCCCCAAATAGGTCCCTCTCAGGGTTGGTCTGGATCCACGTTTGGAGCCAGCTGGCACAGAACACGTTGTTTGTTTGTTTGTTTCTGGCCATCTACGTACCCACCCCTTCCTCACCTTCCCTCCCCTCCCTCCCTTGGTATCCAGAGGTCAGAAGTGGAACATTGGGATTCCACCTGGCGTCGAGGGCATCAGGGATTCCCTTGTCTCTTCTGACCTTGGTACCAGACATTCCTCTGTCTCGGAGCCCTGGGGGGCCAGCACTTTGTACCGTGTTCTCTTGCTGACTGACCGTGTGGTCATGGCTATGTAGTAATCAGAAACGTTTTCTCTGTTTGCATCGTTGTTTAAGTGGATTATTGAAAAGAAGAAAAAAAAATGGAACAGTGTAAAAAAAAAATAAATAAATAAAAGATGGAACGGAGACCAGGTTCCTTCAAAATGTGTGGAGCAACGCGATTTCGCGAATTCTGTCAAATTCCTCGCAACAGGCATAATGGCCAGCCCCTCATATCCCTGTTACTAACGTTACAATGCCACAAATCGCAAAAATTTTCAACAATCAGCCTGGCTGGTAGATTCATTATTCCACTAGCCTGCCAAAGTTTTTACTCGCATGCTTTTTAAAGATACCGCCATTTTTTTTTGTTTTGTTTTGTTTTGTTTTCCTCAGCATGTAACAAGCATCGTTGTTTGCATTCATCAAGGGACTCGACTTTACGATTCGCACCTAAGTCTACGACCTCTTGGCTCTCCTTACCTCACCCCCATCTCTCTCTCTCTCTCTCTCTCTCTCTCTCTCTCTCTCTCTCTCTCTCTCTCTCTCTCTCGTGTGTGTGAGCATAAGTCAATTTTTTTTTGATAGATGTAGATGTGAGATCACTTTCAGTTTCTTTTTTTTTTTTTTCTTTTTTTTTCTTTTTTTTTTTTTTGGGGGGGGGGTCGACTGCTTTCAAACTATATGCTGTCACCTTTTAAAAGAAATAAGTTCTGAAATAATATCTGGTGAAAGGCACATCAGTTTAAACAGAACCTTTCGTCGTTCTGTCAGAATTATCATTATTTCATTTATTGTGTGGATCTTTGCAATTGTTTACCAAGATTGTAAAGCATGTGTTAGCTTATTTTTGACTAACTTCCATATAAAGATTCTATAGAAACAAGAGTTATTCCCATCACTTGTCTGCATCATTTGTCAACATCCTTCTGTTGAAAAGAAATGAATTGTATACATTGATACTTAAAAAGAAATTTTGCATTCATGTTAATTATGATTACAGATATAGGCTTTCTTAGTTTCACAGAATGTCCCCTATTCATTGATTCATTTAATGTAAACATATTGTCAGTGTTTTTACATCCATAAAGCATAATGAATTTTGAGATGTCTTTTTTGTCTTCAATATTCAAAGCTAGCAGATCTAGGCAACTGCAACTTTTTTGCATCATTGCAACGAAGGAACTCGATCAGGGCCCCAGGTCGCACACACGTATCGGACGAAGGGCTTTTGTACAATTTTAATTTTTGGAATGGCACCTGCCTCGCAGATGACATGTAAATCCGGTTAGAATATTCATTGACCTTTCCCCTTTCGAAAGCAACCAATGGTTGCAGAAATCTTTGCCGGGCGAGCGAGCCACAGGTTGTTTTTGCAAGGCACTGTCCATGTGCTCAATGCGTGTTAACAATGGCGTCTCGACTCCGTGCTCCTCGACAGCGAAGCCAAGAGAGAAGTCGTCACAGTCAGCGTTTCACGGCCTTAGAAGTATTATAACTACCTCAGACTGAAGGGTCAGACATTGAGGAAGACGCTGGTGACAGTAAGGAGACAAAACACAATGCATTTCCACCTCTTGGGTCTTTGTTATGCAAAAGCAAACAACATTTAGGCCAATGAAAATGAAGAACGAGCAACCGCTTATCTTCTTATATTCGGCGCAAAATGGGCGTTGGATGAAAACGAGGCCGTTAGGAAGGCATGGAAATTGAAATAATGATGATGACAATAATAATAGCGGCAACAGTAGCAATGGTAGTGACTTTTGACGATGATGGATATATGTAAATAATAAGAGGAGGAATATTGTTAATTTGGGGGGAATAATATGAAGATAATAATTGTAGCATTAACAGTGGCAAAACACTGAAGGGGAAAAAAGACAAGGGGTTGAAGCGTAGTCAAAACAGTAGGGTTTGTTGGTTGGCTGGTTTTGTAATTATTGTTTTAAAAGTGTGATACACTAGTGATGGTAGTGATTCTGGTAGATTGATAATAGTGCTTAGTTTCAAGGAATAGAAATAAAAAAGACAACTAGTGGGTGGTGGTTATGACGATAGTAGTTATATGTGGGGATGTTGGTAGTCATAATGATTGGTTGGATAAAAGTGGAGGCGACAGAAGTTCAGATTCTCCACTCGCCCTGGCGGCGCTGATGGCTGAGGCAAGTGATAGAGTGGAGAGGATGGTGATGATAATGCTGACACAGCACAGACTGAGCACAGAGGAGGGTGTGTGCCGGACGTGACAGAGGAAGGGTTTTTGCGGTTCATGATTCCAGACTGGCATCAAGATTTTTTTTATTTGTTCCAGCTGTGTCACCTTTCAGAGGTAAATCACATCACTCATGGCTCACTCACATCACTCATGGCTCACTCACATCACTCATGGCTTACTCACATCACAAGAATGCCACGCCCCCTCCCAGTTTTTTTTTCCCCAGCTGAAAACGCATCATCTGTCACCATGTGGTCAAGTCCAGGCATTTCTTGGTTTATTTTGTGAGTGAACAGACTGTTCCAAAAGCTTAATGTTTCCCTGGAAGACATCTGCCTGTGTCAAGGTGTGTATATTTTAGTATGTTAGCATCCTATTACTGTTTATATTTTTGTTGTTGTTTCTTTTTCTTTATCTCACTCACACATGTATATGTGTGTGTGTGTGCGCACACACACACACACACACACACACACACACACACACACACACACACACACACACAAAAGTAATAACAATGATCATTAAAGCACTTTGACAAATTTTCATATTTTCAGGAAACAGCATGGGTGAGTAAAATTCTTTTTAAAAGTGTCTTTTACAAAGCGAATGATTTACTGTGCCGTTGTGTCAAGGGCTGTTGCTGTTTTGCAGTGGATGGACAGGAAGCCAGTCCATGTCATCACCACCAAGGTCAACGCCCACACCATGACAGATGTGACCATAAGCTGTGGGCAGTTCAGCAAACCCCTGGCTGTCCACAACATGGCTGGGGGGAGGACAACAGTGACCAGCTGAGACGCCGTTAAACCGCAAGACAAGGAAGTGGTGGACAAAACTTTTCTTCCATCTCTTCACCCTGACCCTCACCCTGTGTGACGAGCACGCTTTCATTTGCAATTTTTCAAAAATCATTTTTATTATCAGTACAGCAAGCAAGCCAGTGTGTACATGGTGTGATGTGGTTTTTAGTTTCTTTTATTTTGGTCTTATTTGTGTTGATGTCAATATTAGTAGATCATAAAGTGCCCTGTAAGCTGTGAAATGAATCAAAAGTCATATATGGACATTTCTTGGTTTATTTTGTGAGTGAGTAGACCGTTCCAAAGACATTGTGTTTCCCTGGATATATATGCAAGACATCTGCCTATGTCAATTCGGATTGGAAGAAAGGATATGTTTCACCTGGTTTTTGAAGATAAAAGGTGAAGATACGGAGTTTTATTTTCACACCAACTAACACAATATGTTACTAACCAGTTCTGAAAGTTTCTTGTCCTTTCTTCTAACACTATTTTTCGTGCGATTAAAAAAATAATCCTTACAGATGATCAGTCCCGTGGAAGAGTAAAGGGGAAAAAAACTGCCCGTACCCAGTGGGTTAATTAATGATTTATTTGGTAAATCTCTGCATGTTTTATATACTTCCTAAAAGTAGGGGATCGCACCACATTACTATGTCCTCAAACTGGTCTGACTGGGTATTTGAAATGTAATACCATTAGGTCTTCAGATATCAAATGAAAACGATAAATGATGTTTTATTTACCTTTCTGGTAAGAAGTTTAATACTATTTTTACCTTTAAAGTCTTTCGTTGAAAATGTAGGCTTATGTTCTTCATGGTAATCATTCTTATTATTACTGGGATTATTGATTCCATTGTGTATCATTTTAGTTTTGCAGTATGATGAAAATAGAAGGAAGCTGTATCCTATGGTTAGTTAAGAAAACCAGAGACTGGCTAGTAAACTGACCTTGATGTTCAGCGGAAAATAGCTTTTCTCGTGAAAGGAAGGGAGGGAGGGAGGGGGCGATGGGGGTGAGAAGGGGTGGGGGGTAAGGAGGCTATAGAAAGAAATCCTTCCATGGCACGGTTTGGGGCGGGGAAGTATGGAGATGGAAGAATATCGAGCAGCTGTAACAAAGGAGTGTGTTGAGCTGAGGGAATGTCGAACGCGGAGGGGACGGGGAGGGGGGGGGGGTGGTGGTATTGAGTAGCGGGAATATCACTGTGATTCTAGGAGAATAATGTTCTGGTTTTCGAGTATATATATATATATATATATATATATATATATATCAATGTGATTAAAATTCCTAAAACGATTTTGAGAGTGCTCAACCCCTTGGGGAGCAACATTTGTTAAAATTAGGTTTTTTAAAAAAAAAAAATCTACAAATTTGTTTCTAGCTTTGCGCTATCGTCAGGATGATTTTGGTTTGCCCACCGCCGGTGTTATATAGCGTGTGGGCTCCCGTTTGCGGTTGTTTGCACGTGCGGGTTGGCTGCACGTGTTTTTTTGAAGTTTTCAGGTGTTTGTTTTGGGTGTGTTCACTAACAACGATTTCCATTTATGCCTGCAGTTGTTTACTATTTCTGTTTTGGTGTTTAGAGTTGCTAAGTGTGGTTTGCATAGTATTAACCATTTTTCAGTTAAACATGGGTTGCACCTTTTTGAAATATTGCTGTATGATGATGCTCTTTTTATGATTTTCCAGGATATATTGTAGTTTGTTTTTGCGTCTTTAAGTTTCCAGATATATTTACTCAGTTCTGTTTGGTTTTTGTATTTTTCTTTATTAAATGACTGTTTGTGGTTTGCATATCTGGTTTTGAAGTGGTTTTCAGTGATCCCTATGTATGTTTCTTTTTCATTTTCTGATGTCACAGTGGCTTGGTATACAATGTTGTTGTAAAGGCATTTATTGCTTAGGGGGCACTGCTCTTTTTTGATGCAATTGCAAGATTTCCTTTCTTCACCCTTCTTTGCTGTGTTGGTTTTCATTTTGTTAGATGCGTCAATTAAATTTTTGAGGTTGGGCATACATGAATACGATAGTTTGACGGTGTTTTTGTTGAATATTTTATGTAGTTTGTGTTCTTTTGGGAACGAAGTTGTTAAAATTTTAAAGAATTCTTTCCCTATGTTTGTTTTGAGTTTCCCTTCTTATGGTGGGTTGTACCATATGATTTTTCTCTTCCTGTTTTTTCTTATTTCTATTTGTGTTGTTGTCTGGGTTGTATTGTATTGTAGAAACAAATTTATAGATTGTTTTTTTTAAAAACCTTATTTTAACAAATGTTGCTCCCCAAGGGGTTGAGCACTCTCAAAATCGTTTTAGGAATTTTAATCACATTGATCTTAATCGCTCCTCACGTTGAGCACTGTGACCTAAAAGATTTTAAAATGGAAGAAATCAAAACAACACGTGCAGCCAACCCGCCCGTGCAAACAACCGCAAACGGGAGCCCACACGCTATATAACACCGGCGGTGGGCAAACCAAAATCATCCTGACGATAGCGCAAAGCTAGAAACATATTTGTAGATTGTTTTCTTAAAAAACCTTATTTTAACACATATATATATATATATATATATATATGTGTGTGTGTGTGTGTGTGTGTGTGTATGTGTGGTGTGTGTGTGTGTGTGTGTGTGTGTGTGTTCTTCACAGCCCAACATTACAAACGAACGTCAACAAATGGTGGTGTAAATTTGTACTCCCCGAAGTAAATCGTCATGGCATCTTTCTCTTACCTCTTTGACAATCACACCGTGCCTCAGGAAGCATTTTCAGCCAGCAGCTATGGCCCAGATGTCCACAGAAACGTGTCAGTCCATGAAGATTGCGTTGAGGTCAGATTCAGTCAGATGGAGTTTTTGCCTTGGAACAATCCTGATAACATTGTCAGTGAGCACGTCGAGAAATCTGCACGTTCGGTGAAAAACTACCTGTTGAATGTCTTGATTTTCATCGGCGGGCCTGCCAACCTGATCAACATGGCTGTGTTCTGCAAACAGAGCCTGAAGGATCGGGTCAACCTGTGCCTGTTCTCACTGTCCCTGGCGGATGAGATTTATCTGATGGGATCCAGTATCCTCCATGGGGAGCACATGACTATTGCCTTTGACGATTACGGTCCGATAGCTACCTTCTTTACGAACAACAACCTCACCACTTTCATTGGGTGTTGTTTTGTTTCTTTCATCATGTCGGCCATCATTGCCTGTGAGAGATGCTTCTGCGTTCTCAGTCCTCTCAAGTTCCAGACTTTGCTTCGCACCAGGACGACAGCCGTGATCATCGTGATGGTGTACGCTCTTATGATCGGTTTGTACTGCATCGTGTCCTTCAAGTATTACACTGCCTGTGTGTACGACCCTGAGCTGGGCGTTGTCCTGAAGGCGTTGATTGAAAGTGCCTTTTACAACCAACACAAACAGCTGATCGACGTTGTGGACAGTCTCGTCCTGGGAACCGGACTGACCGGCACGGTGATGATCGTGGTGGTCACAGCCACGACAATCACCACCATCAAACTTCGTCAGACCATGACGTGGCGGGCAGAAACGTCATCATCATTGTCTCCCCGAGAGGTGGCGCTGACCAAGATGCTGATTGGCAGCTCAGTGCTGTTCATCATCTGCATTTCCCCTGCTTGTCTGCTCCGGCTAGTGTGTCTGTTTTTCCCAGAGATGGCTTCAGGACGAAGGAATCATAATCTGTACTTCACCTGTCTGTGGGTTACGGAAGGATTCGCATTTATCAATGCTAGCTTTAATATCTTCGTGTATTACAAAATGGGGTCACGGTATAGAGAAACTTTCTGGGCCTTGTTCTGCAGAAGGCCACCGCCAGGAAAAGAGTGTGAGAACCAAAACAGGACTGGCACGATGAACTCCAAGTAAGCATGAGCCCAGGCATTGGTTTTGGTGTGTCTCAGGCGATCAATAATGCATTCTAATACTGGTTGTTAAGATAATTCATCGAAATCTTCACTCCCCTTCGTTTTCATTCATGTTCTCTCTAAAACTACTGAAACAAATGTATCTTTTTTGGATTGGAATATATGCTTCAAAGTACTTCTTACGTGTGCAGTATTAAGCAGCCGAGGTCGAAGAACATGACTGCAATCGTCTTAATGCCAAAGTAGCAGCCAGCAGCTTCAGCAATCGAGCTACAGATCGTATCAAGATCCTGATGTAGCACAGGCATATTCGTGAAGTGCTTTTGACTATAAGTTATCGGTTAAATTCACGGCAGACTTTGACAGTGTGTTTATTGCAGATTCCTCACGTTATAACTTTTCTGCGTGCTTTGTGTCCAGCCCCAGTCATCCGAAACAAAGATGTACACAAGAAAGACGTCTCGCCCAAACACAAAACATGTGAACATCAGGAAGTTAAGTGTTGCAGTCCCCGTGTGTTGTGAAAAACGTCCTCCCCAATGTGATATGTTACACTGGGGTTATGAACCAGAATCTATGAGAATTTATACTAACTCTAAAGCTTAACCCCAAGAAAATGATACAAAGTTATTGACTGTATTAAGATTCCGTCATAATACAGGTATATTTGTAATGTGTTTTTGATTATAAGTTGTCAGTTGAATTGTGGGATTGTGTCTGTGTTTGTGTGTGGTTACTGCAGGTTCCTTGCATCATGGATTTTCTGCATACTTTGGATTGGCTCCGCCTTCCAAAAAAAAGAAGACACCTGCAGGAATGACAGTTCGTCAAGAAGCAGAAAACAAACACTAGCAAGTTGAGCATTGCAATCCTCATGTTTCGTGAGAAACGTCCTCCTCAAGGTGACAAGTTACACTGAGGTTACCAGCCAGAATCTATGTGAATTTATATCATTTTTTTAAAAAATAACAACAGAAATTAACAACAGCAATGGGTCTTTATGAAAATAGGTATTCATGTCTTTTCCAAAAGAAGAGAGGTAAAACCAACCTTAGTTTACGGGTTTATCTATCCTCTTTGTCTTTATGTAATCCTTTCACGTTCATGCGTTTAAGAAAAAAAAAAACAATTATCAGAAAAAAAATTGAAAGAAAAATTCACAGCACTGAAACACATATAGGTACATTATAACATAGCGAAAAACCAGAGGCTGAGCAGCATACTCATGTGTGTCCGTTAGCACACACAGTGTACACAGACAGCCACTATTCGACTAAAATCAATGTGGTGCACACGGAAACACGAAATGTTCAAGTCAAATGACACGCTCACCTGACAAACACCAATCAATACAAAACTGACAATGGACTGAGTTCACAAATTCGGAGGGCACACATCATCATTAGAACTCTGGAATATTTCACAACGGCACTTCCATTACTTCCACATGCACGAAGCAGACCTACAGATGGCAGTGCTGCTCCTTTCCCAGAACTGACAGAATCTGCCTACAGCGACACACACACACACACACACACACACACACACACACACACACACACACACACACACACCTCCCTTAGAGTTATCAGTTCTACGTCATTTTACGACGCCAGCCTTCACCCCCTACCTCCCCCCCCCCTCCCGACAACAACACCCCACCCCCACACTCCTCTTTTCCATAATAATGTTCATTGGTTGTCACGGTCCTCTGATAACCTATCATTAACACGGGAATTGTGTGACAGGATGATTAGCGTAACTGTCTTAAAAAGGAGATCAAGGACCACAATTTCACTGATCCATCAAAGATACTAAGACAGAACACAGTCAATTTTCAGTGTGTAAAACTCAACACTGGTGTATGCCAGAGAGGGGAATGTTCATCTCTCCTACTCTGAGATCCTGTGTCAAGTTTTATTGACCGTCCCAGAAGAAATGCAGGTTGAAGCTAGCCTCTAAGTCCTGGGACTATCCATTTTTATATTTATGCCTTATATTTTAACAGGATGACTTTATGTCAATACCTGGTCAAATTTGTTAAGAGTATACAGGAATACTATCGACTGTCCTAATTACCTATCTTAAATCCTGTCATCAATATTCGGAATTGAAGGCCAGTTTGGCCACAGGTATGGATGGCACACAGACACAAAGTATTATCTCCGTGAAACATCGAATGGATGAGGGGAAAACTGAGTGACTTGATATTGGACTACTTGACACGGGAAACGCCTGAAGGTTGCACCAATAGGCTGCTCTTGAACTGTTGGCTCCACCCAAGTAGTTAGCCCCGTTGTGTGAAGGAAAGCGTGGACTGTAAGGAGCTATATCAATAACAATAAGAAGAATGGCGATGATGATGATAATGAAGACGATGATAATAGTAATAATAAGAATGACGACGACGACGACGACGACGACGACGATGATGATGATGATGATGATGATGATAAGAAGAAGAAGAAGAAGAAGAATGGTGATGATAATGATTGCAATGATAATGACGAAGATGATGATGATGATGGTGATGATGATGATCGTAATAATAATGATAATAATAACAATAATGATAATGATAACGATGACAATGATAATAAAAGCACTATCACTACTGGAACTCTTAACTCCACAACCTCTCGGCCGATAGCTGACGATGCGGACTACTGCACCACGACAGTTTGTTTGTTTGATTGTTTTAATCTTGGTCCTCAGTCTCAGTTGTGTCCCTTGAGTCGGATGCTGGTAGTTGTACATTATCCTTGAAACTCATCCCAGATGTGTTGAATCGGCAAAATGCCCAGTGGAAATCCTGAGCAGGTCATGGTGCTGATTCGGACTGCCTGGAGATGAGCTCAGACTGCACCTACGCCATTCTGGTTTTTCTTTTTCTTTTTTTTTTCAATGAAGAAAATGTTAGAAAAGATACAGTTCATGCAAGTCACCACAAAGGTGTTATGTCGAGATTTTTTTTTCTTCTACAATTTCTCGGATTTCTAAATTAGAGTCTTAAGTGCTGAAGTGCTCCTATATTCCACTCAATGGAATTAGTTCCATGTATATATGTTCCTACCCTTTCTTCCGCCCCCCTCCCCCCCCCCCCTCCCCACCCCTCACCCACTCTGAAAAATAACAAAAATGTGAATATTTTTGTCATTCGTAGGAAAGTAATCGAAAATGCCTTACGTCACCCTGTGAAGGTGAAGAGATAACAGTGCAGCAAATTGTCATACTTCGCTTATGGAACTTGAGATATTTTAAACACCATGAAAATGAAGTGTAGTGATTGCTAGAGTTTATATAAGAGTCGAAATTTATGCGAAAATTCGTAAAATGGATTATCCCCCCCCCTCTCTCTCTCTCTCTCTCTCTCTCTCTCTCTCTGCATGTTGTGCTCTTTCTTTTTCTTTTCTTTTTTAGCTGTCCCAACCTCTGCGTCACATCAAAGGCAGTGCACCCGCGCTGCTCATTCCGACACCCCGTCCACAGCCACAGCCCGGTAGGTCCCGCCGCAGCCCCGGCACCGGCAATCCACGGGGAGCCGTCAATGTCAAGTCGTCAAGAGGCAACCCACCGGAGGAGACATTGCACTGCTGCCGAGTCACTTCGGTGGTGTTCAGTGGTGCCTGTTCTGATCTAACATACGCAGGACACCACCTACTAAGCCCCCTTCTGACGACATAATTACTTAGTCGCGGAGCCGGCGTGAATGAGCTCTCCCTCCGGAGGGTGCCACCACGTCCGTCCAACGACAGCCCCCATGGACTCACCGATACCGCTGACTCTGACGGAACCAAACCAAGACCACAGACCTGGAAAGGACATCGAAACTGAGGTCACCATGAGAGCAGGACATGAAGGGCCACATAATTTGAGACTGTTTTTTCATGCTGATCGATGAGATTGAGGATGATTAAGATGATGCTACGGATCTCCATTTCGGTCTGAGACTACATGACAGGGCTGTACTCTACGCTTCCTTTCATAATATATCCCGGCGTCAACCAGGCCCGAGAGATACAGGCACCTGCAGTGTTGGTCAGAAAATTTGAGCAACACTCTCAGAAACGCATCCATTAAGTGGATGAAACTCGACTGTGTGGTCCCACTCTTCCCAACTGAGTCCGCAGCAAACTCAACTCTGGGTAGGAGCCGGTTGGGGCGGAAAAACCCACATGACTCTGATGGGATTCGAACCCACGACCTCCCAGCCGGGAGTCCGCGACGCTAACCACTTCGCCACGGCGGCTGGTGTTGTGCTCTTTCTTTTTTTATTTTTGGTTTAACTTTCTCTTTCATCTGAATAGTATCCCAAATATTACAGAAAGGAGTTACGCCGATTGTTGATATCAAATTTCTGAAAAATTAAAACCATATAGCAAGTAACTGGCATAGACCTGCACTTAACTATGATATACGGTGGAAATAGTCTGCCCGTTTGGTTTCCTTCTTCTTCCATTTCTCTCTCGCTTTTATTTATATCAAGACTTGATTCTGGCTACATCAGCTGCCGCATTCTGGAAATTTTTCTTGCAATGAATATTCAGTTTTGGAAACCTAGTCAGAACTATCCAAAGGACCAGGATAACAATGATGTAGTTCGTCTTACTGAAGTCGGAAACATTAAATTCCCTTAAAATACAGTCATTTGATTTGCTTTCTTCATTACACTTTGGATAAGAATAAAATGTCAAAAGATAAAGGGCCATCAAAAGCCACTCCAAGGTCCTTCTCATTTTTTTTCATAAATTGATTTTTTGTTCTTGCATCACACAAGTTCATGTGATATTCCTTTACAGTATTCCTTTAGCCAGTCTGAAGAATTTCACATTTTTACACATAAAAATAGAAATCCCGTGGGTCTGAATACATCTGCAGTTTATATAAATCATTTTGAATTTGATGACAATCCTGAGCATTTCCATACTCTTTGTAGAATCCACAACGATCTTGCACGAACTTTTTATGCAGTCTGGAGGATCATTACTAAAGGCTGTAAAAAGCGTAGGTTCAAGAATACTGCCTTTTAGAATACCATTAAGGATTTGATACCAGATGACTTAACATTCCTTCTTCTTATAACTTAAACATTACTGTCAAAAAAAAGTCTTGCCCATTTTATTAATTGCCCGTAATTTCATATGCTGCCATTTCAGATGATCAGTAATTTTTCATACGTTATTGTGTCAAAGGCTTTTTGAAAGTCAAGGTAAACAACTTCCACCCCATTTCTTCATCTATCATTTTGGTAATTAGTCGCCTCCAAAGGCACCATCACACCTGGTCTTTTTTCTTCGCCAAGAGCCGTGCTGACATTCCGCACACAAGTTTTAGTCAGTCAAGTTTGCAACAATTGAATTTTTTTTACAAAGTAGTCCAGTTCTTTACATAACACACAAGCTAAACTTAATGGTCTACATTTCCAGGATCAATTTTAGATTTTTTTTCTAAATAGGAGTTACCTCAGCTTTTTTCCTGTGATCTGGAATACAACCAGACTCTAAGGACTTACTTCATAAATACTCAAACGAAGAGCTGGGCAGTTCGTAAATGGCGCACTTCCTTTAGTACCCTGGAAGTAATTTGATATAAATCAAATTACTTCCAGGGTACTAAAGGAAGTGCGCCATTAAGAACTGCCCAGTTCTTCGTTTGAGTATTTATGAAGTAAGTCCTTAGAGTCTTGGTGTATTCGAGGTCTGTGACGATCTAATGCTTGCAACTTTTTCGGAACTGCAAGTGGTGCATATATTTTTTGGTCACATATTGGTGTGCTTGTTAGATTTAGAACGTTCTTAAAGATCTGGAACATTTGTTAGTCCTGTCTTTTATACACACTGGAAAAAATCCATTAGTTTGTCTGGTTTATCAAGATTGTCTACAGCTAGTCTTTCATTATTGTTTTATGGACACCAGTTCCCACATCGACTTTGGCATTTCTGGTACTTATTTCCGAAAGGTCTTTGGATTTTATTTACAAATTATCAGTTTAGCAACTTCTCTTTCACAGCTTCTCTCTTTCTTTCTTTCTTTTTCAATAAATTCAGTACACCTGTCCCTGGCTATGATACACCTGTCCCTGGCTATGATACACCTGTCCCTGGCTATGATACACCTGTCCCTGGCTATGATACACCTGTCCCTGGCTATGATACACCTGTCCCTGGCTCTGATACACCTGTCCCTGGCTATGATACATTTCAAATAGGTAGAGCCTAATGGAACCGTTTCTACAATTTCTACTTTTCCTTGATCTCTCCAAGGATTCTGTTGCTGTTGTTGTTGTTGTTTTTCACCCATGAAGGTTTGATTAGCCACTCTTTGTCAACAGCTCAGAATCAATACAGATGTCCATTGTCCTAGGACATAACGTCTTCAAGTCTGTCCATCCCTGATGTCTTACTGTTCAACATACTTTTTTTTTCTAATTGAGCTATAATGACCTTTGTTGAAGTTACTTTGTCCTTTTTTCATAAGTCACTTAAATTTTACGTGTCTGGCCGGTCAACAACTTCATTTTTTTTCTTATTGAGTCATTATCACCTTTGCTCAATTTCAAAACGAGTTGACTGAGGGCGGAAAATGAAGCCAATTTTTTGTTAAAGGGTGTTAGTTCCGCCAGACGAAACGGACAAGCAGAGCACAGGACAAAACAGAATGCATTTCGATCTCTTCGGTCTTTTTCAGGCAAAAACAAACAGCATTGAAACTGTTCAAGATTCAGTCAGTGTCACATATGAAGGATGTGCTGAACACCAAAAAGAAGAACTGAGGAAAACCTGAAAAACAAAACCCTGAAACACACCAAGAAACACTACTTAATAACTAAACACTAACTTCTTATGTGTCTCAGTATTTACAAATTACAATAAAGTACCTTTTCAACCAACATCCAAAACTTGGATTACGACCCTAGATTGATAAAACAAAACATTATGAGGAAAAATAACGAAAGGAAATCTTTCCCAAAAACTTGAGAAAAAGTAACTCACTATAATCAATATTAAATCAGCTCTGTCCCTGTTGACCAGATCAATTAATAGTACTTTTAGATGAATTATGTATTCACCAAAAATAATTTTACAAAGTTATAATAGCTAACTACTAGGTCACCATTATCATTAAATCCCTTAGTTTTCAAGCTGATCCGAAGGGAAATTGAGTCACCGTAAACACTAAACTAACATGCTTGATCCCCACCTACAGAGAGTGGTAAATAAAGCTAACCAAATGTTAGGTATCATAAAAAGAAGTTTTTCTTATTTAGATAAAGATACTTTTTTGAAACTATACAAAGCTTTTGTCAGGCCACATTTGGAGTATGCTAATGTGGTTTGGAGTCTTTTTTTAAAGCGTTAATCAATAATGTTAGAAAAAGTTCAAAGACGAGCTACCAAATTGTTAAAGCATTGCAAAAACTTATCATACGATGAAAGATTTTTTTATAAAGCACTGTAATACTAATCAACGTAAATTTTCATGTTCATATAGAGTTGCTAACCACTGGAACGAATTATCTGCTAACATTAAATTTGCACCTGATATTAATACTTTAAAGAATTTTCTAGATAATGATTCAAAATTTAGAGAACTGTTCTATGCTTATGATGGATTGCAATGAAGATATTGATTAATTGTAGCATGCCATCTGACCCAAGAAAGTGAAGAATTTTAGAGGGGATACATGATAGACCGCGAGGTCTAGGCTAATGAATGCCAGTCCTACTACTATACTACTACTACTACTACTACTACTACTACTACTACTACATGCTAAATCTAAATGTAATGATTCAGAAAAACGGTCAGGTCTAATAAGTAACTGAGTAAGCTTTAAGTCTTTTACCCAACAAAGAAATAATCCAAAACAGACTTACCCTATTTGTGGAATAAGGGTTATAAACATTTAATGAATGCTGTCATCTGACTGGTATTACTGAACACCAATTCTTTCAAAACACAAAATGCCGGGAAGCCGTTTTTTGATCTGCGACCTTGACACGCAAGGGAAATCACTCTTCCAGTGGCCTCTCTCTCTCTCTCTTTTCTCTCTCTCTCTCTCTCTCTCTCTCTCTCTCTCTCTCTCTCTCTCTCTCTCTCTCTCTCTCCTAAGCATCACTGGGTCACATATTAATAGTGGCTAAACGCTGAAGGGGAGAAAGAAAAGGGGCTGGAGGATAGTAAAACAGTAGGGTTTTTTGTTTGTTTGCTTTGTAATGATTGTTTAACGGTGTGGTATATTAGTAACGGTGGTGATTATGGTAGATTGATGATAGTGCTTAGTAGCAAGGATTACAAACAATACAAAAAACTGATAGGTGGTGATTATGATGATAGTAGTTATATGTGGGGATGTTGGCAATGATAATAATGATTGGAAAGGAATGAAAGTGATCAATGGGTCAAGGGCTATCATTGCTGCTGGAAACAAGACGAAAAAGAAAGAAGGGGGGGGGGAGCAGGGGGAGTGGGGGAACTCATATCTCTCCACCTACACATATGTATGCACAGGGAGGAGGGAAGGGAAACTCATGCAAATAGTATTACTAGAAAAGTAAACAGTAATGTTGGATGGTGATCATTGGCGTAAGTGAAATAATATATTGGCATTAATATAATAATGCTGGCTGGGAAGAAATAGAAATGACTGATGGAGATGATCATTGACAAAAGTAAGATAATGAGTTGGCATTAATATGATAATGGCGGTTGGGTAAAAATGGGAATGATCAATGGCTGTTGTAAAAATGATCATTGTCATAAGTGAAATAATGTGTTGGCATCAGTATAATAATGTTAGCTGGGAACAAATGGAAATGTTCAATGATGGTTGGATGATGATTTTTGTCATAAGTGAAAAAATATTTTGACATTGATATGATAATGTTATTTGGAAAAAATGGAAATGATGAATGACTGCTGGATGATGATCACTGCCACAAGTTAAACTGTGTGTTGGCATTAATATAATAATGCTGGTTGGGAAGAATTGGAAGTGATCAGTGACTGATGGAAGTTTGCCCCACTACTATTACTAAAGAATTTTGAAGTCCTCAAAAACAATTTCAACCAAGTCGCCACCCCGAAATACAACTGTCATAAATCAATTTTATTTTTTTTTTGCATTTTTAAACTTTTTGGTATACTATAAGAGCGGGCCAAGGGGCAAAATGTAGCTAAGTCCCAATCACATTATCCTAAAAATAAACATACTGTAATCAAAATACTTGTACCGTAACTCAGCTCACAGTATATCTTGTGGGGATAATAATCAGTTGTTTGTTGTTGTTTTTTTATCTCCCTGTAAAATTTGATTTTCGGACTAACAGCAGTTGTATTTCTGGGTGGCGAAGTGATGACTGAAACAGCAACAGGGGTCCCGGGAATAAGCTGATGGAAATCTAAACCACGGATTACAAGCAATGATTTGAACATATGGAACATTGGAAGGAGCGTGAAATTGCACAAGCAGGCTGAAGGAGGAGGCGAGAAACACAGCACTACAAAGGACCTTTCAGAAAACGGAGAATGCGAAGGAAAGCTGCATCAAACAACTACGACAACAGCGACACAAA
Organism: Conus canariensis; assembly: GCA_033310375.1. Classification (NCBI taxonomy): domain Eukaryota; kingdom Metazoa; phylum Mollusca; class Gastropoda; order Neogastropoda; family Conidae; genus Conus; species Conus canariensis. The sequence continues at coordinate 53,471,384 of CM065735.1, read as the reverse complement.
GCAAGCTTTTAAGACTGAAAAAGACTTGACCAAATAGAGCAAAATAAACACAGCACCATGCAGAACAAACGAGAAGAAAAAAAAAAACAGGAAAAGGACACTTGGAAAGATGGGATTCATGTTGCTCTGATTTCTACAACAAACACAACAATGGATATCCAATATGCTTACAGTGCAATTTTCATCAAGTAAGGATGAGTTTTCAACACACCATGAGGAAGATGTAGTAGCAACGATGTCACTGAAATCAAGAGAGACTGTAGACATCTGCACACCTTCCTTTCGTGTCCACAACACACACGACATTTGTTTGAATGAAAGACTGAGGGTAAGTTTGTCACGTACAAGCTTGTGCAGAGCTGTGATTATCTTTTAGAAACTGGATTTAAAAATATGCAGTACTATTATCAAAACACCTCGTTATCAAATTGGATCAGAGTACATCCATGTCGTTTGCATGATTATTTTTCTCATAACAAGATCTCTTTTTCTGTCAAAATGTGTCCACAGTTTTATCTTGGAATTCTTTCATGGTAATTTTCAGTCTGTCTATATTTTCACC
>CM065735.1:53430822-53465822 GCA_033310375.1 Conus canariensis | reverse complement strand
TTTAGATCTTCAGCATCCTGCTGTGTGTCACACACTGGGATCTCGGTACAGGGAAACACTCTGGGTCTGGTGCCGCAGAAAGTCACTGCCAGGGAAAGTCTGAAACGACTGGCCAGTGGCCCCATGAACACCAAGCAACGATGTGCCAACACAATTGCCTTCAGTATGTCTAAGGCGATCATGGATGTCTTCTAACTGTGGACATCTAAGGCGATCATGGATGTCTTCTAACTGTGGATAATGAAACAATCAATCAGTGTCTTAATTAAGGACAGCTTGTCTCAGACAGGACTGCGAGTCTTAAATGACTGGCTACGACTGGCCAGATGAATGCTAAGCAACGATGTGCCACTCCGCCCCCCCACCCCCCACCCCCACCCCCACCCCCACCCCACCCCCAAACAAACAAACAAAAACAAAAAGCACGAAAATAACAAACAGAAACCTTGCTTTCAGTGTGTCTCAGGCGATCATGGATGTATTCTAATAGCATATAGTGAAACAGTCAGTCAGATTCTCACAAGGTCACGCTATCTCACACATGGTCTGCGGTTCTTGGGATGGTGTTGGGTGGGATGGAGAAGAGGATGGATGGGATGGAGATCGGGGATTGGTGATGCTCTCTCCCTGCTTGGTAGCTGGTGTACTCTTTGCACAACTGTTTGCTTTCTTGGTGAAGTGGTCCCATGTATGTTTGAATTCCTCCATGATGAAGCAGTTCGAATCTGGTTGCCCTTCATGGTGTTGTGGTGCGGTGGTTGCTGCTTGCTGCTTTGCCTTGTCGATCCCCAAATAGGTCCCTCTCAGGGTTGGTCTGGATCCACGTTTGGAGCCAGCTGGCACAGAACACGTTGTTTGTTTGTTTGTTTCTGGCCATCTACGTACCCACCCCTTCCTCACCTTCCCTCCCCTCCCTCCCTTGGTATCCAGAGGTCAGAAGTGGAACATTGGGATTCCACCTGGCGTCGAGGGCATCAGGGATTCCCTTGTCTCTTCTGACCTTGGTACCAGACATTCCTCTGTCGCAGAGCCTTTCGGGGCCAGCACTTTGTACCGTGTCCTCTTGCTGACTGATCGTGTGGTCATCTTGCAGGTCAGTGCATATGTGCGTAGGGCCAGGCTGTCTCCTTTCTCGGGGATAGGAGTCTGAAGGTCCCGGAAGTCTGGATTGATAGTAACCAACCTGTGTATTCCTGTGTGTGTGTGTGTGTGTGTGTGTGTGTGTGCGCGCGCGCGCGCGCACGTGCATGCGAACGTGTGAGAGAGAGCGAGAGAGAGAGAGAGTGAGAGAGAGTGAGAGAGAAGAAGAAAGAGTGTGTGTGTATGTGTGTATGCGAGAGAGCGTGCATGCATGTCTACACGCATATACGTGCATGTAAGAGCGTGCATGCATGCATATGTGTGTGTGTGTGTGTGTGTGTGTGTGTGTGTGTGTGTGTGTGTCTGTCTGTCTGTCTGTTTGTGTGTGTGTGTTTATGGTTTATGCGTGTGTGTGTGTGTGTGTGTGTGTGTGTGTGTGTGTGTGTGTGTGTGTGTGTGTGTGTATGTGTTGTGTGTATGTGTTGTGTGTGTATGTGTGTGTGTTTGTCAGGTAATAATCATGTTGGCCTGTGTGCATGATAACCTACCTATGTAAACATTACAGTATCACCTCAAATCTCTTTCAAGAAACAAAATCCTATACACAATTATTTCTTTAACTCATGAATGGTATTGTTGAAGCTTTTACGCCATGATAGAACAGCAACAGTATGGCCGTATAGATATTAGAAAACGTTTCCTTTGTGATCTCTTGCTCTTAAAGAAAACACAAATCCTGTTTGCCTGAATGATTAAGCAGATTAGTTTAAAAGAAACAAATGATGGACCAGAGGCCAGGTTGTTTCAAACTGCGTGGAGTGATGCGATTTGGCGAATCCTGTCAAATTCTTCGCAACAGGCAAAATGATCAACCACTCATTTCACCTGTTACTAACATTGCAATATCAGACTTAAGAAGTTTGAACATTTTCAATAACCAGCCAAGCTAATGCATTAATCCTTCCACCAGCCTGTGACATGACAACTGCCAGCCACACCATCCTCTACAACCCCCCTTACTCCCACTCTTCCCCATCTCTGTCTTCTCTCTCTCTCTCTCTCTCTCTCTCTCTCTCTCTTACAAACTTCAAGTAGGATAAGCAGTATATCACTTTCCATCTCTACCCTCACGCCTCAGCCCCCTACCTCCCTTCACACTCTCGCGACAGTCTGCCTGGTGTTTCCTTTCAAGCAAGTTGACCCCATATGGGTCACATGCTTTTCTCTCCTTGCTCCCCCCTCCTCCACCCACTCCACTCCCCACCCCCGTCACTTATCTAGTCATGCAGGTGATCGCACGTGGCTGAGACGTGGTGCTCGTGCTGCCTCATGTACTTCAGATAAGCCGTCAAACTCCTTCCTTCCCCACCATCCCCAAACTCACCCTGGTTGTTGTGCGATTGGTCAGTGCATGATGCAATTACATAAAGCAGCAAGATATCCCTTCTACCCACAACTGGACAGGTATGGACAATGTAGCTTTGTTTATTTGCATAAAGGCAAAAGCTACTGCCAACATCTAAGAGATAGTGTTCTCTAATCTTCTACACAAAACCTCATACTGTAGGTGGTGGGGATGATCACCCCCCACCCCCAACCCCCCTCCAATCTGCTAACACCCCCTCCCTCTTTTCTATCGTGGCATTATTGGCTGTCATCTTTCTCTGACAGCCTGTCGATGAGAGAGGCATCAGAGACAGGATGTGTAGCCTAGTACACAAAAAGGGGAAACCAATTTTCCTCACTTCACTACTCCACCAAAGGATTTAAGACGGATCACCGACAGCGAACCAACAAAAAAAAAAAAGAGCCAGACATGGAAATGATCATCTCTCCAACTCTGAGATCCTGTATAAGGTTTCACTGATCAGCCCAGAAGATTTATCCTGGGTTGTTACCCCTGTCTCCAGGTCTGCCTGCCATTGGACAAGCACAGCAGCCCAAACAGATCAGCCTGCCTACAGAGTGGGTGGACCAGTCACCAGCCACTGGAGGGCGACCCACACTCCTCTCCAACATCAGATTACTTCTCATATTCCAAGTGGACTCCAGCTCAACTCATCCAGAACTGCCCCTCTCTTAACAATGAGATAGCATGGGAAAAAGTCAGCGCAAACAAAGATGTTGACTGAAACTGATTTGTATATTTTACACTTACATAAGTAAAGTTTATGTGTGAAAAAACACTTATCTTGTGTCAGTTCTTTGATGTTCACACAGTGTTGAATGTTTGAACTTATCTCTAATTCTGTCACAGAGCTAAAAGCATTTTTTTTTAAGTGCATAAGCCTAAGGAGAATTACTCCTGAGCCATTCTTGAGTATTTCTAACAGTCCCAAGAAAAAGACAAATTCATCTCGACGACTAGTATCAGAAGTTTGCTTCTTCCATAACTAGTAAGAGAGAGGCTGGGGGCAGAACTTTAATAAAACTCTAATAGAGAAAACATTCCAAGTGCTTCCCATAGAGGACTGCACCTACCCACCCCCAGCTCTCATCACACAGACTGATTCAAAGATATCATCATCTCTTTTCCTCAGGAGGTAGCATCTTAGTCTCTTCATTCTCCAAGGGACTCAACTTCACAATTCACTTCTAAGTCTGTGAACTCCTTGCTCTCCTTATTTCACCCCAAATCTCTCTCTCTCTCTCTCTCTCTCTCTCTTCTCTCTTCTCTCTCTCTCTCTCTCTCTCTCTCTCTCTCTCGTGTGAGCATGAGAAATTTTTTTGCAAAATGCAGATGGGGGTGAAATGTCAATTTTTCCATGGTCGACTGTTTTGATGCTGTATGCTCTCATCTTTTAAAAAGAAATAGTCTCTAAATTAACATATAGTGAATAGTGCAACAGTTTAATCCACAACCTTTTGCCGTTCTGTCAGAATCATCATTATCTAATTAATTGTGTTAATCTTTGCAACTGTTTAACGAGATTGTACAGCATGCACTAGCTTATATTTGACTAACTTCCATAAAAAGATTTCTATCCAGCATTTGTCTGCATAATTTGTGAACATCCTTCTGTTGAAAAGAAAAATTAGCGATCAATTCTAAAGATCAATAAACAAAAAGAAATGTGCACCCATGTTAATTTTGATTGCAGATGTATGCCTACTTAGTTTCATAGAATGTTCTCTATTCTTTGATTTATTTGACATAACCGGATTAATTGTCATTGCCACTCATGTGTGCTACTGTATGTTTACAGTAATGATGAAAATGGAAGTAAGCTGCTCTCTATGGTTGGTTAGATAAACCAGTGACTGGCTAGTAAAGTGACCTTGATCTTTAGTGGAAATCAGCTTTTTTTGGGAGGAAAGGGGATGGTGGCAGGGGCGAGCGGGGATTTGGGGGGGGGGGGGGGGTATGGAAAGAAATCCTTCCATGGAACTGTTCTGGGCGGGCTAGTGTAGATCAAGGGGAGTATTAAGCAGCTAAAATAAAGGAGAGTGCTGAGCAGAGGGAATCTCGACTGAAGGGGGGGGGGAGCAGGGGCGAGGGGGAGTGGGGGGGGGGAGCAGGGGCGAGGGGGAGTGGGGTGGGTGGGGAGGGGAGATTTTGAGCTGAGCGAATACCAATGCGCTCCCAGAAGGATAATGTACAGGTTTTCGTGTGTGTGTGTGTGTGTGTGTGTGTGTGTGTGTGTGTGTGTGTGTGTGTGTGTGTGTACCTTTTCTTCATAGCTCAGCATCATAAACGAACATCAATAAATGGTGGTGTAGAAAGAAAAAAAAAGAAAAAAGAAACTCCTGAAGGTGCTGGGGAGGACCCAGAGAAGCACTGTCTTCACCCGCCTTTTGAGCAGTCCTGTACCACCCTTGGAGGCTTGTCTGTACCCATCGTCAACACAGCGCAGGCCTCCAAGGGTGGTACAGGACTGTTCAAAAGGTGGGTGAAGACAGTGCTTCTCTGGGTCCTCCCCAGCACCTTCGGGTGTTTCTTTTTCTTCCTGTACAGGTTTTCATGTGTGTGTGTGTGTGTGTGTGTGTGTGTGTGTGTGTGTGTGTGTGTGTGTGTGCCTTTTCTTCATAGCTCAGCATCATAAACGAACATCAATAAATGGTGGTGTACATTTGTACTCCCCAACGTAAACCGTCATGGCATCTTTCTCTTACCTCTTTGACAATCACACCGTGCCTCAGGAAGCATTTTCAGCCAGCAGCTATAGCCCAGATGTCCACAGAAACGTGTCAGTCCATGAAGATTGCGTTGAGGTCAGATTCAGTCAAATGGAGTTTTTGCCTTGGAACAATCCTGATAACATTGTCAGTGAGCACGTCGAGAAATCTGTACGTTCGGTGAAAAACTACCTGTTGAATGTCTTGATTTTCATCGGCGGGCCTGCCAACCTGATCAACATGGCTGTGTTCTGCAAACAGAGCCTGAAGGATCGGGTCAACCTGTGCCTGTTCTCACTGTCCCTGGCGGATGAGGTATATCTGATGGGATCCAGTATCCTCTATGGGAGCACATGACTATTGCCTATGACGGTTTCGGTCCAGTAGCTACTTTCTTCACGAACAACAACCTCACCACTTTCATCGGGTGTTTTTTTGTTTCTTTCATCATGTCGGCCATCATTGCCTGTGAAAGATGCTTCTGCGTTCTCAGTCCTCTCAAGTTCCAGACTTTGCTTCGCACCAGGACGACAGCCGTGATCATCGTGATGGTGTATGCTCTGATGATTGGTTTGTACTACATCGTGTCCTTCAAGTATTACACTGCCTGTTTGTACGACCCTGAGCTGGGCGTTGTCCTGAAGGGGATGATTGAGAGTGCCTTCTATAAGCAGCACCGACAGCTGATCGACGTTGTGGACAATCTTGTCCTAGGAACCGGACTGACCGGCACGGTGATGATCATGGTGGTCACAGCCACGACAATCACCACCATCAAACTTCGTCAGACCATGACGTGGCGGGCAGAAACGTCATCATCATTGTCTCCTCGAGAGGTGGCGCTGACCAAGATGCTGATTGGCAGCTCAGTGCTGTTCATCATCTGCATTTCCCCTGCTTGTCTGCTCCGGCTAGTGTGTCTGTTTTTCCCAGAGTTGTCTTCAGGACGAAGGAACCATAATCTGTACTACACCTGTCTGTGGTTTACTGAAGGATTCGCATTTATCAATGCCAGCTTTAATATCTTCGTGTATTACAAAATGGGGTCACGGTATAGGGAAACTTTCTGGGCCTTGTTCTGCAGAAAGCCACAGCCCAGGAAAGAGTGTGATGACAAAAGCAGGACCGGCAAATAGAGCATCAAGTAAGCATATTCCTGAAATTGGTTTGGAGAGTTTCAAGCAACCATTAGTGTATTCTAGTTCTAAGCATTGAAACAGTGTCTCCAAGCCTCGATTCGCCTTTGTTTCTGTTCATGTATTCTCATCCATGATTGCAACAAATGTTTCGTTTGCGCAGTGTAGGCCTAATCTATATATACTGTTCAAAAAAAGTTAAGGACCAACATTTCACTGACTTATAAAAAAGAAAATTGGGAAGTGATCAATCTCCAAGTGTAACATGAATTTATTGAATATGTGAAAAGTGTGTAAAGACAATGACAAGTCCGAGGAATCAACAAACTGGAATCGAGCGCAGTACAAACACCCCCACCCCCAAATTTGAAAGTCACAGGAGGAGTGTTTGTTCAATGTCATGGTTAATAACGTGTGTGTCCCCCGTTATTGGCAAGGCATTCAAGGCAGCGTTGTCGCATGGAGTTCACCAGTGTGCGCAGAAAGGCCTGGGGGACAGCAGCCCACTCCTGCTGGAGTGACTCAAACAGCTGACCCAGGTTAGCAGGAGGAGGACGACGCTGCTGCAGTCTCTGGCCCAGCTCATCCCAAAGATGTTCGATGGGGTTCAGGTCTGGGCTGTTTGCGGGCCACTGCATTCTGTTGACACCAGCAGCTTGGAGAAACGTGTTTACTGCTCTGGCGCGATGTGGCCGTGCATTGTCGTCTTGAAAGACTGCCTGAGGTCCAAGCTGTTGAAGGGCTGGCAGCACCAGGGGTTGCAAAATCTCTGTTTGGTAGCGAACACCATTCAAGTTCCCTGCCACATTGTAGAGAACCGTTCTGTAGCGTGTGCTTATGCCGCCCCAAATCATAACGGATCCCCCACCATAGCGGTTCCTTTCCAGGACAGCTTCTTCTGCAAAATGCTCCCCACGGCGTCTCCAGACCCTGTTCCGTCTATCGGTGGGATCCATGCAGAACCGTGACTCGTCTGTAAACATCACGTTAGCCCACTGTTCATGTGTCCATCTCACGTGCTGCGTGCACCATACTCGGCGTGCTGCTCTGTGGGCATGAGTCAAACGAGGTCTTATGGCTGGTCGTTGAGCACAGAGGTTAGCGGCGTGTAGGCAGTTTCGTACGGTCAGATCACTGACAACAGTGTTGGTGGCATCTCTAAGGCGACGTCTGATGTTGTTTGCACTTGCTGTTCTTTCTTGTGTGGCCTGCCTTTCAATGTGTCGGTCCTCTCGTGGTGTTGTTATTCTGGGTCGACCAGAGCGTGGTCGTTCTTGCACTCTTCCTGTGTCTTGAAAGCGTTGTCTGAGTCTGATAACAACAGAGTGTGATACCCCAAGTCTCCGTGCCACTTCCCGGACTGCAACTCCTTCTTGGAGCCATCCTATTGCTCTTCCTCGATCCAGCTCGTTCAGTCTTCGACGAGGAGGCATGCTGTTGCATTGCATTTTTCGCCAGTACAGTGGCTTTTAAAGACATTTGGTTGAGCATACTTTATGACCTACAGCCTGATTTAGCTCGTGCTTCACATGATTTTGATTCAGCACATGCTCCTCGGATCCCAAACACATCAGAAATTCACCCCAATTTGTTCCAAAAATGACAAGTCACGACACGTGTTTTTCACGGCGCGTGAGAAATGTGTGCCACAAAATTGCAGTTGCCGCATTCACTATCAATTTGTGCGTGTGGTTCAATTTGTTTGGACCACAAAGGCGGTACAATTGAATTTTTGTGAATTGTTAAAAGTTTTTGTGCATTCTCAATGTTGGTCCTTAACTTTTTTTGAACAGTATATATATGCTTCAAAGTCTTCATTATGTATGCAGTACTAAGCAACCAAAATTGAAGGACATAACTGAAATCTTACTCACGAAATAGTTCTCTACAGCTTCAACAAAAGAAAGTAATACAGAGCTATGGACTGTCTCAAGATTTTGGCATAACACGGGCATAATTGGTGCATTTTTTTATTATAAGTTATCAGTTCATGGTTTGGACTCTGCCCCACCTTCAAAAAAAAAGACACATACAGCAAAGGCAGCTCGCAACACGCACGCGCGCCACACACACACACACACACACACACACACACACACACACACGCACGCACACACACAGAGGAAAGCAAACATTAGCAAGTTGAGCACTGCAATCCTCATGCGTTGTGTAAAATGTCCTCTTCAATGTGACATGGTACACTGAGGTTATAAACCAGAATCTGTGTGAACTTATATTAACCTTAAACAACAATAGAAATATACAACTGCTATGGGACTTCATAAAAATAGGTACTCATTTCTTTTCCAAAAGATGAAAGATAAAATCAAGCTTAGTTCATAGGTTTAACTGTTCTCTAAAAAAAAAAATCTTTATGTCATCCATTTGCGTTCACGCATTCAAGAAAAAAAAATGTCAAAAAAATGTTGTTAAGAAAAATCCACAGAACTCAAATACACATAAGTACATTAATATGACAAAACATAGAGGCTGAGCAGTAAACTCAAGAATGTGTATTAGCATACACAGTGTACACAGATAGCCGCTGCTTGACTTAAGTCACTGTGGTGCACACAAAAACACAAGATGCTCAAGTCAATTGACACACTCCCTTGACATACATCAATCAACACACTGATCCTCTTCCATTTCGTGACAGAACCTGTTGATAGCAACAGCGATCCTCTCCAGGTCGTGACGAAATAGTTGATTGAAACGAAGACAAAATTATTTACACATACAATGAAATCATATCACAAACACAGGTGCACACAATACCATCAACAACTACTTCTTGTTCTCAGTAAACGTACTTCAGGCTCTTTTAACATGTGAATGTTATCAATGACAGCATCTTATCAGATTAAGAACAATTACAGCACAAAGCCTTAAGCATCAGTTAATGAAACGAAGACACGTACCAAAAAATTGTCTCTCGTTCAGTGGTGTCGGTAAATATTTCAAATTTTCCAAATTTGTTTGAAAGCTGAGGTGAGAGGGTATCTCAATTTTCAAATTTTTATGCAAGTGTATATATTCTGTCTCTTCTCTGTGTGTCTGTCTGTGTCTGTATCTCTGTCTGTCTGTCTGTCTGTCTGTCTGTCTGTCTGTCTGTCTCTCTCTCTCTCTCTCTCCTCACACACACACACACACACACACACACACACACACACACACACACAAAGATTCAAAGAGTTTAATTCTGCGACCCCTTTTGGGGCATGGAGGACTTGAAACAAATCAAACAAATAGAAATGAAACACATCAAACATCAAAATTTTCCCTATAATTAACATACTGAATGTAATGTTACACAACTTTACTAAGTTTCAAAAACTTCGCTAAGTTTAGCAACACTTTCTTACTACCACAAAGCAAACGACAATAGTTAAATACGGACTTGGTATATGTAAATTTTCTAGGTATAAACTGATTTCTAATGTTATATTTGTTACATTTCATTACAAAATGAAATTCATCACCAAGGTATTCTGGTCACAGTCCCGACAGAATCGTTCATCGTGAGGTATTCCAAATCGTCTGCCAATTTCTGTCATGAGTTTATGATTGCCACAGCAAAACCGATTCAGTGGGTATATATAAACATCAGGTAACATTTTAATATATTTTTCACGGCGAAACTCTGTTTTAAAATTTCTGTTAAATAAACACTTATTACTAGATTCTAAAGCATCATTCCATGCACGTTTGTAAATGTCTTCTAATGAATTACGAACATTTCTATAGAGACTGTGAACAGACGAAAACTTTTGTGTCTCCCATACACAGTCGAATCCTGTTTCTATTAGGACATCCGTATACACATCAACCACCTGGATGTAAAACCCTGATTTCTGTATAAATCATATAATACCTGATACAATCTAGATGAATATTTGTTTGTGGAGAAAGTAAGGATGACCAGAATTTTATCATTCGTGCATGTACTTGAACTGAAACAGGATACATTCCTAGTTCTCCATATATTCAATTCTTTTTCGGTAGAACGATTTAAATGAAAAAGATGCTTAAAGAATTTAAGCTGAAAACTTTCCATTAGCTTTAAATCACTATATCCCAAATTTCACAGCCATATAAAAGCACAGGCAGTACCATTGACTGGTGTAAGTCCAGTACAATGTTTATAGGCAAATCTTGAAATCTTGCCATCTTTAATAAAGAAAACATTGCACATTGCGTTTGGTCATACAAATACTTCTTACATTTATAAAAAAAATTCCTGTTCTGCTAAAGATTATACCTAAATATTTGAAAGTGTGTACTATTTCTATACACTGGTTTTTGAATTTTAGTTGTTGTTTTTTTTTTCTTGGGTTATTGCGTCCATTAAAGACTACACCCTTTGTTTTTGCTACATTAACATTAAGCTTCCATGTACTACAATACTCGCTTAATACATCAAGGGCATGCTGTAAACCGCAAAAAGAATCTGCAATAATAACAATATCATCAGCATACAAAAGTAAAAGTAAACTAATGTAACTTAATAAATCTGAGTCAGGAAGATTTAAATCAATATTAAGAAAGCACAGTTACGATCTGTGAGATTTAGTTCAAAATCATTCAAATACAAAGAAAATAGCAAAGGTGAAAGATTTTCACCTTGACAAACACCTCTAAAACTGCCAAAATAATCAGATTGACTTCCATTTATAAATATACAAGATTTTATCTGCTGATACATATTCGTGATTACTTGCAAAATCTTTCCATTTACACCTTCTTTGATAAGCTTTTGCCATAATCCCTGCCTCCAAACTGAATTGAACGCTTTTGTGAAATCAACAAAAACACAAAACAACTGCTTTTTACGACAATTGAAAATATCAATTAAGCTTTTTAAAACAAATATATGATCTATTGCAGAATGACTTCATGTCATTTACTGGTATAAGTCCAGCACAATGTTTATAGGCAAGCTTGATTTTCCGAAAGTGTGTTGTTATTCTCGATAAAATTTGTCAAACAGTTATTCAAAATTGTTGTGAACAGTTTTCCAACACAACTCAAAAGTGTTATACCTCTATAATTGTTACAGTCCAATTTACTACCTTTTCCTTTGTATATTGGCAGAATACGTCCAATCAACCATTCTTCTGGTATGGTCCCTGTATCAAGAACTTAATTGAAAAGTTTACAATAACTTGTTTTGAGAACTGGGATGCTTTGTTTTATATATTCATTTCGTATTTTATCTATCCCACAAGCCTTTCCATTCTTAAGTTGCTGTACAGCTTTGTCAACGTCTTCGTCACTTATTGGTGCATTTAGAAATTCAAGATCAAATTGCAAGTCACAGTCAATATCACTTTCATTCTCAACACTATCTGGTTGTACATTCAGTGATTTAAAATGTAAGAAAATATTATCCATACTAACAGGGCATTCATTTCACTTTTTGATTTTAATGTTTTCCCAATATTCTCTTGGTCTATTAGCTTTTAGATTACGAATCTTCTTATGCCAGTGTTTTGTGTAAACTCTATACGATTTTCTGAGAACTTTTTTGTATTCTTTACTGCTAATTTCAACCTCTCTGCGGTTGGGACTAGAATCATTCAATTTAGTTCTATGTTTGGCTGTAAAATACTTTTTTCTATGTTCCCTGCATGTGGCATCAAACCACGGCTTATTTTCATGGCTTTTGTCTGACTTTTGCTTTGTACCTTTTGACACATTTTTTACTTCTCCTAGAGTGTCTTTAGCTGTTTCTAACAGAATTTGTGATAACAATGTATACGCATCGGGAACAGGAGCATTTTCATTGTCAAGTATATTGTTTAATTCCTCTATGTTTTTAGTAAGTAAGTTTTCTTTAAACATCTCACCTTTAGATGGATCCCACTGCTTAATGTTTGTATCAAACAAAGGTCCTCCTGTTTCTGGACATCTTACACACACACACACACACATACACACACACACACACACACACCTCTTAGTGTTATCAGTTTTACGTCATTTTATGACGCCAGCCTTCACCCCCCACCCCACCCCTCCCCCATTTCCTCTCATTCCCTTCCCTACTGTGACGAGAGTTGGAGGTGGGTCGGTGTGTCCTCTAGGGGAAGGACTTGGAATTTTTTTCTCTATGAGAATTATGTTAAAATGTCACCTCCACCCTCTCTCTTACTAGTGGTGGAAGGAGCAACTTTCCAGAACAGGTCATCAAAAGAAATTTTTATTTTTCCTGGGACTGTTAGAATACTCAGTGGTGGCTCAGGGATAGGCTTCCCTAGGCTTGTACTCTTAAAAGTACTTGTAGCTCCGAGAGCCAAATTAGAGAGAAGTTCAAACATTCAATACTGATTAAACGACAAAGAACTGATACAAGTTAAGTGCACTTTCACACATCAACTGTACTTGCTTACACATGGGTAAATAGTTAAAGTTACTTTACAATAGACATGTCAATGTTTTTTTGTTGTTGTTTTTTTGCACTTCAACACATCAACTTTACTTGCTTACACCTGGGAAAGTAGTTGAAGTTAATCACAATGGACCAGTCTGTCCTATAGGCTGATTTTTGGTTCTCACTGTTTCATCATTAAGTGAGGGAAAGTTCTGAAGGAGCTGAGTTGAATTGAAGTCCACTTAGAATAACAGGACTTAACTAGAGTCAGAGAGGATAGTTGATCTCTCTCTCTTGTGGGTGGTGACTGATCCTGCTGTGTGGACCGGTTGCTGTAGTGCTGGGCTGTGGTGTGTCAGTGTAGCCATGGTCCCAGGTCTGTGATAAAGAGAACCTGGTCTGTAGTTAACTCACTCCTGGCTTGTCAAATTCACACATTTGCCCTCTACCTTTGAGAAGAGGTGAGAGAACTCAACCAACAATGGATTACTCTAGTGTAGAGTTTCTACTACAATCATTAATCTCCACTTTTGTTAGAGGTTGAGTGGAGCTTACAAAAGGGTAGCAGACAGTAGTGCAATGCTAAACAATTTCAGTAAGTTATTCTTCAATGTTTCTTATGAAATAAATTGCATCAACTTGGAATACACTTAGCCCAAGTACACATGTGGTGTAGACTTAAACTCATACCTACAAAGCATTCCAACAATCACCAGCATTCATAAATCAACTTAGCAGTTTTCACCTAGTACAGGCATACTGTTTTCATGATCAAAGTTTATCATTCAGTTATCATCTTTTTTTTTTTTTTTCTTTTTTTTTTTTTTTTTTTTTTTTTTTTTTTTTTTCTTTTTTTTGAGATCAGAATTTTCAACTGTTTCCTACCAAGAGGAAGAGCAGTTGACGGGAATCTTTTTTCTTTACTTTGTATTGCTAATTTCTATTATTAATGGACATAAGTTACGCATGCATTAATATGAGCTCTCTCTCTCTCTCTCTCTCTCTCTCTCTCTCTCTCTCTCTCTCTCTCTAAGAGTGTTCATCGTCGTCGGTGTGTCTTGACAGTCTTCCTTTCTGTTCACTTCTGACTTTCTGTCGGCGGAGGTCTTCATTCTTCAGTACGGCGTTCTCTTCAGTAACAAGTTGAACCCATAGTGGTGTGGGTTCGTGTCTTGGAAGGTCGAGTTCTCTCTTGTTTCCATCAAAGGCAAGGGATGTTCTGTGTTGTGGCTGCGCTCGCGTCAGCACCATGTACATTGGTTTTCTTCGGCTTCATGGTTGCCGTTTCGCTCACTTCCACTTTTCGTTCGCCTGGTGTTCCCAGCTGTAGCCGTTCGCTGTGATTCTCCGTGGCCAAGTTTTATTTTCGTTAAATCATTCATTCGTCATCTTGTTAGTCTGTATTCTATGTACCTATTATAATTTGATTCCCTTTTTCATCATCTCTCCTTTTTTTTTTTCCTTCTTTTCTTTTTTTTACTTTTTTTTTTTCCGCATGCACATGTCCCCAATATATGACACATCATTAGGTTCATGCATTACTCTCTCTCTCTCTCTCTCTCTCTCTCTCTCTCTCTCTCTCTCTCTTTGTTTTCGTTTTGTTTTATTTTGTTTTGTTTCTTTATTCTTGAATATTCAACTTGCGGTTTTTCATATATTTCGTAAAATTAGTTCAGTCTCAAATATCAGTTCCAGATTTTTACACTTGCCATATTTAAACTTTGAAATAGAAAGTTTTGCAATTAATAGAACTATGTTCACTTGTTTTCTTGATTTATCTGTGAATACATCTGTTTTGGTAACGCCAAACAGAGCTGTTGTTACATTCATAGGGATCTGTATGTTGTAGCGTGTGAGAATATACTGTTTTACTTGGTTCCAGAATGTGGATAACTTAGGGCAGGAATAGAAGGCATGCTCAATGTAATCTATTTCTTTGCACCAGTGGCATTTATTTGTTTCCACTACACCCATTTTTTGTAACAATATGTTGGTGGGGTAAATGTTGTGAAGGAATTTAAAATGAAGGAGTCTCAGTCTAGATTCCTTTGTACATTCATAGGCTACGTTAAAGTAGTCTTCAATGTTGATGTTTAATTTACGCTTCCAAAAGTGTGTCGCGCATATTTCATGGTTTTGCTTTAGGGCAAAAACCTTTCTGATTTGTTTATTTGATAGAGCTGTGAGGTTTCCTTCGTCTGTTGCAACATCAGTAGGGGGTTCGTCTTTGTGATCAATGTTAGCAAGTTGTTGCTTCCATGTGGATGGGATTGCGTTTGCCAGCGCATTGTATTCGAATGGAAGGTTTGGGGAAGTGCCTAGTTTTTCTTCTATTTCTCTAAAGGTCATTATACGTCCATTTCGCCAAAGATCTTGAACGAGAAGGATACCTGCTTTATACCATTTTGTAAACTGCAATGTATTTCCTTTGTATTTTATATTTCGGTTGTTCCACAGAGGTTCTGTTTTAACATTCTCTATTGGTCGGTCTTTGTTAAAGGTGGTGACTGCAATTATTACGTCTTTCCAAAAGACTGAGGTAACTTTTTCTAATCCTTGAATTTCTTTAGGATCAACATTACAGTTAAAAACGCAGTAGCTGTTCTGGAAAGGTGACATATTATTTCACGCGAGGATGCTCCAGTGAGCTTTGGTTTGTTTGAGGAGTCTTGCTGCCCATTTGACTAGGAGCATTTGTTGGTGATGTTCGATGTTAATCATACTTAGGCCGCCTTTTTCCTTTTCTAGGCTAAGGACACCTCTTTTTATCTTTTCAAATGCTTTTTTATTGTTGAACTTTTTTTTCCATAGGAACCTATAAATCAGTGAATTAATAGTGTGGAGGGTTTGTTTTGGTATGGATGCTGCTTGCAATACGTGTGAGAATTGTGACAGCAGAAATGTTTTAGTAAGAATAACTTTACCATAGAGGGATGGGTTTCTGTTTTCCCATTGCTTGATGATTTTGGTAATCTTATCTACTCTGGCTTTCCAGTTTTCTTCGATCTCAGAGATTTCTTTGTCTGCCGAGAAGTAAATGCCTAAAACTTTGAGTTTACCAGATTTCATAGGAATATTATTAACAGTGCCCGTTTCACACTTACGTGATCCTAACCATATACCTTCTGACTTACTTTTATTTAGCATTAGGCCGGAGAAATCCTCGAATTTTACAACTATGTTTGTGGCTTCCTGAATATCTTGTTCATCTTTAAGGGTCAGTGTTGTATCATCCGCAAATTGTTTTATTTTAGTACAGCTGGACGCGTTTCTTTCGTCAGGGTTTTGTGTTAACTTAATTCCTTGGATATCTTTACTGTTCCTTATTCGGATAGCTAGTGTTTCAACAGTTATCACAAAGAGGAGAGGACTGAGTGGGCAACCTTGCCTAATGCCTCTTTCTGTTGGGAACCAGTCAGATAACCAGCCACCATTGTGAATACAGCTTTGTGTGTTTTCCATAACGGTTTAAAACAGATTTTTTAAATCGTGGGCCGAAATTGAACAAATCAAGCGTTTCTAGGATACAGTCTTTAGACAGGGTGTCGAACGCTTTAGAGAAGTCTAGTGCAAGTAGGGCACCTGGTTGGTTCGTTCTGTTGAGGTATGTAGTGAGATCATCAAAGAATCTCAAATGGAAGGCTATGTTTCTGCCTTTTATAAATCCTACTTGGTCTTCGCTAACGATTGATGTTATTATGTTCTGCAGTCTCAAGGCTAGTGCCTTTGTGAATATTTTGTAGTCTGTATTTGTGAGTGTAATTGGCCTGTAATTAGCGAGGTTATGTTTGTCTAGATCGTTGCCTTTGTGTATTAATGTTATGATTCCTTTTTTCATAGAAAAGGATAGTTCACCTTGCTCAAGTGAAGCGGTAATACAATTCAGTAAGTGTTGTCTTAATTTATCCCAGAATTTCTTATAGAAGAGTGGTGTGAGACCATCACTCCCTGGTGCAGACTCATTTTTTAAATGATTAAGGGCTTGCGTGAGCTCGTCTGATGTAATTTCTTTGTCGCAGAATTTTTTTTCTTCATCTGTGAGTGTGGGGAAGGCATCATCAGCTAGGAAATCGTCTTTTATCGTCTCTCCATGTTTAAGTAGTGTGTCTTTTTTATATAGCTGTGTGTAGTATTGCTTAATTTCATCTAGTATTGTTTGGGGATTGTCTGTTAATGACTGATTTACACACAGTGATGCAATAGTGTTTGCTGCTCCTTGTGTCTTTTCTAAGCGCAGAAAATATTTAGTGTTCTTCTCACCCTCTTCGATCCATTTGACTCTTGATCGAATTTGAGCGCCGCGTGCGTCTTTTAATTCTTGCAGTTCTATTTCTTTTTTAAGTTGATGTGCTTTTGTTGCTAGGCCTTTATCCAAGGGGTTGTACGACAGTTTTTGTTCAATTTCTTCCAGTTGTTTGACTTTGGTTTGTTTCTGCCGAGGCCAAATTTTAGTACCCTTTGAAAAGTTTATACAGAATGATTTATATCTTACTTTAAACATTTCCCATGCCTTTTGTGGGTCTTCCTTGTCATACTGAATAAAGTGGGCATCAATGAAGTCAGTCGTTTCATTGAGAAACTCTTCCTTTGACAGCAATGAGCTGTTAAATTTCCAGTATCCTGGACCTCTTTGGAATTTATTCGTATTATATTCAACTTTCACAAGTTTGTGGTCTGAGTGTGGGAATATTTCAATGTTTGTTCCTCGTATGGATGTGTATGAAAAAGCATCACAAAATATGTAATCAATTCTTCTTGCAATAAACGGGGTAGATTTGGACCAAGTGTAATCTCTGGCATCAGGATGGAATGTTCGCCATGTATCTTTTAAGTCATAGGATGTTAATAAATCCGAAAGAGCTTCTCTTTCTTGTAGTGGGTGAGATTTTCCTGAAATGTTGTCAATGGGGTGTACTGCTGTATTAAAATCTCCCATGACCCAAAGATGATCATAGTCTTGTCCTTGTAGTATTCTATTAAGCTGATTTAGAAATGTTAGTTTATCACTTGTTGAGTTAGGGGCATAGCAGTTAGCTATGACATTAGTTTTATTTTCTAATACAACCTTTATTAACAGTATTCGATCTGTTGCTTGGATGAGTTCTGTTTTCATTTGTTTATCATTTATGAGAATGATGAGTCCATTACTTCTGTTTGTGCCTGGACTGTAATAGGCGTTTCCTGTCCATTGTGCATTGATTTCTTGTATAATATCTTTTGTTACGTATGTTTCTTGTAGACATAAGATGTCTATGTTTTGTTTCCTCATGAAATTAAATGTTGTTCTTCTTTTTAGCTTATTTCTAAAGCCACGTACATTAAGTGTACCAAAACATATGCTGTTATTCTTCATAGGAAAAGGCATTAATAAATCAGAATACCATAATCGTTAGTCCGTTACTCAAAACTGTAGGTCGAAAGGGTGAGGTCAGTCCGTCTGCCGTGTGCACACATCAGGTTCCGCTTTCGTCTGCTAGCCCTGACTCTTCACTTTCCCCCTGTTGACGCTCAGGCATCTTTGTTGGGCGTTTCGCTTCGAGCTCGTCCGTAGGCGATTCGCTTCTCTCTCTTTTTTCCTTTCTTCCTGATGCGCCACTCTCCGCAGTGCCGCGTGGCGTGGTGTTGTCTGCTTTCTCCCCCTCATTTCGTGTGTTGTGTTCCGTGTTAGGTCTACCGAAACACGCCGGCCCCGCCTTGTGCGGCTGCGGTGGTACCGTTAGGCCTACGTTTGTATTCCCCACCACCTCCGTGCGGGTGTGTTGTCCGGCGGGTACTTCGGCACTGGCCTGGTCGCTCGGTTCATTTGCTTCTGGCATATCTTTCGGACAGTCAATTCTCTTGTGCCCTGGCTGTAGGCAGTTTTTACAGACAACCTGATTTTCACAGTTCGCTGCCACGTGGTTCTCTTGCAGGCACTTGCCACATCTGAGTTTTTGTTTCATCTCCCTATAGAAGATGCCTGCAGTGAACACACCAACTTTTAAAACTGGCAGCAGAGGTGTGCGTGGTAGTGTAATGTACACAAATCTGCGGCCAGTTTCGAACTGTGTCAACTGTCCCCCTGGGGTTCGTGCCAGTTCGTTTCGCACTGCACAGCGTAGCTCCACACCAATTTTTTTAAGCGCGTCTTCAATGTCTTTGTTTTGGATGTGCAGTGGAACATTATCCACCCACAGTTTCGTGGAAGGTTTCTCCTCCCCTGTCCTCTAACACTGAAGGGGTTCGTGTCTAATAGAGCCACTCGTGCCCCCCTGAAAAGAAAACCTTCCAACAATAGTGTGTCTCTGTCTTTCTTTTGTTTGGGATAAATTTGCCACAGTCCTCTAATACGCTGTGCTCCCCGAATCGTTCCCCTTCCTGACACCGCTTCTGCTGCTGCACAGATGTCGTAGGTTGTTGGAAGGGACTCGTACTGCGGCAAAGCACGCGTGGTCACATACACTGGGTCCACTGACGGGGCCGCACCGGCCACCGCCATTTTGCCCCGGGCCCTACACTGGTTCACTGGCCTTGTTTTTCCTCCAGGCTTCGATCGAGACGTTGTTGTCACGGAAATAGACAAATAAATACCTACCACTGAACACAGCAAAACTCTGTACTATAGTTGGAGCATCCACTCTCTCCTATACACACCTCTCTCTCAAAACACTCAGAGCGCTGGAAACCTATGGCCTGCTGACATCAGAGGCCGGCCGGAAGTCCTTCAGTTATCATCTTAACAGATAGAATGACATACTGGCAAAAGTCAGATTGTACACAAGGAATAGTGGTCAGAGTGTTAACAAAGAATCTTAACCACATGGTGATAGCTTTTACCACATGGTAGCAAGCAAACTACTACAGCAGAACAATCATTCATCATTTTGATAAATGTCACCAAATATTAGCAATACGTTACACTGCTAATACGTTACATACAATCAATTTAAATCAAAATGTAGAAACATAGTTTCAACTTACATTTCTGGGAAAATCAATGATATGTCAGACCGGAGATTCAGATCGGAGGGAGATAACCATGCCCTCTCTCTTGATTACCCCTGTGGTCTTCCTTCATACACTGTTTTGATCTACAGCTGTTCCTGAGGAAAAGTGAGGGTGTGACACTATGTGTTTTCTATTTGTATCCTAAACTGTCAAATCAGGTTTCTGATCTGGCTGACAGGGTGTCATTCAAGACACAGAAAGGGAGGAGGGAGGGTTTTGTTCCTCCCACCACTCACCAGGATGGGGTAACATTTCAGATCAGACAAAAGAACGAACGCTAATTCACAAAGCGTGGCCGAAGAATGCATGCTAAGTAGCCAAGCGCTGGTTAACAGTTTCATCACACCAGCCCCGCACATGACTGTCAGGTGCGGGTGGTGGATATGGAGGGAGGTGAGGTGAGTGAAGAGAAAGGGGAGGGTTCTCTGTAGTGTGCCAACTATTAGTCGATTGCTGGGCAAGTAGATATGAGAGAGGGGGAAGGGGGAAGACGGGTGATGTCTTCACAACATGACATAAACTTTCCTTGTAACATATGCTGGACAGCTCATGCTGTTCTAAAGACAGGAGGGTGGAGGAAGAGGGGGAGGGGGTAGAGACTTGCAACATTGTTATGATGAGATGTAAATTTGTCATGCGATACTTTCGCTACATCAGGGAAAGGAGGAAGGAGGGGAGGGGGGAGGGGGTTGAGAGGAGAGAGTTGGCATTATTTAGAATAGATTTGAAATCCATACTGCTGTATGTGTTTGTACAGTTTGTACCAGAGGGTGATTGGGACTGATCGGGTGGAATTGTCAAGTGACTCATCACACCTACATCCATCTGTCTGACTTTTGATGCAAATCAATGCGTTAATATGGCGTGACGTTGATGTTAACTTCGTACAGTTTTCTGATGTAACTGTAACACAGGTTGTCACCACCCCTCTTCTTCTTCCCTTTCTTATCAGACTGTGCAACATCACTTGTGAAATAACTAGATTATTTCCTGGGCCACACACATCACTACAAAGGAAGCCGTTACTACCCCTTTCTCCTCACCGAGTCTCGCTTCACAAGTTAGATTTCCGAGATGCTGTTACCATCATCTTCTCATTTTATGAAGTGAATCCTGTGAACTGGTCGGATGTTTCATTGCTGTGCATATCTGCATCTGTCTTGCTGGCAATGGACATCATAACTTTACGGGATGAAAACTACCAACATCTTTGAGACTGCCATCTCTGAACCTAACTGATACGATGTCACACTTCATGGGTTGGGAAGTGACTGTCTCTTTCCAGATGACTGACAACAACACCCCCACCCCACCCTCCTCTTTTCCATAATAATGTTCATTGGTTGCCACGGTCCTCTGACAACCTCTCATTTAGACAGGAATTGATGACATGATGGATAGTTTAATCCTCTTAAAGGAGAGACCAAGGCCCACAATTTCACTGATCCATCCAAGGCCATAAGACTGATCACAGCCAATTTTCAATGTGTAAAATCCAACACTGGTGTATGCCAGGGAGGGGAATGTTCATCTGTCTTACTCTGAGATCCTCTGTCAATGATCTCACATCAACACATAGCAATTAGAGCTCCATGTTTAAAACAAAACTTATGACAGGATTCTCAAATTTTACTAAACACAAGACTACATACCTGGACAAAAACAATACAAGGTGCATAACTGAACATAGATCTGAACGCAATAACGTAAACAACCAATAAAAAATCACCGTCAATTCAGCCTCCAAGATGAGGACTGGACATCACACATGAATCAGAGAAGGCCTCACAAAAACCGAAGGGATGGAGGGACACAAGCCTTTGACAGCATAATGATATGTTATGGCTCTACCTGACCAAGCCTGCACTAGCTGGAAGTAAATTCATGTGTTAAACTGGACTCAAAATATTTTTAAAAGTCATTAGCACCTGAGTTTATACACAACATGTCATTTTTGTTTGATTGAAACAGAGAAAATGAGCAGCGTTTTCCCTTTAGAATATCAGATGAGGGCACACTTACATAATCCCAACAACAACAAAATAACAGGCCCGTATTATTTTTATCTGACCTATGTTGCTGGGCATTATATGCTGCGTGCATGGAGCAAATGCCCCAAACCAATTTCAAAGTTGTCAGGAAGTAGCTATTATTTTGATTTCTTCCTGACCAGTTGCCACCAGGGTCCAGATAGTGTCACAATACATGTGCCCCTCAACATCAAGACAGAACTTGGTGGTGAATTCAGCAACCCATCACCCAGTCGATGAGTCAGTCAGTTTGAACGTAACTCCACACAGATAGTGTCACAATACATGTGCCCCTCACATCAAGACAGAACTTGGTGGTGAATTCAGCAACCCATCACCAGTCGATGAGTCAGTCAGTTTGAACGTAACTCCACACAGATAGTGTCACAAGACATGTGCCCCTCAACATCAAGACAGAACTTGGTGGCAAATTCAGCGACCCATCACCCAGTCGATGAGTCAGTCAGTTTGAACGTAACTCCACACAGATAGTGTCACAAGACATGTGCCCCTCAACATCAAGACAGAACTTGGTGGCGAATTCAGCGACCCATCACCCAGTCGATGAGTCAATCAGTTTGCACGTAACTCCACACAGATAGTGTCACAAGACATGTGCCCCTCAACATCAAGACAGAACTTGATGGCGAATTCAGTGACCCATCACCCAGTCGATGAGTCAGTCAGTTTGCACGTAACTCCACACAGATAGTGTCATAAGACATGTGCCCCTCAACATCAAGACAGAACTTGGTGGCGAATTCAGCGACCCATCACCCAGTCGATGAGTCGGTCAGTTTGCATGTAACTCCACGCACAAATCATTACACACCTATACGTGCTAACAACTGTGACACAAGTTTTCTGTTGTCTCTAGAGCTGATCAGGGTGACAGGGGAAGGGCGGGCAGCTGGAAGAGGTCCATATCAGGCATAGTGTAGTCCCTGGAAAGTCTGACTGCTGAGTTTTCAGGCACGTTTCTGCTTGATTCGTCAATAAATGAATAACAGAAAGGCTATTTATCATAATCTCACTGAAGAAATCAGCTGTGCGCAATCCTACACTGTCCTTGGAAGCCTGTGCTGTGTTCACATAGGATACAGGTATGCACGGGGTATTCAATTAAGATCTCAAGGGACACAACTGCTCCCAGCAGATGCTACTGTGCAATGGCTACTGGATGTGACGCGTCAGACTCTCATCGGGAGAGTTTCCATGGCTCCCAGCAGCGGCGTCAATCACATTTTCGCCACAGGCGTCTGGGAATGACTGTTGTGTATTACTGGTTATGTCTGAAGAAGCCATCTGTAATCCAGGTGACCGATCTGTCAATCAAACCCGAGTGCCTGTACTTGTGTCTGTTCCACTGTGTGCTTTAGTGAACAGTGTTCGAGATCAAAACGCTATGGCAGACATGAATGAAATAACGTCACTGTCTGTGGCTCATTTCGTCATTTGTGGTGTGCGTGTCAACCTCAGGGTTAAAGAGCAAGCTTGGAACATTCTCTTTTTTATGATGTGTTCTTGTTTGCTCTGTGCCTGTGCTTGTGCTAGGTTACTGGAGCCTTAAGTAGCATTCAGTTTGGAGTTATGGATGTGTTATGATCTCACATGGAAGGAAAGTTAACTCTGTCTCTCGTTTGTTATTTAATGCTTCAGTGGAATGTGGCTTTGGCGATTTTATTCCAGAACTGGACAACAAAACACAAGCCATTTCTGCATACAAATTGGGCCAGTCTTGTAATTTTCTGTGTAGTGACTGTCTGAAATAATGAGTTTTTACTTGAGAAACATTAAATCAAATATTGACAATCGTCCTTCTCTAACATATCAAGGTCAAATATTAATCACGCTGGTGTGTGTGTGTGTGTGTGTGTGTGTGTGTGTGTGTGTGTGTGTGAGAGAGAGAGAGAGAGAGAGTCGGAGTCGGAGTCGGAATGTTTTAATTGATCAGGCCATTTGCCCATACAATGGAGTGAATATTCAAAATCAATAATCAAATCAAATCACATTCATACTCTCATGTCTTAACCTTAAAGCTTTGAATATGAAGAGGGACAGCCTTTCCATAATGCGTTTGTTCGTATTCGCAAGCAACAACGAAAATTTAAACATCGAAGGCTGTCTATAAAACTTTCTAGGCAACAATTCTTGTCTAAGGTTTTCATACTGGTGGCAAACAAACAAAAAATGGAGTTCAGTTTCTGGAACATTAGGACAAAATGGACAATTCACATCATTGTTCGGGTAGGGTCTAAACATCAAAAAATGACATTTCAATGGAGACATTCCAATTCTAAATCTCGAATATACATTACGCTTCTTGATGTAACTGATCTCACATAAATGTGGACTTACTGAAAAGGACTGCTTGAAAGAAGCATACACGTTATAAAATGTATGCGACTCCAAAGACGCATGTCAGTCCTGCTTAAAACAATCTATAAGCCTTTCCTTGAAGCATGCTAGAAAGATGTTAACGTTACCAACCCCTTGAGCTTCCCAAACTTCCCCAAAACCAAACTTATACAGTACATTTCTAACTTTACATGCCCATGTTTCATAATTTTGACGTTGCAAATTTAAAAGCATTTCATAGGCCTTTTTGGGATATCGATCATTATCCATCTGTACAAGACGTAACCAAAACTTCACACATTTGACAAACGTTAATATATACAAAGGATACCTGCCTGTTTCTCCATAAACAACATGCTTCGGCGATTTTATATTCACACCCAGAAATCGTTTCAGAGCAAACAAATGGATTCTTTCTATCTGTTCTTGATTTTGCGTCAAGCCCCAGATTTCAGCTCCATATGTTAAAATGGGTTGAATCTGACAATCGAAAAGTTTAAAAAAGAAGGCAGGAGAATGCTCGCCAATTGACCACATCGTTCTTATGATTGCTGTAATTCCTTTCTTGGCCCTGTCTGCGAGATCCGACATCGTATGTACAAAACTTAATCTTGTTGACAAGTGAATGCCAAGGTATTTGTACATATTCACAATTTTTAACTCGTTATCATCAAAAAACCATCTTTCCCTTAAGGCATGGTATCCCCCATTCCGAAAAATGACAATGTTCGATTTTTCCATATTTACAATGAGATCAAGACGTTTAGCTACATCAGACAAAATATTCAACTGCGTCTGAAGACCAGTAACACTATCAGATATTAGTGCAACATCATCAGCAAATAGGAGGATTAGTATTTGAATAAAATCTGGCGTCAACTGAATGCCATGGCGACCAGATTCAAGCACTTCTTTCGTCAGCTCATTTATAAAAAGCGAAAAAAGTACAGGTGAGCAAACCTCCCCCTGTTTCAAGCCTCGAGGGCACAAAAAAGCATCTGTTAATTCACCACCAACACGCACCCTTGCTTTGACAACATTATACATCGATTTTAATGCACTGAGTATCTTGCCTTGTAGGCCGTTTTTATGCAAGATAATCCACAACTTTTCTCTGCACACAGTATCAAAAGCTTTACGGAAATCTATAAATGCTACATACAATTTCCTGTGTCTCACGAGCTGCTTTTGTACCATAGCATAGAGAGTGAATATGTGATCTGCTGTACAGTAACCCTTCCTGAATCCAGCTTGCTCTTCACCAACAATTCCCTTGTCGTCAATCCAGTTTGAAATGCGCTTATTCAATACAAAACTATACACCTTACTACAAATATTGAGAAGAGAAATGCCTCTATAATTATCTGGAACATTCAAATCGCCCTTTTTGTGCAGAGGCTGAATAATGGACAATGACCACTCGTCAGGAAAAAGCCCATGATCAAAGAGATAGTTAAAAAATTTAACAAGGAAAGGCAATATTTGCTCAATGCTATTTTTGTAAAATTCCCCAATGAGTCCATCCGGGCCGGGTGCCTTCCGAGATTTAAGTACTTGCACAGCAGCTCGAATTTCTTCTGCTGTTATTGATTCATTGAGCATATCACATTCGATGGTACGCGTGTTATCAAGAGGAACTGAATCGTCGTTACTGTTAAGTGTGTAATTATCGCCATCATCACAAGGAACATCAATATCACCAACTGCATTTGCAACAGTGTCTGGCACAGAATTAAATACATTATCAAAATGATGAAACCATTCATTTTTTGTTATCGTATTTTGCACACCAGTCCTAGATTTCACAGAACGAATGGTATCCCAAAATTTTCTTGCATCATTTAAATTATCCTGTATTGAACGCACAATCTTTTCTTTATGCAGTTTCTTTTTCGATTCTAATAACTCTTTATACTGTTTTCTTTTTTCAGAGTAAGCTAGACTTTTAGCATCAATATGGCTTTTGCCAAGTTGGCGCCGATGCCGGCGCAAGAGAGTTCTACTCTGCCTACATTCCAAGTCAAACCATATTTTCATCTTTTCACATCCAATACATTTAGTTTTCTTCATGCAATTTCCTGCATAAACAAAACACTCATTAAATTTAGCAAGCGCCAAATTTATATCATTTTCAATAAGTAACATGGCTTCATCCAAGATAGCTCTCACCTCGACACTGCACATAAGGTCATTGTAAGCAACATGCTGATCATCATTCCATGTGTATTTTGTAACTGAAAAGGTTTCACGATCAATGTTTTGTTCGGAATATAAAACATTATGACGATTGAGAGACAATTCAATGGCAGCGTGTTTTGTTTCAACCATAGGTATAACATTAAAACATTTACACATATTTACTAAGGAGTTGGAAACCAAAAAATAGTCTATAACACTGCTTCCATTCGTTGATACATATGTGAAATCTCCCGAGAAAGTCCGGGACACAAGTCCATTTAAAATGCACAGTTCATACAGTTCACACACAGATAACAGATAGCGACCAAAAGAATTAACTACATTGTCCGTTGACAGACGCACTTTATCAGGGGGTTCTTTTTAAATCATTACTGTCAATAGATTCCCGCACATCATAAAAAGAATCATGTATGTCAACAGCTTTAACACTGAGTGAACCGGTTCTTGAATTTAAATCTCCACAGATTATAACGGGAGCACTATCATACTCTCTAGCAAGATCAAGCAAACAGTCTTCTAGCATGGAGATACCATTATAAATATCTGTTTCTTCATAATAGATTGAATGCTCGGGAGGTATATAAGCACCAATTAATAAGCAATCAGTCATTGTTCCAATAAGCTTTTGGGAAATCTTTAGCACAATAATATTGTCGAGTTCACATTCAATTCTAGACACATATTCAGTCAAAGTTTTTCTGACTAGAAACACGACCCCGCCTGAAAGACGACTGTGAGTACTGTCCGACAGTTTGACCCCAGGAGAGACATATGCTACATGAGAAGGGATTAAAGAATCTGGAAATGTTTGGGAAAAGGTTTCAACCAACAACGCGAAATCATATTTCATAACAAAATAAGACAGATCAAGTTGATTTGTAACGCTCCATATACCTTCTACATTCAGCGACACAATGGAAAGAGATGCTTTGGTGTTATCAACATGGACATTCGCATGAGTATGGTTAACAAGACCAGTATCAACAATATCTGTCTTCAGTTTAGCAATATGACTGACATTACTGTTTATCGCATTTAAAGCAATATTAACAGAAGCAAAACTAACATTATTTGAGTGTTCAGAAACATCGCCGGAATAAGCCAGACTTATCGAACTATCGAGAGAGAGAGAGAGAGAGAAAAGTTAAATAAGATGATGGACCACAGAGGGAATGTGTCCATATCCATCAATGTGTCATGTATAACGTGCAAGGAGACACATGACGCCTTTTCGTCATTAGTGCGGTTGTCGTCACTCATGATGCGAATGAGTTCTGACGAAATACCCTGGCTCTTTCATTCAGTTGGTGTTACCCCTGATCAAGCAACCTTGTGCTGTGAAATACTGGTTGATAAGTATGTTGTAACCATAGATTCTATGTTTCGTTTCATTTTTTTTTTTTTTTTTTATCAGACTGCTGTCTGATATAATGAAAACGGATTTATCGTTGTGATTAGTGCAGAGAGAGAGAGAGAGAGAGAGAGAGAGAGAGAGAGAGAGATCTGTGTGTGTGTGTGTGTGTGTGTGTGTGTGTGTGTGATACAAATGCGGATTTTCCTACCCCCAAACTTTGTGACCCCTACGGACATCTACTATCAGAGCCTCAGAGAATGAAGTGATCTGTCTCTGTACATCCTATCACACGTGAACCTTGAGGGCTTTGTTTCTTCTTCTCCTTTTATGACGTCACAGCTGTTTCAAAGCGCAACGTCTGACTGAGCTTGATGACACGGGCTACCCACTGCTGCTGCTGCTACTACTACTACTAGTCCTACTAACTATAATATCAATAACAATTATAATAATGATGATAATAATGATAATAACAGTAATGATAATAATGATAATAATAATGATAACAATAATAATGATAATACTGATAATGATAACCACGATAATAATAATGATAATGTATCAATCATAATATCATACCAATTATAATGATAGGATAATGATGACAATAATAATAAAGGCGATGATGGTAATGATAATGATGATGATGATGACGACGACGGTGATGATGGTGATGATGATGATGACAATAATAATAATAATAATAGGAATAATAATAATGATGATGATGACAATAATAATAATAATAGGAATAATAATAATGATGATGATGATGATGATGATGACAACAAAAGCAATACGTCTACTAGAATTGTGGATACCACAACCTGTCGGCCCTTCGCTGACGATGCGGATTACTGCGCCACGGTAGGGCTTTTTTTTTTTTTTTAAAGATCTTATTTCTCGGTCTCAGTTTTGTCCCTTGAGTCGGATGCTGGTAGTTGTACATTACCCTTGAAACTCATCCCAGATGTGTTGAATCGGCAAAATGTCCCGTTGGGAATCCTGAGCAGGTCATGGTGCTGGTTCGGACTGCCTGGAGATGAGCTCAGACTGCACCTATGCCATTCTGGTTTTTTGGGGGTTTTTTTGTTTTTTTTTTCTTTTATGAACAAAATGTTAGAAAAGATACAGTTCACACGAGGGACCTCAAAACCATGGTGTTATGTCAAGATTTTGTTTTCCTCTACAATTTATCAGATTTCTAATTTATCAGAGTCTTAAGCGCTGAAAAGCTCCGGTCGGTATTCCCCTCAATGTAAGCAGTTTCATGTATATGTGCTGCTTACCTTTTCTTTCATCCCCTTGAAAATAATAATTTTTAAAAATGTAAATATTCTTGTCATTTGTGGAAAAGTAAAAGAATGGCTTATGTCTCTCTATGAAGGTGAAGTGATAACAGTGCGGCAAATTGTCGTCATACTTCGTTTGTTGAACTTTAAATAGTTGTTTTCACTATGTTTAATTTAAACACCATGAAAATGAACTATAGTAATTGCTAGAGTTCTGGAGTGTCTAAATTTATGCGAAAACTCGTAAAATTAATCCCCCCGCCCCACCTCTCTCTCTCTCTCTCTCTCTCTCTCTCTCTCTCTCTCTCTGCATGCTATACTCTGTATTACTTTTGGTTCAGCTTTCTCTTTCATCTGAGTAGTATTTCAAATATTAGAGAACATGATAAAGTCGATCACTGACATCAAACTTCCTGAAATTAAGATTACTTGTAAATGACTGGCATAGATATACCTTTAACTGTGACACATGGTGGGAATTGTCTGTCCATCTGGTTTCTTTTTTCCTCCATTTCTGTCTCCTTTTATTTATGTGAAGACTTGTATCTGGCTACATATACGCTGCCATATTCTGGAAACGTTCCCTGCAAAGAACACTCACAGGTTTAGAAACCTAGTCCGTTGAACAGGCGTTGGAGCAGTGCTGTATCAGATGCAGGATGGACAACAAAGAGTGATCGCTTAAGCTAGTCGTGGTTTAAATTTAAATAAAACCCAGAAAAACTATCCAGCTCACAAAAGAGAATTTCTCGCTCTTAAATGGACCATGACAGAAAAGTCTCATGGCTGCATACTTGGTTCTCATGTCACAATGGTAACTGATAACAACCAGCTATGCCACGTTTTGAAGAACTCCAAACTGGATGCAACCAGTCACCATTGGTTAGCGGCATCGTCCGTTTATGATTTTTTTCCTTCAGTACAGGAAAGGTTCCTATCACATTGATGCTAATGTCTTGTCCAGATGACATCCAAAAGTGCTTGAAGAAGACCCTGAGTATCAGAAGTTCGTGGAAGATACCAAGGTTTTGAGTGAGTGATTTGCCAAGTTTAATCAACAATGTAGTGATGTAAAAGCAAGTCAAGAAGTGGTGTGTGCAATAATGAATGCTAAGAGAGTGCTCTGCTCTGCTGTCAGACGAAAAGCTGAAAATCAAGATTTTGGATCCCGCAGAATGTCAAGAACATAATTATTCAACCCACTGTGGAATACACATCAGCTGTAGAACGATTGATCCAAAACCCCAAACTGCTCAGTGATTATGTACTGGAACCAAAGCAAAAGGGACTGTCTACAATTACTCTATCTGATTGGGGGAAATACCAATTAGTAGATTAGACACTAAAATGGATGATAGAGCTCAGTAAGAACTTCATTCATGTATTTCCAGTTTATTGAATTAAACACTTTTCAACATCTACTGACACTAATGAATTTATTTTCTAAGTAATGTTCATTGTCGTATATTGTTCTTAAGTTGTCTTCTATATACAGTCCTGGAATAAAACATCTCTGATCTTCATTTATCAATTCATGTAGGTGTTACAATGCTAAATGCGCTGACTTCCTCAGTGCAAGGTTAGTGCAGTACTCTAGCTTGTAAGAGTTCGTTGTAGATCCTGTGGCAGGTGTTCGGCTTGCAGACGACAAAATACACCAGACGGTATTGAAACGAAGAGGATCCTTTCATTTACAAACGTTGAAGAATATAGGAACAAGAACAAACCACTGACCTTCAGGTTCAATAAGTCGTACAGGAACTCAATCGTATATGCTGCAGTGAATATTCTACTAATGTCAGCATCTCGTCGACTAGACTCAAACTCAGTGAAGACTCGAACACTTCTAGACTAGAACTCTTCAACAAATCTCACTTCTCTCTCTCTCTCAGTCGCACAGCTCTCAAGAGCTGCCAGCTGGCGCTTCATTCAGTCGTTTCCCGTGTCATCCAGTCAATATCGTTCACTCAGTTTCTTTACTTCCTTCATTCTTTCCATTTCTTACGCAGGGTGCATGCTGTGTGTAACGTGTCATCCATACCAACGGCCAAACTGGCCTACTCTTCCGAAAGTTGGTGATGGGATTTTACGTGTGTGCAAGATATTATGCGTGCGTTCACACAGGGAACCTCGGTTTATAGTCTCATTCGAAGGACTGTATGGGAAAACAAATACAAATGTATTTTTTTAAAAAAATTATGCTAATAAATAAAAGTGTGTTTTGAAACTGTATTTCTTTGTGAAGACATATATTGTATTCATGTATAATTTAAAGGTAATCAGAAAAAGACTGAAATATTGTCGTGCTGTAATAAACTGATGGAATAATTGTGGCGCTGTTAGAATTATGCTAATAAATAAAGGTGTGTTTTGAAACGGTATTTCTTTGTGAAGACATACATTCTATTCATGCATAATGTAAAGGTAATCAGAAAAAGACTGAAATATTGTCGTGCTGTAATAAACTGATGGAATAATTGTGGCGCTGAAACACTTCGTAATCAGTATTTGATCACATATTTTGTGTGAGTGGGAAATATAAATATACAACATTGTTATTGTCATTGTTAGTTAGCTCACTCTGTTTATTCGTTACTGTCATTTACTCACTGTCATAATAAATAACAGTCATTAAATAAAATAAAGAAAATTTATATGGATACCATGCTCTTTATTTATTGCTTATTAACCGTATGTATGCGAAACATCTTTATTTGTCATACATTTTCTTACAAGTGCAAAGTAAACTAAAATGTTATTACACGTATTTTTTATTTATCATAACATGCTTTTTCAAGTCCAAAGTAAACTAAAGTTTAATGTGTTTATAATGAATCATCAGTAAAACTTAACATTTAATTTCGTTATCATAACACCTGTTCATTACAAACTTTTATTTATGACTAATAAGCAAATCTACTGGAAAACGTATTTTATTCATGGCAAATCATCAGTAAACGCAAAACAAATTTATTACAGTTTATTGCAAGATATGAAAAATAAAGTCAATGCATAAGTGCCTCTATGCACTATTCCTGGTCATCATGTGTCTCTGGATCGGTGTCCCAAGATTCCTGTGGCTGGTCATGCAGCTGCGAGTTGTTGCCAACCCCAAACGCTCGGCAAACACTGCTGAGGTTGATGTATGGTGTGCCACTGGAACTGTCCGTACTTGGTCTTGGTGTGGACGTAGTTGGACACTTGCTGGCTGTTGTTGTTGTTGCTGCTCTGGCCTGCAGATTTGCTGTCCAGGAAACAGCTGCTGCACCCATCCTGCCTCCTGGGACCCCCACACAGACACAGTCTGGCCTTGAGGTTGATGAGGCCACTAACTGGGTGGTGGCTGCCAACCCTGTTGCATGCACTGCTGTTGATGCTGCAGCTGCAGCTGGGGCTGTTGCTGCTGAAGCTGCTGCTGTTCCTCACGCCGGTCCTGCTCCTCTGTGTAGCGTTGCAGGCAGACCCAAATGTCCCTTTGTGCTCTTCTGTATAAATCCCTTGGCAACTGATACAGGCAGCTGGACACCCATTCACAGAAGTTGTGACACTCTCGGTCACCTGAGGAGGCAGGTCTGAACTGCAGCAGAAGCTGTTGTGAGAGTGCCAACAGCTGGTTTTGCTTCTCTGTGGATGAAGCCAGGGAAGATATTAGCTCATGCTCACTTGCTATGCGTGAAGTCTTGGGCCTGGAGACTGTGGTGGTGGATGGTGTTGTGCTGGTTGGCATGTGGCCAGGATCATGCAGGGCCTGTGGGAACCCTGGCATGTCTTCTGTCTGTCCGACATCTGTGGTTTCAGTAGGTGGAGTTGACAATGTGGCTGGTGCTGTTGCTGCTGTAACTGTGGCTGTGGCTATTGTGGCTGCTGTGGCTGTGGCCTTGGCTGCCATCTTTCCCTTGAAGCTAACCAGGTTTCTGCGCTTGACTTCCACAAAGTGTGGGACGAGGAACTAGAAGCTGTCATAGATCCAGTGATCGCGCTCTGTGAATTCCTCATCACCTTGGCCGGACTTGGTCCTTCGGAGGCGGCTCAGCCTCGTACGTATGCTGTCATACCAGGTCCGTATCTCATTCACACTCTTGCCCATCTTCTCGGCTTGGTCTTGCCATAGTTTGTCCTTCACAGCCTTGTTCATCCAGTCTCTGATTTTTTGTTAGAGAGGCACTCGTGAGCAGAAACAAATTCTGCCATGCACATTTCCTTCTCATTGGAGAGACGTGTGTGAAGCCCGGGTTTCTTGGCTGTGTTTCTTTCCTGGTTGTCTGATTGTTGGGCGGCTTCTTCCTCGGCTTGTTTACTTACAGGAAGGTTGTCATCTTGCTGGATGGAAGCAGGCGATGGTTCCCCCTCCCCCCCCCCCCACATGGCGCCTTGCCTTGGAGGCTCTCCCAGTCTTTGAGGCGGGCCATTTAGTTGCATGATGCTTCTCTCAGAGTTTCCATTTGGGGAACAGAAATTAAAACTGGAACGGATCTTTATATAGCGGCGAGAGCGGAAATGGAGTGTGGGTAGATCGTCATCGCGTCCTGCTGGCCGGGAACGGAACGTAACTACAGCAGCAGCAGAGCGTGAGACACAATGTACCGATTCCGCCCTGTGTGGCAATGCAAACACACGATCGGCGCAAAGCGGGAACAGAACGGTGTTAGAGCGGCAAAGCAACGTGCTTTAATCGGGGCGATCTTGGACACATCGGGATGACTACTTTT
This sequence comes from Conus canariensis, assembly GCA_033310375.1. Lineage (NCBI taxonomy): Eukaryota > Metazoa > Mollusca > Gastropoda > Neogastropoda > Conidae > Conus > Conus canariensis. Next base: position 53,432,188 of record CM065735.1, on the reverse strand, counting down.
TCGCCGCTCAAGTTACGTTGCACTCCAGATGTTCCCGACAGAAGCCGCTCGAGATACGATGCGTTGATGCCGATCAACATACGCTCTAACGCTGCTCTAGTTTTGATCGGGGAGATCGGGGCTTGTCTTTGAACATGTTCAAAGATCACTTCCGCTCTTCCCGACCATAACGTTAAATTCCCGTTCACTGCCGCATAACAAAGATCAGTTCCCGCTCCATGCCGTTTAATTCCTACTCTAGTCCCGTTTGTTGCCGATTTTGCAATTTTTTCGGAGCGGGAACGGATCGGCGCTCAGCGAACAGAAACCTTGTGAACATTCTAACATAATCTCGAATATTCCAATCGCATTATCAATCGATCCAAAATCAATACTGAACAATTAGGCACACAGTCACTTTCCAAACTTTTTGAACAAATCAACAACAGCACTACACTGACCGAAAATACAAAGATCTAAAAGCGATAAATAAAAGGAGGCTGGCAGCGCGTCATTATTGCTATGACGTCTTTCACAAAAGTTTCCCCTCTCTTGTCTCCCTTTTAAATTGTAACAGTAGGATATGCTTTATTCGGCTGGCTATGCATGTTGATCCTATTTTGCACGACACATTTGATAATGATATAGCTTTCCAATTTTGTAGGTATTCTTTTGGCTTTTCTTATTTTGGTAGGCAAGAACACTCATGGGACAAAAGTCTGTCCCCTCTCGGCACTTCAGACGCTGACTACCTAGAGGCACCTTTTGATGAAAACTATTATTCTTACTTTAAGGCTGGACTGAACTTGCTAGCACTGGGTAACCTGGCTCTTCCAACTAAAAACATGATGACAGCTTCTCAGGAGAGATTTGAACAGGGAGAGGAGGCAGGCACCGAACTCAAAACATGCTGACAGCGTCACGGGAGAGAGTCGTAGAGGGAGTGGAGTAGGCAACAGTCAGTTGATTCCAGCAAGTGGTGAGTGCACAGCGCAGATCTGCGACAGTACTAATGCGGCGAATGTTTTTTCTCACTGAGTTTGAGGACTTGCCACACGTTCTCGATCGGATTCAGATCTGGACTTCGAGGGGGCCAGAAAAACACGGAACTCTGTGCTGTCGCTTACACGTCTCGGTGTGAGCCGAGAGGTGAACAGAGGCGTTGTCTTCTTGCAGATACCAACGTTTGTTTGGATAGTGGTCGGCAACAAACGGCAGAAAGTTGTTTTCCAGCACATCAGTGTACTTCTGACTGTTCATTCTGCCTTCCACGAACACCAGTGGTCCAACTCTCTCATACAAAATGCATCCCCATACCATTAATTTCAATGTAATCTTCGGGCCAAGATGGACGCTGCACAGAGAAAGCACTGACCACTTCTCTTCG
>CM065735.1:53410822-53413322 GCA_033310375.1 Conus canariensis | reverse complement strand
CGTATTTGGAAGAGCAATACTACACTCAACTGTAAAACTACAAGTATGAGTTTCATTTGTGAGAGTAGTTTTCAGAAAGGTATTCTTTAAATAAAAGAATACAATATTCAATAAAGACATTTCTTACAATGTAAATTGTTCTTCTTCTTGTTATTTGGCAGTTTAATGTCCTTTTATCACAACAAGAATAGAAAATTGATATGATTTTCAGTTGATGCTTTAACATTTGGATTTGATTTTCAATAAAGACATTTTTGAAGATGGCTAGTTTCAAGAATGTAAATGAACTGATCTTGCCTGAGTGTGACTACCAATCTTTCTCTTGGTGAAATTGATTTCCTCCAGTTTGTGTTTTGTTTCTGTAGCCCATTGGCACATAACCGCAGCAACGATTGAAATGTTGTTTGTCTCATTCGAAAGTATTCCAAACATTTCTCCTCGTCTGTTAATATTTGGGGCAGTAGTTTGAATTCTCCTAAAACTCCCTGATCTTTACAAATTGGGTGCACCCAAAAACGTCGTTTGGATGCTAGAGATCTTCTTTTGTACCACCACCAGAGCAGAAAAATCTTGCGCTTCCTTGTCACCGCCATCTTGCAAAGCGGGCAGAACTATGCGGACCCTGTGGAGACGGGTAACCGCACTTTTCTGTCCATACCTTTTCTGGCCAGCAAAATGTATGGTTTGTGCGGGGTCTGTGGACACGAGACCTTAGTTGCCTGGGAATCTTGAGCAGAAGATAGAAACCTGCTTCTCCATTGGACAATGCCAGCTTGTGTACAAGTAGCCAGGTTATGCAGTTGTCGGTTGGAGAATCACAGGGACTTCGACTATCGTAGACTGTGGACGCCTGTATTGAGCCGTCTGAGGTAAATCGCAGTTTTAGAGTTTATATAACCAGGTAGTTGATGTGCAGGTTGACGTGGACATGATCGAGGGTCGTTTACATTTGTTTAGTTGTTGTTTGCAGGCTTCTTGGTTAGAAAGGCGAGAGACTGCCTGCCTAGGCCTGCCGTTCGTCCTCATCGGTTCATATTATTTTTCCATTTCTCTTTTAGGTGCTGGAGAGAGCGACGGAGAAGCCACAGTAGGGCTGTATTGTTATTGTAAAATGCGTGTGGGTGTGGATACAGAGAGAGAGAGAGAGAGAGAGAGAGAGAGAGAGAGAGAGAGAGAGAGAGAGAGACACACACACACATACACAGAGAGAGAGACACACACAGAGAGACACAAACACAGACACACAACCCACAGACACACAGACACAGACAGAGAGCGAGAGAGAGAGAGAGGGGGGGGGGGGGGAGGCGGGGAGGGAGGGAGGGAGACAGCCAGATATACAGAGAGATAGAGAGAGACAGATCGGTGGAAAGTATTTGCAAAATATTCGCTGACGATACAAAAATTAATAATACAACTTATAATCATAATACATTACAAAATGATATTGATTATTTGTCCAAATGGTCTACCACATGGAATTTGCATTTTAATGCGGACAAGTGCAACGTGTTACATGTTGGACGTAAGAACCCAAGATAACAATATACAATGCTAAACAGTAATACTGGTGAGCGTGCAGATATTTCGACATGTGATTATGAAAAAGATCTTGGTGTCACTTTTGATTCTGGCCTAGTATTCGATAAGTATATTCAAAACTCTATAAATAAAGCTAATAAAATGATTGGTATAATTAAACGTACTTTTATTCACATAGATAAAGATATTTTTACAAAACTATACAAGGCTTTCGTTAGGCCACATTTGGAATATGGCAATACAGTTTGGTATCCTCGATTAAAGAGGCAGTCTGCTGCTCTGGAAAGAGTACAAAGAAGAGCAACAAAGCTTGTAAAGAATATACAAAATCTTCCCTATGAAGGTAGGTTAAAAGCTCTTGGACTGCCTACTCTAAAAACAAGACGAGTGAGGGGCGATTTGATCCAAGTCTATAAAATATTTAATTGTGTTGACAGTATTCCTATTTCAAAATTTTTTACTGCATCAAGAGTTGATGCTACCAGAAATAGTGTGGATAAAATTTGTCATGAATATTGTCGCACTAACATAAGGAAATTTTCTTTTAGTAACAGAGTAACAAATCTTTGGAATAAATTAACCCCTAACATTAAATGTGCACAAAATACTAACTTTTTCAAAAGCTCTATCGATGATAGTGTATTATTGAAGACCATTTATTTTGACTATGATAAATAAAGACTTGAGCGAGTTAAAGACCTGACCGTATGAAGACTAGATAACATACAGAAGGGACATGTAAAGCCAGTTCTGGCTATAATTGCTAAAGGATATTGTCCCTATAAACCTAAAATCTAAACCTAAACCTAAACCTGTGCATATATGATTTTTCACAGTAACTCAAAAGAGGTGTAAAATTGGGTGTGTGCAGGCTCGGCTTTTATTCTTGCTTCTCTGGGTCTTCCTTTGGCCTGGAACTACATGAACGTACCTTCATCTACATCGTTTCTGCTAAGAA
>CM065735.1:53373322-53405822 GCA_033310375.1 Conus canariensis | reverse complement strand
TAAACAAAGCTGACTAGAAGCATGCAGAGAGAGACAGAGAGAGGGAGAGAGAGGGAGGGAGAGAGAGAGAGAGAGAGAAGGAGAGAGAGAGACAGAGAGAGAGAGAGAGAGAGGGGGGGGAGTAAAAGAAAGAAAGAAAAACAGACAGACAGAGAGAGGGGGAGTGGGGGGAGACACTAGAGACAGAGACACTGAGATAGATAAACAAACAGACAGGCAGACAGAGAGACAAGCAAAGAGAGAGGAGAGAGATTAAGAGAGAGAGACAGACAGACAAGCAAAGAGAGAGGGAGAGAGATTAAGAGAGAGAGACAGACAGACAAGCAAAAAGGCAGACAGACAAGCAAGGAGAGTGAGAGAGTGAGCGAGAGACTGAAAGAAAGTTGGGGGGAGAGAGAGAGGGAGACAGACAGGCAGACAGACAGACAGAGAGGGAGGGAGGAGGAGGGAGGGGGTGTATATTAAATGTTTATTTCTCTTATCATGACTAACACATAAAACTGAATGTTTTGGGGTGGGGGAGTTAATGTAAAACAGGAGGGAGTCATTCTGGCGTGGTTTGTTTTAACTCCCGGGGAGTTAGAATTGGCACGTGCTAATTCTAACTCCCGGAGAGTTGAAAAATGGAGGGTTGTTAAAATGGATCGTTACACCGGACAAAGTCGGTTCGTGTTGCGTTGCGTTGAGGGTGAGATCATTAGTGGCAACTGCTGTCGCTGGCATTAGTGGGTGAGTTTCATGTGGGGTCGTCGTGTTTCTCTCTCTCTCTCTCTCTCTCTCTCTCTCTCTCTCTCTCTCTCTCTCTCTCTCTCTCTCTCTCTCTCTGAGCTCTTGTTCCTCTTGAACGTTGGTTCAATTTTGGTTGTTGGTCGACCGACGTTGGGCGTCGGTGTATGTCGTGTTGCTTCCTTTCCCCAAACATCAGGCTGTCTTCAGGGCCACCGGGCGGCCTTCTTCATGCTCGGGTGACGATGGTCCTGTGCCGCGTGAGGGTGATGCTACTGCTCTTAGAAGTCAAGACGTCCCTACTCCTTACCTCCTCTCCCCATCCCATATCCCTGTGACATAATTCAAGACCATCCAAACGTTTCTTCCCCCCCCCCCCCCACCCTGTTCTTCCCTTCCCGTCTCATACCCACACCTCCTTCCCCCCCCCCCCCTCCCTCCTACCCCTCCCCCCACCCACTCTCCGTTAACCCTTTTTCCTTCCGAGGTCGCGTAATTCAAGACACTCATTCCCCACTCTCACCACACCCTCGCCTGCACTTGCTCCGCGGCTTTACCGAAGAGTGGCTGTGGCTGATTCGGTTACAACGACAGTACCTTTGTGTGTGTGTGTGTGTGTGTGTGTGTGTGTGTGTGTGTGTGTGTGTGTGTGTGTGTGTAATGTGTGTATATGCGCGCGCGCGTGCGTGATTGTGCGGTGTGTGTATGTTGTGTGTGTGTGTGTGTGTGTGTGGTGTGTGTGGTGTGTGTGTGTGTGTGATTTTGTGTGTGCGTGCGGTGTGTGTGCGTGCGTGTGTGTGCATGCGTGTGTGCGTGCGTGTGTGTGTGTGCATGCGTGCGTGCGTGCGCGCGCACGTGTAAATGTGTGTGTGCATTCGCTTGCGCGCGTGCGCGCGCGCTTGTGTGTGTGTGTGTGTGTGTGTGTGTGTGTGTGTGTGTGTGTGTGCGTGCGTGCGTGCGTGCTTTTGTGTGTGTGCGCGCGCGCGCGCGTGTGTGTGTTTGCGTGTGTGTGGTTTGTGTGTGTGTGGAGCGCGCGCGTGCGCGTGCGTGTGCGCATGCGTACGTGCGTGCGTGCGTATATGTGTGTGTATGTGCGCCATGTATGTGTGTGTGCGCGCGTGCATGCGTGTGTATGGTGTGTATGTGTGTGTGGTGTGTGTGTGTGTGTGTGTGTGTGTGTGTGTGTGTGTGTGTGTGCACGCGCGTGCGCGTGCCATCTCACTCCCGTAAGAGGCTATCCCAAACTCTCCTCCGTCAATCACAGAGAATCAAACCAAGGTTGTCATCACTTTAGATAAGGATTCACCAGCTCCTCAAGTCATGAAAATGCTCAACGACTCCTCTTTCCCGTTACAGATGATTTAATGAACAGACCAACCTCGATACCTGACAGGGAAAAAAAAGCCTTACGAGTCCATCAACATGGCATAGCAGCATGGCAGATACTACAAGAATCTGTTCTATGGATCCGTGAATTTCTTAACTTGTTCAGGAAGTTATATAGGCCCTACCACTTAGAATTGGCAGAACTCTGATTATGCCTGGCCATTACCTGCGAGTATGTCAGATGATGTAGATGGTCATTGTGATAATTATAATGATTATCATTGCTAAGGTCGTTCTTCCCGATGTTTTGTAACTGGTATTGGTCAGATTAGAGGCCAACTTCAAATTTTTTTTCAAGATCCTGAAGCCAAAATTTTAATTTAAAAAAAAAAAAAAAAACGCACTCAGAATATTGGAAATCAAAGCAATGCTTATTCACTTAATGCTCATTGTGATTTCCCAGATTTTAGACAAACTGCACATAGCGCTATCGCAAGCAGAAAGAGAAACGAGCCATTCCTTTGCCTTGAGGGAGAAGATAGAAGTTTTTTAAATATTTTTTTATGCCATTCTTACTATGGCTGCAGAGGGGGAGGGTGGGGGGTGGGGGGTGGGAGGGGGATAGGGGAAGGGATGGTGCGATTTTTTGGCAATGATTTGTAACTTTAGAGGAAGACAAAGTAATTGAAAATTCGCTTTTCTGTTTTGTGACTTTGTTCACTGCTGCGTTGGTTTGTATTGTTGAGTTTTTGTTGAGTTGTTGTTGTTGTTGTTGTTGTTGTTGTTGTTGCAATAACCTTGCTATCGTTTTGATTTCTCTGAAAGATCCGAAATAATCTGACTGATGCCCAGCCTGTCCAGCTTGTTAGCTTCAACCCAAGATGCCAGTAACCTTTTTTTCTTTTTCTTTTTTTCTTTTACCTCAGTGCAATCCTTTTTTTTTTTTCTTTTTTTTTTTTTTTGGCATCACTCCAACTTAGAGATTTCCTGCTAGCTTCAGCAACCAAGCTTTTTTCCTGTCCATCATCCTTTAGAGCGGGAGTTCTTCCACTAATTCCCCCCCCCCCCCCCCCCCCCCCCCCCCCCCCCCCCCCCCGCCATACCCAACCCCTCCTTTCCCTTGTCTGTACTTAAGGCCACTTGGTAAGAAAAAAAGGTAAGGATCGTGGTAGGTGCCGGTTGATGATATTCATTGGTTGCTGGGTTTGTGTTCATCGCTGGACTTGTTTTTTCTGGAGATCTGAAATGGAAATATGGTAGTAATCTCTCTCTCTCTCTCTCTCTCTCTCTCTCTCTCTCTCTCTCTCTCTCTCTCTCTCTCTCTCTCTCTTCTCACCCTATGCTGCGCTGAATACATCAATGTCAATACTGACACACCATGTCAACACATCGACGACTTCAATCTATCAGATTATAAATAAACTGTACTGAATTCACACTACCAAGATCTGACTTGTGATAGAAATGTGCCGTGTCCTTTTTTCTCTCTGGGCAGAATTGACTCTGTGTTGGAGGGAAAGCTGCAGACAGACAGACGGACGGACGGACAAACTAGTGGCTATTGAAGATCAACGATGCGGAGTACGGACTGGTCATAAAGACTCTACAAAGGGACACAGAGGGGCAGAGAGAGAGAGAGTGACCATTGGGCTGACTGACCACAATGGATCCGGAGTACAGTCTGTCCTTCCTCACCAAAGATCGCTACCTGGACGCTGGCAAAGTGAGTTCGTGTTTTGCTTCCTGTTCTGTTTAACTAGCTGTCTTGACTGTTAGACTGAGAGAGAGAGAGAGAGAGAGAGAGAGAGAGAGAGAGAGAGAGAGAGAGAGAGAAATTTGGTAACCACCACTCAAAAAGGATCCTCTTTCCCTGTTTCTCTCAGACGCTCATGTTATGTTTAAACCAGAGAGAGAGAAATGTAGGGGATGGGGTGAGGGTATAAGGGGAGTGGGGGGGGTGGGGGGGGCGGTATGTGTGTGAATGCCTGTGTGTATGTGTGTGCGTGCGTGCGTGTGCGTATGTGCTTGTGTGTTTGTTGCCTACATGCATGAGAATGTTTCCATGTGTGTATGTTTGTGTGTGTGTGTGTGTGTGTGTGTGTGTGTGTGTGTGTGTGTGTGTGTGTGTGTGCGCATGCGTGTGTATGTGTGTGTGTGAGAGAGAGAGAGAGAGACAGACAGACAGACAGACAGAGACAGAGAGATGTAGAGAGAGACAGAGTAGAGATGTGTGTATATCTGTGTGTGTGTGTGTGTGTGTGTGTGTGTGTGTGTGTGTGTGTGTGTGTGTGTGTGTGTGTCCATCTGCCACATACGTGAGCGTGTGTGTGTGTGTGTGTGTGTGTGTGTGTGTGTGTGTGTGTGTGCGAGAGAGAGAGAGAGAGAGAGAGAGAGAGAGAGAGAGCATGCATGCACATGTGTGTGCTTATGTATGTGTCCTTCATGTGTGTGTGTGTGTGTGTGTGTGTGTGTGTGTGTGTGTGTCCTAGTATGTTTGCTTGTGTGTGTGTATGTGAGTACGAGTGTGTGTGAGTGTGTGTGTGTGTGTGTGTGTGTGTGTGTGTGTGTGTGTGTGTGTGTGTGTGTGATATTCATTTAACGTCTTTCCACTAATCGTGATATTAGACGATAAAAAAAAAGAAAAAAAAAAAAAGGAGTGTGTAAGAGAATAAGACTAGTGCATGACTGAAAGCTAAAGAGTTCCAAGTATGCATGCATGTATGTGTGAATGTGTGTACACATATGGTGCTTAGGCGGTTGTTTAAAATATATCTGATTAAAGAAATAAGTATATAACTACACTATTAGAAATAATAAACAAAACAGAAAAAAAACCATATATATAACAACAACAAAATCAGTGAACACCCCCACCCCACCCCACCCACCCCCTTTCGTTTCCTTCCCTCTCAATCCCCTCCCCATCCCTCCCTCCCCCTCCATCACTTTTATATCAAGAAAAAAATTCAGATACTGCAGTGACCAACTGGACTGATATCTAAACTTACAAAAAAAAAATCTTAGGTTAAAGCTGGTGAATTGAATATAATGTGTGAGTTATTTTGCAACAAAACTGGAATAAAAGTATTTACAAGTTCTTACATGTGTGCTTAAGCTTGTGCACGCACACGTATGTTTGCATGTACGTGTGCGCGTGTGTGTATACATATCCGAGTGTGTTTGAATATGTGTGTGTGTGCATATGTGTGTGCTTATATGAGTACTTATATGAATAATAATGGTAATTTCAAAGCACTTAAATTTTTCAAAAAAGTTTCAAAGGAAAAGAAAAAAAATTAACAAAACTAATCAGTTTAACAACCATCAAGGCACAGAACCGTAACCTTTCTCTGTCCTTGTCACTTTTAAGCTTTGTACATTATTCCATCTTCCCTCCCCACACTTATGCCCGCCCCACATACAACAAAAAAGGAACCTATAAATATTTCCCCAATGGAGTGCGCTCTAAGCATACTAAAAACTCATATGTTAGAGCTGGTGACTCAAAGATGGCCTGTGCACTATTTAAGTATTTTGTCTCAACACTGGAATTATTTTTTTCATGTCTTGACATGTAACAATATGTTCACGTGTTATTTTCTTTTTACATAAGTACACTATGTTTTTAACATATTTTGTTTTAAAAGCATCAAGTTTCCACCTATACATCAACGAAAGTATATTTTTATTTAAACTAAAGTTATGTTGAATGATTTTAATATCAAAAGTATCAAACTGATTTTGATTGTCATGTTCTATCATTCTATCTTTGAAAGTTTTCGAAATATGTGTTTTAACTAGATTGCACTGCTCATGTACCGATAAGGCTAGTTTAAGATATTCAGAACCAGAGATATGTTTTGCTCCACATTTAGCTGCCCTGTCTACTTTATCGTTATAATAAAAGGAACAGTGTGAAGGAATCCAACAAAAGGATAACTGGGTGCTTCCTTCAATAAGCATGTGGATCAAACAGCTTACCTCAATAATCATTTCAGGCCTAGTATGCAAATGAAAATCTTTTAGCGCCTGAAGGACTGATTTTGAATCTACACAAAACAGAGCTTGAAATATTGTTTTGGGGAAATTTAAAAAGTAATTCAAAGCCATGAGTATTCCTGTTAATTCAGCTGTGAATATGGATATGTTACATCCAGTGTAAAAAGAATTCTCCACCCTCAAGAAGGGGATTAAGAATGCACAACCTGTTTGCTTACCAATACATGAACCATCTGTGTACATTTTTAATTGGTTAGTGTATTTCTCGTCAACATGACACTTAGTATAACTTGTTAGCATATTGATATTTTCATCTTTTTTATGTTGGTGTGATCAATATCAAAATGGGCTTTTTTAAGTTTCCAGGGTGGAATAGGACAAAAAGATGGTCTGGGAGAGAAAGCTTCCTTTTCTAAAGAAACCCCAGAATCTGAAAGTATTTTCGATGTATAAGTTGCTATAGTTATTTGAGAAGTTATAGACTTTGCTCTTTTCGGAAAATCAAAATCTGATCTCATTTTAATTTCTGATTTGATATGTGTTTTTCTAGCTGTACTTTTAGTGTGTGTGTGTGTGTGTGTGTGTGTGTGTGTGTGTGTGTGTGTGTGTGTGTGTGTGTGTGTGTGATCTTCATTCATGACTTGATATGTATGCATTTGTGTAAGTGTAAATGTCTGTGCATATGCGTGTGTGTGTGTGTGTGTGTGTGTGTGTGTTGGTGTGTGTGTGTGTGTGTCCATATGGTTTGTGTGTGTGTATGTGTGTGTGTGTCAATGGTTTGTGTGTGTGTGTGTGTGTGTGTGTGTGTGTGTGTGTGTGTGTGTGTGTTGTGTGCACTCAAGCGGATATGTGCACGCATCCAGAGTGCTCGCACAACACTTACACACACACACACACACACACACACACACACACACACACACACACCTGTGACCCTGTGTTTATGTGTATATATATATAATATATATATATATATATATATATATATATATTGCACACTCGTAAAAAGCATGCATATAAGTATGCTTGCTTGCATGTATACACCTCATCAAATTATTGCTGGCATAACCTTCTGCAGAGGAAATGGATCCAGGACCATGTTCGCAAAAGAGAGTGCGTGTCTTTCGTCACCCTGGAGGAGGCGAAGCAGGCACTGGACCAGCCTAGCAGAGTCTGGCACCGGGGACGCTTCTGCTCTTCTCTGTAAGTAGGCTACCACTTTCCACTTCCTCTGGTTACGGTGCCACCAGGTCTGCATGATTATCGTGCTTGACATCCCATGTGCTTTTGACATAATGACATAACGGTGTGCGCTCCTCCCACTTCAGATCAGAGAATGGAATGGATGGGGGAGAGGGAGGTGGAGGTGGAGGGGGGGGGGGGGGGCTTTCACAGGTTCTAAAACATCCCCCATCCTCTTCGTCCACATCCCTCCATTTGCACCATACACCCTCCTCCCACGTCTCAGCTCCCCCCTCCCTCTGGAAGAGGAGAGAGAGACAGGAGGAGAGAGAGGCAGTTAGCACATCAGGAGAAGGAAGGACAAAATGGTGGGTGCGACAAACGGAAAAGAAAAGGAAGAGGTTTGTGGATACAATTCCAGTGACAACAACTTTATGTACAACATCAAGCTGCTGATGCAAACGTCAAATTTCAAGAGTTTATTTTTCTTTTCTTTTTTTTTTGGGGGGGAGGACTCCTCCCTCCCCCCCCCTCCCTCCACGGATACCCCATCCCTCACCCACAACAATGAGTTTAAGACCCCGCCCCTCCCCCGCCTCACCCTCCCCTCCCCCCCCCCCCCCCCCCCCCCCCCCCCCCCCCCCCCCCTTGAAAAAAAAAAAAAGAAAAACACAGGAATAGACAAGGAAAAGGGAAAGGATAACAAGTTAGCAGATTTCTCACCGACATGTTCATTTCTGAAGTTCTTCCAGTCTCCTGATTTCAGCGGTTCTTGTTTATTATTATTACCTGACAGGCATGGAGCACATATGGGATATCAGCATTGTAATCAGAGTTGGGGGCCAGAATAGCTCGGTTGGCAGAGCGCCGGAATCGTAATCTTGGTGATCCTGGGGTTGCCAGGCCATTTCGGTACAGGGGGATTTTTTTTCAATCGGAGTTAGCATTGGTTCTGACTCCATTTCCCATACAGTCCTTCGAATGAAACTGTAAAGCAATGTTCCGTGTGTGAAAGGACGCATAACATCTTGCACACACGTAAAAAAAAAAAATATATATATATATATATGTTAAAAGATATTTTAAAAAATTGAGTGCTAAAATCAATCTACAAGCTTGTTTCAAGATATGGTGTATATCTCTCCTCAGGATGTCTTTTTTGTGGCACGCCAACGATCTTTTATGGCGTGCGAGACCTGATTTCATCTCAGTATGTTCGTGCCGATCTCGTTTGCTGCACGTGAGGCCTGTGGTTTTTGTTAGGGCCTGTTCAGGTGGAATGTGCCAGCAAAGATTTCCACTTGTGCCTGCAATTATTCACTATTTCTACTTTTGTGTTCAGAGTTGCTAAGTATGGTTTACATAATATTAACCATTTTTCTGTGAAACAAGCTTGTAGATTGATTTTAGCACTCCATTTTTTTAAATATCTTTTAACAAATGTTGCTCCCCAAGGGGTCGAGCCCTTTCAGATTTTTTAAGGACGTTTTAATACTGTTTATATATATATATATATATATATATATATATATATAAAACGCTGAACAATTAAGTAGCGGGGGAAAACAAGTGCAGGCTAACAATTTTTCAATCATTATAGTAATGACTTGGCAAAGATTTAAACTTTTAAAGAAAAAAAATGAAGAAAATGGGGGGAATATATTATGAATATGAGAAACCCTTCACTAGCTGCCTGAGGGAACCATCGTAATCCCTCTCAAAAGCACATGTATTTGTATTGCCTGCTCCTAGGCCTTTCGTCCGCTGGATCGGACTCATCAGGGAGACACGGCTGATTGTGTCTGTCCTCTTGGTGTCAAATAGAGACACACCACAGTCCATAATTCTGTGGTGTTTTCACCACCAAGGGTTCAAAAGAGAATCCAACAGCACCCCCAAAGCAGCCAGCGAAGGATAGTAAATGGAATAAAACGAAAGTGTTGAGAGGAAAAAAGTTGCTGAAAAACTAAAAGCATTATGCAAACAGTATAAAATGTAGGGGACAATCTTTGAGCCTATGCTTGAGGATCCATTCAAGGATGCAAGGGAGATCAAAAGATATGGAACAGTCTGAGTGGTCAGCTCTGCTGTTCAATAACCCAAGCATTGTCAGCGGCTAAGAATTGTGCAGAACAACCTTTACTTGGATCTCCTAAGAGATGCAATCTCCCACAGATTGACCAAACAATATAATGCTGAACAATTATTAGTAGCGGGGGAAAACAAGTGCAGGCTAACAATTCTTCAATCATTATAGTAATGACTTAGCAAAGATTTAAACTTTAAAGAAAAAAAAATGAAGAAAATGGGGGGAATATATTATGAATATGGGAAACCCTTCACTAGCTGCCTGAGGGAACCATTGTAATCCCTCTCAAAAGCACATGTATTTGTATTGCCTGCTCCCTATCTATATATATATATATATATATATATATATGTGTGTGTGTGTGTGTGTGTGTGTGTGTGTGTGTGTGTGTGTGTGTGTCTCACTATCTCCCTGTCTTTCTTTCGCTGTCTTTCTCTCTCTGTCTCTCTCTCTCACTCTCTGTGTCTCTTTGTCTCTGTCTCTCTCTTTCAGTCTCTTGTCTCTCTCTCACTCTCTCTCTCAATCTCTCTCTCTCTCTCTCTCTCTCTCTCTTCAGTCTCTCTCTCTCTCACAGTATCTCTCTCTGTCTCTCTGTCTGTCTGTCTGTCTCTCTCTCTCTCTCTCTCTCTCTCTCTCAGTTGCTCTCTCTCCTCTCACTCTCTCTCTCTCTCTCTCTCTCTCTCTCTCTCACTCACTTTCTCTGTCTTTCTGTCTCTGTCTCTGTCTGTCTCTGTCTCTCTCTCTCTCTCTCTCTCTCTCCTCTCTCTCTCTCTCTCTGTATCTCCCGTCTCTATCTGTCCATATATCTGTCTGTCTGTCTGTCACTATCTCTCTCTCTCTCTCTGTCTGTCTGTCACTGTCTCTCTCTCTCTCTCTCTCTCTCTCTCTCTCTCTCTCTCTGTCTGCCTCTGTCTGTCTGTCACTCTCTCTCTCTCTTTCTCTCTGTCTGCCTCTGTCTGTCTGTCACTCTCTCTCTCTCTCTTTCTCTCTCTCTCTCTCTCTCTCTCTCTCTCTCTCTAATATGCAATAAACACCTGGAGCAGGGTTCTGGCCTAGGGGGTGAAAAGTTCAATCTAGAGATCTAGCTGAATCTCTGTGGTATCAATTCTCCTTTTATTTGACATACAGGTCACCTGCATATTCCATTTGAGAAGAAAAAAAAAAGTGATGTCATATGCATCTGCTTTTGACTAGCATGCTGGGCGTTTTGTTATGTTTTAAAGACACATCTGTTTCTGATTTTTATACATTCTGTGGCAGTTCCTCAACAAAAGGGTCATTTACGTATAGTCCACAGTGGCACACCACCACATGGCGTGGCATACCACGGTTGGTTTTTTAGCAAAAATATTTCAGTAAACAAGTTGGGTATTTTTTGCTCCCATAAGAAAACCTAACACAGAGTAACTTTTATTCAAGACTGGCACAGCCTTTTAAACTTGAATAAAGTCAGACAAATACATAGACGAACAATCTAATAGTGGGGGGAAAAAACAAGCGCAGGCCAACAACTGAACTATCTTCATAGTAATGACTTGGCAAAGATTTGGACTTAAGGAGGGGGGGGGGGGGGGGGGGGGGGTAATTTGAAGATGGAGAAACTGGGAACATGAAATTAAGAAAATATGTTACAGATATAAAAACTCTTCACTAGCTGCATAAGGGAACCATCGCAATCTCTTTTGAAGGCAGATATATTTGTATTGCCTGCTCCGAGGCCTTTCGTCCGCTGGGTCGGACTCATCAGGGAGACACGGCTGGTTGTGTCTGCGCTCCTGGCGTCAAATAGAGACACACCACAGTCCATAATACTGTGGTGTTCTCACCACCAAGAGTGCAAAAAAGAATCCAATAGCACTCCCAAAGCAGCCAGCGAAGAGTAGTAAATGAAACCAAACGAAAGTGTGGGGAGGAAAAAAGTTGCTGAAAAACTAAAGACATTATGCAAACAGTATAAAATAAAGGGGACAATCTTTGAGCCTACGCTTGAGGATCCACCCAAAGATGCAAGGGAGATCAAAAGACAAACACACAGATGGACAGAAACAAATATAAATAACCTCAATTTAATCAAAACAAAAATCGGAAATGAAATGAGGCAGGGAACAGTAAACGATAAACAGTAAACAAGTTGGGTATTTTTTGCTCCCATAAGAAAACCTAACACAGAGTAACTTTTATTCAAGACTGGCACAGCCTTTTAAACTTGAATAAAGTCAGACAAATACATAGACGAACAATCTAATAGTGGGGGGAAAAAACAAGCGCAGGCCAACAACTGAACTATCTTCATAGTAATGACTTGGCAAAGATTTGGACTTAAGGAGGGGGGGGGGGGGTAATTTGAAGATGGAGAAACTGGGAACATGAAATTAAGAAAATATGTTACAGATATAAAAACTCTTCACTAGCTGCATAAGGGAACCATCGCAATCTCTTTTGAAGGCAGATATATTTGTATTGCCTGCTCCGAGGCCTTTCGTCGCTGGGTCGGACTCATCAGGGAGACACGGCTGGTTGTGTCTGCGCTCCTGGCGTCAAATAGAGACACACCACAGTCCATAATACTGTGGTGTTCTCACCACCAAGAGTGCAAAAAAGAATCCAATAGCACTCCCAAAGCAGCCAGTGGTGAGAACACCACAGTATTATGGACTGTGGTGTGTCTCTATTTGACGCCAGGAGCGCAGACACAACCAGCCATGTCTCCCTGATGAGTCCGACCCAGCGGACGAAAGGCCTCGGAGCAGGCAATACAAATATATCTGCCTTCAAAAGAGATTGCGATGGTTCCCTTATGCAGCTAGTGAAGAGTTTTTATATCTGTAACATATTTTCTTAATTTCATGTTCCCAGTTTCTCCATCTTCAAATTACCCCCCCCCCCCCCTCCTTAAGTCCAAATCTTTGCCAAGTCATTACTATGAAGATAGTTCAGTTGTTGGCCTGCGCTTGTTTTTTCCCCCCACTATTAGATTGTTCGTCTATGTATTTTGTCTGACTTTATTCAAGTTTAAAAGGCTGTGCCAGTCTTGAATAAAAGTTACTCTGTGTTAGGTTTTCTTATGGGAGCAAAAAATACCCAACTTGTTTACTGTTTATCGTTTACTGTTCCCTGCCTCATTTCATTTCCGATTTTTGTTTTGATTAAATTGAGGTTATTTGTATTTGTTTCTGTCCATCTGTGTGTTTGTCTTTTGATCTCCCTTGCATCTTTGGGTGGATCCTCAAGCGTAGGCTCAAAGATTGTCCCCTTTATTTTATACTGTTTGCATAATGTCTTTAGTTTTTCAGCAACTTTTTTCCTCCCCACACTTTCGTTTGGTTTCATTTACTACTCTTCGCTGGCTGCTTTGGGAGTGCTATTGGATTCTTTTTTGCACTCTTGGTGGTGAGAACACCACAGTATTATGGACTGTGGTGTGTCTCTATTTGACGCCAGGAGCGCAGACACAACCAGCCGTGTCTCCCTGATGAGTCCGACCCAGCGGACGAAAGGCCTCGGAGCAGGCAATACAAATATATCTGCCTTCAAAAGAGATTGCGATGGTTCCCTTATGCAGCTAGTGAAGAGTTTTTATATCTGTAACATATTTTCTTAATTTCATGTTCCCAGTTTCTCCATCTTCAAATTACCCCCCCCCCCCCCCCCCCCCTCCTTAAGTCCAAATCTTTGCCAAGTCTTTACTATGAAGATAGTTCAGTTGTTGGCCTGCGCTTGTTTTTTCCCCCCACTATTAGATTGTTCGTCTATGTATTTGTCTGACTTTATTCAAGTTTAAAAGGCTGTGCCAGTCTTGAATAAAAGTTACTCTGTGTTAGGTTTTCTTATGGGAGCAAAAAATACCCAACTTGTTTACTGTTTATCGTTTACTGTTCCCTGCCTCATTTCATTTCCGAAAAATATTTCAGTTTTTTTTTCAGATTTCCACCTGCAGTCGCTTTGCTTTGCAACTAGATCTAATTCATGTGAAAATCTTTGTCAATGCTTTAGCAATAATTTTTTTTTAAATTTCACATGTGTGTTCTATTGAGGTGTATGTGTGAGTTTATAGCTTTGTTCACTATGTGCACGTATTCACACACACACACACGTACACTAACTACACACATGCAATGTTACAGGCACAGACAAAGTTATGTAGGTACCCAAGGTCTGACCAGCGCATTTGGTAATGCGCACGTCAGACATATGCTGAGTCCAGGCATAAGACTACCTTGCTTTTTTGGTCTTGATTGCATTTGTTCAGCTGCTTTTTGCATTAGACTGACAACATATTCTGTGCCTTCATCAACATTTTGAGTTAATGCTTCAAAGAAGTTTGGTAGCTCATGGATTATGTTGGTTTGAAGATGTCACACTGCGCATAAATGCATGCCTGCACTCAGCCCAGCATTCACTCCGTGCACACGCAATCTCTCCAAACAACCAGAAGGCGCACTACAATAACTCTTCTTCTCCCCCTCCTCTCCGGGGAATAATTTACTAAACGATAATCAGTTTTTCAAATAATGACAAGTTTGTTTTCCAATTTATAACTTCTGTTTCTCCACTCCAGTGGAGGCACAAGCATTCCACAGATCTACTAGTTGGGACCAAATTTCATTTCATTTTATATACTATTTCCCAGATACTTCTTTCAACAGTTTCTCCTCCTCACTGGAGAAACAATATTTATACTTTCAAAGAAGAATCAAAAAGATGGCTTAAAATATAGGTATATCAAGTGAGTTCCAATCTAATGGGGGACAATTAAAATCATTAGGGGATCAACATGACAAATGCTTTGTTTTCTCACGACTGGTGCAGTCGTTGTCTTCTACAGCTCGATTCTCCAACCCTGGAGATGATTAGGTGCTGCCGCAGCACTGTAGCCCAAATATTTGTTCGACTGCCTCAGTCGCCTAACTGGTGCTGCCACAGCACTGGGAAGGGCTGAAACACGAATGAAGTCCGTGTAAGTAATCTATTTCAAAATCTGAATAATGATAAATTCTTTTCCCTTTTTTCCCTTTTCTTAACTCTCTCTTTTTTTCTCTCCCCATCTGTCTATACCTCACCTGGTAATGGTGAATTGAAGGTGGAACTCGTTCTTCAAACAACCTGTCCGGTCAGTGTCCCCAAGCCATCTCCTTCCAATTCCTTATTTTTCCCTCCCGCGCTCTTTTTGAGTACACGTTCAGTGAGTACTCGTCTAACTCTACGCATTACCAGCCCTTGTTTGCTGACCAATGGACAACGTCTGTCCATTCACTGAACTGTTTTAATAGCCACCAGCGACACCGATCACACTGGTCAGGCCATACAAATTATTGTTTCTTTTACCTTTTCTTTTCCCTACCTAGGGAAATGCTTTATAACAAATAAGGGCGTACGCGACGGAACGTCACATGTCGCCATGTGAGGCTACATCACATGACACCCCCCATCCCGGGGTGAAAAAAAAACTCGCCAAGAATTTTTTTTTTTTTTAACTACACATACATATCTAGTTAATATACAACTTCACCATCAATCATCAATTTTTCATCATTCAGGAGTTGCCATTAATGCATAAAACTAACCTTCATGAACATCTTAAAGATCGAAAATCACATTTCAAAATCTTAGGGAAAAAATGCAAAAACAGGTTTCCCCCTTAAAAAAAAAACAACAACAACAAAAAAGAAAAGAGATTTACACTCCATCACAAATCACAAGTTACATAGACACGAAGAACATATGATACTGATTATTCCAAATGCTAATGATGTTTATATATACCAAAATGTAAACAGTTTTTTCTAGCCTGTTGTCACATAATCATATGTCCCAACATCATCACAAAATGAGAATTTCCTCATGACTCACTTGATGAAAAAAAAATTGGCAAGTGAAAAGTCTTTGTTCAAGCAAAAATATACAATATAGCAGTCCACTCGAAAGTTAAACACTTTTTTTCATTCTTCATAATGGACCGACATGAAAAAAAACAACACTTGTAAGACATCAAATGAAGTATTCTGCACACATTTCACAAAATAGCATCGTACAACGAGCCACCAATATCAATACATATGCACTTTTAGAGAAAGATCAGTCACAACTACTTATCAATTCAGATTGACAATAGCAGACATAACCCTGCCAAAATGTCAATAAAGTCTTTCCACAATGAAAACAAACAGAATAAAAAAGTCTGTCCACAATGAAAATAAACAGCAGTTACAGCAGCACAAAGGATACTGTGCAATCACGCACGAGACAGAAAATCTGCCATGATATTCTGAGTGCCGGGTAATGGCTCAATGTCAAACTTGAACTCCTGCAATGACAAAGCCCATCTTAACAGCCTGCTATTTTTGGTCTTGGACGACTGTTAAAACGTCAATGGCCTGTGGTCGGTTTGTAACCGAAACTGTCTTCCAGTCAGGAATCTGGCAAATTTCTCACAAGCCCAAACAATGGCAAGACACTCCCTCTCAATTGTTGAGTATTTGACTTGTTGTTAGAGAACTTTTTACTTGCATATTGGACAGGGTGTAACAATCCATTCTTTTCCTGCAACAGTACAGCTCCAATGCCTTTAGAGCTGGCATCAGTTCTCAAAACAAAATCCTCTGAAAGAGAGGGCAAAAGCAACACAGGAAATGAACTGAGGATGTTTTGAACACATTCCAGCGCTTTCTGGCACTCATCTGACCAGACATACTTTTGTTTTTTGTTCCTTTTGTTAAGTCACTCAAAGGGGCTGTCAAGGACGCAAAGTGTGGTACATGTCTTCTGTAATAGGACAACAATCCAATGAGTGATCTGATCTGTTTCTTTGTACTGGGTCTCTTCAAGGCCAAGATCTTTTCTACTTTCTTTTCCTCTGGTGTCATTTTCCCAACAGAAATGGCATGACCCAAAAACTCAAGAGTCTGGAATCCAGCACGAATTTTGGATGGTCTAGCCGTCAGACCAAACTTCCAGAGTTTACAAACAACAGCTCTCAAGTTTTCCAGATCATTCCATGACTTTGCAGCAAGCAAAATGTTATCAAAAAAACTTACTGCTCCACACTCATGAAGTTTTAGTGCACGCATCATTCTGGCAAAAGAAGCTGGGGCGTTTTGTAATCCAAATGGCATCTTCGTCCATTGAAACAGTCCAAAAGGTGTCTGAAAAGCCGTTTTTTCCTTGTCTGCTTCAGCCATCGGGATTTGCCAATATCCTTTAGTCAAATCTATTTTGACAAAATATTTTCCTTCTGAGAGTTGACAAAGAAGTTCCTCAATGTCTGGGATAGGTTCTGCATCAAACACAGTGATTTTGTTTAACTTCCTGTAATCGATGCAAAACCGCACCGAGCCATCAGGTTTGTCCACCAATACAACTGGTGAGCTGTATGGTGACGAGGACGGTTCAGTAACTTTCAACCCGAGCATGACTTGAATCTCTCTTTCGACAACCTGTTTTTTTCGCAAATGGGAGAGGGTATGGTTTGACTCGGACTGGGTTTTCCGTACTCAAGTGAATAGTATGGGGTTCAATTGCTGTCACTATCCCTGGGGTATCAGTCAGAACATCCTGAAAGTCCTCAGAATACCTTCCAATTGTTCCTTCTGAATCAAAGACAGATCGTCACACACAACAACATCACGATAAGTTTCTCCCTGGACAGAAAGAGTGGGCAGAGGTACAGTATCATCTATACTGGTAGACGTTAACAATCCCACATTTGTTGTTTGCACAGTCTTTGCTCTGTCTCTGTATGTAACATCAGGTACAAAATCAGAATCAATGATTTCTGTAACAGCCACATCTGTTCCAGACACTGGACACATCCATTCAATTGACTCATTAATGGCAACATTTGTACATTCAACATACTTTTTTAGCATGTTTACATGGAACACCTTTTCAGTATTTGCCATTTTCACTTTGTAGTTTACTCCAGAAAGTTTGTTGTCTTGTCCAGGTACATGCCTGTAGAGGATGTCAGAGTCCAGTATGTACGTCGGCATGTCCGTTGGTCTGCCAGAGACACTCTGCTTTGCAGTAGACAGTACAGTCGTCAATGTCTCGTCACTTCTCTGCATGGTCTTCAAAACATCTAGCGTAACTTTTAGTTCATTCAGTCTTGAAACCCTGAGCGGTTTTGTTGGTTTTCCCTGCTCTACAACTTTTGATCTTGTACTGATGAGACAAGGAACGAAAGACCCTCCGGCACCACCATGTACTGTCGCAGCACCTGGTAGATTTCCCAAAATCAAATTGCAAACTGGATTCTCAATAACACAGGCGGTAAGCGACCCGGAGTAGTATGGTGTATCAACGGAAATTTTTGCAAGTGGAAAAGTTTCAATTTTTCCACCAAACGATCTGCATCTCTGAACACTGTCAAGATATTGGTCTGGTAGAACAAAACATTTCCTTACACCAGCTGTGGTACAAGCTGTATCTCGCAAAACAGAGCCCTGTAAACCATTAATGGCACAATCCTCCAAAAGAAGACCATCAATGGACTGATCTGGTGCCAAAACAAGACCTTCTTCACATGTAGTGGAAACAAATCCAGTCTTTGCTCCACTTCCTTTGAAAGGACAGTCCTGTTTCAAATGGAATTTGCCCTCACAAAAATGGCAACGCATGGTTTGGTTGGCAGACAACTGGTTACTGGTTTGTGAACCTCGACCTTGTCCACGCACTGGACCAAAGGGTCTTCGCGGTTGTTGTTCACCACACCCTCGGAAAGGAAAAGGTCTTTCCGGTGGTGAGTATTCGTACTGATGGAAATCGCCAGAACCGACATGGCCTTGACCACGGAAAGGTCGTTGTCTGTTGCCAAAAGACGTGTAAGAGTGTGGACCTTGGAATGAAGCGCGATTTCCTCTTCTAAAGTTTCCTTGTCCAGAATGTATCTGAAATGCCGCGTGAGACTCGAAAAGGGACGAATGTTCCTTGTGGGCAACACCTTTATCCGGATGAGCAATACAGTACTGATCCGCCATCTGACACATTTCGTCAACGTTATCGAAATGTCTTTCCTTAAGAAAAGTGGCCAGATCTTTGCTGACGCTTTGAAAAAGTTGCTCTCGAAGTAGCAAATCTTGCAGTGATTCGAAAGTTTTATTTGTCTTTGTTAGCTCTATCCATCTATCTAAACAATAACTCATTCTTATCAAAAAAGATGGAAATGATTCTCCCTTGTCAGGACGAATGGATCGGAAACACTCACGAAAACGGTCAGCTGAACACTGAAACTTCTTTAAGAGTTCTTTTAACTGGTCCCAAGTCAACCCTTCCTTTGCCACAAGTGCGTGGTATAGTGCCAAAGCACTCCCCTTAAACAGTGACGCAATAAACAACGTCCATTTCTCCTTCGGCCAACCACAAGAAGTAGCGTGGTTCTCGAACCGAAAAAGAAAACTGTCAATATCGTCGGTTTTTTCTTCGAACGGTGGCAATTTAGGAATGTATGTTGACTTCGGATGAAATGAACTCGCGGAACCGCCCAGTGGAGGTGATGGAGGTTCTCTCGATGCCTGTAATTTTTTTTATTTCCATATCAGTCTCTAATGCAAGTTGTCTCAGTTTAAATTGCCGTTCCTTATCCTTATCCTCTAACTCTAATCTTTTTTTATTTTCTTCCATCTCTTTCTGTAGTTTTTCTCTTCAAACTCTAATCTTTTTAGAGCTTCTTGTCGTTCTTTATCCTTTTCTTGTCGTTCTTTATCTTTTTCTTCTAGTTGTCTCTGTTTTTCCTCTCTCTCCTCTCTCTCTCTCTCTCTCTCTCTCCTCTCTCTCTCTCTCTCTCTCTCTCTCTCTGTCTGCCCAATCCAGACATTGTTGGACATAGTTTGCTAATTTATCACCTTCAAAGCCTAAAAGCTCGGCCTGTCGTACATATTCATCAAAATTTTCCATCATGAATAGTTATCACAAACAAACAAGAAACAATGACTAAATATGATTAAAATAAGGCGATATGTGATGTTATATACGTTTCCCAAAAAAAAAAAACCAACCTTGTTACAGTATGTACAAATAAAGAATTTAAATGCCGGTATAAACAGAAAAATAATAAAGGGTTACAAAAGAGAAGCACTAATAAGAATTGACAATGTGATCTTTCCAAAAGAGCTTTTCACCAATATTCTTTCCGAAAGGGAAAAAGACAGCTAAGAAAATGAAATGCAATACTAATAACTCTTTTTTTCCGAATGAAAAGAGAACAGAGAAAATATAAAGTTTTACCTGGAAATAAATTCTTTATAATGTTTATGTTCTTAACTGTTCTTATTGTAGTTGTTACTTTCTTACTTAGTTTCTTGGTAAAACAATAGATGAGTTCACAAAACAAATGAATCGCCTTAAACAATAAGTGACTACAAAGTTACAAAACAAATGAATCAACGAACAATTAAAAAGAGGGGGAGAAAACGTACACTAACGGAAATCCTACCTAAAAGATGACAATGATGAAAAGAAACTAGATAGGTGCCTATTGAAGAGAAGGTTTGGAGATTTTTTTTTGTAAAGGGGGTGAAAAGGAAATGAAGGAATAGACAGGTCCGGAATAGAAAGAGGAAATTAGAAAAAGCGAAAAAGGCCTTCAGACAGCACCCTAATGGCAACTGTCTCCCGTAAAGCTGGAGACGGGGAAGTCTTCAAATAATAATACACAAAATATACTAACAACACAAAGCAATAAACAATTAATCTAATAAATATACAATCAGAAAAACACACACACACACACAAAAAACCCCAAAAGATAATCAAGAAAAGATGTTTATTTGGAGTGAGCGGTAATCCACTCCACCACCTACACTAGTTGAGAGACGGAGGTGAAGTCGATCCCACACTCAGAGGGGAAAGGGGGAAAATCCAAATGAAACGAGACGAAAGATAAAGAATTAGATTGTAATGAGAAAGGGAGGGACTATTGACTCCTGAACGCCATGCCCCCCTGCTAAAACAGAGCAGGAAGAGGTTGGGGCTATCAGTCCTGGGGAAGGGGACAAAACAAAATCTAAGCTAGGGGAAGGACAATGACTCCTCGACGCCCTGCCCCCTTGCTGCCAGGTACGAGCAAGAGGAGGTTGAGGCTATCGGTCCTGAGGGGGGAAAAGGGACAAAAGGAAATCCTACCAAAAAAAAACAACCCTAACAGAGTAGAGCAAACAAAAGAAATCGCAAACACTCGAACACACACATACAGAAACAAATGAAAAATAAAGACTACAAACAATAATGACAACAATGAATAATACTTTCTTCTCTTTTTTTTTTTTTTTTTTTTTTTTTTTGCACAAATAGAAATTTTAATTCTTTCCTTGGAGGGGGTATCTTATTTTTTTTCTTCTGGAGGGGTACAAATAGAAATCTTTTTTTTCTTGGAGGGGGTACAAAAAAAACAACCTTGTCCTATGTCCTAAGCCCTAGTCCTAGTCGGGGTCACCACTGTCACACTGTGCATAAATGCTTGCCTGCACTCAGCCCAGCATTCACTCCGTGCACACGCAATCTCTCCAAACAACCAGAAGGCGCACTACAATAACTCTTCTTTTCCCCCTCCTCTCCGGGGAATAATTTACTAAACGATAATCAGTTTTTCTAATAATGACAAGTTTGTTTTCCAATTTATAACTTCTGTTTCTCCACTCCAGTGGAGGCACAAGCATTCCACAGATCTACTAGTTGGGACCAAATTTCATTTCATTTTATATACTATTTCCCAGATACTTCTTTCAACAGTTTCTCCTCCTCACTGGAGAAACAATATTTATACTTTCAAAGAAGAATCAAAAAGATGGCTTAAAATATAGGTATATCAAGTGAGTTCCAATCTAATGGGGGACAATTAAAAGTCATTATGGGTCAACATGACAAATGCTTTGTTTTCTCACGACTGGTGCAGTCGTTGTCTTCTACAGCTCGATTCTCCAACCCTGGAGACGATTAGGTGCTGCCACAGCACTGTAGCCCAAATATTTGTTCGACTGCCTCAGTCGCCTAACTGGTGCTGCCACAGCACTGGGAAGGGCTGAAACACGAATGAAGTCCGTGTAAGTAATCTATTTCAAAATCTGAATAATGATAAATTCTTTTCCCTTTTTTCCCTTTTCTTAACTCTCTCTTTTTTTCTCTCCCCATCTGTCTATACCTCACCTGGTAATGGTGAATTGAAGGTGGAACTCGTTCTTCAAACAACCTGTCCGGTCAGTGTCCCCAAGCCATCTCCTTCCTATTCCTTATTTTTCCCTCCTGCGCTCTTTTTGAGTACACGTTCAGTGAGTACTTGTCTAACTCTACGCATTACCAGCCCTTGTTTGCTGACCAATGGACAACGTCTGTCCATTCACTGAACTGTTTTAATAGCCACCAGCGACACCGATCACACTGGTCGGGCCATACAAATTATTGTTTCTTTTACCTTTTCTTTTCCCTACCTAGGGAAATGCTTTATAACAAATAAGGGCGTACGCGACAGAACGTCACATGTCGCCATGTGAGGCTACATCACATGACAGAAGATAATCAGAAAGGCTTCTAAACTTTGACTTCTTACTTTAAAATGTAACTTGTATTCCATACTAACACTATTCTCATCTTCAGTTTCTTTGTAGCTTTCACGCATATTATCATTGAGAAGCAAAACAATAGGAAAATGGTCAGATTCAGATCTATCTGCGACAAACATGTCAGAAATAAAGTCATACATTGCTTGGGAACAAATGAAATAATCAACGACACTCATCCCTCTGTTAGCTGTACAAGTAATCTTGCCCTGTTTGTCTTGCTCTGTTCTCCCATTTACAATAAACATGTTGTTTTCTTTTAAAAGGTCAATAAGCTTTCGGCCAAAGTTATTGTCTTGTAACTCACCAGTACGGGCGTTAAAATCTCCACATAATACAAAGGGCAAGTCAGGATATTCACGCATGACATCGGTTATATTGTTAGCTAATATATCAGTACCACTGGGGTTGTCTTCACCATAAATGACTGAGTTCTCAGGGGCTACATACACAAAGCCAAAAATCACATCAAAAGAATAATTCAGAACTTGTTTACACAATCTTAGAAAAATGCATTCTTCCGCTGATGTCATTAACTGTTCGACATATCCAGAAATCGTCTTTCTCACACAGACAGCTACGCCCCCTTTTATGCGCTGAGAGCGGGGTGAGAAGAAACCTGTGAAGTTGGGAAAAGCTTTTTCAATATCCTCTTGTTTACAAGACCAGCATTCGGAAAAAGCAAAAATTTGAAACTGTTCACAATATTTTTGAAAGGAAAGGTTTGTAAGCTTGTTCTTTAACCCTTGAATATTCCAAACCATCACATTGAACAAACAGCTATACATCATACAATGGCTTGATTGAGGCATAGAATCAAAATCATTATCTTCATTCTTTTCATTCTGAGAAATGTTTCCATTACATACATCATCATACCGTTTGTTTCTTGTGTTACTTCTCTGATCGGTATGTATGTGTGTGTGTGTGTGTGTGTGTGTGTGTGTGTGTGTGTGTGTGTGTGTGTGTGTGTGTGTTTTGTGTTGTGCATGCATGTGCATGTCCACATGTTTGTGTCAATCATTTATTATTTTAACTCTGTATAACTGTCTGTGGTGTGAATGTGAATTTGTGCTAAAGATCAGTCAGTCCCTGTCTGTCTCTCTGTTTGTCCGTCTCTCCATCTATCCGTCCGTCTGTCTGTCTGTCTGTCTGTCTCTCTCTCTCTCTCTCTCTCTCTCTCTCTTTCTCTCTCTCTCTCTCACACACACAATATAATATATATATATATATATATATATATTATGTATGTATGTGTGTGTGTGTGTGTGTGTGTGTGTGTGTGTGTGTGGATATATATATATATATATATATATATATATATATATATGTTTGCATATAGATATAATCTTGTGAAAAATGATTATATGTTGTGCCCTTTTCTCTCTCTCTCTCTCTGTCTTCTCCTCTCTCTCTCTCTCTCTCTCTCTCTCTCTCTCTCCTTCTCTCTCTCTCTCTCTCTCTCTCTCTTCTCTCTCTCTCTCTCTCTTTCTCTCTCTGTCTGTGTGTGCGTGCGTGTGTATGTTCCGAATTCCGTACCTATTTTGTCATATTCGTTTCACTGTCTGATTTTATACATGCTAATTATTGTACGTTTTAGTACATTTCCATTTCAAATCATTGCATTTCATGCTGTTCCCCCCCCCTCTCTCTCTCTCTCTCTCTCTCTCTCTCTCTCTCTCTTCTTTTTTTTTTTTTTGCCCCCCCCCCTCCCCCCCTCAAATTTCATCTCACTTTGCTTAATACCTTCTACGTATTTTCATGCCTTACGAAAAATGATTACATGTTGTGCCTCTCTCTCTCTCTCTCTCTCTCTCTCTCTCTCTCTCTCTCCTCTCTCTCTCTCTCTCTCTCTCTCTCTCTCTCCTCTGCGTGCGAGCGTGCGTGTATGTGTGTGTTCAAAAATATGTACATTTTTTTTTCATATTCATTCACTGTCTGTTTTCATACAAGCCAACCTTGTACGTTGTAGTACATAATTTACATATGTTCCTCCAGCCTACCTCACTCCCTACCCCCACTCTCTCCTTCTTCATTATTGTTATTCTCATTTTTATTTTTATTTTATTTTATTATTATTATTGTTTCTTTTCTGTTTATTATTATTTTTTTTTTTTTTTTTTTCATTTCTCTTCTATTTTCATTTGCTGTTCCTCTATGATTACATGACCGCTTTGCTTGCTTCTTTGCTTTCTTACATTAATTGATTTCACTGCATGTTGTAGTCCCTACTCAGGGCGAGGACTGGATGTAAAAAAGCACGTCAGTGCTTATCTATTATCCTCGTAAATAAAGAATTTTGTCTTGTCTTGTCTTGTCTTCTCTCTCTCTCTCTCTCTCTCTCTCTCTCTCTCTCTCTCTCTCTCTCTCTCTCTCTCTCTCTCTCTCTCTCTCTCTCTCTCTCTTGTATGGATTTAAACAGATACCTGTTAAGCTTATGAGATGGGATCGTGGTCTTTGCTGACTGACACATTTTTTTCAATTTTTCTTTCTCTCTCCACATGCTTAAGTTAGGAAGTTGCCTGTTTGTTAAAATAGTATGCATAGGTGTTGCCTGTTTGTTAAAATAGTATGCATAGGTGTTGCCTCTCTGTTAAAATAGTATGCATAGGTGTTGCCTCTCCGTTAAAATAGTACGCATAGGTGTTGCCTCTCCGTTAAAATAGTACGCATAGGTGTTGCCTCTCCGTTAAAATAATATGCATAGGTGTTGCCTCTCCGTTAAAATAGTATGCATAGGTGTTGCCTCTCCGTTAAAATAGTATGCATAGGTGTTGCCTCTCGTTAAAATAGTATGCATAGGTGTTGTCGTCTCTCTGTTAAAATAGTATGCATAGGTGTTGCCTGTTTGTTAAAATAGTATGCATAGGTGTTGCCTGTTTGTTAAAATAGTATGCTTAAGTGTTGCCTGTTTGTTAAAATAGTATGCTTAGGTGTTGCCTGTTTGTTAAAATAGTATGCTTAGGTGTTACCTGTTTCTTAAAATAGTATGCTTAGATGTTGCCTGTTTGTTAAAACAGTATGTTTACATGTTGCCTGTTTGATAAAATAGTATGCATAGGTGTTGCCTGTTTGTTAAAATAATAATATGTTTAGATGTTGCCTGTTTGTTAAAATAATAATATGTTTAGATGTTGCCCATTTTTAAAATAGTACGTTTATATGTTGCCTGTTTGTTAAACTGGTACGTGTAGGTGTTGCCTGTTTGTTAAAATAGTATGTTTAGATGTTGCCGGTTTGTTAAAATAGTGTGCTTTGGTGTTGCTTGTTTGTTAAAATACTATACTTAGGTGTTGCCTGTTTATTAACATAGTATACTTAGGTTTGCCTGTTTGTTAAAATAGTATGTTTAGATGTTGCCTGTTTGTTAAAATGGCATGTTTAGATGTTGCCTGTTTGTTAAAATAGTTTGTTTAGATGTTGCCTGTTTGTTAAAATGGTATGCATATGTGTTACCTGTTTGTTAAAATAGTATGTTTAGATGTTGCCTGTTTGTTAAAATGGTATGTTTAGATGCTACCTGTTCGTTAAAGTAATATGTTTAGGTGTTACCTGTTTGTTAAAATAGTATGTTTAGATGTTGCCTATTTGTTAAAATGGTATGTTTAGGTGTTGCCTTTTTATTGAAATAGTATGTTTAGATGTTGCCTGTTTGTTAAAATTGTATGTTTAGATGTTGCCTGTTTGTTAAACTGGTATGTGTAGGTGTTGCCTGTTTGTTAAAATAATATGTTTAGATGTTGCCTGTTTGTTAAAATAATATGTTTAGATGTTGCCTGTTTGTAAAAGTGGTATGCATAGGTGTTACCTGTTTGTTAAAATAGTATGTTTAGATGTTGCCTGTTTGTTAAAATGGTATGTTTAGATGTTGCCTGTTTGTTAAAATAATATGTTTAGGTGTTGCCTGTTTGTTAAAATAGTATGTTTAGATGTTGCCTGTTTGTTAAAATGGTATGTTTAGGTGTTGCCTTTTTATTGAAATAGTATGTTTAGATGTTGCCTGTTTGTTAAAATAGTATGTTTAGATGTTGCCTGTTTGTTAAACTGGTATGTGTAGATGTTGCCTGTTTGCTAAAAAAAAGTATGTTTAGATGTTGCCTGTTTGTTAAAATAGTATGCTTTGGTGTTGCTTGTTTGTTAAAATACTATACTTAGGTGTTGCCTGTTTATTAAAATAGTATACTTAGGTTTGCCTGTTTGTTAAAATAGTATGTTTAGATGTTGCCTGTTTGTTAAAATGGTATGTTTAGGTGTTGCGTGTTTGTTAAAATAGTTTGTTTAGATTTTGCCTGTTTGTTAGAATGGTATGGATATGTGTTACCTGTTTGTTAAAATAGTATGTTTAGATGTTGCCTGTTTGTTAAAATGGTATGTTTAGATGTTGCCTGTTTGTTAAAATAATATGTTTAGGTGTTATCTGTTTGTTAAAATAGTATGTTTAGATGTTGCCTGTTTGTTAAAATGGTATGTTTAGGTGTTGCCTTTTTATTGAAATAGTATGTTTAGATGTTGCCTGTTTGTTAAAATAGTATGTTGAGATGTTGCCTGTTTGTTAAACTGGTATGTGTAGGTGTTGCCTGTTTGTTAAAATAATATGTTTAGATGTTGCCAGTTTGTTAAAATAGTATGTTTAGATGTTGCCTGTTTGTTAAAATGGTATGCATAGGTGTTACCTGTTTGTTAAAATAGTATGCTTAGATGTTGCCTGTTTGTTAAAATGGTATGTTTAGATGTTGCCTGTTTGTTAAAATAATATGTTTAGGTGTTACCTGTTTGTTAAAATAGTATGTTTAGATGTTGCCTGTTTGTTAAAATGGTGTGTTTAGGTGTTGCCTTTTTATTGAAATAGTATGTTTAGATGTTGCCTGTTTGTTAAAATAGTATGTTGAGATGTTGCCTGTTTGATAAACTGGTATGTGTAGGTGTTGCCTATTTGCTAAAATAATATGTTTAGATGTTGCCTGTTTGTTAACATATTATGCTTTGGTGTTGCTTGTTTCTTAAAATAGTATGTTTAGGTGTTGCCTGTTTGTTAAAATGATATACTGAGGTGTTTCCTGTTTATTGAAATAATATGCTTAGGTGTTGCCTATTTTGGTAAGATAGTACTCTTAGATGTTGCCTGTTTTGTTAAAATAGTATGCTTAGGTGTTGCCCGTTTATTAACATAGTATGCTCAGGTGTTGCATGTTTTTTTTTTTTTAAACAGTATGCTTAGGTGTTGTCTAATTGTTAAGATACTCTCCTTAGGTTTTGCCTGTTTTGTTAAAACAGTATGTTTAGGTGTTGCCTATTTGTTAGGATACTATGCTTAGGTGTTGGATGTTTGTTAAAACAGTATGTTTAGATGTTGCCTGTTTGTTAAAATAGCATGCTCAGGTGTTGCCTGTTTGTTAAGATACGATGCTTAGGTGTTGCATGTTTGTTAAAGCAGTATGCTTAGGTGTTGCCTGTTTGTTAGGATACTATGCTTAGGTATTGTCTGTTTGTTAAGATACTGTGCTCAGGTGTTGCATGTTTGTTAAAACAGTATGTTTAGGTGTTGCCAGTTTGTTAAAATAGCATGCTCAGGTGTTGCCAGTTTGTTAAAATAGCATGCTCAGGTGTTGCCTGTTTGTTAAAATGATATACTTAGATGTGAACTGTTTGTTAAAATGATATACTTAGGTGTTGCATGTTTTGTTAAAATAGCATGCTCAGGTGTTGCCTGTTTGTTAAAATAGAAACCCAACTGTTGCTACAGGACAACAGAAGAAGAAGAGGCCATGAAGAGAAAAATGTGCCGATGTGGCCGACAGTACAGTGACCATGTGGAGTTAGAGGATCAGAAGTTTGGGTAGGTACATGTATGTGACTGAACTGCGTTGTACAGAGTTGTTCTACAGGGCTAAGTAAGCTATACTTCATCTTTCCATACACACATATGTGTACATTCACTACACACATATACAATAATAAAAATGACACAACCAATGTTAGGAAAGTATTCAAGGTCTGACCAGCACATTGGGCTAATGTGTAGGTCAGACAGCTACTAAGTCATAGCCTCGAGACCCTCTTCTGAAATTCTCTCATCTTAGTTGTTAATTCATTTATCCATCAGCTTTAACTCATGTGCAATGTGGCCTCAAAACTTAGCGGATATGGTGTAGCGTATATGGACTAGTCTGCATGCAGTGAGGCTTCTTTTAGGAAATGGAAACTGAGACTGAAAAACTACATCTTTTCATACTGAATTGTCCATGTCGCAATGCCACGGCTCATTTAGTGTATGTAATGATATCTCCCAACAACCTGTAGTGTCCTCTTTTCTACCACTCTCTTGGAGTCAGCCTTTTATTCTTTGTTTGTCTTTTATTTTATTTTATTTTTTTATTTTTATTTTTTTATTTTTTTTTTGGGGGGGGGGGGAGGGGGGTGGTGGTGGTGGAATGCACTGATTTTCTGCCTATGTGCCCTCTCCATTATTTTTACCAGAAATGTGTCAATTTTCTGCTCTTATATTACAGTTCATTACTTCTAATACTTGGCCACCTCAGCCCTTTGCTGTTCTCTGGCATTGAAGTGGTGAGACTGTACAAACTGTCTTAATAGCATTGATGCTGTTGTTGATTCTGCTATTGTCTACTTGCCCATACAGCCTTTTTTATGTAGTTTTGGTTATACATAGTTACAGTTTCGCTGTTGCTTCATTTGTTTGTTTTTTTTTTGTTTACTCATGTTCATAAACTGGGGATGGCCTGTGAAGGAATATGCCTGTCACCCTCAAAATCAATTCTAATCATAACTGCTTTGGGATGTTAAAAGGTTTACTCATCACAGGATGAATTGAAATAGATAGTGTAGAGAGTTGTTTCTTTGTCAGAACAGGAATATCTTTCTACTGTGGTGACAGCCCTAAAAAGGTCCTGTGTGACCAGTGTTCAGTGTATTGTGGTTTACTGTATGGACTTGTTTTGTGGTATGTTGGGTTGGGTTGCGTTAAGAAGATGGTAAAAATGAATAAACCACTGGCATTCTACAAGCAAAGAAATTGTAAAAGCGAATAATCCACTGGCATTCTACAATGCAAAAGAATTTTGTGCACTAGATCTTGTTCTGTTTGTTTAGCTGTCTTTTGTTTACACTGTGGTATAATGATATGTTTGGTGTTGTGCCAGTGTCTCATGTTGTCAAGATGATAACACAAAGAAAATTACCCCTATGAGAAGACAACAAAATTCAGTTTATCAAAAGCCATCCTTCCTTTCTTCTGAAGTATTATGTTGTGTTTTTATTTGTTTAAAAGTTTTATTTTGTTTTTGTTTTTCTTTTACAAAATTCAGTTTATTAAACCCGTCTTCCTTTCTTCAGAAGTACTATGTTATGGTGTGTTTTTTTCATATAAACGTTTCTTACAACTTAAGTGGTCAGTGTTCAGTGTATTGTGGTTTTTTGTATTGACTTATGTTTTGTGGTATGCTGGGTTGTATTTGCTAAAGAAGATGATAAAAACAAATGCATCACTGGCAAATACATCAACTTAAGTGTTTAATCAAATGCAATTTGATGCACAGGTCCACAAGAGACTACCGAATGTTCTCCAAGGATCTCCCTACTGACGTTGTTGTGGAAATTGTTCACACTGAACTCAGCAAGCGCAGGCCTATTTCTTACTCTCCCAAACAGGTCAGAACAATGAAATCTTTGTTTTCATATGCGTAGGCATACATCAAAGAGGACTTTTACAGTGCATGTGAAAAAAGTAGGAGTCAATTTTTTTTTCTTTTCTGCTGTCCCATCTTCTGTGCCACCTCAGTGGCAGTGCACCCACGCCTCTCATTCTGACAACCCATCCAAAGCCACAGCCCGGTCAGTCCCGCCGCAGCCTCGGCACTGGCAATCCACAGGGAGCAGTCATGTCAAGTCGTCAAGAGGCAACCCACCGGAGGAGACACTGCACTGTGCACTGCTGCCCAGTCACTTTGGTGGTGTTCAGTTGCACCTGTTCTGATCCAACATACACAGGACACCACCTACTAAGCACCCTACTGATGACAATAATTGCTAAGTCGCGAAGCTAGCGTGCGTGAGCTCTCCCTCCGGAGGTTGCCACCAGGTTGGTCCAACGACAGCCCCCGATAACGGTGACCCCGACAGTACCAAACCAAGGTCACAGATGAGGAGAGGACACCGAAACTGAGGTCACCATGAGAGCAGAACATGAAGGGCCACAGAATTTGAGGCTTTTTTTTATGCTGATCGATGAGAACGAGGATGATGAAGATGATGCTATGGATTTCCATTTCGGTCTGAGACTGCATGACAGGGCTGTACTCTACACTTCCTTTCATAATATATCCCGGCGTCAACCAGGCCTGAGAGATACAGACACCTGCACTGCTGGTCACGGAATTTGAGCAACACTCAGAGACACATCCATTAAGTGGATGAAACTCGACTGTGTGGTCCCAGTCTTCCCATCTGAGCTCATAGCAAACTCAACCCTGGGTAGGAGCTGGTTAGGGCAGAAAAATCCCACGTGACTCTGATGGGAATCAAACCCACGACCTCCCAGCTGGGAGTCTGCGACGCTAGTCACTTCACCACAACCACTTTGCCTCGGCAGCTGGTGGAATCAGGACTTTTAATAGCCGTAAATTAATGAATACATTTTTTTTAGATGTGAGGGTACACAGGAGAATCTTTTATCATATTCGAACTCAAGTCATAGGTTATCATAATAGGCCTATGGTGTGTTGTTGATAATGTTTGACACTAGGTACCATTTTTAAGAAGTAGTCTGTAGATTTTAGGGTTGGAGAGTTTTCAGGCTGTCTTGATTGTCTGAGGTTTTTTTTTTTTTTTTTGGTTTGTTTGTTTGTGTGTTTTCTTTTGTTCATTTGTTCTTGGCTGTCTGATCTTTGTTACTTCCTCAGTGGCATTACTCACAGGTCAATAGGTTCCGCTCATCCCCACACAGACACACCCAATGCTTGCTTTGTTGCAGCCCTGTACTGCAGTCTACCAGGAAGTAAGGTAAGGCAATGTTGCTTATAGACAGCCTACCGCAAATGGCAATATCAGGGCTGTCACCACGTTGGAAGTCAACTCACAAGATATGAAAAAAAATCATCATCAACACATTCTTTAAAATACACGTATAAACACACAGCAAACTTTGTTAAAAATCTTCTTTCCTTTAAATCTTTGATCGGATGAAAAATGTTAATCTCTCAGAAATTCCAATAACACATCAGGTGAGACATCTCTGAACACGGTTTTCATGAAGTCTGCTGTAAAGTGTCTATATCTCACATCATGCAAGTGCCAACACTCTAAAAGAATGTGTTTCACTGTGAGTGGTCCATGACATGGAACGCACCATGGAGCTTCATCACCTTTTAAAAGATAAGAATGGGTGTAAAACGAGTGGCCTGTATGCAAATGGCATAAAACTGTTTCTTCTTTAAGGCCACCTTGGGAACACAGTTACAAACTCTTTTCAAGTTTGGATGGATTTGAAACAGTTTGTTATCCATCTGCGAGTTCCATTTCTCTTGCCAGAGGTCTACCAGGAGAAATCAGTATCAAGTGGTCATGAGGCGCCCCGCTAGAGGATAGACACACTGCAGTGCATGCTGACTGCGTCACATTGGTGGAATTCAACAGTGCTTGTTCAGATCCCACACACACAGGACACCGTCTACTAAGCCTTCTATTGATAAACATTACTGCTTGTCTCAGAGCTGGGATGGATGACCACCGCCACCCCCCCCCCCCCCCATTCCCCCCACCCCTCTCTCTAGAGGGCACCACCATGTCCATTCAGTGACAGCCTCTGTGAACTGCAGATGCTGATGACTTTGACATGAAATCAAAACAAGCAAAGGAATGGAGATGACATTGAAATCACCATGAGAGCACAACATGAAGAATCATAGAATTTGAGGCATACCAGCCGCCGTGGCAAAGTGGTTACCGTCGCGGACTCATGGCTGGGAGGTCATGGGTTTGATTCCCATCAGAGTCATGTGGGATTTTTCTACCCTGACCAGCTCCTACCCAGAGTTAAGTTTGCTGCGGATTCAGTTGGGAAGACTGGGACCACGCAGTCAAGTTTCATCCACTAAATGGATGCATCTCTGAGAGTGTTGCTCAAATTTCGTGACCAACACTGCAGGTGCCTGTATCTCTCGGGCCTGGTTGACGCCGGGATATATAATGAAAGGAAGCATAGAGTACAGCCCTGTCATGCAGTCTCAGACCAGAATGAAAATCCGTAGGATC
Organism: Conus canariensis; assembly: GCA_033310375.1. Taxonomy (NCBI): domain Eukaryota; kingdom Metazoa; phylum Mollusca; class Gastropoda; order Neogastropoda; family Conidae; genus Conus; species Conus canariensis. The sequence goes on along the minus strand of CM065735.1, from coordinate 53,373,683 downwards.
ATCTTCATCATCCTCATTCTCTTCAATCAGCATTTTTTTTTTAATTGAAAAAAAGGTCCACTACACTCACCACTGAATCACAGTGGCTGACAGTGTTTTCTGTTTGGCTGGTTGATTGTTTTATAATCAGTATAGGGTTCATGGCACCGCAGGTTTAAAATGTTTATTCCATTATTATTGTAACTTGGTTGAGTATATTGCAGGTTTTGTGGTCACCTTGTTTCCACTGATCATTTCTGAATGAAGCAGTATCCCTATTTTACTTTTCAGTTTTTATTATAAGCAGTGTGCAATGTTTGCTTGTTTGTTTTTGTTTGTTTGTTTGTATGTTTTTGTTTGGCTAAAGAAGCCCAGAGAAGAC
>CM065735.1:53360822-53370822 GCA_033310375.1 Conus canariensis | reverse complement strand
ATTATTACCACTGCAGGTGCACTGTTTAACAGGTGTTTGTATATATGTGTTGAACTATCACAGTTTATGTATTGAATCATTACTACTGCAGGTGCCCTGTTGACCGTGTCTTTGACTGACAATGTGCTGTACAAAGAGACCCTCGAGGCCTGCAGCGTCTTGATGCCTCAGCTGCCCTACGCTGAGATCACACCAGTCGTCTTCCTGCCCTGGACTCGCCTCACCTCAAGAGAGAAAGAGCTTCTACGTAGTGTGGTTAGTGCCTTCTGCGTAGTGGGTTAGTGCCTTCTACGTAGTGTGGTTAGTGCCTTTTACGTAGTGTGGTTAGTGCCTTTTACGTAGTGTGGTTAGTGCCTTTTACGTAGTGTGGTTAGTGCCTTCTACGTAGTGTGATTAGTGTCTTCTACGTAGTGTGGTTATTGTCGTCTACATAGTGTGGTTAGTGTCTTCTACGTAATGTGGTTAGTGCCTTTTATGTAGTGTGGTTAGTGCCTTCTTCGTAGTGTGGTTAGTGCCTTCTACATAGTGTGGTTAGTTAGTGCCTTCTATGTAGTGTGGTTAGTGTCTTCTACGTAATGTGGTTAGTGCCTTCTACGTAGTGTGGTTAGTGCCTTCTACGTAGTGTGGTTAGTGTCGTCTACATGGTGTGGTTAGTGTCTTCTACGTAGTGTGGTTAGTGCCTTCTACGTAGTGTGGTTAGTGCCTTCTGCGTAATGTGGTTAGTGTCTACTACGTAGTGTGGTTAGTGTCTTCTATGTAGTGTGGTTAGTGCCTTTTACGTAGTGTGGTTAGTGCCTTTTATGTAGTGTGGTTAGTGTCTTTTACGTAGTGTGGTTAGTGCCTGTGGCCATTGAGTCAGTTAGGATGAAAGGTGTGTTGGTCTTTGACAGTTTGTTGTTTTGTATGTTTTGTTATCTCTTTGGGGTTTTTTTGTTTTGTATCTCTTTGTTTTGTTTTGTTTTGTAATCATTTTTGTTTTGTTTTGCAATCTTTGTTTTGTTTTGTAATCTCTTTGTTTTGTTTTGTAAACTCTTCTTTTATGAAACACTGTCTCCCTGTCTCCCTCCCCTACTGTGAAATTATTCACATGCTGTTCATTCTAGTACTTTCCTAGTAAGAGAGCCACGCCCAGCCTCTTCATGCTGTAATCCACAGAGAGCAATCAATATTAAACCACCATGAGGCAACCCACCAGAGGAGATACTGCGCTGCTGCTAAGTCACTTCAGTAGTGTTCAGTGTTACCTGTTCTGATTCAAGGCATCTAGGTCTGCATCCACAGAACCCTCTAGTAGTTAGTTGCATTAGTCTGCATCTGTTGAGCAACCCTTCTGGAGGGTGCCATCGGATCAGCCCAATGACAGTTCCTGTAAATTTGCTGTTACTGGTGACTTGGACTCCTCCTGATCTCTGGCATGAACATGGAGAGGAAATTAAAGATTGAGGTCATGACAAGAGCAAGGTATGAAGGACCGTATCATTTGAGATGTTCTTTTCCTGTGATGATAAATGAAGATGAAACTGATGAAGGTGGAGCTGTAAAGATCCACTCTGGTTTGACCCTACAAGACACGGCCGTACAGCATGCATCTTTTCATAATTTTCCTGGCATCAGCCAGGCCTGGATGTTACAGATACCTGCAGTGTTGGTCCGGAAATTGGAACAACGCAGTCAGAGACACATCTATGTAGTTGGTAAAACTCGGATATGTGGTTCCACTCTTCCCATTTCAACCCATACCCCTCTCAGTTTTTGGATAGATGCAGACTGGGGCAAAATAAATCACCAAATAAATGTTTCTAATAGGATTTGAACCCACTATCTCCCAGTCCACAAACCCGCAGCTGTAACCATTGCTCCCTTACAGATCTTAAACTATTTTTTTGTGTAAAACAATGTTATACGTTTTCAACATCACAACAAATTTCTCAGTGCGAAATTGGGGCTGTTCACAGAAAAAAAAAATCATTAATTTATTGTTTTCAAATCCACAAAAAGCACGTACACCAAACAAATGAAAAGTAAAGGTTACTACATTCGAAACCTTAAAACTAAAACGTTTTTGATGGGAATCATTTTACAGGCCTATCAACTGAGATCTAATTGCAAAGTGAGGCGACTGCAGGCGGAAATCTAAACAAATTTGAACAATTTTTGATAAAGCTCCGCCCCAAAAGCGTAGACAAACAAATCACAAGACAAAAAACGACGCATTTCGACCTCTTAGGTCTTCTTCAGGCAAGATGCACAACACTCAGGACAATGAAAATGAACGAGCAATCACTTATCTTCATCCAAATTGGCGCAAGATGGGTGTTGACTTCTTCATCAATTTCGGCGCAAGATTGGCGAATTGGATGAAGACAAGTGATTGCTCGTTCATTTTTGTTGTCCTGAGTGTTGTGTGTCTTGCCTGAAGAAGAGCTATGAGGTCGAAACGCGTCGTGTTTTGTCTTGTGATTTGTTTGTCGTTTGTTTTGGCGGAGCTTTATCAATAATTTTTCAAAATCATCAACCAAGTTCAGAATCTGGTCAACTGTCTTTGTCTCCTTCACCGAGGCAGCTCCCAAGGCTTTGAGCTGCATTTCAGTTTTCAAAGGGCGATGAGAGTACCAACTATAAAGTCAGAGAAAACTCTGAATTACCATCTAGGTCAAGGAATAGAAAAACAGACAACTGTAAACACACTCATTAAACAGAACAGAAGAACACACACCAGAGCAACTATGAACACTAGAATTTGAGGAACCTGTTGTCACTAATTAAAAAGAAAAGAAAAAAAAAAAGACACAAGTAACCTACATACACGTTCTTTTTTTCTTTCGTTCATGAAAGTACAAATTTGAATGCATTTGAAAAGAACATAAAAAAGAAAAAGAAGAGAAAGGAAAGGAAGACAAAGTGAGGAGAAAAAAAGGAATAAAAAAGAAAAAAATAAATAAATAAATGAGTTTTATTTCTTTTTTTCATTTGCGAGTGAAGAAGGATGTGTGATATGCTTGAAAGGCAAACAAGACAGGCAAAAGCAGGTGCTTTTTAGACCTGTTTGTTACTGAAAAAAAAACCCAAAGAACACCCCCCCCTCCCCCCCCCCCCCTTGCGCTCCCGCCAAAAAATTAAAGAAAAAAAAAAAAGAAAAAGCTAAAGCAGAGGGAGGGAACATTTCTGAACAAAAACATTGCAGCCTTGCTGCTTTTGTGGGTAGTTGATGTTATCATCACCACTGCACTTGACGGCATGCAAGAAACCAGTCAGCTCTCCAAAAGTTTGTGGCTGTATGCTGTTATGCTGTTACATTAACAAGATATTAACATATGTGAGTGTGTGTGTGTATGTGTGTGTGTGTGTGTGTGTGTGTGTGTGTGTGTGTGTGTGTGTGTGTGTGTGCGTATGCATGAGTTTGTGTGTGTGTGTTTGTGTGTGTGTGTGAGTGCGCGTATGTGTGTGCATGGGTTTGTTTGCGCGCGCGCGTGTGTGTCTGTGTGTGTGTGCATGTGTTTGTGTGTGTGTGTGTGTGCGCGTATGTGTGTGTGCATGGGTTTGTGTGTATGTGTGTTTGCATGCATGCATGCATGCGTGCGTGCGTGCATGCATGCATGCGCGTTTGCGCGGGTGTGTGTGTATGTATGTGTGTGTGTGACTGTGTGTGTGTGTGTGTGTGTGTGCGTGTGCGTGTGTGTATTTTCACATGCACACACACGCTTGCTAGCACTCATGCTAATCTTCTGCGTCTGTCATTATCTCTTCCAGACAAGATCGGGCAAATCTGTAGAACATGAGGAAATCCATCGCCAAATCCGCGCACTGGATGTTAGGAGAAAGGGCTACTTCCTGCTAGCCGATTACGGAGTGGACTCAGACCTGAGCGCCACCCATCAGAGCCACAGTCAGGTCCTGGAATCGACACATCCAAGCTCCGATGACGCAGACCACCAGACGTTACCATCATCAACTAAGGAGCTAGCTAAGAAAAAGAAGTTGGTGGACTCACACAGGGATGACGTCGACAGCTCTGCTTGGTCCTCAGACATGGAGACAGGTGATGGGACAGAGGACAAAGAACAAAGAAAGGAGATGAAGGAAGTCACTGCTTCAGCACAGGTTCACGCTGTAGATGCCAGTGTGGAACAAGAAGAACAAGCTGCTGCAAAATTGGGGAAAGATAATCCGGAGTCTGATTCAGTAGATGGACCGTTAAGAGGAAAACGTGGCCGACGATCATCTGACGAGCTCTTCCCATTACTGGAGGATGGGGAGGTCGCAAGTGATCAGTTCAGTATGATGCCCATGGATCCACAGTTTCCATTGTCAGCAAGAGACTACATCACAGAGGACGACTGGCGGTCTCAGCCTCGTGGATCCGTGGAACGGGCGTCGGTGTCTTCAGGAAAGGCAACTGTTTCAGGTTCTGGAGCAAAACGTCGTGATGAGGAGAAGAAAAAGAATAAGAAGAAATATAGATTTTTTAATTACTCCTTCCCTCATCCTCTGCGTGGGCGTGTGGAGGCTTTGCTGAAGAGTCACACCCATGGTGAGTCTGCAGACTGGTTGTGTGTGTGGTTTCTCTGTGAATGGCGTTGTTTGTGTGTGCTTGTTGGTGTCTTTAGGTTTTGTGTGGTTTCTTTGTTTGTGTGTGCTTGTTGGTGTTGTTAGGTTTTTTCCTTGTTTCTGTGTGTATGCTGGTGCCTTTTTGACTGTCTTCAAATGCGCAGAAGAGATAGGATGTATGTTTTCTCTGTGGATAACATTTCTGTGTGCTTAATGATGTCTTTTTTTACTGTGTTCAAATGTGAAGAGGAGATAGCATGTATGTTTCCTCTTTAAATGATGCTGTTTCTGTGTGCTTATTGATGTCTTTTCAACCGTGTTCAAATGTGCAAATGAGATAAGATGTACGTTTTCTCTGTGAATGACTTTGTTTCTGTGTGTATGCTAGCATCTTTTTGACTGTGTTCAAATGTGCAGGGGAGACAGGATGTGTGGTTTGTCTGAGAATGACGTTGTTTCTGAGTGCTTATTGGCATCTTTTTGAACATGTTCAAATGTGCAGTGGAAGTAGGATAAGCAGCTTTTCTGTCTTTTCCTTTTTTTTTTTCTTTTTTTGTGTTGTTTTTTTACGTTTGTCAGGGACTTCTTCACTCACACAAGTCACTAACCCCCCTTCATGCATTTTGGGCACTGCATGCCACAAGAGAATCGATGCTGTTTGGAAATCTGCCAGGGGAGGTAATCAGTGTTAGAGCTTGCGTTCAGCAAGAGTGACCCCACCGTTTAATGGAACAAACTCTGCTGATGGGCATACCCAAAGCAATTTTGCCCCATCAGTCAGAAAAAAAACAAAACAAAGCAAAACAAAACTGCCCAAATCATGGATGAGAAACGGTGCACCTGTAATGCAGACAGTTAACATTTTGATTGTAACCCTGGCATGTGCTTCAAATACAACATTCGACCCTTGACGCATAAACTGAAAAAATAGGGCACTCAGTTTTCAATTGCAAGATAGGCATTTTTTTTATCTGTGTATGCAGGCTGATACTCCTGCAGACACTCCCTGTATAGAGAGGCGAGGATTAATTCCATCTACCCAACAAAGGGAGTGGAGTTTTTTGTGTATGACCGTTTTTTTTGTCTCGCCATTAAGGCAGCCATACTCCAACTTCGGGGAAGGTGCATGCTATGTATAACGTGTCATCCATATCAACAGCCAAATTGGCCTTCTCTTCTGAAAGTTGGTGATGGGATTTGACGTGTGTGCAAGATGTTATGCATGCGTTCACACGCGGAACCTCGGTTTATAGTCTCATTTATGGGAAATGGAGTCAGAACCAATGTTAACTCCGAGGGGGAAAATCTCCCTGTACTGAAACGGCCCAGCAGAGATTCGAACCCGCAACCCCAGGATCACCAAGATTATGAGTCCGGCGTTCTACCACTGAGCTATTCCGGACTCCCAAGATAGGCATTAATTTCCCCTGATTTTGTTGTTGTTGTTGTTTCTGAATTAGGGCTGTTCTTCAACTGGCTGGACTGCTCCCAAAAGTAACCATGTATGCCAGCTTCTTCTTGTCGACTGTTTCGCAAGGTTGGCACACTGCCTTTGTGTAGTCGTTGCGGCGCAGGAACTACCATGCATTAGCTTCAGTGATGACAGTATGAAAGTTGATGGCAAACAGACAGCCAAACCATCAACAGGAAACAGACAGAGGACCAATCAGATCAGCAGGAAGCTGATTGGCTTAGCTCCTTCCTACTTTTCTGATCTCCTTCATCTCCATGTTCCTTCTAGGCAGTTGCGTTCTTCTACCGATAACACTCGACTCAAAATCCTTCGATTTCGAACTAAAACTTATGACGATCGTTCTTTTTTTTTTCTTTTCAGGGTCTGGTTTCTTGGAACAAACTCCCAATATCTTTGTGTAGTTCAAACTCTCTGTCTTCCTTCAAGGCATCTCTTAAACCAACCTTTTCACTATTCAGTAGCAGTTCTTTTTTTCCCTTCCCATTCTCCATCAAATTGATTCTGCGATTTGTGTGTGTGTGTGTGTGTGTGTGTGTGTGTGTGTGTGTGCCCTCACGCACGCACACACAAACGCGTGTGTGTGTGTGTGTGTGTGCATGCTGTTGTGTGCGTTGTTGCGAGACAGTGTGTGTGGGATTGTGTGTGTGTGTGTGTGTGTGTGTGTGTGTGTATGTGTGTGTGTGTGTGTGAGCGTGTATGTGTGTGCGGGCGGGCATGTGTGTGTGTGTGTGTGTGTGTGTGTGTGTGTGTGTGTGTGTGTGCACGTGGGTGGGTGTCAATATGCACCCTGGTTTGTAGATGCATGGTACTTATTGCAATATTTATTTTCTTATTGGCTTCATTTATGTTTGTTTTTTTTAATCTTCTCTGTATTTGTAAGCACTGAGGGCTTATGTAAGATTAAGCACCAAACATGATTATTATTATTGTTATTATTATCATTATTATTGTTATTATTATTAGTAGTAGTAGTAATTGGCGAATGCCTTCAGTATAAGATATGAAACCCACCATTAGCAGAAGACTAAGACACTTATCTGTGTGTGTGTGTGTGTGTGTGTGTGTGTGTGTGTGTGTGCGCGCACATATGTGTGTGTATATTTATGCATGTGTGTGTGTGTGTGTGTGTGTGTGTGTGTGTGTGTTCAAGATCCGGATGGACAAGGTTCTTTGATAATTCTGCATGGAGGAACATCCTTTGTGGATCTGGCGGCAGCTCATGGGGCCATTCGCTCCGGGGTGCCAGTGATTGTTGATCAGGTAATGACGGCAATGGCACATGCACAGGCAGTTGCTAAATATGGTCTGCATTGTATAGAATGGACCGTGTTCAGCAAGTTAGATCTCTGTTCAGCATTTAGGTTTGAGTGATGGGTGGACCGTGTTCGATATTTTAGAGCTGTGTTCACTATTTTAGGTTTGAGAGGCAAGGAGGAAATGTGAAACTGAAGGACTGATGTGAGATAGTAGTGAAAGGCGGATTATGAGGATTAAGGGGGGAGTAAGAGTGTGGCGAATGACAGAAGACTAGGGAATAATGTCTCCCGAGTTTTCTTCTTCTTCTTCTTCTGCTCCATTTTCTTCTTCTTCTTCTTCTTCTTTTTCGTCTTCTTCTTCTTCTTCTTCTTCTTCTTTTTCGTCTTCTTCTTCTTCTTCTTCTTCTTCTTTTTCGTCTTCTTCTTCTTCTTCTTCTTCTTCTTCTTCTTCTTCTTCTTTTTCGTCTTCTTCTTCTTCTTCTTCTTCTTCCTCCTCCTCCTCTCTGTCCCCCCCCCTCTCTCTCTCTCTCTGTCTTTACCCCACCCCCCTCTGCCTATCTCTCTCTCTCTCTCTGTGTCTTTACCCCACCCCCCTCTGCCTATCTCTCTCTCTCTCTCTCGCTCTCTCTCTCTCTCTCTCTCTCTCTGTCTTTACCCCACCCCCCTCTGCCTATCTCTCTCTCTCTCTCTCTCTCTCTCTCTCTCTTTCTCTCAGTGCCCACCCTCTCTCTCTAATCACCCCTTCCCTCTTTACCCTCTCCCCCACTCTATCCCTCATTTGTGTCTGTGTCTTAACTGGTTTAAATTTCAGAGCAGCATGTGATAATATGGCGCTGAAGGATCTTTGATAAGGCCGCTCTAAGATCAGAAATGGTTCAGTGTTCTTGTGTTTATTATAAGTGTAAGTTGAGGCACTGCATTGTTTCAGAGTGGGACCGGGGCTACAGCCCTCCTCCTTGCAGTGATGAAGACGATGGACAAAGAAGATGACAGAGAGTCAGCTGACCTGATGGGTGAGAAGCGGTATGTGGACGTGACCTTCCAGAGTGGTTTCTGAGACATGTGCTCCTTTATATTTTTGTCAAAATATTTATCCTGAGAGTCTCTGTATCTCCAAGTGTGACCTTTTCAGGGGCTTGGGAAAGCTTTGGATGGATGGAATACAATGTGGTGCGGGTCATCGACAACAGGGATGAGAACAATGGTGTTGTTTTGTTATTAGGTGGTGATGTGTGTGTGTGTGTGTGTGTGTGTGTGTGTGTGTGTGTGTGTGTCGGGGGGGGGGGGGGAGGGGGGCGTGTTTGTGTGTGTGTGTGTGTGTGTGTGTGTCTGATTTGTGTGTGTGTGTGTGTGTGCATGCTCACGTATGTGTGTGTTTGTGTGTGTGTGTGTGTGTGTGTGTGTGTGTGTGTGTGTGTGTTTTGTGTGTGTGTGTGTGTTTTGTGTGTGTGTGCGTGTGCGTGCGTGTGTGTGTGTGTGTACGCATGCATGCGTGCATGCATACGTGTGTGCATGCACAGGTGTGCTAGCACATGTGTTCAAGTGTGTGCTCGTGAATGTTTAAGCATGTATGAGCGCATACATATTTGTGTGCGCATGCACACACACACACACACACAAGCTCTCTCGCATGTTTTCAATCACTGGTTGCAGACACTTTGTTGCTAATCAGCAAGAGCTTAAGGAAGCCATCCAACAACACAGCTCCAAGATGCAGGACTTTAAACGCTATGAGGAACAGGTGTTTCGAGTCGTCAAAGACCTTCTAACAAACCGTCACATGTGGACGCTGTATGACCTCCATGACGAATCCTCATTAACAGCTGCAGCTGTGGAAGCTTTCATCAAGGGTAAGTTATCTGCATCAGCCAATTTCTAGAATAAGTTGGTTTGTTGAGAGGGGCAAAACTTTCACTGGGGTAAGTTGGTTTGTCTAGAACAGCGAAGCCATTATCAAGGGCAAATTTGTTTGTCTAAACCAGAAAACCCTTCATCATGTGTAACTTGGTTTGTATCGACCAGCAAAACCTTTATTTAGGGTAAGTTGGTTTACCTCAAACAGCAAAACCTTTATTTAGGGTAAGTTGGTTTACCTCAAACAGCAAAACCTTCGCTGAGGGTGAGTTGGTTTTCTAAACCACCAAAACCTTCATAATGGTTAAGTTGGTTTGTCTGGACCAGTGGAACCCTCCATCAAGGGTATGCACGTTCGTCTTGATCAGTGAAACTTTCAGAAGGTAAGCTGCTTTGCCTCAACCTTCAAAACCATCATGATGGGTAAGCTGGTTTGTCTGGACCAGCAAAGCCTTCATTTAGGGTAAGCTGGTTTGTCTGGACCAGCAAAGCCTTCATTTAGGGTAAGCTGGTTTGTCTGGACCAGCAAAGCCTTCATTTAGGGTAAGCTGGTTTGTCTGGACCAGCAAAGCCTTCATTTAGGGTAAGCTGGTTTGTCTGGACCAGCAAAGCCTTCATTTAGGGTAAGCTGGTTTGTCTGGACCAGCAAAACCTTCATTTAGGGTAAGCTGGTTTGTCTGGACCAGCAAAGCCTTCATTCAGGGTAAGCTGGTTTGTCTGGACCAGCAAAACCTTCATTCAGGGTAAGCTGGTTTGTCTGGACCAGCAAAACCTTCATTCAGGGTAAGCTGGTTTGTCTGGACCAGCAAAACCTTCATTCAGGGTAAGCTGGTTTGTCTGGACCAGCAAAGCCTTCATTTAGGGTAAG
>CM065735.1:53345822-53358322 GCA_033310375.1 Conus canariensis | reverse complement strand
TACATAGACAAGACAGTATCTGTAAGATAAACCAGAGTTATCCTCCTCCATAATTTTTGCAAGTTAACCTCTTCTTCACCAGCTGTTCCTCCGTCCTTAAGCAGCATGCAGCTGAAAAAAACATTCTGCAGCAGAGCTACTGTGGGGGGTACTAGCTTCACAGGGCTGTAGATTTAGAACCACAGAACGAGTTTGTATCATTTATACATCATACTGAAGATTATAAATCACACATTTACTTCATGTGCTATATTGAAACAGGAGAGGAAACCTAAAACAAAAATAGACACACAAAGAAAACCTGAATCATAACATGCTTATGGTGCCAAGCACATACTGTGGCCTTCTGAACGCAGTAGCCCTGTGGTTACTGTGGTCATGAGAGGGTTAACTGTCTGTAATGACATCGTACTTGTTAGTAACTGATCTCTAAGGCACCAGTAACATTGCTATTGTCTAGATTGTTTTTTTTTTTTTATTAGTGATTCACTATTGTGCCATGTTAATGAATTGTGTGCTCACACAAAAAAAATAGCTCCACTTTAGAGAAGGGCATACTTTCATGATGGGCATTGGTTTGGAATCCAAATTGAGGTTATATGACTGAAGTTTGAAGCCACGTCTTCTGTTACAAATGGCTTTTGCTCTAACATGGACATGTTCAAGGGAAAGCACTGTGTTTGTTTCAGCTCAAAGAGATTTTCAGCATGCTACGATGAAAGTAGCTATGAAGTTAAATCGACCGGAACTGATGGACGTGATTGTTGAACATGGCTTTGTGTCAGCATTTGAGGTGTTTGAGAATCACGATTGTCCTGGAATGACTGATGTGGTGAGTTCTAGTGGCAGACGGTCTATTTTCAAAACTAACATGAATGAATGAATGAAGTTTGCTGTGTTTCATGGGCCACGCACAACCAAAAGACACAATGAAAACCATGATATGGAACTATCAAAAATGTTCCAGTGCAGAACGAAGCACTTCTCCAAAAATCTAATTATTTGCAAGCCAGTTTTCTGAGTGATAAAGTACAAAAGTAATTAGTTCTGTTTTGAACTACACATTTTCAACAACGCATATGCTACAGGAATTGAACGCTACAATCTTTACTAGTAGTTTTGTTTTTAACTACACTCATATACATAGTAACGTGCTCATCTGTCCAGCTACTCAAGATGTCTGCTTGTACAGTCTAGTCATGATTGGGGTCTCTGTCTATTCTGCTCAAAGCATTGATCGCCCAATATGCACATCAATCAACTACACAGGCCACTCCATGATCTAGCTCTCTGTGCTCATATCGAGACACATTTGCACGACCTAGAATGCATATTCTACAGCTGAAAGCCGCAGGTTTGTTTGTAGTGAAATTATTGGTCTTCATGTCCCAGAACTTTGGTGTGAAATTAATTCGTCTTACATTTCAGACCACTTATTCAGAGGAATAGATTTCCGTGTTAAAATGATTTGGTTAGACCATATTCTGAAATGCCTTCAAGTCCTAAAAGATACAGTAAATAATTCTCTGAAATCGTTTTGAACGAGAGATGAGCTGAATTGAAGGCTTTTTGCTTGTCTTGGTGGATATGCAGGGTAAAAGGGCAGATGTTGGCCCGCTGGACTTTGTTTGTTTCTTTGTCGTTCACATATTTGTTCAGTGCAGTCTTGAGGAAGAGGCAGATGTGGAGGAGGATGGGTGGAGATATGATCTTTGTTGCTGACTGGAATTGTTGGACGTCAGTTCCGCAATTCTGAAACAGTGAAATGTGAAGTTAAGAACTTGAATAACAGCTCTTCAGTGGCCGTTGCTGTTCTTTAGATTGTGTATCGTTGTACTTTAAAATGGCATAATGAGAGACAGACAGACAGACGAGACAAGATAAGACAAGACAAGACATAATTCTTTATTTACGAGGATAATAGATAAGCGCTGATGTGCTTTTTTACATCCAGTCTTCGCCCTGAGTAGGGTCAACAAAGCGAAATAAGACCACGCAATAAATAGAAGTAGAAGCATGCTAAATGCGGTTGAAGTGAAATGAAAGTAAGGAATAACAAATGAATAGAATAAAAGAGAGAGAGAGGGGGGGGGGGGGAGAGAGAGAGAGAGAGAGAGAGAGAGAGAGAGAGAGAGAGAGAGAGAGAGAAGTTGGGTGGAGGGAGACGTTACATTTTCATCTTATATTATGCTCTGTTTCACAGGAGAAGGAGGGAATTCTGGCCAGTGATGACATCCCATATTCCCAGGTCAGAAGATCTTAAATCTTAAACCTGTTGTTGGCACGCCACAGTGTAGACTTTGAAAAAAAAAAGCTTAACTCTTTCTGCCAGGTGCCTGACCACTGATGGGGTGTATATGAACACATTCATCCAACCACAGTTCAGGCATCAATCTCCGTTCAGCTCTAGCACATTCAACTGTTATTCCATGCGCTGTTTTGTCCAAGGGAATGGAAATGGATTAAGTGAAGGTGGTTTTTTTTTTTACTCATTTTTGTTTGTCAGACACAGTGAGCCAATGATGTAACATTGCAGTGGATTAAGTTTCAGAGGAAATTATTGTGGATAATCTTAGTGAATGAAACCATATCATATTGCAAGAAACATATTTGACTTCAACAGAGTCAAGTTTTATTTTCTGTTTTATCAGAAATATATAAAAATACAAAGGGTTGGATGAACAAGTATTGATGAAGTGATTCAGGGTGTGTAAGGCCCATATGTATAAAGAGACCATGCATCACCGATTAATTCAAATACACTGAAAATGTAATATGCTATGAAAAGTATACTTTTAATAGTTGTGTGCCCATGTTATGTGCCAACCCAGAGTTATTTCAGTTCATGTAAAGCAAAACCCAGTCTTCCAACTGAACTTTCAGAACATGACGTTTTCGGAAGTTTACACAGCCAGTCGATGGGTCAGAACTGAAAGGGTTAAATAGACTACATGTTTGGCTGCTCAGTGAATCTGTCTCACACTCTCAACCCATTGTGCAACATGTCACAGAATGCGTGGTGCAACGCAGCACAGTACAGCACAACACCGCAGCATGTGTTCAACTGTTTGATACAGTGCCGAGCAATGCAACTCAACACAGATATGACTGAATACATTGCAGGTCAATGCAAAACAGAACAGAGTGTTATGTAACAGATTGCTGCTCAGTGCAGAGCAATACTGTGCAGTGGGAATAAACTTTGGGGGAGAGCTTGACAGCAGGTCTTCAGGCAACCCAACAGAGGAGACACTGCACTGCTGCCGAGTCACTTTGGTGGTGTTCAGTGGTGCCTGTTCTGATCCAACATAAGCAGCATGCCACCTACAAGGCCCCCTACTCACGACTATGATTGCTTAGTCGCTGAGCTGAGGTGAGTGAGCTCTCCCTCCGAAGGGCGCCACCACATCCGTCCAGCCCCCATGGACTCATGGATACCACTGACCCTGACGGAATCAAGCCAAGGCTACAGATGTGGAGAGGACATCAGAACTGAGGTCATCATGACAGCAGGGCATGAAGGGCCACAGAATTTGAGAATGAGGATGATGAAGATGATGCTACGGATTTCCATTCTGGTCTGAGACAGCATGACAGGGCTGTTCTCTATGCTTTCTTTCATAATATATCCCAGCGTCGACCAGGCCCAAGAGATACAGACACCTGCAATGTTGGTCAGGAAATTTGAGCAACACTCTCAGAGACGCATCCATTAAGTGGATGAAACCTCAACTGTGTGGTCCCAGTCTTCCCAACTGAGCCCGCAGCAAACTCAACTCTGGGTAGGAGCCGGTCGGGGCAGAAAATCCCACATGACTCTGCTGGGAATCAAACCCAGGACCTCCCAGCTGGGAGTCCATGACGCTAACCACTTCACCACGGTGGCAGGTGAATTTGAGACTTTCATTTCAAGCTGATCAATGTGGATTAGGATGATGAAGATGATGCAACAGAGGTCCATTCTGGTCTGAGACTGCATGACAGGGCTGTACTCTATGGTTCCTTTCATTTACATCCAGGCATCAATCAGGCCTGAGAGACACAGACACCTGCAGTGTTGGCCAGTCAGTTTGAGCACCACTCACAGAGATGCCCAATGAAGTGAATGACGCTCAGCTGTGTTGTTCCAGTTTTTTCCAAATGAGCTTGTGGCAAAGACAACTGTGTTGAGGAGCTGGTCAGGGTAAGATAATCTCATAAATATAAATGGCTTGGATTGGAATCGAAGCAGCAACTTTACAGCAGGGTAAGGTCAGCCATTAAGCCATGGCGACTGGTCAAGATCAATGAAAGTTTACTCAGTGTATTTTTTTTTTTTTTTTTTTTTTTTTTTTTTTTTTTTGCATGTTGGGTGAAAGCACCTCCGAAGCTTTGTCTGCTCAGAAGGCTATTTTCATTTGTCTGTCTGTTCCTGTCTCGGTCTCTTTTCTCTCTGTCTGTCTCTCCGTATCTGTACGTCTGTCTATGTCTGTCTATTTGTCAGTCTACTAGTCCTCTCCATTCCACTCCATTTCTGTCTGTATGTCTATCTGTCCATCTGTCTCTGTCTCTGTCTATGTCTCTCTCGTTCTCTCTCTCGTTCTCTCTCTCTCTCTCTCTCTCTCTCTCTCTCTCTCTCTCTCTCTCTCTCTTTTTCCTCCTTCTCCTTCTCTCTTCCTTTTTCTCCCTCCTCTCCCCATGTCTTCTTGTTCTCTGTTATTGTCTCAGTTCGTATGATAAACCATTATTTCTCTGTTATTGTCTCAGTCCGTATGATAAACCATTATTTCTCTGTTATTGTCTCAGTCCGTATGATAAACCATTATTTCTCTGTTATTGTCTCAGTCCGTATGATAAACCATTATTTCTCAGTTATTGTCTCAGTCCGTATGATAAACCATTATTTCTCTGTTATTGTCTCAGTCCGTATGATAAACCATTATTTCTCTGTTATTGTCTCAGTCCGTATGATAAACCATTATTTCTCTATTATTGTCTCAGTTCGTATGATAAACCATTATCCCAACCAAATCGTGGTTTCTGTCTCTCTTGCCTTGTCTGTGCAACAGATTAAAGATCTCAGATGTTTCGAAGCAAGAGAATGCCTCATCCAGCGTGTGTGCAAATTAGAGAACGGTAAGTGCTTTGTTCAGTTTATCTGCAAATGAAAGAATGATAGCAGAATGCCACAACACCGCTGTCCCTATAGCCACACTAGCAGCGCAATCAGTAATGGAGGATGTACATTCAAGACAGTGATTCTAAGAGAACGACTGTCTATATTTCACTTTTTTTTTCATAGTTATAAGCAGTACATGTGATGAAATCACAGTTTATGCTTGGATAAAAAAAAAATGTAAGATTTCCAGTTTACTAATTTAGCTCAGGGAATAATAACAGCATCATATACCATATCTTGTAGTTTATTGCTCATAGGATTGAAAAAAAAATTGCATTTTGAAATAATCATATCATTAGAACTTTGGCCATATTAGTTGGGTGCCTGCTTAGGTTCAATTACTCTTTTGAATATGTAGTATTGGAGATCGCTTGAAATAATGCACTTGTATGTTGTACGTGTACTAAAAGCATAGTTTGTGTATGCTAAACTTTTCTTTTTAAAAGGAATGTATATGAATTTGGTTTAAGACAAATCCTGATGCCATGTATGAGTTTTGTTTGCAAGTGTTTGATGTGTGATGTTGATGAGGGAAAGTATTAAAGCATAGAGTTGGAAAATAAGCACGCATATACGTCCAGGTGTATGAGTAGATAGATAGATAGATAGATGGAGAGAGAGATAAGATTATGAAAAAAAAAGCTTCAATAGTGTTGACAAATTGTAGTCATTATACGCAAAATTCTTTGTTTTCATCTCTGGTGATATCTGTTATCATATAACAAAGTCGGCAGTAAACTACAAATAATGTGAATATGGGATATCTTTTTTTTTTTTTTTTTTTTTTTTTTTTTAAATCAAATAATATCAGAGTTTACAAGTGCGCAGAAAGAGGACAGTGCGCAAAGTTGTCATCATTTTTTTTTTTTGAGAGAGAGAGACATAAAGAAACGAAACAGGCACATAAAAAAGAAAGATCAAGCATAGATCCATGTACACACAAAAGGGTTTTAAAATAAAAAAATTGCTGTATCGATGGACAGTCCGCCGGGTTTGATAACTGATTGTCGCTGATCTGTATACAATTTTTAAGTGTGATTATTCTGCAAGGAGGATTGCTGTTCAAGAATAAACACTGTAGACTGGGTACAGAGGGAGGGGAAATACATATATACACATATGTATATATACACACATATATACACACACATAAGTATACATATATGTATATACACATACCCACATACATATGCATACACATATACACACATATACATACACAATACATACATATATATCATTATGAATATGGGATATCTTATTGTGTCAACATTGAGACAACAGAGGTACAACCTTTAAGAATCAGCTCTTGACACTTTGTCAGAAATTACACGACAGAGGACAGAACATGAGACTGCAAAGCAAGGCATCTGCTCAATGAAATTCTGTTGCAAGGTGAACAGTAACTGTTAAGAATATTACTTGCAGCACGTAAAACATGGAGGCTTCATTTTAAATTTGAAGAATGTAAAGGAGATAGAATGCCTAACTGGAAAAGGGAAAGAATTCTAAAGCTATGGGCCATAATGGGAAAGAAACATGTTATGAAATTTTGACATAGAAGTCATGAGAATTTAGGGGCCAGAATAGCTCAGTGGTAGAGTGCCGGACTCGTAATCTTGGTGATCCTGGGGCTGCGGGTTTGAATCTCCATGGGCCGTTTTGGTACAGGAGGATTTTTCCCTCAGAGTTAAATTGGTTCTGACTCCCTTTCCCTTACAGTCCTTCCAATGAGTCTATAAACTGAGGTTCCGTGTGTGAACGCACGCATAGCATCTTGCACACACATGAAATCCCATCACCAACTTTCGGAAGAGAAGGCCAGTTTGGCTGTTGGTATGGATAACACGTTACACATAGCATGCACACTGTGTGAGAAATTGAAAGAATGAAGGAAGTAAGGAAATTGAGTGAACAATATTGACTGGATGACACGGGAAACGACTGAATGAAACACCAGCTGGCAGCTCTTCAGTCGGCACTACCCAGGTAGGCAGCCCGATGTGTAAACGAGTGTGGATTGTAAAGCGCTTGGAGCCTGGTCTCTAGCCAAGGATAGGCGCTATATAGGCATTCATAATGATAATAATGTTAATAATTATAATGATGATAATGTGTCAGTGGCAAAAGGAGAGAGCGAGAATGAGCAGAGATGGAAACCTGAACAGACAACCAAATGTTGAGTCATTTATGTTTCTGAAACAAATTCAAGCTGTTTTGTGTTCCTTTAATGAGCAGAGATGGAAACCTGAACAGACAACCAAATGTTGAGTCGTTTATGTTTCTGAAACAAATTCAAGCTGTTTTGTGTTCCTTTAATGAGCAGAGATGGAAACCTGAACAGACAACCAAATGTTGAGTCGTTTATGTTTCTGAAACAAATTCAAGCTGTTTTGTGTTCCTTTTTTTTTTCTCTTTTTGAATTTGGGAATCAATGCATAACCAAAGAGCACTTTTCACAGTGCTCTGCTCTGAGCGTAGTATGAGCTGCAGTGAGTTGAACTCACTGTTATGTCCGGGGGACAGAAACCAGCACAGCCAGAGAGAAAAAAGTTGGAAGATCAAGTCTAGACAGGATACAGAAAGTGACCACTGTTTTGTGGTATATAGAGCAATTTTTTTTTAGACAGAAGTAATCCCCTTCAGCTCAAACAACGAATCTTACAGACTGTGTTGTGTGTGTGTGTGTGTGTGTGTGTGTGTGTGTGTGTGTGTGTGTGTGTGTGTTATTGTGTGTGTGTTTGTTGGGTTTTTTATTGTTTAATCTGCAATAGAGCTTAATTGTTTCTGCTGTCAAAGGAGATATTGCTGAGACATATAGAGGTGGAAGAAAGCAGAGAATGCTTTAAAACTGAAAACCGACAGAACACTGCTTCAGCCTTGTTCGTTACTAAGCCTCAGCATGTTGTTTGGCATCTATGTTCTATGTACTAGAGACAGACATTCTTTATTGACCCAGTTAGAGCTATTCATCCTCAACCTTAGTGGACAACAGGAGATTGTTTGTAAGAGCAAAAGCTGTTGCGAAATGGACGCTCTATAAGTAGACTAGAAAAGAGAGTGAAACCGAGAAAGTACATTGGGAACTAGCATTCACACCTGTCGTCACCCGGTCTGTACCATCCCCTCCATCATTCAAATCCCCTTTCCACCTTCATCCCCTTTCTGTCTCTTTCTTACAAGGGAAGGAGGTGGGGGAGGAGGAGGAGGAGGGAGAGAGAAAGTGACAGGCTTGACTGTTTCCAAATATTCATATGATGAAAGAAAATGACTACCAAAGTCAGAATCGAGGAGAGTCAGGAAGGACAGAGGTGAAGAGGTGGGGAAGGAGAGGAGGAGGGAGAGGGATGTAAGGCATGGGTGAGAGTCAGGCACGTCACAGTGCTATGGCTAGGGCTGAATTTCCTATTAACCAAAAATTTCACAGTCTCACCGAGTGTATGTGATTCCGCTGCACTGACTGGCTTCACAGCCCCATCTTACAACCTGTGTCATCCACAATAACACAGTCATTCAACCTGAATTAATCAAAGCTATTAAAATTTAGTTTTGGAGAGTGTTGATGCTTGGTAAGTTTGGGTCTGAGCTGAGTCGAGTACTGAAGATCATTCCTACTTAATTTTAAGCCAAGGACCTGAGCCGAGTACCAAAGATCATTCCTAATCAATTTCAAGCCAATGAGCTGAGCTCAGTACCAAAGATCATTCTTACTTCATTTTAAGCCAATGAGCACAACTGGTTTGACGTGATGTTGTTGCAAAAATTCCCCTACATAAACAGCACTGAACAGGATTGCATTTATGTGTAAGACTAATACAATGCCTTTGATTCATTGTTGCCACAGAGATTGACCTGAAACACAAGCAGCCGTCGGCTGTTGTCCAGCGCCTGTTCCTCCACTCTGTGCTGAACATCAAAACTGAGCTGGCAAAGCACTTCTGGAAACAAGCTGTTGTGAGAAGCTTTTATGTGTTATGTCACATGTCAGTTTTGTCATCTGTTGTTGTTTGTTAATGTTCGTCCGTTGAATCAACGAGGACCACTTCAGTCATCTAGGGATTTAGGAGGAAGGGGAGGGAGGGGGAAGGTGATTTGTGCATACGCAGGTGGCTGATCAAGCCAATGCGTGCACAGAATGTGCAGTGACAGCTTGGACAGGCAATGTGGGAGACCTGCTCTTGATTCTTGGCACCAGCTTTCCTTCCCTGTCTCTTTTGTTGCGCTGCAGCTGTCCTCCTTTCTTCACATAAATTGGCGCCTTTGTGGATAGACTGGCGTCATCTCGCTTGATCCATAGCAGTTTGTTCCCATGTGTCAGGGTTGATGTTAAACGCTTTCAAGGATGTTTTGAGAGTGTCTTTGAATTGTTTCTTCTGACCTCCATGGGAACGCTTTCCTTGTTGCAACTCACTGTAGGAGTCTCTTGGGTAGCCGGTGGTCTGGCATGTGAGCTGCATGACCTGCCCATCTAAGCTGAGACAGCATCAGGATAGTGTGGATGCTCGGCAGGCCTGCTTGGTCGAGCACCTCTGTGTCTAGGAGTTTGTTTAGCCATTTCATGTTTAACAGTCGTCTGAGGCAGGTTGTGTGGAAGTGATTCAGCTTTTGTTACTAAAGGGTTAAAGGGATATGACCATGATCTAGTGTAAAATAAGTACATATTGATAAAGTAAGATGCAGTTTTTATATGTCTTATTCACAAACTAATTTTCATGCTTTTGATTACAAGGAAAATAAGAAGCAAATGTAATTCAAGACAGAATAATTTTTGCACAGACAATATATGGTAATGTGTGTAGAATTTTGCTTTTAGGTAAATGATTATATAATGGCATGCAACTTTAATGAGTCTTATTTACATATGAATTTTCATGAATGTTTATGTAATGAGACATGATTTTAATGTGTCTCTTTTACATATGAATTTTCATGCTTTTGATAACATGGAAAATGAATAGCACGCGTAATTCAAGACATGATATTTTTTGCACAGACAAAATGTAGAAATGTGTGTACAATTTGGTTTGGAAGGTTTCTTTGTCATAGAAATAGTAAGTTACACACTTCTGATATTTGAAATATTCACACAGACTCATGTTCTCCACAACAGATGACTTTTTTCAAATTTTTATGAATAATTATTATCTGCCTTTTACAATAGTAACTGTCATTGAACCACAGTTTACAGAATATTTTCAGCCAAAATATATCAGGTTTATCCACACTGACATTCAATAACATTTCTTTTTTAATTATTGCACAGAGCCAGTGACTTTTGCACGCCTTTGTGAGAACAGGTCAGGATTGATCAGTTGCAGATTTTTGTCTCCCCTGACCAATTCTGAACCAGTTCAATGTGCAGTGGATCATATCTAACCACTACAGAGGTGCTATGAGGAAACACGCAAGATAATAATAATAATAATAATAATGTATAATACTTATATAGCGCATTTCTTGTTGTACAACTCAATGCGCTTACATCCACCATTTGCACTTATTAATACAATATTCATGCACACAGCAAAAAGAAAATACACAATGGCAGGCGCACCTACATGCATAAATTGCCTCACCGAACTAGTTGTGGAGGAATTTAAGAGAGATATAGTTATCTACAGAAGAGAATAGGCTTTTTTAAAGAGGTAAGTTTTGAGCTAAGATTTAAAAGAAGAAAGAGTAGGCTGATTACGAAGGTCTTCAGGGAGGGAGTTCCAAACAGAAGGTGCTCTAAAACTGAAGGCTCTTTCGCCAACAGATTTCAGAGAACGCTTAGGGATTTTCAAAAGTTTTTGTGAAGAAGAGCGAAGGGTACGAGAGCTTTGGTAGGTGCAGAGAGAAGAAGAGAGATAGTGAGGAAGAGATTCATTGAAGTGGCGGAAAGCAAGAACTGCCAGTTTAAATTGCCACCGATACTGTATGGGAAGCCAGTGCAGTTCGATCAGCATGGGAGTGATGTGCTCACACCTCCTCCTCTTCAAAACAAGTCGTGCAGCGCTATTTTGGACTCTCTGCAGCCGAGCAATCTGTTCTGCGGGAAGCCCAGCATAAACAGAGTTGCAGTAGTCCAATCTTGACATCACCGTGGCACAGACTAGCCTGACAGCTACTTCCCTGGATATAAAGCGTCGGATGGAAGCAATACGTCTCAGCTCTAAAAAGGATGAGCAACAGACTACAGATATTTGATTCTGCATGGTCAGACACTGATCAATGGTAACACCAAGGTATTTGACTGAGTTATTGAAAGGCAGTTCAGTACCATCAACAACCATTGACTCTGACTCAACGAGTTTGAGGCAGGAGGAGGTTCCAACGGGCATGACTTCAGTCTTTTCACAATTTAATTTAAGCTTATCACTTGTCATCCATTCCTGCACACTGCTGATACACCGAGACACCCCAGATTGAACAGAAACAAACTCATCAGGTGTGCCACTCTTAGAAAGCTCAGTGTCATCAGCATACTTGATGACAGGAATCAACACAGCCTGTCTGAATGATAGAATTTCACTGTTTTTTCCCTCTTGGGGGGATGATGTTTGTTTGTTGTTTGTTTGTTATCTTAACTGTTGCAAGAACAAGAACATGTTAATCCTACAAGTGCTATAGCAACTGTTTTTACAGCTGCAAGAACAAGAATATATTACTCCTACGAGTACTGTAGCTACAACACCACCACCACCAACATCTACGACTGCTACTATTATTACTACTACTGCTGTTGTTGTTGCTGTTGTTCCAGTTTCAGGATCATGTCGCTCATGCCCTGGTGGCGTCGCACGTCTCCAGGTACCTGGCGGAGAAAGTGCCCGGGGATCAGCAGGCTGGCGCCTTCAGACAACAGGCTGAGTGAGAACTGTGATGCCTCTTTGTGTGTGTCAGGCTGTCTGTCTGTCTGTCTGTCTGTCTGTCTGTCTGTCTGTCTGTCTGTTTGTCAGCCTGTCTCTGTGTGTCTGTCTGTCTGTCTCTGAGTGAGAACTGTGATGCCTCTTTGTGTGTGTCAGACTGTCTGTCTGTGTCTGTCTGTCTGTCTGTCTGTCTCTGAGTGAGAACTGTGTTTCCTCTTTGTGTGTGTCAGTCTGTCTGTCTCTGTGTGTCTGTCTGTCTCTGAGTGAGAACTGCGTTGCCTCTTTGTGTGTCTCAGACTGTCTGTCTGTGTCTGTCTGTCTGTCTCTGAGTGAGAACTGTGATGCCTCTATGTGTGTATCAGACTGTTTGTCTGTTTCTGTCTGCCTATCTGTGAGTGAGAACGGTGTTGCCTCTTTGTGTGTCTCAAACTGTCTGTCTGTGTCTGTCTGTCTCTGAGTGAGATCTGTGTTGCCTCTTGTGCATGTCAGAC
>CM065735.1:53325822-53340822 GCA_033310375.1 Conus canariensis | reverse complement strand
TTGTTGGTGTGCCAGTCTATGCTACGCAATATCACCATATTCAAGGGCCTTTCAACTTCGCCCCGCCTCCTTCGCCACGCGCTGTGTGTAGGTGACTGTGAGGCAACTGTTCCTATTGGCCGTGCCTTGGTTAGATGACAGCAGAGTTAAAATAGATCTGTTCCTATTGGATGTGCCTTGGTTAGATGACAGCAGAGTTAGTGCCTTGGTTAGATGACAGCAGAGATAAAATAGATCTGTTCCTATTGGCCGTGCCTTGGTTAAATGACAGCAGAGATAAAATAGATCTGTTCCTATTGGCTGTGCCTTGGTTAGATGACAGCAGAGTTAGTGCCTTGGTTAGATGACAGCAGAGTTAGTGCCTTGGTTAGATGACAGCAGAGTTAGTGCCTTGGTTAGATGACAGCAGAGTTAAAATAGATCTGTTCCTATTGGCTGTGCCTTGGTTAGATGACAGCAGAGATAAAATAGATCTGTTCCTATTGGCCATGCCTTGGTTAGATGACAGCAGAGTTAGTGCCTTGGTTAGATAACAGCAGAGTTAGTGCCTTGGTTAGATGACAGCAGAGTTAAAATAGATCTGTTCCTATTGGCCGTGCCTTGGTTAGATGACAGCAGAGATAAAATAGATCTGTTCCTATTGGCTGTGCCTTGGTTAGATGACAGCAGAGATAAAATAGATCTGTTCCTATTGGCCATGCCTTTGGGTTAGATGACAGCAGAGTTAGTGCCTTGGTTAGATGACAGCAGAGTTAAAATAGATCTGTTCCTATTGGCCGTGCCTTGGTTAGATGACAGCAGAGTTAGTGCCTTGGTTAGATGACAGCAGAGTTAAAATAGATCTGTTCCTATTGGCCGTGCCTTGGTTAGATGACAGCAGAGATAAAATAGATCTGTTCCTATTGGCTGTGCCTTGGTTAGATGACAGCAGAGTTAGTGCCTTGGTTAGATGACAGCAGAGTTAGTGCCTTGGTTAGATGACAGCAGAGTTAAAATAGATCTGTTCCTATTACCAGCCGCCGTGGCGAAGTGGTTAGCGTCGCAGACTCCCGGCTGGGAGGTCGTGGGTTCGAATCCCATCAGAAGTCATGTGGGTTTTTCTGCCCCGACCGGCTCCTACCCAGAGTTGAGTTTGCTGCGGACTCAGTGGGAAGACTGGGACCACACAGTTGAGTTTCATCCACTTAATGGATGCGTTTCTGAGAGTGTTGCTCAAATTTCATGACCAACACTGCAGGTGCCTGTAACTCTCGAGCCTGGTTGACGCCGGGATATATTATGAAAGGAAGCGTAGAGTACAGCCCTGTCATGTAGTCTCAGACCGAAATGGAAATCCGTAGCATCATCTTAATCATCCTCATTCTCATTGGTCAGCATTGAAAAAAAAAATGTCTCAGATTCTGTGGCCCTTCATGCCCTGCTCTCATGGTGACCTCAATTTCGATGTCCTCTCCACGTCTGTGGCCTTGGTTTGGTTCCGTCGGGGTCACCGGTATCGGCGAGTCCATGGGGGCTGTCGTTGGACGGACGTGGTGGCGCCCTCTGGAGGGAGAGCTCACTCATGCCGGCTCTGCGACTAAGCAATTATTGTCGTCAGTAGGGGGCTTAGTAGGTGGTGTCCTGCATATGTTAGATCAGAACAGGCGCCACTGAACACCACCGAAGTGACTCGGCAGCAGTGGAGTGTCTCCTCCGGTGGGTTGCCTCTTAAGCCTCGGTTACACCGGATCCGAATCAGCTGCGAATCCACCCGAATGCACCTATTCGGGTGCATTCTGGAGTATTCTGTTCTCCCTCCCCGAATGAGCAAAAATTCTGGAGGGATTCTGGAACATTCGTGGAGGGATTCGGCTCGTTTTAAAATGTTCAAAACCAGCCGAATACCCTCCTGAATACTCCCGAATGTGGCCCCGACAAATTTCATTCGGGCCACATTCGGGAAGTAATCGGCTGGAATTTGGATGCATTCGGGGAGGCATTCGGGACATTCTTGGCAGATTCGGGCGTATTCGTATCATTCGGAGAGTACGGTCCGAATCATCAGACCCGAATAGCACGAATAGAGCCGAATCTGCCCCGAATGCCCCGAATGCCTCCCCGAATGCATCCGAATCGTCACCCGAATACAGCTCGCGAATATAGCCGAATCGGCTATAAATACGCATGCAGGGAGGCATTTGTCTCATTTCGCCTGTTGCAGCCGACGTGATAACATTCTCGCCATGCCTAGAACCAAGACCACCAAGACAAAGATTTCCAGAAAACTTCAGGAGCGGCAGCGATCGTCCGCACAGCTTCATCAGCAAGTGCAGCAGCTGATAGCAGCCCCACCTCTGGGTCAGAAGGCAGCGTATGGAAACTGGCTGGCTGCAGTTTCCAGAGAGGTCCATCCTTCAATCTGGTACCAGTTCCACCAGTGGTCACCTGAAGGATGTCGCTACTTCCTGCAAGAATCGGAACGTCTCAACAAACAGCCGTTTGTGACGTCGACGTCACAAACGGCTGTTTGTTGAGACCTCCTCCATCGACTCCTTGTCAAAATTCTGGCAACGACAGCCAAGACCTCTCCTTCGGCTCGGTCATGAGAGAAGCCCTGAACCTCAACAGCCAAAACTGTGCCCAGCTGCCCTGAACGCAAAAAAGGAAAAAAAAAATTATTCATTTTTATTGTGTTTCTTACAGTTCCGTTTCTTTTTTATATTGGTTTCATTGTTTTTATATGTTGCAATGTTATATTTAATTTTCTCCCTTCTCCTTAATTCCTTACATACAAGTCCTTTTTTTTTCTCTCTTTCTTATTATTTTTTTTTTTTTGGTGGTATCAACTATCAGTGGTCACTGTTGACTTGGCTCCTTTCCTTTGTTTTCTTGATAATTTTCCTTTAGGGTCATTTGATTGATATTATGACAATGACATTTTGTTTCTGAACATTTCATGATGATTTTGGACTACACGATTCATGATATCATGACAGACAGACAGACAGACAGACAGACAGGCAGACAGACAGGCAGGCAGGCAGACAGACAGACAGAGAGAGATAGGGATCTTTTGTGTGTATGTGAGTTTCCTGTTTGTGCTTGATCATTTGTGTAGCATGCAATTATAGTGTTTTCACTCGTACAGTTTTGCAAACGAACACATTGATTTTAAATTATTTTTAATGTGAAAGAGAGAGAATATAAAGAGGGGAGAAAAACATAGTTGTTGCTGTGTGTCTGCACGCGCGTGTGTGTTTGTGTGTGTGTGTGTGTGTGAGAGAGAGAGAGAGAGAGAGAGAGAGAGACACAGAGAGAGAGAGAGAGATAGAGAGACAGAGATAGGACAGAGAGAGAGAAAGAGACAGGGAAAGAGAGAGATATATATATATACAGAGAGAGACAGAGCATTTTTTTTCTTCAATTTTTACTTCTTTTTTTCTTTCAAATCATTTGCTGCTGCCACTCTATTGCTCCAGCGTCTGACATGAAGTAGTGCTCCAATGACAGACGCTGGCGTTTCGCCTCCTTTGTTGTCCTGTTCCCCGTCACAGCTTGGAGGTCTTCCATCTGTGCTTCTTCTCTCCACTGGCCAGGGATGACGTTGTGCTGCTCGTCTTCCAAGTTGATGCCTGGGGGTGGTCCGTGCTCACTGGATCTCAGGAGGTTGTGAAGGCAGACACACGCGAGGACTATCTTGGTAGCAGTTCCTGGAGACTGGCGCATGGCTGTCAGGAGAACTCTGAAGCGGTTGGCCAGGATACCGAAGGCGTTCTCGATGACTCGTCTTCCCCTTGAAAGGCGGTAGTTGAAGATGCGTTCGTCGTTATCTAGCTCTCTTCTGGAGAAGGGTTTCATCAACCATGTCCGCAGTGGGAAAGCGTCGTCACCAGCCAGGAAATAGGGCATGTCGACGTTGTCGCCGGGAAGAGGGTCTGGATCAGGGAAGCCGATGATGTCATCTTCTATCGCCTCTTTTAGCTCCGAGCTGTTGAAGACTTGGCAGTCGGACGCTGACCCATTCGCCCCAACATCGACCCAGGTGAACTTGTAATCCACATCAGCCGCGGCGAAGAGGATGATGGAGTGGTACCCCTTGTAGTTGTAGTACACCGAACCGCCACGTCTGGGACACTGGATGGCCACATGCTTCCCGTCGATGGCGCCGACGCAGTGTGGAAGGTTCCAACGCCGCAGAAACCCGTCTGCCAGGGCCTTCCATCCTTCTGGTGTGGTGGGAGCGCTGACCAACTCATCGCCATATTCTTCAATGATCGCCTCGGCTACGTCTGGCACCATGCTGACGATGGATGACTTGGAGACGCGGAAGCCATACATCAAGCTCTTGTAGTTGTCCCCTGATGCAAAGTGCCGCAGGACCAGCACCAGCTTCAGACCAGGCTCTAACGGTTCTCGGTAGCTGGTTCTTCTCTTGGTGAGTGCTGGACCAACCCTGGCAAGGATATTTTGGAACTGCTCTGGGTCAAATCGCAGGAAGTTCTGGAACGATTGGACGTCTTCGTGTTCGAGTTCCCACATCAGTACGCTGTATTGGCCGTACTCTGCTCGTCGTCCGATCCAGGGGCGGACCCACCATCTTCGTCTGCGCCGACGTCGGCCTGCTGGTGCATCACCATCATCGCCACCGTCGTCATCATAACCGTCACCATCATTGCTGTCAGAGTCTTCAGCAGCATCTCGTGCAGCAGCCTCGTTCTGCAAACGGTCATCATCCAGCAGCAGTTGGGCAGTGAGGAGAAGTTGATCACGGTCTTCCATGGTGTGCACAGGTCGAATGACAAGGTGGAAGTGAGGTGCATAGAGTTGCACAATATATATACCCCCCCAAAAAAAAAAGGATTCGGGCATATTCGGATCCGATTCGGGCCCCATTCGGACGATTCTTGGGCCCGATTCGGACGATTCTGGGGCATATTTGGGTGATTCGGTGTCGTATTCGGCGCATTCGACCATATTCGTCCCGATTCGGGTCGATATTCGGGTCGCCATTCGGCTCTATTCGGCCGTAATCGGGGCATTCGGGCCACATTCGGCGCTATTCTGGTCAATGCGGCTCGATTCTGGTCACTATTCGGGATGGCATTCAGCTGTATTCGGGATTCCCAAAATTAATTCGTGTCGATTCTCGGCGATTCTGCTCTGATTCGGGACCCATTCGGCTCGATTCGGGGAGCTCCCCGAATCAGAGACGAATAGGTCCCGAATCCACCGAATCCATCCGATTCAGCCCTTATTCGGACAGAATCGGCCCGAATTTATTCGGGAGTATTCGGTTCCGGTGTAACCGGGGCTTTAACGACTTGACATTGATTGCTCCCTGTGGATTGCTGGTGCCGGGGCTGCGGCGGGGCCGACCGGGCTGTGGCTGTGGACAGGGTGTCGGAATGAGCGGCGTGGGTACACTGCCTCTGAGGTGGCGCAGAGGTTGGGACAGCAAAAAAAAAAAAAAGATCTGTTCCTATTGGCTGTGCCTTGGTTAGATGACAGCAGAGTTAGTGTCTTGGTTAGACGACAGCAGAGTTAGTGCCTTGGTTAGATGACAGCAGAGTTAGTGCCTTGGTTAGATGACAGCAGAGTTAAAATAGATCTGTTCCTATTGGCCGTGCCATGGTTAATGAGCAGTTAGTGCCTGGTTAGATGACAGCAGAGTTATAGTTGCCTTCGTGTTGTTAGATGACAGCAGAGTTAAAATAGATCTGTTCCTATTGGCCATGCCATGGTTAGATAAGACAGCAGCAGTTAAAATAGATCTGTTCCTATTGGCCGTGCCATGGTTAGATGACAGCAGAGTTAAAATAGATCTCAAGTTTTTCCTTCAACCAAGTAATGGATGAAATCACGTTGCATGTCTAGCTTTAGGAACAAAGAATATTGGACATTTTTGTATCAGGCAGTCAAAATGTCATGTTTCTTTATAAGCGGCAGGCAGCGTTTTTGACGTCGGCTAAAGGCATTCTAAAGCATAATGAGTGAAATGTTCGTGCCTTACCCTTTCTGTTGATATATAACAGTGGGCTTTCATGTTTGCTTTAATTTAAAGGCCACAATGCAGTAACATGGCATCCATCACCAAGGGAAATAATTTGATACATGCTGTCCCTTGCAAAAGAATTAATAATAATTCAGAAGACTTCTTTGCATCAGTAGATTATCTTCAGGAGCGGGGGGGGTGGGGGGGGGATGTCTTAGGTCGTCAGGGGCTAGAGTTCGGATCAAACCCACAATGGTTGGGAAGAGTCTTTGGCAATGGCCAGTTACAAATAACTTAACAGTTTTTCTTACTCGCGTCTTGTTTTGTTTTGGCTGAACGTATTCCCATAGTTCTGTGAGTTGTTGATTGATATGATTGTCTTCCTCATATTTAGTTTAGTGTTAACTGAATGTATTCATAGTACAGTGTGTGTGTGTGTGTGTGTGTGTGTGTGTGTGTGTGTGTGTGTGTGTGGGTGTGTGTGTGTTGTCAGTGTGTGTGTGTGTTGTGTGTGTGTGTCTGATAATATGTTTGGTGTGTGTCTGTGTGTGTGTGTTGTCTAATGTGTGTGTGTGTGTGTGTGTGTGTGTGTGTGTGTGTGTGTGTGTGTGACTGATGACCTGTCTGAAGGTGCAGGCACCATACTGTCTGTCTTGGCGTTGCAGGGCCTGCTGCAGACCAAAGTGTTCTCCATTGATCAGGTTTTTTACCAAACCAAGAATCGTCTGCTTCACGTCCACAGTCAGTGCCACCAGATCCTTAGTGTTCTCTGAGTTATCCCCCTTCCTGACATCCCTCTCGCTTCTGTCTGTCTGTCTGCCTATCTGTCTGTCTGTCTCACTGTCTGTCTGTCTGTCTGTCTCTCTGTCTCTCTCTCTCTCTCTCTCTCTTCTCTCTCTCTCTCTCTCTCTCGTTCCCTCTCTCTCTCTCTCTTTCCCTCTCTCTCTCTCAGGTTCCCCAGTCTTGCTCTGTCTCTCTTTCTCTGTCTCTGTTTGTCTGTCTCTGTCTCTGTCTCTCTCTGTCTGATAAATGTACAGTAGTTATCGTTAAAAGAATGCGAAAAGTTTAATAATTTTAAAATGTTTGAGAATTAAGGGAAATAATGTGTACGCTACTTCCAAATTGTTTTCAGGATTAGATTTGTTTCTAGTTATCCACTGTGGACATGGGGGAGGGGGGGGGGGGTGGAAGGGGTAATGTGTCTGCAACTTCCTCTCTGTAGGATTAGATTGGTTTCTAGTTATCCACTGTGGACATGGGGAGGGGGGGGGGGGTGGAAGGGGTAATGTGTCTGCAACTTCCTCTCTGTAGGATTACATTGGTTTCTAGTTATCCACTGTGGACATGGGGGAGGGGGGGGGGTGGAAGGGGTAATGTGTCTGCAACTTCCTCTCTGTAGGATTAATTGGTTTCTAGTTATCCACTGTGGACATGGGGGAGGGGGGGGGGTGGAAGGGGTAATGTGTCTGCAACTTCCTCTCTGTAGGATTAATTGGTTTCTAGTTATCCACTGTGGACATGGGGGAGGGGGGGGG
Organism: Conus canariensis; assembly: GCA_033310375.1. NCBI lineage: Eukaryota > Metazoa > Mollusca > Gastropoda > Neogastropoda > Conidae > Conus > Conus canariensis. The sequence continues at coordinate 53,333,316 of CM065735.1, read as the reverse complement.
GTGGAAGGGGTAATGTGTCTGCAACTTCCTCTCTGTAGGATTACATTGGTTTCTAGTTATCCACTGTGGACATGGGGGAGGGGGAGGGGGTGGAAGGGGTAATGTGTCTGCAACTTCCTCTCTGTAGGATTACATTGGTTTCTAGTTATCCACTGTGGACATGGGGGGGGGGGGGGGGTGGAAGGGGTAATGTGTCTGCAACTTCCTCTCTGTAGGATTACATTGGTTTCTAGTTATCCACTGTGGACATGGGGGAGGGGGGGGGGGTGGAAGGGGTAATGTGTCTGCAACTTCCTCTCTGTAGGATTACATTGGTTTCTAGTTATCCACTGTGGACATGGGGGAGGGGGAGGGGGTGGAAGGGGTAATGTGTCTGCAACTTCCTCTCTGTAGGATTACATTGGTTTCTAGTTATCCACTGTGGACATGGGGGAGGGGGGGGGGGTGGAAGGGGTAATGTGTCTGCAACTTCCTCTCTGTAGGATTACATTGGTTTCTAGTTATCCACTGTGGACATGGGGGAGGGGGGGGGTGGAAGGGGTAATGTGTCTGCAACTTCCTCTCTGTAGGATTAATTGGTTTCTAGTTATCCACTGTGGACATGGGGGAGGGGGGGGGGTGAAGGGGTAATGTGTCTGCAACTTCCTCTCTGTAGGATTAGATTGGTTTCTAGTTATCCACTGTGGACATGGGGGAGGGGGGGGGGGTGGAAGGGGTAATGTGTCTGCAACTTCCTCTCTGTAGGATTACATTGGTTTCTAGTTATCCACTGTGGACATGGGGGAGGGGGGGGGTGGAAGGGGTAATGTGTCTGCAACTTCCTCTCTGTAGGATTACATTGGTTTCTAGTATCCACTGTGGACATGGGGGAGGGGGGGGGGGTGGAAGGGGTAATGTGTCTGCAACTTCCTCTCTGTAGGATTACATTGGTTTCTAGTTATCCACTGTGGACATGGGGGAGGGGGGGGGGGGGTGGAAGGGGTAATGTGTCTGCAACTTCCTCTCTGTAGGATTACATTGGTTTCTAGTTATCCACTGTGGACATGGGGGAGGGGGGGGGGGTGGGGTGAGGGAAGGGGTAATGTGTCTGCGCAACTTCCTTCTGTAGGATTACATTGGTTTCTAGTATCCACTGTGGACAATCAAGAGGGGGGTGGGGGGGGGGGGGGGGGTTGGAGGTGCTATAGGGGTTTAAGGGAGGTAATTATGTGTCTGCCGTTTCCATTCTGTCTGTAGGATTAGATTTGTTGCTAGTTATCCACACTGTTTTTAGGATTAGATGTGGGTGAACATCTCCAGTGTGGGCATCAAGAGAGGGGTGGGTGGGTGGAGGGGCGGTGGGAACTTTAGGGAAGTTATGTATCTGCCATTTCGGCTGTCTTTAGAGTTAGATTTGGATCTAGTTATCCAATATAGACATTAGACTGGGGGGGGGGGGGGGGGAGATAAGGGAGATAATGTGTCTGCAGCACCCACTCTGTCTTTAGAGTTAGATTTGGATCTAGTTATCCAATACAGACATCAGATGGGGGGGGGGGGGGGGGGGGGGGTTAGGGAGATAATGTGTCTGCAGCTTCCACTCTGTTTGTAGGGTTAGATTTGTTTCTAGTTATATACAGACATCAGGAAACGGGGAGATGGGCTATGGAGGCTTAAGGGAGGTAATGCGTCTGTGACTTCCACTCCTTTAGACTGGCTGTATTTGTCCACCATGGACTGGAGTATATTAAACAAGACAGGAGTCCTCAGGTATCTGCACCAATGAATCATGGTGTGTTGTATTAAACGTAAACTTTATTGGGAAAAAAAAAACTTTCTCTTAATGCTAATTGTTTGTATGTATGTATCAAGGTATTATCATAATTGTTAGTATGTATGTATCAAGGTATTCTATCTATTGTTTGTTTGTATCAAGGTATTCTATCTATTGTTTGTTTGTATCAAGGTATTCTATCTATTGTTTGTTTGTATCAAGGTATTCTATCTATTGTTTGTTTGTATCAAGGTATTCTATCTATTGTTTGTTTGTATCAAGGTATTCTATCTATTGTTTGTTTGTATCAAGGTATTCTATCTGTTTGTTTGTATCAAGGTATTCTATCTATTGTTTGTTTGTATCAAGGTATTCTATCTATTGTTTGTTTGTATCAAGGTATTCTATCTATTGTTTGTTTGTATCAAGGTATTCTATCTATTGTTTGTTTGTATCAAGGTATTCTATCTATTGTTTGTTTGTATCAAGGTATTCTATCTATTGTTTGTTTGTATCAAGGTATTCTATCTATTGTTTGTTTGTATCAAGGTATTCTATCTATTGTTTGTTTGTATCAAGGTATTCTATCTATTGTTTGTTTGTATCAAGGTATTCTATCTATTGTTTGTTTGTATCAAGGTATTCTATCTATTGTTTGTTTGTATCAAGGTATTCTATCTATTGTTTGTTTGTATCAAGGTATTCTATCTATTGTTTGTTTGTATCAAGGTATTCTATCTGCTCTTCCTGACCCTGTACGGACACAACATCATTTTCCAGTCTGGGAAAGGGCAGTTGTCTCCCTTAGACATCACGCTGATTGTCTGGACTGGCTCTTTCTTGGTGGAGGAATTTCTTAGGGTAATATGTGTGTGTCTGTGTCTGTGTCTGTGTTTTCATTGAAGGCATTTTTTACATAGAGCTTTAGGTAACCTCTCTTATTTTCCAAAAATCTGTTTTGTCCATGATTTGATTGCTTGAAGGGGGCTTCTCTTCTGAGGACTCTCTGCTGCCACGCTCTCCACGAGTTTCTTTCTACTGATGCATGGGTAAACCATTGACTTCCGGGAATAGGCCGGGGGACGTCCGGGAAAGACCGGAGGACACTGGGAAAGACCAGAACCAAGGGCTCTGTGGGCTGGCTCCCCTCTTTGCCTTAAACATGTGGCTACTAAGAATAAAAGGAAAAGATGCTCCCAGGATTCACCGAAAGGGGGAGAGAATGATGAATCCATCGTGCTCAACCAATCATGACTGCAAATCCCAAACGGACTATGAACATGGACCAAATGGAATATCCATGTGTCTGTGGAAAGCGTTTCGCTACCACCCGTGGCATGAAGATCCACAGAACAAAGATGGGATGTGTGAAGACTCATCTGAATGAGCAGCAGCGCACTGCATCAGCAGATAAGACGTCGGAAGACCAAGGCCAGGATTTAAACCACAGTGCCAAGGACATCCACACTGTTGGTTCGGATAAGGAATTTGCACAGGCCCTCGATGCCAGGCGCCTGAAACTCAACCTGCCACGAGCAAACGAAACTGAAGATTGGGAGAAACTGGATGCAAAAATCGTCCAAAGACTCGATGCACTGATAGGGAAAAGCACCCTGGAACACAAACTAGCCACATATGGGGACATTGTGTATGCCACATGTAGAGACGCCTATGGAGCAAAACTGCCCAAAGAAAAAACACCTCCAAAGAAATCCAGACGCCAAGAAAAGATGGACAAGATCAGGGTCCAAAAGAAAAACCTCAAGATGCAAATGAAGACCGCACTCCCAGCTGAAAAACAAGGCTTGGAAAAACTGTGGAAAGACCTGAAAGAAAAACACAGCACCCTCAGCAAAGCGGAATCTGCGAGGAAGAGGAAGAGCAAAAAGAAGAAGACACAAGAGCGCTTCTTCAGAGACCCCTTCCAGTTTGCCAGAACACTGTTTGAGCAGCCAAAATCTGGGACCCTAAGTGTGGACAAAGGAGTTCTTGAGCAGCATCTGAGGAAAACATACTCTGACCCACAGAGCAAAGCACCACTCGACATTCAAGGTCTGGTGTGGCCAACCAACCCTGAGGAACAGTTCAATGGCAAGCCTCCAACGTTGGCGGGAATCAAGACGGTGGTCGACAAAGCCAGAGCCAAATCATCACCAGGGCCAAACGGAATACCTTACCAGCTTTACAAGAAATGTCCCAAGGTGCTGGAGTGGCTCCACAGGCTGCTGCGATCGGCTTGGAGAAACCAGAAGATCAGCGGCCAGTGGATGACGGCAGATGGTGTGTACATCCCCAAAGAGCAAAACTCAAGTGACATCAGCCAGTTCAGGCCAATATCACTACTGAACGTCGAAGGGAAAATCTTCTTCTCTGTCATGGCAGCAAGGCTGACCAAGTACCTGATGGAAAACAAGTACTTGGATGTGTCAGTCCAGAAAGGTGGCATCCCAGGCGTGGCTGGCTGTGTAGAACACGCCACAATGATCTGGGACGCAATCCAAAAAGCAAAAACAGAAAAGAGAGACCTGGACGTAGTGTGGCTTGATCTGGCAAACGCATATGGATCTGTGCCCCATGAGATGATACAGTTGGCTCTTGAGATGTACCATGTGCCAAAGAACATCCGCGACATGCTCAAGAAGTACTTCAATGGCTTCTCAATGCGGTTCTCTACCAAGGAGTACACAACAGACTGGATCAACTTGGAAGTGGGTATTGCAATGGGCTGTGCAATTTCCCCAATACTGTTCGTGCTGGCAATGGAACTCATCTTGAAAGCAGCAACAAACAACGCGAGACAAACAGACCTTGGCGATGGATACAAGATGCCTCCTCTCAAGACCTTCATGGATGACACTACAGTGATTTCATCTAGAGAAGACGAGACACGTCATGTGCTGGAGAGGCTGGACGACATAGTTGCCTCATCCAGAATGAAGTTCAAGCCAAAGAAATCACGGAGTCTCTCACTGAGGAAAGGAAAAGTGGCCGGATCTGTGGTCTTCAGTGTTGCCAACCAGGCCATTCCAACAGTCACAGAAGAACCAGTCAAGAGCCTTGGAAGATGGTATGATGATACGCTGAAAGACACACAAAGAGCAAAAGAAACCAAGCAGATGGCGGAGGAAGGCTTGGAGACCATTGACCAGTGTGGGCTCCCTGGCAAATACAAGGTCTGGTGTCTGCAGTTCATGCTGATACCAAAGCTCCTGTGGCCTCTGATGATATACGACATCTGCACCAGCATAGTGGAGGCAATGGAAGCCAAAATCAACAAGTTCACAAGGAAATGGCTTGGTGTCCCACCCTGTCTGACTGACATAGCGCTGTACTGTCGCCAAGCAAAGCTGAAACTACCACTGAAATCCATCCTGGAGGAATACAAAGCAGGGAAGATCAGACTTCAAAGCATGCTGGAGGACTCAGGAGACAAGGTGGTAGAAGCAATCAAGCCCCAGCTGAAGACAGGCAGAAAATGGAAAGTTCAAGAGGCGATGGATTCTGCAAAAGAAAGTCTCAAGATCAGAGAAATAACAGGACACACACAGACCAACAGACAAGGACTGGGGGTGACCAAAACTGAATGGTGGTCAAAGGCCAAAGGAAAAGCCAAAAGAGACATGATGATTCAGGAGATGAGAAAAGAAGAAGACCAAAAAAGACTCCAAAAAGCAGTCCAGCAGAGCCAGCAAGGGCAATGGACAACGTGGGAGAATGCACTCCAAAGAAGTCTCACTTGGAATGACATTTGGCACATGGCCCCTCTCAGGATCAGCTTCATTCTCAGATCTGCATATGACCTTCTGCCCTCAAATGCAAACCTGGTGAAGTGGGGGAAAACAGACGATCCTGCATGCCCCCTCTGCCATGAAAAACAAACAGTGGAGCATGTCCTAAGCTCATGTAAAGTAGCCCTGGCTCAAGGAAGGTACACATGGAGGCACAACCAAGTGCTCAAAGAGATTGTACAAGTAGTCTGGGCTAGTACCAACACCACAAAAGGGAAAATCAGGACTCCAAAAGCACCCGCAACATTCTTCACGGCAGGAGGCAGCAAATCATGGCCAAGAACAACAGTGCCACTCGAAACATGCAGGCAGAGTCTGCTGGACGGGGCAGATGACTGGGAGTGCACTGCAGACCTCCCAGAATGGAAGAGTCACCCAGGGATCATCAGCAAGAGTGGCATGAGACCAGACATAGTAGTCCACACTAAGTCAACCAAGCAGCTGATCATGATCGAGCTCACGGTGCCATATGAGAACAGAATGGAGGCAGCTCAAATCTACAAGACTGAAAAGTATGCTGATCTGGCAAACAGCCTGAGGAGAGAAGGCTATCAGGTCAAAGTCCTCACTGCAGAAATTGGAGCTAGGGGGTTTGTAGGAACGTCTGCATACAGCCTCATGAAACAGCTCTCAGTTGCAGGGAAGGAAAAAACCAGAGCCCTGAAAGCAATGGCAGAAGCGGCAGAGAGGTGTTCAAGCTGGATCTGGTCAAGGAGGAACAAAAGTGAACTTCATAAGGCTTAATTTCCCTACAAATATCAGGTGTCCCTGTGGCTCAGTGGTTAAAGCGCAAGTCATTAAGTGGAAAATGAGCATGTCCAGAGGGTCATGGGTTCGAATCCCAGCCATGGCTCGTCCCAAGATGGGAAAAAAAAAAGGGGCAGCAGAGGGACATCCGGAGTCATGAACCGGGTGTGGCCCAACCCCCCTAGAGTGTCAGGAGATAAGGGCCGAAACACTTGCTTGAAGGGGGCTTCTCTTCTGAGGACTCTCTGCTGCCACACTCTCCACGAGTTTCTTTCTACAGTAAGGTGCTTTTGAAAGAAAGGCATAACCCCTTGATTGTAATGCCCCCAAAAGCATAAGCATGATGCTTCGGAAGATTGGGTGTACTTGATAGTTGTTGTTTTTTAAAAGTAAAAAACATGAAAGTGTGCTTTAGAATCAAGACATATCTACTTTTGCTGGTTACAGAATTGCTGTCATATGCAGGATTTACTAGAGAAATAAATATGACCGTTCCCAAGCACACAGAGCCGAACAGGATGTGGGGGGTGTGCCAAAATGATGGGCATTCTGAATTACCATAACACCTTGGGTAGATGCCAATCAAAGGGGGGGGGGGGGGGGGGGCAGGGAGGGAAAGGTCATTAATATAATTTGCACCCTTGGCTTCTCAGTCACGAAAGTTCATGACCCCACATGTGTTTCCTATCAGCTGCTCTTCAGGCAGGATAAACAGCATTCAGGACAATGAAAACAAAGAACTTATCCTCTCAATCTTGCGCCAAATTCAAGAAGATAATTGATTGCTCATTCTTCGTTTTCATTTCCTGACTGTTGTTTATCTTGCCAGAAGAAGACCTAAGAGGTCGAAATGCATCATGTTTTGTCTTGTTTTTTGTTTGTTTACATCAGTACAGCCATGGGTTAATCTGACAGTAAACTGCTTCCAGTTATTTGTTTGTTCCTGTTGTCTAGTGGATTTATTACACTTGACTTTTTTTTTAATCTAAAGAAAAGGTAATGGAATGATGATAATGAGGTGGAGGATAGCAGATAACAAGGCTGACGTTGATGCTGATGCTGATGATTTGCCCAGTTCCTGAGCTCCAAAGGCATCTTGGTGGCCAGTTTCAATAAACAGGCCTGGATCAAACAGGCCTGGATCAAACAGGCCTGGATCAAAATCAAGACCATGTTTGGCATCTATTCCTCTGACCGCTGGACAAT
>CM065735.1:53318322-53320822 GCA_033310375.1 Conus canariensis | reverse complement strand
AGCTTGCTAACTACTGTATGATGTGACATAGGAATGACTGTATCTATACACTGACACCACTGGTTAAAAATTCTCCAGGAAATTCGGTCATATTTATTTTTAGAAGACCGTCGCTATCATTCTCGCGACGGGTCCTGTGACAGATCGTTGCCATGAGAATTTTCACCCCACGTCGCCGAGTCGTAAGTTGGGCGCTACGATCATTCTCACAGCATGATGCAAAAAGGATAATCTCTCACCTTAACATATTATTTTGATGTCATATCAGCTGAGCATTAGACAGGCACCTGATTCCCTGCCCTCCTGGAATGGAGATCCCCCATTTTCTTTGGAACCTTTACACAGGCTGTGGATGTTAAACCTTTGGGAATAATGTTTCAAATTTTGGGAGGGTTTGAAGGTGGTGGGGGGTGGGAATCTGTACACAAGGGCAGAGGTGAAGGGGGAAGGAGAAGGGGAAGGGCAAGGTTTGTTTTGTTTGTCATTCTCTAAAATACACAGGAACTGTCATGATTGAATTTTTTTTACGGTCAAAATTGCAAAATATTCTCAAGCAGGGAAAAAAAATCAACAGCGATGGAGTAGGAGAAGGGGAAGGGCAAGGTTTGTTTTGTTTGTCATTCTCTAAAATACACAGGAACTGTCATGATTGAATTTTTTTTACGGTCAAAATTGCAAAATATTCTCAAGCAGGGAAAAAAAATCAACAGCGATGGAGTATCTAGATTGTTTCTTGTTTAGAAGAAAATTACGATTGTCACTGTTTCTTTGCTGGTGCAGCTTGTCGATCCCATCCCCTTCTTCATCATCGTGTTCATCTTGTTTGGTGTCTGGAAGAAAGTGCAGACCATCATTGTTTCTTTGCTCAAGCTGCTTTTTAGTGATCTTGTCCCCTTTCTCTTCATCATCATGTTCATCTTGATTGTCGTGTAGAAGACTTGTCAAGTTCAGATCATCATTATTCTGTGGTCAAACAGCTTGGTGACCTTGACCTTTCCTCCTCCTCCTTGTCTTATTTACCTAGTTTGTTGTTTAAAAGAAAGTTCAGATTACCACTGTTCCTTGCTTAAACGGCGTGGTGACCTTGACCTTTAACCTTTCCTCCTCTTTGTCTTATTTACCTTGTTTGTTGTTTAGAAGAAAGGTCAGATTTTTGTTGTTCCTTTACTCCTGCAGCAGCGTGATGACCTTGACCTTTAACCTTTCCTCCTCCTTGTCTTATTTACCTTGTTTGTTGTTTAGAAGAAAGGTCAGATTTTTGTTGTTCCTTTACTCCTGCAGCTGGACGACCTTGACCTTTCCTCATCCTTTTCTTATTTACCTTGTCTATTATTTATAAGAAAGCTCAAATCATCGTTTATTCCTTGCTTAAACAGTTCGGTGACCTTGACCTTTCCTCCTCATCCTTGCGTTATTTACCTTGTTTGTTGGTTAGACGAAAGTTCAGATCATTATTGTTCCTTTGCTTTTGCAGCTGGGCGACCTTGTCCCCTTCCTCACCATCCTGTTCATCTTCATCCTGGCCTATGGGGTGGCCTCGGAGGCCCTGTTGCATGCTGGGACTTCCTGGCATGGCCTCTACCTCCTTTACCTGCCTCGCATGGCTTTCTGGCCCATCTTTGGAGAATACGAGCTGTCCAACATCGATGGTGAGTTCACTGGTGAATTCTTCTCCACGGTTCTCTCTTTCATCATCTCTCTACTTCTTATCTCTCACCCCCTCCTCCTCCCCTCCCCTCCCCAACTTCTGCCCTCCTCTGTGTCTACCAGCCTCTCTCTCTCTCTCTCTCTCTCTCTCTCTCTCCATGAAAATCACAGCCTGAAAAAACAGTTTGGTATGTGTGTGGATTTGAGTTTCAAACAGAGTTCATAATCTTTTTGTTTTGTATTTGTTTTAGTTGTGATAAACAATATGAAACGATTTCAAAGCTGCCACTAAAACAGATACGTAACTGATAATGGAACAAGTAAACTGGAAACAAAAAAAAATCCATGACAAGGAAATTGATAAGATTTTGAAAGAGAACATTGAATTTACTAGCAAAGTAGTGCATGGAAAATAGTTTCAGTTCTTGCTTACGTATGAAATCAATATCTTATTGGCCCTTGTCATGCTATTTTATATGCGTTCCTATTTCGCCTTAATTTTGGTAGAGAAAAATAGAAGACAAACTGGCAACTATAGTAATTACAGTATAGAGTATTTAGTAAAGTGCATGCTCTAGAATTATAGAACGCTTCACCAAATTCCACTTGGACATTCAGTTTTTCAGAAACACGTACTTCACACAGGTGTAGGGGTAAGTTTCATCAGATTCCACTGTAGGGGGTAAACGTCACCAGACTGCACAATAGGGGTTAACGTCACCAGACTGCACAATAGGGGTAAACCTTGCCAGATTCCACTTTTGGGGTAAACCTCACCAGATTCCACAATTGGGGTAAACCTCACCAGATTCTACAATTGGGGTAAATGTCACCACATTCCACAATAGGGGTA
>CM065735.1:53295822-53313322 GCA_033310375.1 Conus canariensis | reverse complement strand
ATCTACAAGAGCTGGAAAAAATGGCACTGTTCATCTCCAGGACCAGACTGATCGTGTAGACCAAGGCGTTGGCAAAGAAGAAGAAGAAGATGATCATGTAACCAATAGAAACTTTGGGCTCCCAACTTCAGCAGTTACGATGTGTTCAACCCGACATTCTTGTTTCTTAAAAACGCAAGTCCTTGAATAATTGCATCTTTTGATGGCATGTCTAGGTTATTCGATCAGTCTGGCAGCCAGCATGACTGTGATTTTTCAGAAGAAATGACCCTGACAATACCAACGAATTGTTGCTTCATTGACAAGTGATCGGGGAAGGATGGGTATAAACACTGGCTGCAAAAACATCACACTGACTTTGTGCAAGGCGTCTTTGAAAATGGTGTATATGGTCTTGAAAAAGGTCCTTGAAAGTTGTTTTTTTTGTTTGGTTTGATTACAAAGAAAAAGGAGTGAGGGTGACTCTGGGAAAGCCAGTTGAGGCTGAAAAATCCTACAAATAAATGGCTGTAATGAGAATCGAACTCACAACCTCCAAGCCAAGAAGCCACAACCCTAACCACTGCACCACAGCTGGTGATGTCTTTGAAAGTATGTGAATTTTGACATGAACAGTCTGAACAAACCATTTAACGACAATGTACACTCTCTCTGGGGAAGAGAGTTTGAATTTCACGCACAGAAATCTGTTTTGACAATACTGATACAAAACGCTATACAGTACATGTATATGAGTGCGTGTTTTCTGTTTTTGCTGCATGTAATTTTTTTGTTTTGTTTTGGTTTGGTTTTACAAGTGTTCTTGAAGGACAAATTTGATCTCTGTGTCCAGCCACTCCTTTGAGAAAGTGCACAGCGAGTCCGAGATCTGGTGGTCCTGGATGAGGTGTGGTCTGATTGAGGAGTATGCTGCATGCCCTGCACTGCCCCCGCCCCTTATCCTGCTCTACCGTGTGGCTCAGTTGGTGTGCTGGGTACTGTGCAAAGTCTGCGGGGCGGGGCGCTGGATTCTGCAATGTCTGTACCGTTGTTTGTGCAGTTGTAGAACTTGCCATCAAAGAAAAGGACTTGAGTTTGGTGCGTACTAGTCTTGTTCTTGGTTTCTTTTTTAATGAATTGTTCTTCCTGCTGTTTTTTTCCTCCCTGTCTTTCTGGGGATTTTTTGTTTTCTCTTTTTTTTTTCTTTCTTTCAAACCTTGTGAATGAATGTCAACCTGCACACTTGGCAGCTTGAAATCAGGTCAGGGGTGTTCCCAGAAAGGATTTAACTGGATGCCACTTGATCCTAAACATCGACTGTTGTGTCCAACATGGCGACAAATCATTCAGATAACATGGAGATTTAACTGGAAACATTTCAGTCATTTTCAAGAACAGTCAGCCTTTTGTCCGATATACAATGCCCAGAGGAATCTGCTGCGGGAATGACAGAGTGTTGGAGGGATCATGAGACATATAAACACAAAAATAGGAAGTAAGAAAAAAAGTGAAAATAAACTTCCACGTTTTTTTTTTTAATGAAGGCTGTTATCACTGAACAGCCAAGGATTGATTAGAGGGAGTAGTAAGGCAATTATCAATTATGATCAGAACATAGTAAAATTGCTTCTTGCAATAGATCCAGTTCTGCAGGCCTCATGCACCTGCTTTTCATATCACTAAGAAATTAACATTGAATTAGAAATTAATAGTGAATGTGGGAGTGCCAAGCTGCCGCATTCAAAACCATGTTGATGAAAAGGTGGGCTGACTAGAATCTAAGTTCGTTTTCATTTCTTGATCAGGGTTTGAATTCTATGAAGAACCATACATTTGTGAATAGAATTTGTAGGCTGAATGAGAAATGTAGTTCTCCTGATAGTGGTGTTATTTGGACAGGGCGGTAAGTAGTGCTTTGAAGTTTATAGCTGCACAACACATAAGGAGTTGATTGGTATGTATGTATGTATGAATGTATGGTTGAATGATAGAAATCTTTATGGAAATGTTTGTGTTTGTACAAAGCATTTTACAGCATGCTTCTTTCTGACAATATAAGTGTTTCATGCTGTCTTTCTAGAAGTCGATTGCGTTTTTCCAAGACACCCAGATGCAGTGTGTGCCAGGGGAGCAGACGAAGAGAGAGATCTGGCCAAAGTTTTCTCTGAGGAATCTGAAGTACTGGATATCCTGGATTTAGAGGAATTCCGATTCAGTGACCTTGGCCGTGAGATGGGTATGTATTGATGCTTTTACATTGTGTGTGTGTAACTGAGAGGGCGATTTGTAGATTTATCAAATAATCAGTCAGTGATTTGTAGGCTTATCAATGTCATGGTGTGGAGGGGTAAGGGGTGTGGAGGGGTAAGGGGTGTGGAGGGGTAAGGGGTATGCAGGTGAAGACAGGTAGATGGTGGTATGCGCAGGAACCAAGGGACAGCAGCCAGTCAAGAAGACACAGAGACAACGTGGAGTTTTCCTTCTTTTATTTCCCTTTCATGGCAAGGAGCTCAAACCAGGAACACAGCCCTGGGAGCAATCTGTCTTGCACAGCACTCAGCGCACTGAGCACTCTCTCGGGGACACTCTGGGGAACACTCTAAGCAACACTGATCTCACTCAACGCAGCGCCTCAAATATATACAGGCGACCCGAACCGCAAAGCAGACAACACAGCGCCACACTCAAAATGAGCCTCGCGAGACAGATGACAAAATTTGTGCTATTTGTTGCAGCTTCTGTGCTGTCTAGCTCGCCATCCATTTAAAGTATCCAAACATATTTGACATCGATGAAAACCTCAGAACCCAAGGAATCAAATGCAATAAGTCATTTTTGACAATTCTGTGGCTGTGTAAAGTTATTGGTGATTAAAGTCCGAGAATGAACCCACTTTAACGAGTTTACGTCATATTTTCCTCTATTTCGATGAAAAATACCAAACAGCATGAAATAATTTTGTAATGAATGAAAAGCTGGCATTTCGCTTTTTTTTATACATATACATTTCATTATCCAAGATACCGTCTGCGCGGAGAACTTTGTGTTTAAAATTTGATCGGAAACACAACTTGCTTTCATCGCCACATGGCTGTCGCCATGTGCTTCTAACACGATCTTCGATAAAAGGCTATTCTTTTGAAATGGTCTATCGGTTGATAATTTTCATGTTTCCAGTTGCTTCTATCATAGAAATGGAGTCATTAAATAGATTTCGATTGGGAAGTCCGAATTTCATAAAATGACAATTTAGATCAAAACTCCAATCAACAAAGAAGGCGACTTGCTCAAGGGACCGGCGCCGTCAGTCATTTCGTATAGTCGCAAGCTTGTACAGAAAAGATCATAGGCATACGATATACGAAATGAAAGCTTATGGACTTCACTTTCAATACGCGTTCTCGGATTCTTTGGACTCTCTTATACTTTTTGTGAAATCAAGAATTATTTACGGTTTGTTTGTCAGACAATTCAAAATGGCGCCAAGATCAATTGTGCGAAATACCAGTTTTAGAGAAAATATGGGCTTCTCAGTCCACCACGATTGTAATGAATAGAATACAGTAATTTCTGTGACTTCAGCGACTTATACACAACTATATAGGTTCTGAGGTATTCATGATTTTACACAATAAAAATGAGATTCAACCAAGGGAGGTAAGGGGAAGATAATACATGAACAAAATAACTCGTCTATGACGGGTGACCAAGAAATATACACTGTTAGCACCCGGCTACATCAAATAATCACTTAAACCACGCTTACTTAAAGGTCTACTTTAGAGATTTTTGATAATTTGTTAAAAACAGGTCTACATGTCATATAACTACAGTATGGTATTCTTTTTTTTTTTAAATCGCCGGAAGAATTTAATAGATAAAAAACGACTTTTGCACACCTGTTCAAACCCTGCGCGGTAGACCGAAAACCGTGACGTCACTTGATGGACGGGCCATCAGCCGCGACCTACACAACAAGCCAACGTCAAGTGAAATCAACACGAGTTGCGATCCCCCACAGCCTAAAAAGTCACGAGGGGGTGGCAGATATTGTGCTGTAGGCGAGTGCAGCACCTCAGCAGGAGACGGATATTCTGTGCACACATTTCCATCTGATCCAGATACTTGAAAGAAGTGGATTCGGTTCGTGCAACCATGCCAGGCCGCTAAGTTCTTTTTACCACGTCAGTTCCAGCTGGACCGCGGAAACAAGCTATTCTGACAATTGCCGAGCCCATTCGAATGGATCAAAAACTTCGTCTGCATTGTGCGCATATACTTTGAAGGCGAAGTGGTAAGCTCGTACAGATGAGTACAATAGTCGCACGTTTATTCTGTTCTTATCTATGGACAGATCACACTTGTTAAATTGAATGAACACGTTAAGGCTTGAGGAAGGAGCATCTCCGCTTGCCGTCCACGCGTGATCGCATCAAGAAGTCAGTCGGTAGCCTCCCTCGAGACTTCGGTTAAGTCCGTACGCCTTTGGAATGCTGTGTTCGGGCGTCCAGTTGGAACTGAACAGCTTGTTTCCGTGGTCCAGCTGGAACTGACATGGTAAAAAGAACTTAGCGTTCAAACTGATAAGGTAAAGGCCTTGCAGAAACATTCCCAGAGTCACATTGGCTGTCACAATCATAGTCACTGCTTTTACATGATAAATTAAATACCGAGTGAGATGTGCAAGAACCATCAGAATCGCTTTCTGTCGCCGTCGCTGACATTCATGTGACGTCACATCCAAGAGTAGTTAAGCCATGCCAAGATTTAGTTGATTACCTCCTGTTTTCCTGATTACAGGTGAAAATGCCCACTTTCGCAGATCGATTTCGTGTGATCAGGAGCGAATCGGATGTTTATGTTACCAATTTATCAAACATTTCATATTCCTGCATAAGCTGACCAATTATCGAAAACCTCTAAAGTAGACCTTTAAGGAAATGATTGTATCAGAAACCTCTGGCAGGAGGACTGGAATACCAAGACAGATAACAAACTTTTCCAGATCCTTCCAAACCTAGAGGAGTTCCTCCCATCTACCTCTGGTGGTCACAAAGAAAAATACTTTTATACCTGATGCACACTGGCCATTCGTTTTTTTAAACTCATTCTCACCTTTTAAAGAATGAAGAAGCTCTGCTGCATTCCATGTCATGTACCACTCACTGTGAAACATATTCTTTTAGAGTGTTGGGACTTGCACGATGTTAGTCATTAACATTTTACAGCAGGCTCCCTGAAAACCTTGTTCAGAAATGTCCCACCCGATGTGATCTTTGAATTTCAGAAAGAGATCAACAGTTCTCATCTGATCTGAGATTTTACAGAAGAAAGATTTTAACAACAGTTCCAGTGTGGTTTTGGAAGGTGTATTTCAAAGGGCTGTGTGAATGAGTTTTTTTGTTTTTGTTGTTTTTGAATGACTTGCATGTTGACTTCAGCATAGTGACAGCCCTGATATGACCTTTTGTGGTCGACTGGGCTACAATAATAATAATAATAATAATGAATACTTATATAGCGCCTATTCTCGGCTAGAGACTAAGCTCTAAGCGCTTTACAATCCACACTCGTTTACACAACGGGCTACCTACCTGGGTAGTGCCGACTGAAGAGCTGCCAGCTGGCGCTTCATTCAGTCGTTTCCTGTGTCATACAGTCAATATCATCCAATATCGTTCACTCAATATCCTTACTTCCTCCATTCTTTCAATTTCTCACGCAGGGTGCATGCTATGTGAAACGTGTCATCCATACCAATCCATATAAGATCATTACCTTACCTTACCTTACTCAAGGAAAGTACGATTGAATTTATAGCAAGCCTGTTAAGACAAAGAGAGGAGACTTGTTGAACACTGAGCATTGAGCTGCCGTCACTGGCTATTTTTAGAAGCATTGCGATTGCTGGATTAACAGCTAGCAAAGAGGACTCCCAGTGGAACCATCACAGAGAGGGCATATGATTCCTCCCGTCATCTTAACAGACTCACTATAGTTCCAGTTAAACTGCTCTTCCCTTGTGTAAGTCCAATTCACTTACCTCTCACTGCTTAACTTGGTATAGAGCCATGGGATTGTTTTGAGCAAAGTCAAGGCAGGCACTGTCTTATAACAGCCAATATGGTTTCAGGCACTGTATATTCACCGCCAAAAAAACCCCTACTATTCAATCGTTAAGAACACAGCACTCACAAGTGTGGCATAGTGTATTTTCTCAGAATGAAAAAATACATGTTTTCTTATGAAGTCATCCTGAAATTCAGCATCTGTATTTGGTCTAACTTCAGGGCTTGTTTGTCAAGGCTGCCTTCCATCTCCCTCGCTTTTCAACATCTCCCTCGCTTTTTCAGGGAGCCGGAATAGTTCAGTTGGTAGAGTGCCCTGGCTCGTAATCTTGGTGATCCTGGGGTTGCGGGTTCGAATCTCCGCCGGGGCGTTTCGGTACAGGGGGATTTTTCCCTCGGAGTTAACATTAGTTCTGACTCCATTTCCCATACAGTCCTTCGAATGAGACTATAAACCGAGGTTCCGTGTGTGAACGCACGCATAATATCTTGCACACACGTAAAATCCCATCACCAACTTTCGGAAGAGTAGGCCAGTTTGGCCGTTGGTATGGATGACACATTACACACACCATGCACCCTGCGTAAGAAATGGAAAGAATGAAGGAAGTAAAGAAACTGAGTGAACAATATTGAACGATATTGACTGGATGACACGGGAAACGACTGAATGAAGCGCCAGCTGGCAGCTCTTCAGTCGGCACTACCCAGGTAGGCAGCCCGTTGTGTAAGCGAGTGTTGATTGTAAAGCGCTTAGAGCTTGGTCTCTAGCCGAGAATAGGCGCTATATAAGTACTCATTATTATTATTATTATATTCCTGGAATGTATTATGACTGAGGCACTTGAAGATGATCATGTCAACGCAGACAGCATCGGAGAAGCACCATCATCACAACTCTTCAATTGGCGGATCATGTCAGTGGCCTGGCAGACAGAGAACAAGAAGCTGCCACGCTTGTTTAAGGCTTGGATGAAGTGTCCACAAAAGATGGCATGTAGATCAGGCCAAAGAAGATCAAGTTGAGGCCAGCTCCCACACCCTCATCAATACTGATGTCACTGTTCATGGCCATGTCCAGAAGATAGGAATTGTCCAACAGTTCACTGACCTGGGATCCATCATTAGCCGTGAGGGATCCAAACCATGATGGTAATGGTAATGTTGCTTACAGCCCAGCCGACCGCAAAGGGCCATATCAGGGCTGTCACCACGTTGAAGTCATTAAAACAAAAAACAACAACAACAACAAAAACCACTTATTCACACAACTGTTTAAAACACACCTTCCATCCAAACCAGAAATCCTGTCACCAGAAATCCTCTCAACAGCAACAAAGACCTCAGCACTGGCCAGGTTAAAATGTGTATTGGGCCGGAAGAGCTCAGTGGTAGAGCACCCGACTCATAATCTTGGTGATCTTGGGGTTGCAGGTTCGAATCTCTGCCAGGCCGACTCGGTACAGGAGGATTTGTATTCTTCATGTGCCTGTGCATCTCTCCCTCCCCGTTCTCACACAAGGGATAATACATATACAGAGTTGTTGGGAAGAGTGCCAATGCAATCTTGAGCTAGAGTGAAAGTCAGTTTCACATGATGTTTTGTGACCTTGTCTTTTTTTCTGTTTTTTTATTTTTTTTATTTTTTTTATTTTTTTTTTTTCATAAGGTTTGCTACTTCTGCATTTAAATGCTAGTAACCTCATCTGCCAACTCAGTGGCCATTGTGTGTTTCACATTCAGATGATGTCATCAATCCATTCAATTTATTTGCCAATTTTACGGGTGGTACATTCAACACATAAACGTCAATACCAATAATCCACCAGTAATATAGTTTACAGCTGTGTGTGTGTGTGTGTGTGTGTGTGTGTGTGTGTGTGTGTGTGTGTGTGAGTGTGTGTGTGTGTGTGTCTGTGTGTGTGTCTGTGTGTGTGTGTATGTGTGTGTGTGTGTGTATGTGAGTGTGTATGTGTGTGTATGTGAGTGTGTGTGTGTGTGTGTATGTGTGTGTGTGTGTGTGTGTGTGTGTGTGTGTGTGTGTGTGTGTATGCGTGTGTGTGTGTGATGTGTGTGTGTGTGTGTGTGTGAGTGTGTGTGTGTGTGTATGTGAGTGTGTGTGTGTGTATGTGTGTGTGTGTATGTGTGTGTATGTGAGTGTGTGTGTGTGTGTGTGTGTGTGTGTGTGTGTGTGTGTGTGTGTGAACAACTGGCACGTGCAGGGAGGTAAAAGGGAGGGATCAGATGGAAGACAGTGGATTGCTGACAAAAATAGAATAGAGGTTTACAACATAGGAATGTTGGACAAAACTTTTGTACAGTTTTGAACATGTCTTACAAAAGCATTGTTGTTTGACAAAACATTTAAAGAGTTAATGAATAACAAAAGGCCAAAAATTGAGAAGAATTAATCTTTTAAATGTTTAACAGAGTGACTATTATTTGCAGATAGCAATTAGTCTTTGTGTCACAGAATTACAGTATATAGACAACACAGAATGACTATTTTTGCAGATAGCAAAAATAAAGTCTTTCTTTCACAGAATTACAGTATATAGACAACACAGAATGCCTGTTTTTGCAAATAGCAAAAACAAAGTCTTTCTTTCACAGAATTACAGTATATAGACAACACAGAATGACTATTTTTGCAGATAGCAAAAACAAAGTCTTTCTTTTACAGAATTACAGTATAAAGATGACACAGAATTATTTTATGTGCAGATAACAGAACAGTACGTCTGTTTCACAGAATTACAGTATATTGACACTACAAGATTTCTGCAGAATTAGCCTAACAATACATAGTTTAACATTTTGTTTCTATTTTTTTATCATTTGCAGATCACAAGAAAGCTTTTTTCACTGAGTCTTCTGGTGAGTGCTGTGTAAACCTTCCCTAACAGGTTACTTTTATGTTTATTTTTGTATGCAGTACAAAAATGTAAAGGTTTGAAAATTTTTTCTTAAACTTAAGCGTGTTTGGAATGTATGTGTGTGTAAGTGTAGGGACTCAAACTACAGGGCAGTAAGGTTAGAAGATCACGAAAGATCTAACGAAAGGACATCAAAAACCCAAATTTCAAGCTCTCTGTTTATTTGAAAATCTTCTTTGACTCTGTCTTTTTTTTTTTCAATAATCAGAACATGGGTATCCGAACAATAAACACCCTTTCACTCAACAATTTCTTTGACCCAGGTGTATGAAACACCTACCCTCGTTCCCGCACAACAATGAACCCCGAATCTTTCGGAAAAATTCACAAGAAAAATTCACTACTAACTCTTCTAAAAAAACAAACTTTATACTACTGCTTTCTTCCAAACGATCGTTCAGAAATACTGTTATAAACACTTTTGAAAATTAAACTAAATGACAAAATACTTGTTTATGAAACCCACAACTAGATCAAAGAACTATTGGCCTGCACCAAACTCCAGAACAGCAGGGAGACAAGAAAAGTAACCCTGAAACCACACAATACAACACATGATTATGAAGAATAATCATACTGAAGACATTATGGAGAATCTGCACCACAGAATCTTCCTCAAGATTTCAATGAGTCACTCTAGGCTCTAAGCAACACCTAATACTTTAGCCATCCTCCCTACTAAATTTAAATATATTGTCACGCTCCCTGTGATCCAAATTACCCGACTAGATAATTTCAGAAAGCTACACAATAATCCTACAGGCCTTTAGTAAAAAACCTATAATTGACCACATCACAGCCAGCCATCCACTACTGACTACAATGACCACACTACTAACCACGAATAATTTTATCACATACGGTATGGATAAAATAAACTCGTGCTAAAATCTCACAACTCTGTCCCGACTCCTTTTGGCTATTCTCACATCTTACTAATCACTCTTCCCCATCACTACTTTCCAGTGACCACTACTCCAGCTCAAAATTCATAAATCATTTTTTTCAATACACAAGCATCAACTAACTTCAAAATCATTATACTCAAATACAACCAAAACTCCACTATACACCTTCCTCCACTCAATAAGACTGCAAAGTTATTTGAGTCCGAAAATAACCCACTAAGTAAACATAGCGGCCATCTTTAAAACAAATGCTGACATGCGCAGTGAATCAAAAGGCTGGGTAGCTCCCTTTTCAAATTTCAAAAAACAAATAACTCTCTCCACAATCACTATATTTTTTCCTACAATCCTCTTTCACTACACCATCCAAAACAAAAACATTTCCATCAAATTAATCCAATCTTTCCCCCAAATAACAAATAATTAACAAACCAAATATTTCGCACATGCGCACTTTTATCCAATTTAATATTCGACACTAAAAACTTCAATATACCAATCTCAAAAAAAAAACTAAGCCACAATATTATCCACCATAATCAACTAAACATTTGTGGACATAATTACAATCATTTGAAAACTAACCTTGTGGGGGATTACTAACAAAACAGGGATTTAAACCCGACACCTTCTTCCAAATGGCCATACCGCCATGTCGAAGACTGAAAAAGGCGCCAAAACCTCTTTATTTTCGCACACTTTTATCACATAACTTCCACTTCAATCAGATCTTCAATATTTTTTTTTTCTTCAACTCAGTATTATTATTATTTGCTTATTATATTGTTTACACTTTATCCTGAATAAAATTTTACTTGCAAAAATGTTCTTTCAAAATTTAAAAAAGAAATCCGAAATTATGCCTCCAAAAATATTTTTATTTTATTTTATTTTTATTTTTATTTTTTACTGAAACGTATCTGGAGGCCCCAAAACTAGTCTTGCTCTTTTTCAGATTAAAAAGAAATAACTGAAATGTTCTCCCTTAGACTACAAAATAAAAATGGTATTATACACTACACAAAATTATTTGGTTTTAATTTCTTTTCAACAAATAATTTTTGTGGTTTACAGCTGTATTCGTTTGAGTCTGTGACATTTTCCCTTTCTTTTGTTTTTCTTTTAAGGGGATGAGGTAGGAATCTTTTCTCTCTTTTCTTTTTCTTTCTTTTTTTTTTTTTTTTTTTTTTGGTCCTTTTTATGAAATAGAAATATAAAACAAGAAAATCTGAAAAATTTAGAACTATATGACAGATTCATTATTCTTGCTCCACCAGTCTGTTTGTCTGTGTGCCTGTCTGTCTGTCTGTCTCTCTCACTCTCTCTCTCTCTCTGTCTCTCTCTCTCTCTCTCTCTCTCTCTCTCTCTCTGCCTGTCTGTCTGTCTTTGTCTGTGTGTCCGTCTGTCTGTGTGTCTGTATGTCTGTCTCTCTCTCTTTGTCTGATCGTCTCCCTCCACCCCACCCACCCCTCTCTCTCCCTGTCCGTGTGTGTGCATGTGTGTGTGTGTGTGTGTGTGTGTGTGTGTGTCTGTCTGTTTGTCTGATTGTCTTCCTCTACCCCCATCCACCCCCTCCCTCCCTATGTCTCATTCTCTCTATCAGGAAAAGAATTTGTCTGTGGATGTGTGGATAAAATAGTTGATGGTAGTGATTTTTTTTTTTAAATAAAAATCAGTATTATAGATTTTTTTTTTTTTTTTTCTCTGTTTCAGCCTTTCCACGTTCAGATGGTACGTTCACTGGATTGTTTCATAATTTCATTCTGTATCCTCTCCGTCTTTCACCCTATGTTTCCCAGTCTCTCTCTCTCTCTCTCTCTCTCTCTCTCTCTCTCTCTCTCTCTCTCTCTCTCTCTCTCTCGCTTAAGATAGATCAAGCAGAATCACCCAGTTTGGCTCCAGTGTACCAACTGCCATTTTTGAATAGCAATGATAAAGTTTTTTGTTTTGTTTTTAGATGTGGGATGTGGGGTGTCATTTTGAATAATGATGATAACACAGAATAAAGCTTGAATGATGTTTAGAAAGTCAATTTTCTCTTTAAACCCCATTTTACCAATGGAGAAATAAGGAGGTTAGAAATGTTTTCAATCAAAAAGCCCCTTCAGTCCACCCACCCACTTCATCCCCTGGTGCCTGATTTTGATTCCAGAAGGTCAGCAGCTAAGTGCCACAAATGAGAATGTAATACCTCAAGTGGGACTTAAATCTAAGACTTTCCAAGGGGGAAAAAATTCAAAAGTAAAAAATTTTTTTTAAAAGACCTTCTATGGAAACTGAGGCAGACTGTACAGGCACTGGACACAAGCTGAAATACCAATGAACGCAGTTAACATGGAGGGGAGATCAGAATGAAAAAGGACCCAAGAGTTTAGCTCCTTGTCTTGCCAGAATATCCCCAGATTTTACATGTTTTTTATGGTCTCACTGTTTTGCACACCTGACAGCCTCTTTACCAAATTTGGAAAAAGAATTTTTTTTTTTTTACTGTCCCATCTTCTGTGCCACCTCAGTGGCAGTGCACCCAGGCTGCTCATTCTGACACCCCATCCACAGCCACAGCCCAGTCAGTCCCACCGCAGCCCCGGCACAGGCAATCCACAGCGAGCAGTCAATGTCAAGTCGTCAAGAGGCAACCCACCGGAGGAGACACTGTACTGCTGCCGAGTCACTTAGGTGGTGTTTAGTGGCGCCTGTTCTGATCTAACATACGCAGGACACCACCTACTAAGCCCCCTACTACCGACAATAATTGCTTTGTCGCGGAGCCGGCGTGAGTGAGCTCTCCCTCCGGAGGGCCCCACCACATCCATCCAATGACATCAGTCATGGACTTTCCAATACCGGTGACCCTGATGAAACCAAACCAAGGCCACAGACATGGAGAGGACATCAAAACAAGTCACCATCAGAGCAGGGCATGAAGGGCCACAGAATTTGAGACTTATTTTTAACGCTGATCAATGAGAATGAGGATGATGAAGATGATGCTACGGATTTCCATTTCGGTCTGAGACTGCATGACAGGGCTGTACTCTACGCTTCCTTTCATAATATATCCCGGCATCAACCAGGCCCAAGAGATACAGACACCTGCAGTGTTGGTCAGGAAATTTGAGCAACATTCTCAGAGATGCATCCATTAAGTGGATGAAACTCAACTGTGTGGTCCCAGTCTTCCCAGCTGAGCCCGTAGCAAACTCAGCTCTGGGTAGGAGCCGGTCGGGGCAGAAAAATCCCATATGACGCTGATGGGAATCAAACCCATGACCTCCCAGCCAGGAGTCCACGATGCTAACCACTTCACCATGGCAGCTGGTAAATTTGAAAAATTATTAGTAAAGCTCCTCAAAAAAAATGTAGGCAAACAAATCACAAGACAAAACACGACACGTTTCAACCTCTTAGGTCTTCTTCAGGCAAGATACACAACACTCAGGACAACAAAAATGAATGAGCAATCACTTGTCTTTATCCACTTTGGCGCAAGATCGGCGTTGAATGAAAACAAGGCTGTCCTGAGTGTTGTGTTTCTTGCCTGAAGAAGACACAAGAGGACAAAATGTATTATATTTTGTCTTGTGATTCATTTGTCTACGGTTTTTGGCGGAGATTTATCAATAACTTTTTTAATTTGTTTAGATTTCCGCCTGCAGTCGCCTCACTTTGCTACTAGCCTCTTTACCTCAAAGTGCTACTCTTTTTCTTCCTTGTGTGTGTGTGTGTATGTGTGTGTGTGTGTGTGTGTGTATGTGTGTGTGTGTGTGTGTGTCAGTGTGTGTGTGCGTGTGTTTATTGTTGTTGTTTTTTTCACTAATTCCCTACCTGGAAAAAAAAGGGGAAATATGAAACCACGAATCTAACTGAGAGCTAGTGTTTCTTTTTTAATTGCTGATGAATCTGTTGAGTGCATGCATATTGTACTTCACAGATGAACACATCGATGTAGAAGTCCACAGAGGTGTATGTGACACTGACAAACATTTCATCGGGAAGATTCTAAAGACTGTTTGGCGTCATATACTTTACCATGTCGGACCATAGCATTCCACGGCAGTTAGTCAGCTCTGCCAGGCCGAATTTTTTGTGGCTAATGCATTAATAAGACCATCACGTGACGCCCACCCCACTCCCGGCAGGGAGAAGCCGGTGTAAACTTCCTGTTCCTCATTCAACCTCGGCCTCCTGCCTAACAAGGACAGGTTTTTTGCTCTGTCTCGCCTATACTTCTGTTTTTGTAGAGATTGCTTGTGTGCTTGCCTTCTTTACTTGTTCTGTTGTGGCTTACGTTAGACCATGGGTACCATTGCCACGTGAGGCTTATGGATGGCGTTTTATTTCATTTTATTCACGCTCGCACCGACTTGTTCTCCTGCCCACGGACAACACTTCGGTGCCTTGTTATGTCAACAAAGGAGGGGGGGGGGAAGGGGGCTCGCTCCCTCAGCCCCTCCCTCCGAATAGAGGCCCTCCTCCGCTGGTGCCATGTGCGGGGAATCACCCTCTGTGTGAGACACATAGTGGGGACCCTCCTCCACACGGAAGGGATCCTCAGCAGGCTAACCCTCAGCTCAGTGGGGAACAGTGTTCAGGCCCAGGGTCGCTCACCCTTCCCTGGTCCGGCCTCAACATACGCCTTCCCTCCATTCCCAATCTTCCACAGGGTGAGCCATTTTCCAGGGGAGAGATGGCCTGATGCTCACTCTGTCCCTCCATCTGGCCTTCCAAATTTCAGATAGGCTGTTTCTATCTCACCTATCTTCTTCGTTTAGGCTCTCAGCTGGCCCCATTCGGGGCTACTGGGAACCCCTGCGCCCCAGGCGCTCCTCCCAGTCCTTCCTCTAGATGCTTCCAAGACGGGCAGATCGGCCTACGCCCAGGCGTATAAGGATCTCCCCGCCTTATCTCCCCGTGCCCATGACGGCAGGGCACTGGCCACTTCCACAGCGATCCAGCGCTCTGTCCTCTTGCACCACATCCTGGAGGCAGCCTACTGGCATCCGGAAAATCCCTTCATAAACTTTATTTAAGGGATGTCCGCATGTCCAGGGCTGATGGTTCTAGGGTCTCCTTTTGCAGCTAACGCAGCCATATCTATTCCTCTGCTAACCCCAAGAACCATTAGGGCACTAAGCCCTCCTCCAATTCCTTTGAATTCTGCTATGGTCTGACATGGTAAAGTATATGACGCCAAAATGGGGAGTTTGTATTATACTCCCTGTTTGGCTAGTATACTTACCATTTCAGACTCGAATGCCCACCCTACCTTCCCCACTAGCGCTATGGTTCTCGGGGTTACCTTGTGCATAGGCCTCGTTGAATGAGGAACAGGAAGTTTACACTGGCTTCTCCCTGCCGGGAGTGGGGTGGGCATCACGTGATGGTCTTATTACTGCATTAGCCACAAAAAATTTGGCCTGGCAGAGCTGACTAACTGCCGTTGAATGCTATGGTCTGACATGGTAAGTATACTAGCCAAACAGGGAGTATAACACAAACTCCCCATATCTTTTTGATTGATCAACATTTTTTGTTGTTGTTGTTTTTTTTTGTTTGTTTGTTTTTTTGTTTGTTTGTCTTTCCAGATGCAGCAAATAACAACATGTCGGAGCTGAAGAAGTGGGAAGCACTCAAAGCATCCAGCCACCTGCTGGCCCTGTTTCCTCCTGCTCAAGTTCGCCTGGACAATCAGCAAAGGTAGGGGTTGGGAGGTGAAGGGGAAAAGGGGGCCTGGAGGAGGAGGGGGAGGGGGAAGGGAAGAGTAACGTTCTGCCTAGAAAGCTGTTGATCAAAATAATTAGATACTCCTGGCGTAAATGTGTGTGTGTGTGTGTGTGTGTGTGTGTGTGTGTGTGTGTGTGTGTGTGTGTGTGTTTTGTCTTGCAAACAGAGAGAAGATAAAACACAGAATTCAACAACATACGTGTGTGTGTGTGTGCATGCACGTGCGTGTGTGTGTGTGTACATGCATGTACATGCGTGTGTGTGTTTTGTGTGTTTGTGTATGTGTGTGTGTGAGTATGTATGTGTATTTGTGTCTCTTCGCTATTGTTGTTTTTGTTGTTGTTGTGATTCACAGGTTGAAGAGCAGCAGCAAGATTGTACAGGAACATCTGGAAAACATGTTGCTGAGGTTGGTCCCCGTCATCCTTTTTGTCGTCTTCATCATTCTCACCTCTACTCCATGGAAACAGCTTTGTTTGTTTTGTCTGTGAATGACTGGAACTCTGTTCTTATTTCTGTATTTAGTTGATGGCTGGGCCGTCTTCCTAGATGTCCTGTTCATTTGCATTTATGTGTGTGGAATTGCACGGGTGCAGCAACTCTTTTCCATTTTTGACGGTAATCCATCTATTTGGAGTTATCTATTTGGAGTTTTTTTTTTTAAACAGAAGACCCGACTTATTAATTTAAAAAAAACAACAACAACAACGACAACAACAACAGCAACAAAAAGAAAGAAGAAAGGAGTGCAGACAGTCAAAAACCTGCAAGAAGACCTAGTTGCAAAGTGAGGCGACTGCAGGTGGAAATCTACACAAATTTTACATGTTAACTCTCTTCAGTTCTTTCCCTTCAACAGTAAACAAGTGGGGTATTTTTTGCTCCCATAAGAAAACCTAACACAGAGTAACTTTTATTCAAGACTGGCACAGCCTTTTAAACTTGAATAAAGTCAGACAAATACATAGACGAACAATCTAATAGTGGGGGAAAAAACAAGCGCAGGCCAACAACTGAACTGTTTTCATAGTAATGACTTGGCAAAGATTTGGACTTAAGGGGGGGTGGGGGGGGGGGGAATTTGAAGATGGAGAAACTGGGAACAGGAAATTAAGAAAATATGTTACAGATATGAAAACTCTTCACTAGCTGCATAAGGGAACCATCACAATCCCTTTTGAAGGCAGATATATTTGTATTGCCTGCTCTGAGGCCTTTCGTCCGCTGGGTCCGCTTTTTTGCACCCTTGGTGGTGAGAACACCACAGTATTATGGACTGTGGTGTGTCTCTATTTGACGCCGGGAGCGCAGACACAACCAGCCGTGTCTCCCTGATGAGTTCCGATCCAGCGGACAAAAGGCCTCGGAGCAGGCAATACAAATATATCTGCCTTCAAAAGGGATTGCGATGGTTCCCTTATGCAGCTAGTGAAGAGTTTTCATATCTGTAACATATTTTCTTAATTTCATGTTCCCAGTTTCTCCATCTTCAACCCCCCCCCCCCCCCCCCACCCCCCCTTAAGTCCAAATCTTTGCCAAGTCATTACTATGAAAACAGTTCAGTTGTTGGCCTGCGCTTGTTTTTCCCCCCACTATTAGATTGTTCGTCTATGTATTTGTCTGACTTTATTCAAGTTTAAAAGGCTGTGCCAGTCTTGAATAAAAGTTACTCTGTGTTAGGTTTTCTTATGGGAGCAAAAAATACCCCACTTGTTTACTGTTTATCGTTTACTGTTCCCTGCCTCATTTCATTTCCGATTCTCTTTCCCTTGAATTTTGATCACTGTTGATCGATGGTTTTCTTCCCGGAATTATGGTATTTAAAACAACATTTTTGTTATCTGAAGCAATGTATCGCCTAAAAAATCCGAAATAGACACATTC
>CM065735.1:53275822-53290822 GCA_033310375.1 Conus canariensis | reverse complement strand
TTTCAGTTTTACTTGTCTATATAGCTATTTTGAGGTGATGTTAGTCTGCTCATAGAGTGGAAAACTGTGCTATACAAGTCCCCACACTGTTATGATTATCAGTGTCCAGAGGCTATTGACTTCCATTGTGGTTTGAGACCTCTTGTTATGGATGTACCCTAAGCTTCATAAGGTTCATTATGTATCCCAGCATCAACCATGCATGTAGGCATCTTGTCGAGAAGGATGAGCGGCTATTAGAAGAAAAAAAAATCACAGTGGATAAAATTCAACTGTATAGTCACCAGTTATTATCCCCTTGACCCAACTCTAATTTTTTTTTCCGTGTACGCAGGCTGATACTCCTGCGGACACTCCCTGTATAGACAGGCTGATACTCCTGTGGACACTCCCTGTATAGACAGGCAAGGATTAATCCCACCTACCCAACAAAGGGGGTGGAGTTTTGTGTGTATGACAGTTTTTGATCCTGCCATTAAGGCAGCCATACTCCAACTTTGGGGAAGGTGCATGCTATGTGTAATGTGTCATCCTTACCAATGGTCAAACTGGCCTTCTCTTCCCAAAGTTGGTGATGGGATTTTACGTGTGTGCAAGATGTTATGCGTGTGTTTACACACAGAACCTGGGTTTAGAGTCTTATTCAAAGGACTGTATGGGAAATGGAGTCAGAACCAATGTTAACTCTGAGGGAAAAATCCCCCTGAACCAAAAAGGCCCGGCGGAGATTCGAACCTGCAACCCCAGGATCACCAAGATTACAAGTCTGGCGCTCAACCACTGAGGTATTCCAGCCCCCCAACCCAGCTCTAATAGAACTGGACTATTTGGTCATAGTATATTTTCACCTTTGACTTAGTTCTGAAAATACTGGACTAAGTGAAACAGTTTGTCTTCATTTGTGACCCAGCTTCCAGTAAAACGTGACACGAGTGCATCTTCCTGTTTGATCCAATGTTGGGGAAGAGAGCCAGGCTGGGCGCTGAACAGTTGGTGATGCGGTTCAACCCACAGCCACCTGTTGACACTAACCTCTGCATGACAACTTTTTGTTGTTTTTTTCTTTTCTTTCTTTTTCTTTCTTTCCTTTCTGCGTACACAGACTGATACTCATGCAGACACTGCCTGTATAGACAGGCAGTGGAGTTTTGTGTGTATGACCGTTTTTTATCCCGCCATTAAGGCAGCCATACTCCATCTTCAGGGAAGGTGCATGCTATGTGTAATGTGTCATCCATACCAATGGCCAGACTGGCCTTCCAAAAGTTGGTGATGGGATTTGACGTGTGTGCATGATGTTGTGCGTGCGTTCACACACGGAACCTCGGTTTATAGTCTCATTTGAAGGACTGTATGGGTAATGGAATCAGAACCAGTGTTAACTCCGAGGGAAAAATCCCCCTGTACCGAAATTCGAACCCGCAACCCCAGGATCACGAGTCCGGTGCTCTACCAACTGAGCTATTCCGGCCCCTGTTTTTTTTCTGAATTAACGTCGACTATGCTTTTTTCTGCATTCTTTTAAATGCTGGATGAAATGGTTTGTTTTTGTCAGTTTGCTGGCTGTGTAAGCCAGTGGAGTATGATATCATGTGTGTTCACTCACTTTTAACCATGTTGGTTTTGGCTGTATGTGCTTGTGCAGTATTGTCACAGATGTGGACTGATTTTTGACCATGTTTTTTTGTTTTTTTTTATCAGTGATATGTACATAAAGACCTACAGGACTTCCATTAGAGCTACTTACATTTTCATTGTTGTTATTCCAGTGCTTTTCCAGCTATCAAGTTTATTGCTTGAGTCACTTGTTCCATTAATCAGCTTTTATTGCTTGACTTGGGGTTGACTATGCTGACTCTGTATAGTGTTAAAGAGTGTACTTGGTGCAAAATAACTGATGACGATTTGTTTGACAGAGGAATCTCGAGGTTATCGTAACTTGGAGGTCATGAACATGTTTGTGCTTTGTTTGATTGTGTGTTTTTCTTTTCTTTATATGCTGGTGTATGTGTGATGCTGGGCATGTTGGGGGGGGGGGGGAGGGGGGGGATGGGAGGGTTGATTCAGGTGTTCACATTTGTGTGTGGGATGGAGGAGGAGTGATGTGGAGATGCTGCTGAGCCAGCTGGTGATTTTGAGTCAATGTGGTGCTCTTTGAAATCTGTCCTCATTGGAGGTTAAATCTTTGTTCATAAGAAGGAGCTGTTTCCGCTTTTGTTTTTCCCTTCCTTTTACAATCCCAACAGCCCTCAAAAGCGAACTTGGCGATATTGATGCAACTGCATGTGTTTGTATAATGCAGTTACAAGGTCTATGTTTACAGGACTGCTGCAGAGTGCATTATGTATATACTGTTTATATAGACTTGTGTTTTTGATGGCATTGATTTTATCGTGAATATGATCTTTTGTGCAAGGGGCAAAAAAAATGGAAAGCAGATGAGATCAGTGCCTTGTTTTTACTCAAAGAATTGAAGATTTGACCCTGTTCAGACTGTTATGAGTTTATTATTGTTGTTGTTGGTGGTGGTGATAAATCAAATTGACATGGATACAAAATTTATACTGAACTCTACTAACACCAAAGAAGTTGAGATTTCTAACACAAAAGAAATTGTATCCATTTTACGTTAGTAATCCTCTGATTATTCTTCTTGGTTTTACTTTTCTTTCATTATCATATCTGTGTTGTTGTTTTTATTTTCATTGTAAATTAGGTATGAAATTATGTAAGTTTTATGCTAGTAATCCTATGATTATTCTTCGTGGTTTTACTTTTCTTTCATTATCATATGTGTGTTGT
The DNA here is from genome assembly GCA_033310375.1 of Conus canariensis. NCBI lineage: Eukaryota > Metazoa > Mollusca > Gastropoda > Neogastropoda > Conidae > Conus > Conus canariensis. Next base: position 53,288,020 of record CM065735.1, on the reverse strand, counting down.
TCTTTTGTGGTATTTTCACTGTGAATTAGACTTCAAGTGATTCATTTTGTTTGGTGTGTTTCATAAACTGGAACCGACATTTGAAATGCTCAGTCATAGGTATACATGTATCTGTACATGCCATACTCAGCGCTCTGCAAATACAATTACTCTGTCAGCCTTCCCAACAGGCAGATGAAATTTGCACAGAAAAATACAGGTCAGACTGTTTAGCTTATCTCACTCACTCCTTCACTCCAAGTGTTTTTCAGGTGCCTCTGAACGTCATTATTAGCCATTGCTCAATCAGCATTCAGACAAAGTAGTATGTCTACTCAGATTGTGTTAGCAGCCCATGAATATGTATTAAACTGCTGTGAAAGGGGAATAACTAACACAGAACTTCTTTCCTCTAAGGCAGGCTGAACATGGCTGAGTAGTTTGATTGATGAGTGTACGTTCTATGCTTACATTGAAAAACAAGAGTTTTGCCGAGAATAAGCTAAGGCTTGAGTTTGTCACGTCATCAAAGGTCTAAAAGGTCACAACATTACAATGAAATAAAATTTAAACATGATTCAAAATCAACTTGTAATAAAGCATTTTAGAGTAATAACCTCGTTAAAGGAATTTGAGATATGTTTGAGTTTAAATGTGAATGCAAATCAGCCTGAACTGTCCAGGCAGGAGAGGCAGCTCAGTCCATAAACTCTTAAGGATTGAAAGGATCACTACAGCAGATTTTTTTTTTCTTTTTTTTATTGGTGCGTTAAGGAACATATACTTAGCAACATCTGCCAGGGATCTGTTTGTGATCAAAAGAATGCATGTTTAGCAACAACACATGGTTTGGATTTGTTTGCGCATAAAGGAAAATGTATATAGCAACACCTGCTGTGAATCATTTGCACACAAAGGAATACTGATTTGATAACTGTGATCTTTAGTGCTCAAAAGAATATGTATATAGAAACACTTGCTTGGGATCTGTTTGTACATAAAGGAGAGTATACATGTATGCATACAGTTAGACAGATAGATAGATATGTACAAATATAGATATAGGTTAGAAATATATATATATATATATTTTAAATATAACCGATTATCAGGCTGATCACAGTTGACTATGTTGTACATTAAGGAATGCAGAAGGTTATATTGTTAGCTTCAACTCAGATGATAAGTCTGTGTAAAAAGGAACACCAAAGGTCACATTTTCAGGTTTATAATGCCATCATTTTGCTGAATACAGAAGTTAGTAGTGTCATGTTTGATTCTATAAATTTGCACAAAGTGGAATGTAGGAGGTGATATCGCTGGCTGATCAATAATTAGTAAAACGGGGAATACAGAATGTTTTACTGTCAGGATTAAAATTGCAGAAAAGATTGCATTAAAAGGAATTCAACAGCTGATGTTGTCAGGTTTGATACTACTGATCAGTGTGTACACACAAAGAGGAGTGTAAATGTCCAAATTGTCAGATTGAACAATGTGGACAAAGCTCATGCAAAGAACTACTGGTAATGGTAATGTTGCTTAAGGCCCAGCCAACAGCAAAGGGCCGTATCAGGGCGTTGAAGTTAACTCACAAGTCATTTAAAAAAAAGAAAATCATTGTCACAACTCTCTGAAACACACCTTCCAAAAAACACACCGGGAATGTCGTTAAAAATCTTTTCTCCATATAATCTTAGATCAGATGAAAAATGTTAATCTCCCCCATAAATTCAAAGATCACATCAGGTGGGACATCTCTGAACAAGTTTTTTTCATGGAGTTTGCTGTAAAGTGTTTATGTCTCGCATCAAGCTGAAGATCTGATCTAATCAATGAGGCTGAAAAAAAAACCTCTGTCATGATTCCTTGTAGTGGACAAACAGTACAATTAGAAATGTGCAACCTCTGAAACAGTGTTTCGTTGTTAGATGGATTGGTATACTCACTTCTTTGTCTTCTACATTTTCATTTTTACCTCCATCATAACTTCAAGTGTTTATATCTTATCGTTGGAGAAGTCTAGCTGGAAAAGCACATTGGATTTAACAGTTTTGTTTTCAGTGCAACAGTAAACCTAGTTTCAAACTGGGAGATTTCGCTATTGACATATTGTAAGGGTTCACAGCAGTCCATGCATGCGTTTAACAAAGGCTGTACTAATAAAGAATTCAAATCATCAGTAAACTGAATTTTTTGCTGTTGTTGTGTTCCACATTTTGAGCAGTGTGTTGGTCTTTCAGTGGCTGAACATTTGGTGCAATTGTTGCCCGATCCTTTCATGTTGCTTTTTCTGCTTCTTGTATTGGCAAAAACTCTGAGATTGACCATTAACGAGATTATTTGTGTGTGTGTGTGTATGTGTGTGTGTGTGTGTGTGCGCGTGTGTGTGTGTGTGTGTGTGTGTGTGTGTGTGTGTGTGTGTGTGTGTGTGTGTGTGTGTGTGTGATATCCATCTCACCAGCATGCAATGGACTGGCAGATGAAATGGGATGTAACTCATATGTGTTTGGAGGAAAGGGAGAGTATACATGTGTTCACACTCGGAGCTTTGGGTTTAAGTATTGCCTGAAAGACTTTGAAGGGGATAGAATTTTCTCCCTCCTCTCTCATGCTGTCTGTCTGGTTCTCCTTTTCTGTTTATTTTTGTCTCCCCCTATCCCTCTCCCTCTCTCTGTCTGGCTCTCTCTGTCCCTCTGTCTGTCTGTCTGTCTGTCTCTCTCTCTGTGTGGATGTTCTAACTGCATTTAAATTGACTATCCAACAATAGTTTCATTACTTTATGCGTTGTTAAAAGAGTCATGTACATGTTTATTGTATGGTAGAATTTGGCTGCTTTTGAAAATGTTGTTTGTAATTTTCCCCCTCAAATGTGGTATTTGTTTCACGTCTCTTTTGTGAGGGCAGGAGGTAAACAAAATTTTTAAAAGCTGTAAAGTTTTTTTTAGCTCTCGATAAAGATAATTTTGCTTTGACTTCACGCACACACACACACACACACACACACACACACACACACACACACACACACACGTTTACAAACACACACACACATGCTTACAAACACACACACACACACACACACACACACACACACACATGCGCGCGAACACACACACACACACACACACACACACACGTGCGCGCGCGCACACACACACACGCACACACTGCAGCATTATCAAATGGTAAAAGGATCATGTAAAGCTTAAGTTCTTCCATCCGTTCAAGTGGAATTGAAATACATTTTTGTAGTTCATCACAGTCACAGCCAGGGCGTACATCAGAAGGGAAACAATCAACCCTAGTTCATCACAGTCACAGCCAGGGCGTACATCAGAAGGGAAACAATCAACCCTAGTTCATCACAGTCACAGCCAGGGCCTACATCAGAAGGGAAACAATCAACCCTAGTTCATCGTAGTCACAGCCAGGGCCTACATCAGAAGGGAAACAATCAACCCTAGTTCATCGTAGTCACAGCCAGGGCCTACATCAGAAGGGAAACAATCAACCCTAGTTCATCATAGTCACAGCCAGGGCGTACATCAGAAGGGATACAATCAACCCTAGTTCATCGTAGTCACAGCCAGGGCCTACATCAGAAGGGAAACAATCAACCCTAGTTCATCATAGTCACAGCCAGGGCGTACATCAGAAGGGATACAATCAACCCTACCAAGTTCTTAATGATATCACAGATGTTCATGAAATTTTCATTCAAGGTCACAGTTATCTTCAGCCGTTAGGATGGATGATAAGTCCCCTATGATGTTCATCAAGTGTTCATTCGAGGTCACTGTTATCTTCAGCTGTAAGGATGGATGAAAAACCCCATACCTCCCCGCCCCTCCCCCTGTTACTTGATCCACCAGACAATGTGTAATTCTCAATGGAAGCACAGTCTTCACTTCACATGCAGAAGAAATCCACAAGGAAAGTGGACAACCTTGTTAAAAAAGATTTTTGACCACCAGTTCTGTGAACAATACAAACTATCTTTGAGGATTCTCAGAAGATTTGATAATAGAAAAAAATAAAAATCAGAACAAAAATCTACACAACCTTTCAGTCATAGATCGTCTTCAGAACTAGTGACATAAAACAGTAGACAAATAAACACATATTTGTCCGTTTACGTACATGCTTTCACACGTCATTGCCTATATGTATTCATTTGTCTTTTGTTTTATGTCAAAAGTTCTGAAGACGGTCTGTGACCGAAACGTTCAAGATTTTTGTTCCGATTTTTTTAAATTATTATTTTCAAGTCTTCTAAGCATCCTCAAAGATAGTTTGTATCGGACAACCTTGTTGTTGTACGGTGTGCATTTCAATAGTGTTTTTGATGGCCTTTCTGCTTAGCTGGGCCAGAGACAGCTGATTCGTCTGTTGACTAAATCAACTCATATTTCTTCATGTTTGTTGTAAGCCTCTTGTGTACAGAAGTATTCGCATTGATTAAAAAATAATCACTTTGAAATGCTTTACAGAACAAACACTCAGTATTCTGTGAAAATATCTTCGAAGACAGCTTGCATCTTGTGTGCCATCCAGTTTTTTTTTTTTACACATATTGTTTGAGGATTGTATATTATAATCTTTTGTACTTTGATAAGCATTTTTTTTTCCAGTTCAGTTCTATTTCTTTTTTCAGTTCTAGTTCTTTGAGGATAAGCTCCATCTTATTATCCTCCATTTGTTTTCAAATTTTTACCATTTTTTAGGATTGTATGCAATTTTGACAAGTACTTTGATATGCATATTTTCGTTTACTCTCTACTTTTTGAACGTGTGAACCAAACTCAGCAGAACGATGGAAGCATAGATACATCATTATCTGGCTGCCATTTAAGATGTTTTATGCACTGGACTACCATTCCGCCAGTCTCTCTCTCACTCACTCTCTCTCTCTCTCTCTCTCTCTCTCTCCATGCCTTGGCTACAATTCAGAGTTAACGATAAATGAGATGTTTACGTACGAATGCAACTGTTTGTAATCCCATTTGAAAGGTAACCATGTTCTGTTTTGGGGATATTTGAGCGTGATACTCATGAGTATATATATATATATATATATATAGAGAGAGAGAGAGAGAGAGAGAGAGAGAGAGAGTTACTTTAAATTCCTTTTAAACTTTAAGTTCCTTTTAAAATTTGACCAAAAAGTTGACTGAAAAGAATTCTGGAAGAGCTTGCTCTCAGGGGTATGATTCATTTCTTCTGGCATGGATGTTATCTGATTCACGACTGTCACGATATGTCATTTGATTTTTTGATGTATGGTTCCAAATAAATTACATGTTTTTTTTTACAGTGTATGGGCCGGTCTTCCCACTGAGAATTGTTTTTTTTTACCCTTGTATGCTTTGCCCTTTGTATGATAACTGTTAATAACTCTGAACCTGAGAAAATGTCAGTTCTACAGCTCTGTTGTGTGTGATCCTGGTTGACATTTTTTTTCAATGACATTCCATTTACTAGACGTTCATTTTACGTTAGTGCCGGCTTGTGTTACACCTCAAAACTAGTTAAAAACAGATGATTGTTTATCTTAAGGAAAACAGTTTTTCTGTGTTAAAGCGAGGAATAGTGTGATTGTGTATCTTAAGTAGCGAGTAGGTAGATTGTTTGCGTAGAACAGAGTATCGTAAAGTGAAAGTTTATTCATGTACTTCAAAGGGAAAGAATTTGTGCATCAAAGGGAAATAATTCAAACCATGTACTTTAAAAGGGACATAGAATGGTCATAGGGATGTAGTGTGATTAGTTCTTTTACAGGGAAAAGAAGGTTGATTGTTTAGTTTAAAAGAAAGTGTCTGATAGTGTATTTTAAAAGGAATAGTTAGATTTTGTACCGTAAAGAGAAATAGTTAGATTGTTCATTGAAAGGGAGATTATTTGATTGTGTATCACAAGGGGAATAGTTTGATTGTGTGTGTGAAAGGGATACAGTTTGACCTAACTGCTTCAAGGGAAAATGGTCTGATTGTGTACCTTAAAGGGGCATGGCTTGATTATGTATCTGAAAAGGAGATAGTCCAATCGTATATCTTCAAGGGATATAATTTGATCATGCACATTAAGAAACAGTCTAACCGAAACGTTGTGTGAAGGGAAGTAATTTGTGTACATTTTAAAGGGAAAGTTTGAATGCATACTGTCAAAACAATAGTTTGTGTACCATAATGAGAACAAAACTGATTGTCTTTTAAAGGAAAGTGATTGCTGTATCTCAGTTTTGAGGAAAAAGCTGGACTGCATACAGAAAAGGGAAACAGATTAATTGCGTACATTAATAAACAAAACATAGTTTGACTGCATACCTTATCAGAAGATATTTTGGATTGTGTATTAAAATAGAAAAAGTTTTGATTGTTCATAAACTGGGAAATAGTTTGTGCATGAATAGTGAAATACTTTGATTTTATCTGACAAGGGACTTTCTTTAACTGTAGTACCTTTAAGAGAAATACTTTTATTGAGTATTACAATGGAAACGATTCCTATGCTAACAGGAACATAGTCGTATTGCATGATAATAGGAAACTAGTTTTAATATGCATTCAGCTGTTAAGTTTGGCAGTTGAGGACAGTACTTCTGTCTCACTGCCCCCCTCAGATGTATTTTCTTGTCTGTCGTTTGGCTGACCCTGGAGAAATGTCCAATGACAATGGAGAAAAACCCACCGACCATATGGAATGATCTTGTTGACTGCAGGAAAGACTACAACACCCAGGTGCGCTTCAGAGGACGCGTAAAAACCATGCGGTGAAAGCTTGGCTGTGTCTGGAGTTGTGTTCTTTTCACCTGACAGCGAAACAGCAACGAATGGGGATGCCAAGATGTGCGAGGTTGGCTGTTTGAATGAGAAGTAGTTTTAGTGTGTACATCCAGAGGGAAATACAAAATAAAACATTTTCACAGTGTGTTTGGCCTTCATGTCGATCATCCACTTGAGTCATAGCCTGTGAGAGTGGCACTGATTCTTGATTGGTGTCTTTATTCTGTGCATAGGTGTGAGCATGGGAGCGCACGCACATGTGTGTGTGTGAGTGCGCACGACGCATGCGTGTGTGTGCACGTATGTGTGTGTGCGCGTGCGTGCGCATGTTCTACTGTCTGTGTTTGCAAGCCTAAAAGATGATGTCCGTGTGCATATAAAGATGGGGGTGAGAGAGTGTGTGTGTGGGGGGGTGGGGGGGGGGGTCACCTCAACTGTTAGTCAGGGATGGGAATTGGTGAAAGAAAATAAAGGAAATATGACAGGGTCCGGACGCATGCCCCTTCTCACATTTGTTTGTTTGTGTGTTTTCAATCCTGCATGAAATTCTGCGCACTTCGAGGCATTCTGGAACTTGCATGAAGGATTTGGAAACAGCTAAGAACAAGCTGATTTCAAGTCTCATTTAATGAGAATGTGAATCATTCTCAGTTAATACTATACACAGCAGGCCAGAAGCATATCACACACTGACAAATACATTGAGGAGAAAGAATATCAGTTTTGAGAGAGAGAGAGAGAGAGAGAGAGAGAGAGAGAGAGAGAAACAATGCAGGATATATTGCTGGATCCGAAAAACGTCTGTTTATTGTGTCAGTGGGATAAGAACCAAATGATCAATTGACTCGGCATTTCAACTCTTTTTTTCCTTCCCTTTTCTTCTTCATTTTTTAAGCCATGCCTCAAAGCTGCCTAGTTTTACCCAAGCACCAAGGTAATAAATGCCTGGTTTAGTCAAGCACCAAGGTAATAAATGCCTGGTTTAGTCAAGCACCAAGGTAATAAATGCCTGGTTTAGTCAAGCACCAAGGTAATAAATGCCTGGTTTAGTCAAGCACCAAGGTAATAAATGCCTGGTTTAGTCAAGCACCAAGATAATTGCCTGATTTTAGCCAAGCACTAAGGTAAATGCCTGATTTTAGCCAAGCACTAAGGTAAATGCCTGATTTTAGCCAAGCACTAAGGTAAATGCCTGATTTTAGCCAAGCACTAAGGTAATTGCCTGGTTTTAGCCAAACAATTTAGGGTGTAAACCAGTGATGAAAGCATGGCGTGCGTGCGCGCACGCACACACACATACACACACACACACACACACACACACACACACACACACACACACACACACACAAGTCAATAGAAAATGATTTGAACATTCAGCTTTGTTTACATCGTGGTAAAAACGGACGTTGTGACAAGAATTATTTCTAGACTTAAACACTGCTGATTGCTCTAAAAACTGTATACTTGAAGAAATTTGTGGGAAAATGACACGATTCAGAATCATTGGAAAATCGATTGCACAGAATCGTAGGGTCTACATTTATGTTTGTGGATTAATGGTACCTTTCATTATTGTTTGATAAATCGGAAAAAAGGTGGATGGTGTGAATCTTTTACAGTTATTCGATAACAGCTGTCAACATTACTATCATGGTATACTGATTCAATTTGCTTTTTATGGACAAATAACCGAGGACAGAAGTGGATAGTGATATATACTGTGATGAATAATTTCTTTTCTACAACATATACACATTTGTAGTTTCCTTTGAGTATTTAATATTAAAGACTTTTCCATACATGTGGTCAGAATGCATGCCAATGTGTTTGGTGAGCTTTCACCATGTTGACAGGACAGCCTTCCCAATTTGCTTTAAACAAATCTTTAATCACAATAGACCCGTTCTGAAGAAGAAGAAGAAAGAAATCAAGGGAGGATAACACCCATTTTTCCATTGCAAATAAGAGTTACCTTTTCCTGATTTTGTAGGTCAAACAAATACGTCTGGAGGGTCAAAAAATATTTGATTGGAAACGCACGCCAGGGTAACTATTGGAATATCGACTATCTGCATCACAAGGACATCGTTTCACACCCATATTGTGGCATTGTCTCTCTCTGATTGAACCGTTAAACTGACTGACGGGGCAACAGTGCTTTGACCGTGCCCACCAGCGACATCTGTCCCATGAACACGGCGGGATCACTCTTGTTGAACACGAGCTCTACCACAGATAAGTTATTACCTCGGCTCCCTTGCATGATTCTGAACATCGTCAATTAAATAGAATGACAAGCACAATACTCTAAATGCAACAATAAGCGAAAGTCCACGGAGGGCGAGGGGGGGAGGGATGGGGGGGGGGGGGGGGGGGGGGGGGGGGGGGGTAAAATCCACACGTCTCTTGCTGGGCACATTACTGGCATGGAGAAGAGACGTGTGTGGACCCCTTAGGCTAACAGCTGACCGTAAGCTTACAGCAATGCACTTTTCCTTCAGGATGCATAGCCTGATCATTCCTTCAGGATGCATAGCCTGATCATTCCTTCAGGATGCATAGCCTGATCATTCCTTCAAGATGCATAGCCTGATCATTCTTTCCCACAGCCGCGCGCATGGCACGTGTTGTCCGTCATGGAGCCGGAGCCAGCGCCAGCTAGCACGCGCCCTCAGTAAAAATTCCCACGCTCGGGAAGATGTCGTTTACTGTACTTGATGGCATGCAATCTCCTCTCTCTCTCTCTCTCTCTCTCTCTCTCTCTCTCTCTCTCTCTCTCTCTCTCTCTCTCTCTCTCGTAGTGCCCAGGGATAGTGCGGATAGAGGCACTGACCCGGTTGTCACAGAACGCACGTGAAGCAGATGACGCTTTGGTCTGCATTCATTCGTTAGGTGGGCGAGGGTGCCTTACTGTGTTTCATCATGGAAATCATCATTTTCTTCTTTTTTTTTAAATTATGCTTTCTTCGCGGTGGATTCCACATTCAATGCATTCATTACAATGGAGATGTTTGTGATTAATTGACAAAAGCGCCGTTAAAAAAAAAAAAAAAAAAAAAAAAAAAAACCGCAAAATACTCTATTTGGGACAGCTGTGAGGATACGGTACTGCTGTTAACAAAAGGGGGGGGGGGGGGGAGGAGGGGAGCCGCCTAGACGTGCTAGTACTTTTTTTCTTCTTTTTTTTTGTCATTTTTTGCCTTCAACCTCTTATTTGGCTACTTTTTTTTTTAAGTGGGGCCTCCATCCGACTATTTTTTCCCCACCTTTTTTTTCCTTTTTTTTTTTCTTTTTTTTTTTTTTTCCAACTCCCGTCGGCACTTGCTCACCAAGCAGATCTGTGTGTTCTATTTACTGATGGACTTTCGTCTGCCAAAGTTTAATGTTTTGCCGTAGGAATATACACAGAGGATGGGTTATTTCTGTTCTAATGTTTAGTGCACTGACACTTTCATCCCGTTTGTATGTGACCAAAAGCAGTATTTATATATACACACTAACGCATAAACCAAAAAAGAGAAAACAAGATGCAAAGCATAACGTACTCCCAGCACAGTGCCAAGAGGGGAGACAATTTCCAGTTAGTGGAAGAAAAAAACTCGACAGTGCGGTGGTTATTTCCCTTATCGGACTTGATTTTTTTTTTTTTATTAAGATTATCATTTATAGCCGTTAGTAACGGCTCAAACATAATAAAACAAAACAAAAACATCGGGCATCTGTGACCCATAATGAAGATATCTACAAATTTTCAGAACGATCGGCCCAGAAGTTTTGTCTGGAGCAAATGGAACACATTTCAACCACGGACGGACACACAGACAGACAGACAGACAGACAGACAGCATTTCTTCGTTCCCATTGTAAAGTACTCCCTGTTCTATAAGAACTGGGAGTACAAAAAGGAAGAACGGCTTTATAGAACCTTCAGCAAATAACACATCAAATTGTACAAAAAAAGTGTGGTGAATGTAGTTCTGACCATAATAAAAGAATGATATAAGTTTCCACATCCCTCCCTGTCGCTCCTGAACTTCTAAAACATTCCCTGGGTAATCATCTTGAAAAAAAAAAAAAAAATGGCGGGAAAAGGATGCAAAGGAAGACCCTAGGCAAAATGACACAAACGTAGGTCAACAAGGAGACACAGACGAGGGTCACCTAGAGTCTGGGCACGTGCTATACTAGTACTTGTCCCTGCCCTTCATGACCTCCTGTTGTTTGTGCAGGATCTCCGCCGTAAAGAAGTCCTTGTGCTCCACGTCCCACTCCTCGGAGCTGGCCAGGATGGCTGAGTTGGGCACCTGAAGACAGTGTCGTCAGCATCAGCAGCAGCAGCAGCTGCAGCAGCAGCGTCACCATGACCATCATCATCGTCACCATCATCATCATCACCATCATCGTCGTCGTCGTCTCCATCAGCAGCAGTGGGAGCAGCGTCGCCATCATCATCAGCATGATCATCACCGGCATCATCATTGTCATCATCATCGTCATCAGCATCAGCATCATTGTCACCACCATTATCGTCATCATCATCATCATCGTCGTCGTCGTCGTCATCATCATCCTCATCCCATCTATTAAGTCTGCTTGGAAGTTGCACATCAACTCCTACACACACACACACACACACACACACACACACACACACACAAAGCGCGTACACACATTATGCACATACACATACACACAATGATACTTGCGGCGCAGACCACATGAGGAAGGTACCCAAGGTTTGACCAGCGCGTTGGGTTAGTGAGTAGCTCAGACATCTGCTAAGTCGTAGCCATGAAATCCTTGTCTCAAATCATCTCATCTGAGTCAAGAATTTGTTTTAGATACGAGTTGTATGCATGAATGTGTAAATAGTAATGTTTTTGTGTGTATTGATGTCTGTAATTGTGTTAACATTCCTATGGATCTTAAGTACTTTGTAAAAGCACTTTGAGCTGATATAAGGATACTGCGCCCAAAATTATTTTCTTCTTCTTCTTCTTATCGTCGTCACCGTCGTCGATGTCGTCTTTGTTGTTGATGTTACTGTTGTTGTATAATTATCATAATTATTATCATCTTTGTTATTATCATTATCATCATCATCATCACTATATTGTAAGGATTATATTACTATTATTTTTACTACTACTATTATTATTATTGTTGTTGTTGTTGTTGTTGTTATCATCATCATCATCATCATTGTAATTATTATTATTATTATTCATACGTGATTGGTCCAAATCTGTTACCTTCATCGCTCTCTATCGGAAGGGAGAGAACTCGGCTTTCGCCTGGTGAGGAGGAGAGGGTTACCCGCCTCACACAGCTGACCTCAATACATCACCTGGAGCACAGCACACCCACCTTGTTCAGCTTGGTGTAGTGCGGGTGGTGGTGGGTGGTGACGGGGTCGTTGTCGGCCCTGTTG
>CM065735.1:53258322-53263322 GCA_033310375.1 Conus canariensis | reverse complement strand
GATTATGAAGGAGATGCTTCCATTTTGGCAAAAGCTGCCAAAATCATCAGAGAGGACATTTTCAAGTTTGAAGGATTTCATTTTGATGCAACCTTTCCATCAAATTGCCAAGAAGACTCAATACCAACAACACTGAAAATGTTTGTCTCAATGATGTTGAAAGGACCTACTTTGAAAAATCAAGAAACTCAAGAATCACAGGCTACACTTACAATATGTCAGACAGTAATCTTCAACTGCACAAGAACGGCTAAGAGTGGGCAAAGCAGCGACATTCTTTGTCCTCTGAGCCCCCATTGCCATTGTACATAGGGTTGAATGAACACACACTGACGCGGTCCAAAAAAGGGATCACTCGTTTGCATGACTTGGGCCTCAGTGTCAGCTATTCCTGGATTCTTCAGCTTGAGAATCAACTAGCCACTGCAGTTTGCCAGAAAGCACAAAGAGAAGGCGTTGTCTGTCCGTCTCAGCTTCGTATTGGACTGTTCACTGCGGGTGCAATAGATAATCTGGACCACAATCCTTCAAGCACCACAGCCAAAGGTTCCTTTCACGGAACTGGGATAAGCCTCTTTCAGTCGCCCACTTCCTCCAACAAAGGACAGGAAAGACAGGCCATCACTCTTCTTCCACAGAGTGAAGAAAAAGATTTCTCCTTGCCGGACAATTTCAGTGTTGTACCAGCTGTATCCCTAAAAGAATCGGCAGTTGAAGTTCCAAAGAAGAATCTCAGTCAGACTGTCATGACAAATATGGAGGCAGCCATGGAGAAAAACTGTGGCTTAAAACAGCTCTGGATCTGATTGAGAAAGACAAGCTGGACAAGGGGGACTGCGTGGCTTGGTCAGCTTATCATGCATCTCAGCAAGATGAGTCATCTTTCAAGGAGAAAGCACCTGCTCTGTCCCAACTGATGCCTTTCTTCTATGAAAAGGCAGCTACAGCTGCAATGGTCAAACACGCATGGACATTGTGCGTCGTTCGACAGATTTTCTCAACAATGGACAAATCCAAGTGATTGCAATGGATGCTCCACTGTTTGCTCTTGCTAAGTACGTCCAATGGAAATGGCCTGAAACACATGGTGAGGACAAGATTGTAGTCATGTTTGGGGGCTTGCATACTGAAATGGCTCTGTGGAAGACTGTCGGTGATTACCTAGATTGCTCTGGGTGGACCAGCGGGCTGACACAGGCAGGGATTGCTTCATCAGGCACAGCAGAGTCGTTTCTGAGCTGTTCTCACGTAACCAGAACACGCCATGCCCGTCAAGATAACGCTGTCGTTTTGACAAAACTCCAAAAAGAAGCATTTCTCACTTTGCAGCCGGAAGCAGAAGAAGAGTCAGTGGAAGCTTGGCTACAAGAAATGGTGAGAAAGAGCCCCACATTTCAGTATTGAGACACTATACTCAGACTTTAACTCCTTGTTCTTCTGTTTGTCAGAGCACATCGTGAGGCTGACTTTGCATTGTATGTGGGTTCCCTGAAAGCTCTGGCCAAGTGGTTCTTTGCCCTGGACCATCTGAATTATGCCCGCTGGGTTCCTGTTCACATTCGAGACATGGAAAATCTGCCGCCTTCTACCTTGGAAGAATTTGTTGAGCATGGTCATTGGGTTGTCTCAAAAACGGCAAACAAGTTCTCAAGTATGCCATTAGATCAGGCTCATGAACAAAATAATGAACTTGGTGAAAGGTTCTGGTGGAGCAGTAGGGCTTACAGAAAACCCATCGGCTCTCCGAAAATGGGTACTGGCAGGTCCAGAACAGGCACGCATGCTGACTGAGTTTGAAGACTGTTCAAGAGTAAACTGTGCATGGAGAAGGTTTGTCAACTCAAGAGTGTTTCAAACAACAAAACTCTCAGCCTTACAAGAGTGTTCAAAGAAATGGGCAATCCTTTCTTGACTGACAGTGGAGAATTACTGACATTAGACTCTCATGATGTCCTCAATGATTCTGTCATACATGCAGTCCGCACCATTGAGGATCTTGGTGAACACCAGTACAACGACTACTGCAACTCAGTTCTGACTGATTGTGAAAAATCCATTCATGATCCCATCAAAAAGAACTCTTTGTGTCTTTCAAGTGTCCAACTCCTAAAGACAAAAGCAAACATGCAGACAAGATTGCAAATTTGAAGACTGATGTCAGCCTTTTCTCCAGACTATACATCGTGGCACAACTCAGAGAGTCTGATATGGCTTCCTTTTTCAGCCATGAAAACCACCCGTTCCCTCCTTCTTTGTCTGACAGAGGAAAACTTCGTCTCGGAAAAAATCTAATCTACTTACATGTTTGACAAAGACAGTGGAGGCATCTGCTCCACACTTACTGGACGATGTTCAGCCATATGACACAACTGAACTGGCAGAAGCCTTGGAGCAACTCGATCAGGATGAGCAACATCCAGAAATGATAGTCCTTGACGCTCCTCCTGAGCTACTCTCATCTTTGGAGAAAACATGTGAGAAAGATCTACCCGATACTTTTGATGTGAAGGTGCTTGATGGCGCAGCTGTGGTGCACGTTCTACCTGTTAGTGGCGTGACGACATTCGAGGACTACGCTGCCGACGTGTTCTTGCCTCATGTGCGCCATCAGCTTCAGACTGCAGACAGGGTTGACATTGTTTGGGACAGGTATCTCAAAAACAGCATCAAAGGTTCTGCCAGAGAAAAGAGAGGAAAAGGCATGAGAAGAAAGGTGTCCGGCAAGAACAAAATCCCAGGACAGTGGCAGGACTTCCAGAGTGATGCAGAAAACAAGGAGGAATTCTTTGAATTTCTGTCCAAGAAGAATGAAGGCAGTGAATTTCCTCCTGGCAAAACAGTGGTGGTGACACAAGGAGCAAATGTTGCCATCAGAGGAAGCGACCACGTCATACCTGCCTGCAACCAGGGAGAGGCCGATACCAGAGTACTCTTCCATGTGCAAGATGCATTACAGCAAGAATCAAAGACTTGCTTTCTTCGCACCGTGGACACCGATGTTATTATCATATTGATTGGCAAGTTTTACCACCTGCAAGACATATGCCCGACACTGAACATTTGGGTCGGGTTTGGCACAGGGAGGAGCTTTTCCCACTTCATATCAACGCTCTGGCCCTAACTCTGGGCAAAGAAATATCAACTGCCCTGCCAGTTTTCCACAGCTTCACAGGCTGCGATACAGTATCAGCCTTTCTTGGAAGGGAAAAAGGTGTGCCTGGGAGACTTGGAAATCTTTCCCTGATGTGACCAAGGCCTTCACTGACATCGTCAGTCCCCCTTTCAAAGAAGTGGACATCAGTGATGAGAACTTCAAACTTCTGGAGCGCTTCACCGTCCTCATGTACCAGAAGACAAGCGGACTTGAGACTGTGAATGAGGCTCGCAGGGAAATGTTTTGCCAACAAAGCAAAACCATGGACACTATTCCTCCCACACAAGGTGCCCTCCTGCAACACACAAAGCGTTGTGTCTACCAAGCTGGAATCTGGACAACAAGCCATCAATCTCAGCAGCAAATACCAACTCCAGAAAGATGGGGCTGGAAAATGGACGCCACCACTTGTTGTTGGATTCCACTGTGGACAACTTTACCAATTGCTTCAGAAGTATGTAGTGAACTTGTCAAGTGTAGCTGCAAAGCTGCTGCTGGCTGTACTGGAAGATGTTCTTGCAAAAAAGCCCAGTGGAGATGTACAGACCTTTGCAAGTGTAACTGCATGAAGGATTAGATGTCAGTTGCATATAAACATTTGACGTGATAAACTCAAACGATTTGTGGCAAAGCTGCTACTCAGTGACTGAACATTAAGCCTTTAATTCTTTGTACCATATTTGTTTGAAAGTGATGGTATCTACTATGTCAACCTAGTGATATAATGCTATCCTAAATTTATGGTGGTGGTGTTTTGATTTTACAGTAATTACAGTTTTCATGTGTTAACACCACTCTTATACTGTTTTCGGCGTCTTAGTATGATAGCAGGACGATGATTTAGTTTGAAATTGCACGACGATTATGGTGAGAGATAACATGTGTATTTTGTTTAATTACAGATTTACTTTGGGTTGCATTTAAAAAATATATTTAGCATTACCCGCTGGCAGAGAGACTGTTTAGGAAAGCAAAATGTATCCGAGTAAGTCAACCATAATATGCATAGATAATACGTCATTTTCATTGCATCATACACCATGTTCACTTATATGTGTTCTTCATTCTCTATTCTTTCATACAAATTCTTCATAGATAGTCTGTTTGGATTTCTGTGTCTTTAATTTGTCAAAATTAGACAAATTGATCAATAAAAATGAACCATTAGCAAGCCGAACCAACTTTTTGTTGACTTTTTACATTTGTCGCATCATCATTTTTTGATACATGTCACGTGAGAACATCAGCTGAGATTGATTTTGTGGAACATATCAAAAATTGTTGCTACAGGACCTAACAAACATCTCCACAAAGTTTGGTGCTTTTGTCCACTCTGTCCCCATCATTTTGCTAACAGCCCTCACTATAATGTGTCCTCCTCCTCCTCCTCCTCCTCCTCCTCCTCCTCCTCCTCATCATCATCATCATCATCAGTATGTCCTCAGCATCAGCGTCATTGCATAATTGTCGTCATCATTAGTGACATGCCATCCTCATTATCATTACGACGTCAGAATCAGCATCGTCGTCCTTGTCGTCGTCAGTAGCTTGTGATCAAAATCACCATGACCACGTCATCAGTCTCATCGACACGCTCTTTATCTTCGTCACCTTTAACATCATGTCATCATTATCGCTACGCCATCACGATCGGCATCTTTGTCCCTGTCGCTGTCATCTTTAGTATCATTTCATAATCGTCATCATGACAGACTTATCAGTATGAATGTCGTTGCCTTGTCGTTGTGGCTATGATGGTTATAATGACTGTGACGACAAAACCTTACGATTCTTGATGTGAACGATGATGAAAGCAACTGTGGGAACTGGATGCCGTGTGTACTGG
>CM065735.1:53248322-53253322 GCA_033310375.1 Conus canariensis | reverse complement strand
AGAATTGACTGTTCAACTGGAGCATGTTGTCCAACACATCACTGCACAGAGAATACACTGTGGAACTGGAGCAGGTTGTCCAACACATCACTGCACAGAGAATACACTGTGGAACTGGGGCAGGTTGTCCAACACATCACTGCACAGAGAATACACTGTGGAACTGGGACATGTTGTCCAACACATCACTGCACAGAGAATACACTGTGGAACTGGGGCATGTTGTCCAACACATCACTGCACAGAGAATACACTGTGGAACTGGGGCATGTTGTCCAACACATGCTTGTTCGTTCACACTCGCTCCTCTTTCTGAGCGAGTCAGAGTTCGCAGTGTTTGTGTCTGTATCTTCAGCAAATTGAAAGATAATACGCGCACCTCCTACCACATTCCCAACCCCAAGTCCTAGAACAAGATGCAAAGCATATAAACGTACACCCAGTGTATCTTGAATAGTGATAACCTTTCTATATACCAAATGTTATTAAAACCCACCAATATATAAGAAATGATGGCAAAATAACGGTTTTAACGGTTACTTAACCGAGGTACACTTTTGAAACTGATATTATAGTCCTCACTGGGCTAAAGCCTGTATACCTACCAAATTTCATCCAGATCGGACAATATGTCAAGAATAACGGTTTTTAACGGTCAAATTTTGAAACACTATATGGAAGTGCCATTTGTGTCTGATAACCTTTCTATATACCAAATTTCATTAAAATCCACCAATATACAAAAACTAAAGGCAAAATAACGGTTTTCAACGGTTATATAACCGATGTACACTTTGAAACTGGTATTTAGTCCTCACTGGGCTAAAGCCTGTATAGCTACCAAATTTCATCCAGATCAGACAATATGTCAAGAATAACGGTTTTTAACGGTCAAATTTTGAAACACTATATAGAAGTGCCATTTGTGTGTGATAACCTTTCTTATACCAAATTTCATTATAAATCGGCTAAGTACTATCTGAGATATTCCATAAAGAAGAAAAATCGTTCTGGCCGTTATAGCCGTTAGTAACGGCTATTCTGGTAAAATAAAACATCGGGCATCATCCGTGACCCATAATAAACATACCTACAAATTTTCAGAAAGATCGGTTTAGAAGTTTTGTCTGGAGCGAGTGGAACACATTTTGACCACGGACAGACACACAGACAGACACACAGACAGACAGACAGCATTTCTTCGTTCCCATTGTAAAGTACTCCCTGTTCTATAAGAACTGGGAGCACAACTAGAAGTTGATCTCCTACCACATTCCCATGCCCAAGTCCTAAAACTAGAAGTTGACCTCCTACCACATTTCTATCACATCAAATGAAGAACACTGGCGTCCAATAAAATGCTCAACATCACATCAGGTGGAATATCTGGGAGCAAGGTCTTCGCGGAATCCACAACGCATGTGCCTGTTGTCTTGTGTGTACATCCTTACGCTCAGTACGATGTTCAATCCTCAGTGATCTGTCACAGGGTGTATACCGAGGAGAAAACAGCGGGACAGCAGCCACCCACCCACCCATCCTGAGGAGGGAGGCTGGACAGGCCTTTCAGCACCCAACACCCTCCCTCAGGCTGTGACCTGGAAGCCGCAGGTGTGGAGGAGGAGGAGACAACCCAGACACAGTGGGAGAAGGGACAGGGAGCAGAGCTGAAAAGGGAGGGAACCAGCAGGGCTGAGGCAGGAAGGTCGGTCAGCCCACAGTCCAGCGTACTGGGCAAACAGAGTACATGCCCTTTGCTCCCTGGAGGGTGAACAGCCTCAGTAAGCATAGTCAGGAGTG
The DNA here is from genome assembly GCA_033310375.1 of Conus canariensis. NCBI lineage: Eukaryota > Metazoa > Mollusca > Gastropoda > Neogastropoda > Conidae > Conus > Conus canariensis. Next base: position 53,251,522 of record CM065735.1, on the reverse strand, counting down.
TCCTCCCCTTGCACACCTGTTGACCCTAAAACGGCTGTTGGTGTATTTCTCTATTGAAATGAGCGTATTTTCCTAAAAATGTGTGTACACATCTATCAAATTTTGTGAAATTTTTGTAAAAGCATGTCGCTCCTATTGTTTCAGCGTCATCCAGATGTGACTCTGCGGGCACGATGTGTGAGTTGTTACTCTTGGGTTGTAGCGCTCAAACACAATGGCCATACACCGCAAGTGTTTTTCGACATATTATTTTCCAATCCGCCTTCTTCATCGTATTTTCCACCAAGCATGGGTACAAAATACGGCGAAATTATACAGGTAGACTGATTTGCCCTTGTGAAGACAAGAATGTCTGTGGTGGGTGCGACCACTTCCTAGTTGGGCAATAGCACTTCCTCTCCAGGATTTCTGGAGGCACAACAGAAGGCAGTCACACAGGCAGACTCCCTAGGTATGTAGAAGACGCTGAAGTAAAACATACATTGAACAGAAAGCTGCTATTGATCAACACCACTGACTGTTAACTTTTGAGTCTTCCACCATGTATTCAGAAGCCCTGGAAGTATAATACAAACAACCGTGCATTTGATTCCTTAATTCTCCACTACTTTGGGGCCAACATATTAACCTACTCACAAGATCTTCTTCTTCTTCTGCGTACACAGACTGATACTCCTGCGGACACTCCCTATATGGACAGGCAAGTATTAATCCCATCTACCCAACAAAGGGAGTGGAGTTTTGTGTGTATGACCGCTTTTTATCCCGCCATTAAGGCAGCCATACTCCATCTTCGAGGAAGGTGCATGCTATGTGTAACGTTTCATCCATACCAACGGCCAAACTGGCCTTCTCTTCCGAAAGTTGGTGATGGGATTTTACGTGTGTGCAAGATGTTATGCGTGCGTTCACACACGGAACCTCGGTTTTTAGTCTCATTCGAAGGACTGTAGGGGAAATGGAGTCAGAACCAATGTTAACTCTGAGGGGAAAATCCCCCTTTTACCAAAATTTGAACCCGCAATCCCAAGGATCACGAGTCCGGCGCTCTACCAACTGAGCTATTCCGGCCCCTTCCTCTTCAGGATTTCTGGAGGCACAACAGAAGGCAGTCACACAGGCAGACCTCCCTAGGTATGTAGAAGACGCTGAAGTAGAACATACACAGACCAGAAGGCTGCTATTGATCAACACCACTGACTGTTGACTTTTGAGTCTTCCACAATGCATTCAGAAGCCCTGGAAGTATAATACAAACAACTGTGCATTTGATTCCTTAATTCTCCACTACTTTGGGGCCAACATATTAACCTACTCACATGATGAAGTCACACAACATCTGTCTCCCACACATCCCCCTCCCCACCCCTCTCCCTTTCCATCTCTCTCTTTCGCAATCTCCTCAGCATTAGTGCCACCACCACCACCACCACCACCCCACCACACACACACACACACACACACACACACACACACACACACACACACACACACACACACACATCCTCCTCCCGTACCTACCCCTTTCCATCTCTATCATTTACAGTCTCACCTCAGCGCTAACGTTCACACCTGAACAACATCTGTGACCACACTGACACACAGCCCTGACTCACACCCAGAGTGTCACTGCCAGCCACTCTCACAGGACACGCGGAGAAGTCATCTCTCAGCAGTCCTGGCGATGGCGTCCTATCAACTCGGTGACACCCTGTCCCCGCCAACAGGATGTCAACGCTGCATGCACTGATGTCAGATGATCTGCACCAGAGAACTTTTACACATCATGTTGTCAGTGTAGCACCCTGAGACTTCGTCCCACAGAGTTTTGCTGCTGGTTCTGATTACAAGCGTTCAGAAAACCACTGGTACCAGCAACAACAACTAAACAGAGAAAAAAAAAAACCTAGTACTACCTCTCCCCTGCTCACCACACCAGAAAATCAAGATATAACTTGGCGCTGGTGACAGTCTTGTCTGATGACAACACAACCAACAGCTGTGAAGAAAAGCATCTGAACTACGTTCATTGTGTCTTCCCCCAGCTGAACACAGTAAAATGAAAGAAATGAAGCCCAAAACGACGGACACTAAGACAGTCGTCTGGAAACTCCTGGCACTGAAAATGGCAATGCTGTAATGATGCCAGAGAACATAGCGCTATACTCGTCCACCTCACAATACCAATGCCACGTCACCAAAAAAAAAAAAAAAAAAAAAAAAGGTCCATATGACACTCCTCTCACCCACCCACCAGAGATACAGGTTTGACAATAACGCTGATGATAACTCATTGCAACTATCTCACTTTCAGGAGGGGGAGGAGGGGGGGAGGGGGGCAGGGGGGAGAGGGGGAGAGGGGAGGACCACTTCAGTACCAGCCGATCCTGTCTAAAAATCCAGCCGGTGGTTGGCTCTATTGGTGTGATTTCTTTCAGTATTTACGGTTTGTTAAAGTTATGATTTACCAGCTGTGGGAGCTCATTGTGCTTTCTGGCAAAATGTTACCATTTACAGACTGTCCTAAAACAAAAACAAAAAAACAAAAAAAACAAAAAACCAGACTCTATAACATGACACACCCCATCATTTTCCAGCCATTTCCATTTTGGCAGATAGGCAAGACAGACCCACAACAATGCCCTACCCCACAGTGCTCTTTCCATGTGCATGTTATAAACATCGGCTCACACACACACACACAACACACACACACACACACACACACACACACACACACACACACCACAACACACACAAGCATCCATGCACTTCCGGACAGACACAAGCAGACACACGTGTGCAGGTTGTTCACACACACACACACACACACTGGCAAGCCTGAATGCACCAACACCCTAATCTGATCCCACTATCTCTATGCATAACACCAATGCTGGGGAATACACCAAGTCCATCGATGAAACATGAAACAAGTCATCAGCCGGATGCACACATCGTGTCTGGGAGAAGGCAACACACCACATCATCAGCAATCCTCCCCTGGACACTGTAACAACACTGGACCATTCAGCAACCCCGATGTACACATCTATACAGACAGTTCAGTGACATAGGTGTACACATATATTATACAGACACTTCAGCAGCCTAGATGTACACGTGTATACAGACACATGTACACGTACATGCAAACAGTTCCACGACCTAGATAACATTTTTTTGTCTATCTTTCTTTT
>CM065735.1:53225822-53243322 GCA_033310375.1 Conus canariensis | reverse complement strand
GCCATCAATTCATTTACCCATCAGCAGTCATCAATTCATTTACCCATCAGCAGCCATCAATTCATTTACCCATCAGCAGTCATCAATTCATTTACCCATCAGCAGCCATCAATTCATTTACCCATCAGCAGTCATCAATTCATTTACCCACCAGCAGTCATCAATTCATTTACCCATCAGCAGCCATCAATTCATTTACCCATCAGCAGCCATCAATTCATTTACCCATCAGCCGCCATCAATTCATTTACCCATCAGCAGCCATCAATTCATTTACCCATCAGCAAACTTATAAACATCAGCAACGCACAAAGAGATGCACGCTCAGCAAACTTATAAACATCAGCAACGCACAAAGAGATGCACGCTCAGCAAACTTATAAACATCAGCAACGCACAAAGAGATGCACGCTCAGCAAACTTATAAACATCAGCAACGCACAAAGAGATGCACGCTCAGCAAACTTATAAACATCAGCAACGCACAAAGAGATGCACGCTCAGCAAACTACATTCACAAGCAGGTATTGACATTAAAAACTGGTCTGATTTGAAGAGACTGTTTCATTTTGTTTTGTTTTGTTTTTTTAGGGGATGGGGGTAATTCTTTTCTATTTAACAGTATTATCCTAATTTCGTTAAGTTCATCTATCAATCGATTAAAAATAATTTGGTAGTTACATAGGAACTAAGCATTGAACACATGGTATTTGAAAGATTAATCTGCTTAGCTTCTTCCTTATCAGCCTCATTCCCACTGTAACCATCATCCCCACCCCTCCCCTTCAGTTCTCACCCCATTGTTCTCTGTATTTTTTTTTTTACTTTAAACCTTTTCTGCGTTCTCCATAGCCTTTACTTCATCGACCAGGAGAAGATAACTCTTATCACACTTTCCACTCGCACCTAACGACCAGGAAAAGATAACTCTTATCACACTCTATTTTTACACTTAACGACTAGGAGAAAATATTTCTTATCACATTTCATGCTCACATCTAACGACCAGGAGAAGACAACTCTCATCACACTTCTACTCACACTTAATAGACTTTACCTAGTACAGCAAAGATCTTGGTCACGTTTCTGCAACATGTAGAAGACCTTTACTGTTGTCATTTGTTTGTTCTGTTTTGTCTGACCGTCAGGTCACAAACCTTTAACTCTTCCATTTTATAGTCAGATTAACCCTTGGATACACACACACACACACACACACACACACACACACACACACACACACACACACACACGAGCGTGCTCTCATTGGCCTACACACATAAATATAAACCAAAAGCCAGAGGTGCTCATTTAAAAGTTATAAAACATTCCAGGTAGTACTAAATATTCATTCAGATTCGTGTTCCAGAGTTAGTCAAGTATTATCAATGAACATGCATAAATGCGACTACCTATGTTATCAGGATTTCAACAGTGAAACTTGATTTGTGGGATGTCCTCCTCAAATATTATCACAGAATTTCCACTATGCAAGCCATTTCCTTCTGTGTTGGCATATTTTATTGCTTGACCATATTCCAATCACCATGCAATGATCATCGGAAGCCTGGTGACAAAGGCAAGTGATGAATATTCATGGAACCTTCGATGAAACCATGTTGATTGGCCCACTCTTGCACAGCGCGCAACACGTTCGTATGTCCGTAACGGAGCCATTTTGATTATCCAAACCTGTCATGATGCATACATAGCTCGCTCGACTTTTGTTCCATTCGCTGGATCAACACCCGCAAAGCCACAGCTGACCTGCTGATTTTGATTCTGAAAAGCCAAAGTTCATACCGTTTTACATGCTTTTCACCCTTAGCTGAATCATTTGATCTTATAGTCCAATCATAGACTGGATAGTCTATTTTGAAAAACTCTTGTTGCTGGTTTTCAGTAAAAAAAAGAGTTCTCAAGCAGAAGTTGTTCATTGATTCAGAATGTTCTAAAACGTCGGTGAAAGTTCTGTTTCTAACAACTTCGATCGTGGCAATAGGATGAAAGCACTTTTGCGAGACGTGCTGCTCGGGGCTGTAACGTGCACAAGAGAAAATCGGCGCGTCACGGTAAATTTTGGTACGTTTTTGCGATGCACTAGCCTGAATTTCTGATGCACTGGAATTCTATGCACCAGGGAAGCACGCTTATGTTGTGTTCTCCATTGTTTTTCATTATTCTTTGGATTTAGTGTGTTCTGTGAGATCAAAGTTGTACTGGCGTGATTGCGATGATGTTATCTTCTTTCTGGATTATGGTTTTGGCCGTTCTGCCCCTGGACTTTCGCATTGTGTGGATTATTCTGTTTGCAAGGTACTGTTTTCATTTTGAATTGCCTCTGCCCGCCATTCTCTGTTTACACTGTGCTGCACGTGCTACTTGCCTGTCAACCAGCGTCTCAACCCCGCTTTTCCACTCTACGTTTTGCTGACGTGCCACCACCTCCTCCGCCCCTCCCCTTCACCCAGTCACCCCCCCCCCCCCCCCCCCCCCCCCCCCCTTGAGATTGCGCGCATTTGCGGTTGGGGGGTCAATCTGCCGCGTGGTCGGGGCTGTAGAGGGGGAAGAAGAAAACAGCGCAAGATCACCGTCATCAGCCGTCTCCAATGCTCCCCTCCTGTTAACCCCCCTTCACCCCGTGCTGTTGTTGCCTCCTTTTCAGTATTTGTTAGCGCTTAGGGCTTATGATTTAAGATTAAGCGCCACAAATCATCATTTCTGTAAGAATTATCACTACTTTGCCTTGAGCTACCTTATCTTTCTTTGGTCTCCAGCGGCCTTCAGTGTGCGCTACACAGGCATGAGCATCATCAACGTCGGCAGCGGAGGCACACTGAAATACAACGACGTCATCACCAACATCGGTGGCGGTTACAGTCCTCTCACCGGCCACTTCACAGCTCCCCACTCAGGCATCTACGCCTTCTTCACCAGCCTGCGCTCATCCAATGACCATCCATGGCTCGTCCTGTCAATCTTCAAGGGGTGGCAGTCGCTGACGGAAGTCACAGCAGATGGTAAAAGTGATGCTTGGGACAGGGGCACCACTTTGGTGACCACTCATATGAACAAGGGGGAGATCGCTTACGTCAGACAAACGGCTTCCAGCACCTTCCTGGAAGCTGGTCATTTCACCACTTTCTCTGGCATGCTTGTGGCTGCCGACTGACCGACGTCTTGTCGGAAACAGAAAAAAAATAAATTAACAGGAAAATACATCAGCACAGGAAAAAGCTGAAGAGCTGGTGCTTTCCTCTGGCGCTGCTGGTGTCTGTTGATTAGAGCTCGAATAAAGATCTGACATGCCCTTCAGGGACTCTGTGTGTGTGTGTGCGTGTGTGTGTGTGTGTGCGTGTGCGTGTGCGTATGTGTGTGCGTGTGTGTGTGTATGCATGAGTGCGTGTGTACAAGCACGAGATTGATCTCCAGTAAGTGTGACGGTAAGAGTGCAAGGGTGTACCAGTGAGTGAATGAGAGTGTGCATCAGTGTACCTGTGCCTCTCAGTCTGTGACTCCAGCATCTCTGAGGACTCTGTCCACACATTCAGCCTGTGAGTTTTCCAGGCTTTGGGAATGAACCATGAGTCCACCATTCTCCAGGGTAGAGGGGGAGAGTGGAAGATGCTTTGGGAATGAACCATGAGTCCACCATTCTCCAGGGTAGAGGGGGAGAGTGGAAGATGCTTTGGGAATGAACCATGAGTCCACCATTCTCCAGGTAGAGGGGAGAGTGGAAGATGCTTTGGATGAACCATGAGTCCACCATTCTCCAGGTAGAGGGGGAGAGTGGAAGATAGAGGGGGCCGGGGTTCTGTGCTGGTTATCATCTTGGCAAAGGTGGACTCTACACAGGCGTGAACTAAGGCTTGAGTCGGCAAGGCAGAAGTGAGCAGTACCCAGACGCTGGCCATCAGGCTGAACTCCCGCTCTTTCACCCCATGTCATCCTTCTCCTCCCCCAACCCCCCCCCCCCCCCCCCCCCCCCCCCACGCCCAACCCTCAGTGAATCCTTGTGGAATCGTTCTCACAATGTCAGAGGCCTTGTCCTCTTGGGCTTACTCCCTGCCAAGTCCCTTCTCCAACCTCTCCACCTCCCACCCCGTCCTTTCCCTCCACTGTTTCTACCTTTTAGGCTATGGTTGTGCTGTGTGTGTGTTGTGTGGTGTGTGGTGTGTGTGTGTGTGTGTGTTTTGCGTGCGTGCGTGTGTGTGTGTGTGTGTGTGTGTGTGTGTGTGTGTGTTGTGTGTGGTTTGTGCGTGTGTGTGTGGTGTGGTGTGTGTGTGTGTGTGTGCAACAACAAAAGACCATACCTGACCTCGTATCAGTCGTGGTTGCTGCAATTTACGACCACACATATTTTCCTCGATACAACACAAAACCACATCACACCATGAAAAAAAAACAAACATACGTTAAACCTACATGCAAACATAGTCCGTACAATCAAAAGCACGCACATAACTCTCAAAAAAGACCACAACGACAACCCATCACAACACTAACCACACCACACCATACGCACACACAAACACACAACACCCAACACCACTCACACACAAATCACACCACATCATCCTACACCAACCACCACCATCCATAACCCGTCACAACACAAAACCACACCTAACAACCACACACAACATACAAACAAACCACGCACAACACAAAACCACACCAACTAACCATACCGGTCACACACAAAAAACCACAACCCACAATACCATAACCCACTCACCACAAAAAACCAACCACACTACACCCACCAACCACGTCACAACACAAAACCACACCACACACACACCCACACACACAACCACTCACAACACAATACCACACCACACACACCACACCACATCACAACACAAACACCACACCACAACCAAACCACACCACACCAATACCCCGTCACACACAAAACCACCAACCACCCCACAAAAAACCCACACCATACCCCGTCACAACACAAAACCACACCACACCAACCATACCCGTCACAACACAAAACCACACCACACAACCATACCCGTCACAACACAAAACCACACCACACCATACCCGTCACACACAAACCACACACACACAACGTCACACACAACACACCACACCACCGTCACAACACAAAACCACACCAACAACACAACCCACACACCCTCGTCACAACACAAAACCACACCAACACCAACCCCTCCACAACACAAAACACAACACCACACCAACCACCCACAACACAAAACACACCACACCACACCATCCCCCACACAACAATAAACAACACCACCCACACAACCCCTCACCCACCACACAACAACCGTCACAACACAAACACACCAACCAACAACCCGTCAAACAACACAAAACCCCCACACACAAACCACCATCACCAAACCAAAACCAAACTACCCCACAACACACACACACATCCACAACACAAAACCACACCACACCCACAACGTCACAACAAAAACCACACCACACCATAACCCGTCACAACACAAAACCACACCACACCACACCATACCCCGCACAACACAAACCACAACCACACACCAACCATACCCCTCACAACACAAACCCAAAACCACAACCAACCCTCACAACACAAAACCACACCACACCATACCCTACAACACAAAACACACCACACCACACCCATACCCCGTCACAACACAAACCACACCACACCATACCCTCACAACACAAAAACCACACCACACCACACATACCCGTCACAACACAAAACCAACACACCACACCATACCCGTCACAACACAAAACCACACAACCATACCCTCACAACACAAAACCACACCACACCATACCCGTCACAACACAAAACCACAACACACCATACCTCGTCACAACACAAAACCACACCACACCATATCTAAACACAAAACCACACCACACCACACCAACACACCTCACAACACAAAACCCCCACACAACAACCACCACACACCATACAACCCTCTCACAACACAAACCACACCACACCACACAAAAACCTCGTCACAACACAAAACCACACACACCATAACCCCATCACACACAAAACCACACCACACCATACCTCGTCACAACACAAAACCACACCACACCACACCACACCAACCCGTCACAACACAAAACCACACCACATCATACCCCGTCACAACACAAAACCACACACACCCCAACCCCTCACAACACAAAACCACACCACACCATACCCGTCACAACACAAAACACCACACCACATCATACCCCGTCACAACACAAAACCACACACCACACCAACCCGTCACAACACAAAACCACACCACACCACACCAACCCGTCACAACATAAAACCACACCACACCACATCAACCCCTCACAACACAAAACCACACCACACCACATCACAACACACCACACCACCCATACCCCGTCACAACACACAACCAACCACAACCACACCACACACACCACACACACACCATAACCACACCCATATCACACCACATCATACTATACCACACCACATCATACCACACTACAACATACCACACGACACCAAATCACAACACAGCACACCACACCACACCACACCATAACCCATCACAACACAAAACCACACCACACCACACCATACCACATCACAACACAATACCACACCATACCCCGTCACAACACAAAACCACACCACACCACACCACACCACACCACACCACACCACATCAACCACACACCACACATACACTACCACACCACATCATACAACCACACACACATCAACCACACGCACACCACACACACCACACCAGCACCACACACACCACACCACACCACATAACCCACCATCACAACACAAAAACCATACCAACAACCACACCATACCACACATCACAACACACATCACCACACCACTACCACCCATCACAACACAAAACCATACCACACCACACCATACCACACCAACACAATACCACACCACCCGTCACAACACAAAAACACACAACATACCACACAACCACACCCGTCACCCACGACACAACACACCAACCTCACAATCAAACACACCACACCACACCATACCACGTCACAGCACAAAACCACACCACACCACACCATACCCTGTCACAACACAAAACTACACTGAACCATACCTCGTCACAACACAAAACCACACCACAGCATATCACAACACACCACACCACACCACACCCAGTCACAACACAAAACCACATCACACCACACACCACACTACACCACATCACAACACACCACACCACACCATACCATACCCACACCACATCATACCATACCACACCACATCATACCACACCGCACCACACAACAACACAACACACCACCACCACACCATACCCTGTCACAACACAAAACAACACCACACCACACTACACCACACCACCACCACACCACACCATACCCCGTCACAACACAAAACCACACCACACCATACCACACCACACACACACCACACCATACCCCGTCACAACACAAAACCACACCACACCATACCACCACCACCACACCATACCACACCACACCACACCATACCCCGTCACAACACACAAAACCCCACAACACCATACCACACCACACCATACCACACCACACCACACCCTACCCCGTCACAACACAAAACCACACCACACCATACCACACTACACCATACCACACCACACCACACCATACCCCGTCACAACACAAAACCACACCACACCATACCACGTACATTTCAGCGCGGAACATTTCAACGTCGTACATTCTAGCGCCGTACATTTCAGCGGGGGGGAGGGGGGGGGGGGGGGGGGGGGGCATTTGTTTTACGTGGTTTAAGTGATGTGAGTGATCATTCATTTATCCGGTTGTGAGTTACAAATCGTGATGTGAGTGATCTTAAGTGATGGCCGAAATTTACCAGAGTATAAGGAAGAAGGATAAGATTTTCTTTGATGGATACTCTTACCGGTTTGACAAACTGAGTGGCAAAGATCCAGCCTTGTCGTTTTGGCGATGTGATGTTGACGGGGCTGCAAAGCAAGGATCCACAGGAAGGCAGGTGACGTCGTTCAGGAGAGAGGAGAGCATCTTTCACACGCTCCCAACATTCCTAAGATAGAAGCTGCCAAGGCAGTGCATCGAATGAAAGTTCAAGCAAAAGAAACACGGGATGCCACGCGTCAAATTCTGGCTGACATTCACGAAGGACTGTCCCAAGCTACCTGTCACAAGTCTCCCAAGCAAGCAAGCAATGACGAGGGCGATTCACCGCGAGAGGCAACGGAAAACAATCTACCTGTCCTACCAGCCACCTTTGCAGAACTAGGTGAAATCCCAGCAGACATGAAGGTGAAGTGTGTGTGTGTGTGTGTGTGTGTGTGTGTGTGTGTGTGTGTGTGTGTGTGTGTGTGTGTGTACATTTCTAAAGGGGGCACTCGGCTAGTTTCTCACTGATAGTCATGAAGGTGAGGTGTGTGTGTGTGTGTGTGTGTGTGTGTGTGTCGTGTGCGTGCGTGCGTGCGTGCGTGCGTGCGTGCGTGCGTGTGTGCGTGCGTGTGTGCGTGTGTGTGTGTGTGTGTGTGTTGTGTGTGTGTGTGTGTGTGAGCTATTTTCTCACTGCTAGTCATACTGGGTGTGCGACACAACCACGAGCGTCTTTACCGCGTGTAGCACTACCGCGGGCGCAACACTATCGCGTGTGTAACACTACCGCGAGTAACACAACCGCGTGTAACACTTCGGCGTGTGTAACACTAACGCGTGTGCAACACTACCGCGTGTAACAGTTCTGCGTGTGTAAAACATTTGTATTAAAAGCAATACTGAATTACAGAAAGAAAAAAAAAATGAGCACATAGTATCTTTTTCTCTCTCTTTCGCTCTCCCTCTCTCTCTCTCTCTCTTCTCTCTCTCTCTGCCTCCCCCCTCTTCTCTCTCTCCCCCTCTCTCTCTCTTTCTGTCTCCCTGCCCCCTCTCTCTCTCTCTCTCTGCCCCCCTCTCTCTCCCTCTCTCTCTTTCTGTCTCCCCTCTCTCTCTCTCTCTGCCCCCCTTCTCTCTCTCTCCCTCTCTCTCTCTCTTTCTGTCTCCCTCCCTCTCTCTCTCTCTCTCTGCCCCCCCTTCTCTCTCCCCCCTCTCTCTCTCTCTTTTTGTTTCCCTCCCTCTCTCTCTCTCTCCTTCCCCCCCCCCCCCCCCCCAATAAATAATATTATGCCATACACATAAAAATGTCTTCCACATACTTTGATGAAAGGAATCCTTTTTGTGTCACAGGTTCTCTCTGACGGAACCCCTTTTCTGGCGTATGACTCTGGTCCAGGGCGGACAGGATTCTCATTTTCGCTACACACCCGATGGTCTTCAGTTGCTGTTTGAGCAGAGACACTGGTTCGCTGACGGGACATTCAAGACGGCTCCTGGGTCCTTTACTCAAATGTACTCGCTTCATGTACTTTACATGGAAACGACCATTCCGGTAGTTTTTGCCCTGCTCCCAAGCAAGTCACGTGCCACGTACGATAGACTTCTTCAAGCTTTGGAGACGTTCAAACCAGGAATTGCGCCAAGCACGTTGATGACAGACTACGAAAAAGCTGCGATCTCAGCATTCGGTGCAGCTTTCCCTGGATTGGAGGTAACGGGTTGCCACTTCCATCTGGCACAGAACGTCTGGCGTCACATTCAAGACAATGGACTCTCAAATGACTACAAAAACGACGAAAATTTCGCGAAATTGATGAGAATGCTGCCGGGTTTGGCATATCTGCCTCCTGGAGACGTCGAGCATGCCTTCGAAACTGTCTTTGATCCTACATCGCCTTTTTATGACGTACGTGGCCAACCAGTATTTGACTACTTCGAGGACACATACATCGGCAGACCTCGTCGTCGTGGCCCCCGTCGCATGACCGAGTCCTTTCGGATGCAGCGAAGTCCAACAACAGTGTGGAAGGATTTCACAACGCTTTCCAGAACCACGTAGGGGCGTACTCACCAACTTTGTGGAAGCTCATTGCAGTCCTCAAAAAAGAGCAAGCGATGGTTCAAGCTGACGTTACGCGTCTTATTGGAGGTCAGGCTCCTGCCCCGAAGCGGCGAAAGTACAAAGACTTACAAAAGCGTGTGAGAACCATAATCCTGCAGTACAATGCAGGAGATCGTTCTCTCATGGACACGATGGAGGGACTTGCATTTGCGTTCATGTTTTAGGCCAACTAGGCATGTTTTACAATGGAGAGACACCAAGTGATTTTAGTGATTTTAATGGACACCATGGGTTTTAGATGATTTATCATTAAAGTTCAACTTGTTCAAAAAAAATGTGATTAGCTAGTTTATGTGTTTAGCTAGTTCTTTCCTCTCTCTCTCTCTCTCTCTCTCTCCTCTCTCTCTCTCTCTCTCTCTCTCTCTCTCTCTCTATCTCGTTTGGCCGTTTGGCGCTGAAATGTACGGCGCTGAAATGTACGGCGCTGAAAACTCGCCACGCTGAAATGGTGGCGCTGAAATGGTGGCGCTGAAGTGTCATGGAACCCCATACCACGTCACAACACAAAACCACACCACACCACACCACACCACACCACGTCACAACACAAAACCACATCACACCAACACACCACAACACAAAACCCCCGTCCACAAAACACAAAACCACACCACACCATACCCATACCACAACACAACACACAAACCACACCACACCATACCCCGTCACAACACAAAACCACACCACACCACACCACACCAACCACACACACCACACCATACATACACACCGCACCACAACCACACCATACCACATCACAACACAAACCCACACCACAACCACACCACACCAACCTACCCCTCACAACACAAAACCACACCACACCAACCACACCATAACCATACCACATCACAACACAAAACCCACACCACACCATACCCCGTAACAACACAAAACCACACCACACCACACCACACCATACCCGTCACAACACAAAACCACACACACAAACCCTACCACGTCACAACACAAAACCACACCACACCATACCCCGTCACAACAAAAACCACACCACGCACACACCACACCACACCATACCACCCCTCACAACACAAAACCCACACCACACCACACCACACCAAACCCCGTCACAACACAAAACCACACCACACCATACCATACCACATCACAACACAAAACCACACCACACCATACCCCGTCACAACACAAAACCACACCACACCACACCATACCACACCACACCATACTACACAGCACCACACCACACCATACCACATCACAACACAAACCCACACCACACCACACCACACCATACCCCGTCACAACACAAAATCACACCACACCACACCATACCATACCACATCACAACACAAAACCACACCACACCATATCTCGTCACAACACAAAACCACACCACACCACACCATACCCTGTCACAACACAAAACCACACCACACCATACCACGTCACAACACAAAACCACACCACACCACACCATACCCCGTCACAACATAAAACCACACCACACCACACCACACCACACCACACCACCATACTACACAGCACCACACCACACCATACCACATCACAACACAAACCCACACCACACCACACCACACCATACCCCGTCACAACACAAAACCACACTACACCACACCATACCATACCACATCACAACACAAAACCACACCACACCATACCTCGTCACAACACAAAAACACACCACACCACACCATACCCTGTCACAACACAAAACCACACCACACCATACCACGTCACAACACAAAACCACACCACACCACACCATACCCCGTCACAACATAAAACCACACCACACCACACCATACCCCGTCACAACACAAAACCACACCACACCACACCATACCACGTCACAACACAAAACCACACCACACCATACCACGTCACAACACAAAACCACACCACACCACATCATACCACGTCACAACACAAAACCACACCACACCACAGCATACCACATCACAACACAAAACCACACCACACCATACCACATCACAACACAAAACCACACCACACCATACCACATCACAACACAAAACCACACCACATCACACCATACCACATCACAACACAAAACCACACCACACCATACCACATCACAACACAAAACCACACCACATCATACAATGCCAGGTCACAAAGCAACAGCAAACTATGTCATATTCAACCACGCCACAACATAACACCAGATCATTCAACATCACATCACACCACAAACACACACCACATTGTACCACATCACAGCACACCACAAACACACACCACATTGTACCACATCACAACACACACCACATTGTACCACATCACAACACACCACAATCACACACCACATTGTACCACATCACAGCACACCACAAACACACAGCACATTGTACCACATCACACCACCCACAAGCACACCACATTGTACCACATCACAGCACAAACACACAGCACATTGTACCACATCACATCACATCACACACACCACATTGTACCACATCACAGCACACCACACACACCACATTGTACCACATCACACCACACCACAAACACACACACATTGTACCACATCACAGCACACCACAACGATTACACCATGTCATACCATTCCCCAAAGACAACAGCAGACTATACGACATATTAGGCCTGATATCAAATCTAAAAGTTCATAAAATGAATACATAAAACACAACTAAAATGCAATTTCCTGAAGAAAATCACAGATGTTTTTTCCCTCTATTTCTTTTTTGGTTTCTTTTTTGTTTTTTTTATTTAATCCACGCATATCTTTATACCTTTTAATCTCCCATACACCGTAGATTCCATTCTGAAGTGAAGGGGGACTCAAGACTGTCTTCTGAAGTCACTATGTGTTATACTCCTGACAACTGAAGTCACTGAAAACTAGAGCTACTACATGAATTTATTTCTGGCAGATGGCTGCAGATGTACTTAGCGTAAGAAGCCACAAGACAGCTACTCTACAGATGCCGTCTTGGCATTCAATTTGAAATCACCACTGAATCTGTTGTTAATGCGCACCAGCCATAATCATTAGGATTACCAGAGACATATCACCCAGTTTCCTCCCAACTAGAGAATGAGAATGGCGAAAGCTGCTGCTACCAATCAGAAGGCGTAACTATTTTTGGTGCGAGGAGACACAACTATTTGTCCAGTAAGGTTTTAACTCGTGTGTAAACTAGTTGCTTTAAAATTCGTTCCGTTTGCAGCTGACATTTGAGGAAGTAAACACACACACACACACACACACACACACACACACACACACACACACACACACACACCACACACACACTCACACACACACACACACACGATAAAGTCTATCAAAATATGACCATGCCATGTAGCATAAAAACACAAAAAAAAGCCTTTGAAATTTAACATACATTGAGAGACATTTTTTCACGTGGGCCCCAGTGTTTACCGTTCATCATGCTCGATGTCGGCTGCTAATGCTGAGAGCGAACCTTTTTTTTTTCCCCAGCACATCTGAACATACCAGTGAGTTAAGAATCTTTAGTTTACTTTTTATTTGTTAGTTGTGTCTTTGTTATATTTGTTTACAGTGCTTTGACATTTATAGCAAGTCTTGACACCTGGTCACATTACTTATTCTGTCAGTTCGACAGCGTGAACGCAGCGGAAACGAAACCTCATTAATATTCATGAGGTCGATTACTAGCCAAAATCATTAACAGTACAAGTTTTGTAAGTCGTGTTTCTTGTCAACATTCGACAAAGAGATGAGGAAATTTAAATAAGAAATTCTTACGCCAATGGATGATCATCACTCCGACAAATTTCAAGCTTGAACTCTAGTCCTTTAAGACAACGTGTGTCTTGTTTATACTGGAGATGAACTGGATTTTACATGGAAAGCAGCTGAATAAAAATTCTATGCTCCTTCTCTCTCTCTCTCTCTCTCTCTCTCTCTCTCTCTCTCTCTCTCTCTCTCTCATAACTATTATGGTATGTGTCTGATTGGGAGAGAGAGAGAAATCTCAGGGGTTCACCTGTTGTTTGACCACATACTGTGGACACTCTGACGGGTAGAAAATAAATTACAAACAAGATGCAAAGCATATAAACGTACTCCCAGTGCAGTGACAGAGGGGAGACAATTTCCAGTTAGAAGATGGAAAAAAACTCGACAGTGCGTTGGTTATTTCCCTTATTGGACTTGATTATTATTTTTTTTAATTATCATTATAACCGTTAGTAACGGCTATTCTGGTAAAATAAAACATCGGACATCATCCGTGACCCATAATGAACATACCTACAATTTTTCAGAAAAATCGGCCCAGAAGTTTTGTCTGGAGCGAGTGGAACACATTTTGACCACGGACAGACACACAGACAGACAGACACACAGACAGCATTTCTTCGTTCCCATTGTAAAATGCTCCCTGTTCTATAAGAACTTGGAGTACAAAAAAAAGGAAGAAAGAAAGAAAGAAAGAAAGAACGAAAGAAAGAAAAAGAAAAAAGATAACATTAGTTTGCCACGAGGATAAAAGATAACCACTGGTGTGTGTGAGTGTGTGTGTGTGTGTGTGTGTGTGTGTGTGTGTGTGTGTGTGTGTGTGTGTGTGTGTGCGTGAATGTGTGTGTGTTCATGTGTGTGTGTGCGTGAGTGTGTGTGTGTGCGTGCGTGCATGCGTGCGCGCTTGCTTATGTGTGTTGGTTTGTATGGTGTGTGTGTTTCTTGTATTTCTTGCTATGAATAGGGTCTACATTATAAAATGAAGCGGTGTATTTACAAAAGGGAAGTTTCTTTCTGAGAGAGAGAGAGAGACAGAGAGAGAGAGAGACAGAGAGAGAGAGAGACAGAGAGAGAGACTCACTGAATGAAACGGTGTAGTGGAAAAAGTAGGTGTTTTTTATACACTGTTTGAAACCAAATGACATAACATTCGACAAGTAAAATAAGGATTAAGATTACAGTCTATGATATGAATACGCAAGGCCAGGGCAAAAATGAAAATCGACATCACACACACACACACACACACACACAGAGAGAAGAAAAAGAAGAGACAGAGAGACAGGCAGACAAACAGACGAACGGAGAGACAGAGACAGACAGAAAGAGACAGACAGCCAGACAGAGACAGACAGACAAGACAGACAGACGGAGACAGACAGACAGATAGAGGGAGGGAGGGAGGGAGGGAGGGACGCTACCAAGTCCGCATCGATCAAGTCATCAGCAAACACCAACAAACCAACTGGGTGATGGCGGATTTTGTTATCGCACGGACGACCTGTAAAAACCACCGGCACGTGGTTGATAGCACACATGTAGAGCAGTTCTCGACTGTTATCTGGCCCGTCATGCCCTTCTTTCATATCGGGGCCTAGTGACCTCAGTTTCCCTTTCCAATCCACGCCTTTGCCCTTTGTGGCTTCGTGTTGAAAAATCCTGGTATCGGCGAATTCTTAGCATTCAACACTGTTTCACTTTTTTTTTTCTTTTTTTTTTTTAGCAATATCTTGGAACGGTATTTAAAATTTCTCAGTTTTTCTTCTTCTTTTTTTTTTTTTAATTCAAATGCTTTTGTTTGGATTTTTTCAGTAAACTATTCCATTAATAACAACAACAACAACACAAGTGTTTTTAAATGTGATGATTTCCACCGAAAACGTCCGGTCAAAAGTCATCGAAAATCAAGGGAAGGAACCGCAGCGGTTTAGGGACCGTCATTGGACGGAGGTGGTGGCGCCCTCTGGGGGGAGACGCTCGCCCAACCGCTGGCTCCGCGACTAAACGGTTATTAACGAACAAGTAGGGTAACTCTTCCGCCCATGATGAAATAAGTAAACGCCCCAAACTCCAAACAAATGCTGCTTACGACACTGAATCCCCAGATATGACAACACAGAGCACTCATGGAGACATTCCCCCACCCCCCACCCACCCCCAAAAAAGGATGTTCCAAGCTTGCCCATATATACCCTATACCTGACACACTTACTCAGCATCAACAACCGGAGAAATGAACAACCACACATTAACATTTATTCAAGACTGGCACAGCCTTTGAACATAGTTAAACCCCGCCTTGGCTTAAGGCTGTGTCAGGCCAATTGACACTGGCTAGAACACCAAGGCTACATCAAAATGTTGTTATGCTCTGCATAGTTATGCGGGGATTGTCTTCAGTGGTGACAAGCTCCTATCATAATATTATAAGTCTCCAAAATCCCCTGAAGTCGGAATGTGGCTGCCCATGTGGCAGGGTAGTAAAAAAACGGCCACACACGTAATGTTCACATCCCCAGCTGATGCATTCGTACCATAGGTGTTCAAGTACTTCTGCTGTTTGGATGATCCCTGGAGTCTTTTAGCCAGGGTACGACATCAACAACAACAACAACAATATAGTTAAACAAGCACACAGACGAACAGCAAGAAATACAGGTAACATTGGTGTGACTGGTAGAAATGACATCTTAAATGAGGCGGGGAACAGTAAAACAGTCAATAAAAGCTGTTGTTGTCGTGTCCTGCGTATGTTAGATCAGAACAGGTGCCACTGATCACCACCGAAGTGACTCGGCAGCAGTGCAGTGTCTCCTCTGGTGGGTTGCCTCTTGACGACTTGACATTGACTGCTCCCTGTGGATTGCCAGTGCCGGAACTGAGGCCGGACAATACAGAGTGTGCCACTGAAATATTACAGAAGATGAGACATTAAGAAATATATTATTGCCAAAATTTCCACTGGATATAATTACTGTGCAGTTGCAGTCACAAATTGATAATTAATATGACGTAATGTATCTTCACGGAACATCTTTTTTTCATATAAACATTTTCTTCTCATGAACACTTTTTTATTTAAATCTTAAATGTATTGTTTAAAAACAAAACAAAAAACATGGAAAGGCACTCTTTGAGTCAGGGCCTACTATTACCTCCCCTGATGGGAAATGGTTCCATTTTCACTTGTGAACTGACTGACTCAAAAGGGCGGATCCATGGGAAGTTCTGCACTCGCATATTATGGACCTTTCTCTTTTTGTTTTGTTTTCTTCTTCTTTTGTTTGTTTGTTTGTTTGTGTGTTTGTTTGTTCCTAATTCAAGTGTTGGGCTAGCTGATTCGACGAACCTCTACCACCTTCCTCATCATCGGTATGAATCAATATGGACAACCCATCTGTAAGGGATTTGGTGAATGGCGATCTCTCGAAGAGAGGAAATTACCTTTGCCCCAAACCAGCTAGGAGCCAATACGTGGCGTTGGCATTTTTACTGGTCGACCTTACGTTGCGTAATGCTTTCTGCAAAGTGACTCTGTGACTAACTGGAGAGTCAGTCGGGAGAGGTCGAGAAGACTCCGCCGCCGATTCGATCTTTCAACGAGATCCTTTCCAGAATTTCATGGTTCGTTCTTTGGCTTGGTTCTATTTTTTCCAAGAAGTGTGTGTGTGTGTGTGTGTGTGTGTGTGTGT
>CM065735.1:53213322-53215822 GCA_033310375.1 Conus canariensis | reverse complement strand
AGAGAGTAAAAGAGCCATCAATGTCTCCATACTACTGGCCGTGTTGTCATTGTTCATAATGGACAGGGCCCCGTGGCCACTTCGCACGCCTGTCCTGTGGTTCCAAGTCTTGAGTTCGAACCACTCGCAAGCCGGATTGTTATGCATGGCAAACTCCGTCTGTCCACAAAGTAGCTAATGGGACCTATGTTTCAGTTGAAGGAAGGTTAAAACAAAGATAGTAGAGGATGGGCTCCGCTTTCCATACTGCTGTGCCCCAGTTCCGATGTATCTCTTATCGTCCACATGTCGCCACGACCATCAGGCTGTGGTAATTTAATTCAACTGACTAACTTGACTTGCAACATACATATAACACCTTTATTTTCAGATGTATGAATGCGGTGCCGTGATAGTTCTGTTGGTAGAGCGACGGACTCATAATCTTGGGGTTGCGGGTTCGAATCTCCGCCGGGCCGTTTCGGTACAAGGGATTTTTTTCCTTGGACTTAGCATTGGTTCTGACTCTCAAATAGTTTTTCGAATGAGACTATAAACCGAGGTTCCGTGCGCACACCGTCAAATCCCATCACCAACTTTCGGAAGAGAAGGCCAGTTTGGCCGTTGGTATGGATGACACGTTACACATAGCATGCATCCTGCATGAGAAATGGAAAGAATGAAGGAAGTAAGGAAACTGACTGAACGATATTGAAACAACTGAATGAAGCTCCGGCAGGCAGCTCTTCAGCAGGCACTACCCAGGTAGGCAGCCCCGTTGCGTACACGAGAGTGTGGATTGTCAGCGCCTAGAACCATTGGCAAGGTGTTTTATAAATGTTATATTATTATTACTATTATTTTAATGAATATTCTCATAAATATTCGTTCATTTTCAGATAGAAACAGTACCAACTAAAGATCAGGATTGGAACAGCAACAGGCTCATGCCTTTGGTGTTTTTAAACAGATTTAAGTTATTAATGCGTCAAAAGCAATGACAGAAGAGTTTAAATCACGAACACGGAATAAAATATATTACAATATAAGGGGGAAAAATGTCCCCGAAGCTGGAGTATGGCTGCCTTAATGGCGGGATAAAAAAAAACGGTCATACGCACAAAACTCCACTCTTTGTTGGGTAGATGGGATTAATCCTTGCCTGTCTATACAGGGAGTGTCCACAGGAGCATCAGCCTGCGTACGCGGGGAAAAAAAATTAGGAAAAGAAAATGGGAATAAGAAAAGTTACCACGAGAAGAACAAGAACAAGAAGAAGAACAACGAGAACAAGTACAGGAAATAATGATCATAGTAAGTATTAGAAGTTACAAGCGTGCCAACATACTACTCGCAATATCAACCTTACTTTAAGTCGAGAGAGAGAGAGAGAGAGCGAGAGAGAGAGAGAGAGAGAGAGAGAGAGAGAGAGAGAGAGAGAGAGAGAGATGCCACAACACCTCCCCCCCCCCCCTCCCCCCACCCAACTTTGGACCAATTTCAAAAATGTGTACGACTGTTTTCTATGTAGTTAAATGTAAATCAACACCAAATTTCAGTCATTTTCTCGGTCGTCTTCTTTTTTCTCAATGGATACTATGGCAGTACGGGTGAGAGCAAGTCTTGTCGCTTCTGTCAAACTCGTGACTGACGTCACACACCGCAGCTGAAAGGAAATCTTCCATGAGACAGGAAACAGTAAACAGTTGGTTTTTTTTTTTTTTCATTTATTCCTCCACCACCTCTGCCCTTACTATTTTTTTTTTTTTTTTTTGTCTTTTACTTTTTGTTACTTTGTTTTTCCTTGTTTCTTTGTAAAGGTGGTCTTTTTCCCCCCCAACTCTCACGCCCCATACACTGTATGTTGTGTTGCTTACTAATGGACTTTTTTTTTCTTGCTGACTTTAATGTTTTGGCTTTTGATACAGCGCGTCAGGGTTTATTTTTGTACTAGTGTTTGGTGTAGTGACACTGTCATACCGTATGTAACAAAAAGATACAAAGGTTAAACAAAAAAGAAAAAACAAAAGAATTAAAAAAAAGAATTTAAAAAAAAGGGAAAAAATAACGAATAATACGATAACTCTTGCTCCCATGATGAAAAATCAATTAACAGCCAAAATTCCAACCGAATACTGCTTACGGATCTCCTTGTTTATTCTGTGTGCTCTGTGTTGTCATTTCTGCTAGGCGATTCGATGTCGTAAGCAGCATTCGTTTGGAATTATCGGCGTCTATATAGTAACAAACAAAGTAATAGTAGCACAGTATTTCTTAAGCGCTTTGCCAAAGGTTCTAGGCGCTGACAATCCACACTGTCGCGTACACAACGGGCTGCCTGCCTGGGTAGTGCCGACTGAAGAGCTGCCTGCCGGAGCTTCATTCAGTCGTTTCCTGTGTCATTCAGTCAATATCGTTCAATATCGTTCACTCAATTTCCTTACTTCCTTCATTTTTTCCATTTCTCACGCAGGGTGCATGCTATGTGTAACGTGTCATCCATACCAACGGCCAAACTGGC
>CM065735.1:53193322-53198322 GCA_033310375.1 Conus canariensis | reverse complement strand
CCCCCCCCCCCCCCCCCCTATCTCTTTCTCTCACAACTTCTTCCATACTTTTCCTTTCGTTTTCATCTGTACCAGATCATTGTTGTATTGACAGAGAAATTCAAGTCATTGTTGTAATGACAAAGGGAATTAAAGTCATTGTTGTAATGACAAAGGAATTGAAGTCATTGTTGTAATGACCGAGGGAATTGAAGTCATTGTTGTAATGACAGAGGGAATTGAAGTCATTGTTGTAATGAGAGAGGAATACAGTCATTGTTGATGAGAGAGGTAAATCAAAGTCCATGGTTCAATGGGATCGTAACTTCACCCCCCCAAGTATCTTTTCTACTCACACTCTCATACTTCTTCGTTTCATCTGAACCAAATCATTGTTGTATGACAGAGAAATTCAAGTCATTGTTGTAATGACAAAGGAATTAAAGTCATTGTTGTAATGAAGAGAGGAATTGAAGTCATCGTTGTAAGACAGAGGGAATTGAAGTCATTGTTGCAATGACAAAGGAATTGAGGTCATTGTTGTAATGAGAAGGGAATTGAAGGTCATTGTTGTAATGAGAGAGGGAATTGAAGTCATTGTTGTAATGAAGAGGGAATTGAAGTCATTGTTGTAATGACAGAGGGAATTAAAGTCATTGTTGTAATGACAGAGGAATTGAAGTCATTGTTGTAATGAAGAGGGAATTAAAATCATTGTTGTAATGAGAGAGGAATTAAAGTCATTGTTGTAATGAAAAGGAATTAAAGTCATTGTTGTAATGACAAAGAATTAAGTCATTGTTGTAATGAGAGAGGGAATTGAAGTCATTGTTGTAATGAGAGAGGAATTAGAAGTCATTGTTGTAATTTACAGAGGAATTAAAAGTCATTGTTGTAATGACAGGGATAAAGTATGTTGTGACAAGATTAAGTCATTGTTGTAATGACAGAGAGAATTAAAAGTCATTGTTGTAATGACAAAGGAATTAAAGTCATTGTTGTAATGACGAAAGGAATTGAAGTCATTGTTGTAATGAGGGAGGACTCAACCTTTACCGGATGACGTGTTTGACTACACAGACCCATCGTGCGGGTTGCCCAAGACCCCCACATTTTGTAGAGGCTTTACCCATTGCTTATCCCTATTCAGATCCCGTGGGTCTTGTAAGACCCACACCTGATAAAGAGCTGTTCAACAACTTATTCCTCACCCGATGGCGTGGGTCAGGTGCGACCCATTAAAATATAAAGATCCTGGGAAACTGCGACTAATTACGCTGATATTTGATTGTACCCTTACATGAAATTTCAGTGACCAACGACTATCAAGATCGTTGAGAAACTCCTAAGATTTCGTGAGCGTAGCTCTATCCAGTTCATAAGATATGATGTTTTTATGGAGTCACTGGGTCATGGAAGACCCAGGAAGCACGGTAAAGGTTGGAATTTGTTAGCCTGCTCCTGTTTTTCCGAACTACTTGTTTGTTCATTTTACAAGAAAAAAAAAGAGAAAAAAAAAGATTTTGGATGGTCCTTTAAGTTAAACTCACGGGACTGTTACAAAGGAGGGTGGGGAGGAGGATGGGGGTGAGAGGGGGGGGGGGAGGTGTCAACAGGTAAGCACGTAATACACAGTATGCTTCCATTCAAAACTGTATTCTCCTGTGACGGAGATGTATATTCTGTGATTCTTCTCTCACTGCCCTTTATAGATTTCTATCATCAAATGTATTCGCAGTTCTTTTGATGAAAATGCTAAAAAGATCCGTAGCGGCGAATTATTTCGAGGAGTGTTTAGAAGAGAGAGAAAGAGATTCTCGCGGAGGCGTTCCGGACATGCACAGACAGACAGACACACACACACACACACACACACACACACACACACACACACACACACACACACACACGCACTCACGCACGCACGCACGCACGCACGCACGCACGCACGCACGCACACTTAGGGGAGAGGACACAGACAGACACACAGACACACAGACAAACTGACAGACCTAGAGAGAGAGAGAGAGAGAGAGAGAGAGAGAGAGAGAGAGAGAGAGAGAGAGAGAGAGAGAGAGGATGTGTAGGGTGAACACGATTCAAATGTTCACAACATAATGTCATGACATTGTCAGAATTCAAACAAGCCCATCCATATATCTCTAGGGAGAGTCCTAACGAAAACGTTCTCGACAACTAATCGTTTGGTAAGGGGACACAAGTAGACCTACTGGCGAAGAGTGCCCGTGTCATTATAACAATGACAGAGCAGTCTTCAAACACTGAAATGAAGGTGAAGGGTGGGGCAGAAGAGTTGAAAGGGAAAAGGAAAGCAGGAAGGGATGGGGGGGGGGGGGGGGAGAGGGGGAGGGGGTAGGGGAGGGGGGGGGGTTGTGAAATGAAATGGGATTATGCATGATCATTCTCAGATTGCGTCTGTCCGCGTGTAATCAAAATGAAATTCCCTATATCGGAGTTATGAGAATCAAAACAAAATATCCTGGATTGCAGTCATCATGAGAATAAAAACAACAACAATAGTTCCTACATCGAAGTCATCATGAAAATCAAAATAATAATTCCCTACATCGCAGTCATCATGAGAATCAAAACAATATATTCCCTTCATCGCAGTCATTGTGAGAATAAAAAGGTATTCCTTATATCGCAGTCATTGTAAGAATCAAAACAATATTCAATACATCGCAGTCATTGTAAGAATCAAAACAATATTCAATACATCGCAGTCATCGTGAGAATCACAACAATATTCCCTTCATCGCAGTCATCGTGAGAATCAAAACAAAATTCCCTTCATCGCAGTCATCGTGAGAATCAAAACAATATTCAATACATCGCAGTCATCGTGAGAATCAAAACAATATTCCTTCATCGCAGTCATCGTGAGAATCAAAACAAAATTCCCTTCATCGCAGTCATCGTGAGAATCAAAACAATATTCAATACATCGCAGTCATCGTGAGAATCAAAACAATATTCAATACATCGCAGTCATCGTGAGAATCACAACAATATTCAATACATCGCAGTCATCGTGAGAATCACAACAATATTCAATACATCACAGTCATCGTGAGAATCAAAACAATATGCAATACATCGCAGTCATCGTGAGAATCAAAACAAAATTCCCTTCATCGCAGTCATCGTGAGAATCAAAACAATATTCAATACATCGCAGTCATCATGAGAATCAAAACAATATTCAATACATCGCAGTCATCGTGAGAATCAAACAATATTCCCTTCATCGCAGTCATCGTGAGAATCAAAACAATATGCAATAGATCGCAGTCATCGTGAGAATCAAAACAATATTCAATACATCGCAGTCATCGTGAGAATCAAAACAATATGCAATACATCGCAGTCATCGTGAGAATCAAAACAATATGCAATACATCGCAGTCATCGTGAGAATCAAAACAATATTCAATACATCGCAGTCATCGTGAGAATCAAAACAATATGCAATACATCGCAGTCATCGTGAGAATCAAAAACAATATTCAATACATCGCAGTCATCGTGAGAATCAAAAACAATCTTCCCTAAATCGTAATCATTGTGAGAATTCTCAGGCTAACTTCGATTTCGGGAGGATTATTTTGTGCATTATTTTGATATGTCTGATACGAATAAGATCTGAAGAAGAGGTATTTGACAAGTTAATTGTGGCTGCTCAACCCGAAGAAGAAGAAGATTCGTCCGTGTTTGGTATAGTGTATTGAATAAACGTTACTCGTTTTGTGTGTTTGTCTTTATCTATAATTTTTTTTTTTAATTATTATCTGCGTTTTACCTCGTTTATATCAATGCTGCTGTCTGTTGCGTTCTATTAAAGACACACCCGCCAATCAATAGGCTGTTCTTAAATAATACCTGTCATCCTCATCGCCTTCTTCATCCTTGTCACCGTCGTAATTCTTTTCTTTATTACTGTCATTTATGTCGTCGTCATCATCATCACCAACATCATCATCACCACCACTGTCTCTCTCTCTCTCTCTCTCTCTCTCTCTCTCTCTCTCTCTCTCTCTCTCTCTCTCTCTCTCTCTCTCTCTCTCTCTGCACACACACACATACACAAACACACACACATCAGCATGTAAGGGAAAATAGACACCCTCATTCACAGACCACTGAGAAGAAGAAGAAGAAGAGAAGAAGAAGAAGAAGAAGAAGAAGAAGAAGAAAGAAAGAAGAAGAAAGAAAGAAAGAAAGAAAGAAAGAAGAAAGAAAGAAAGAAGAAAAAGAAGAAGAAAGAAAGAAAGGAAGGAAGAAGAATAAGAAAGACAGAAAGAAAGAAAGAAAAAAGATGCAATACGTGTAAAAGTACTCCCAGTTTATCTTGAATACGTGTGAGATATTCCATAAAGAGGAAAAACCGTTTGGGGCCGTTATAGCCGTTAGTAACGGCTATTCTGGTAAACGTCGGGCATCATCCGTGACCCAAAATGAACATACCTACAAATTTTCAGAAAGATCGGCCAAGTACTTTTTGAAATATTCCATAAAGAAGAAAAACCGTTATGGGCCGTTATAGCCGTTACTAACGGCTATAACGGTAAAATAAAACGTCGGGCATCATCCGTGACCCATAATAAACATACCTACAACTTTTCAGAATGATCGGCCAAGTACTTTCTGAGGTATTCCATAAAGAAGAAAACCCGTTATTGGCCGTTACAGCCGTTAGTAACGGCTATACGGTAAAATAAAACATCGGGCATCATCCGTGACCCATAACGAACATACTACAAATTTTCAGAAAGATCGGTCCAGTAGTTTTGTCTGGAGCGAGTGGAACACATTTTGACCACGGACGGACAGACAGACACACAGACACCCAGACAGCATTTCTTCGTTCCCATTCTAAAGTACTCCTGTTCTATAAGAACTGGGAGTACAAAAAACAGGAGACACTAGCGATAAGGGAGGTTGAAGAGGAGGAGGAGGGAAAGGAGGGCAGGTGTTGACAACTTATCAGTTCGTGAACA
>CM065735.1:53170822-53185822 GCA_033310375.1 Conus canariensis | reverse complement strand
CCATTTCCCATACAGTCCTTCCAATGAGACTATAAACCGAGGTTCCGTGTGTGAACGCACGCGTAACATCTTGCACACACGTCAAATCCCATCACCAACTTTCAGAAAAGAAGGCCAGTTTGGTCGTTGGTATGGATGACACGTTACACATAGTATGCACCTTCCCCGAAGTTGGAGTATGGCTGCCTTAATGGCGGGATGAAAAACGATCATAGACACAAAACTGCACTTTGTTGGGTAGGTGGGATTAATCCTTGCCTGTCTATACAGGGAGTTTCCGCAGGAGTAACATCAGCCTGCGTACGCGGAAAAAAGGACACACAGTGGGTATAGCCAGTGATGGTGTCTGCTGTACCGTTCTTTCTCTGTGGTCCACCATTCTCAAAGACTGCTAATTATTAACGCTTAGACAGATAGAGACTTGTCATATGCCAGGTTTGATTCACGGTTCATGGGGGGAAAAATGGTGGAACATTATTTAGAAATTACAAAAGATTTCTTTCTGTCACCTATCAGATGCAGTCACTATTCATGGCACATGAGGAAAAAACGGCCGATCAGTATCAAAATAGGATAATAAAAGAATTATTAAAATAGGATAATAAAAGAAGATTTCTTTCTGTCTTCTTCCTCTTACAGACAACATTTTTCTTGTGTGTGTGTGTATAAGATGACGTGGATTTGTTGTTGTTCTTGTTGTTGTCGTACCCTGGCTAAAAGACTCCAGGGATCATCCGAACAACCGAAGTACTTGAACACTAGAGTACAAATGCATCAGCTATGGATGAGAACATTACTGTGTGACCATTTTTGATTACCCCGCCACGTTGGCAGCCACACTCCGACTTCGAGGGATTTTGGAGACTGATAATGTTATGCTAGGAGCTTGTCACGATGAAGACAATCCCGCATAACTTTGCAGAGCTAACACATTTTGATGTAGCCTTGGTGTTCATAGCCTATGTCAAATTGGTCTGACACACTAGCCTTAAGCTAAAGCATTGATGACCTGGTGTGATTTCAGAAGCGCAAGGGGAAGCAAGTTGAGTGAGAGACTTAACTCGTGATTCTTACGATCCTCTGTTGCGGGTTCGAATCTCCGCTAGGATGTTCTAGTTCAGGGGAATTTTCCCCTCACAGTAAACACCGGTTCTGACACCGTTTCGCAAAAAAAAGTCCTTCAAATGAGACTATAAACCGAGGTTCCGTGTGTAAACGCACTCATAACATCCTGCACACACGTCAAATCCCATCACCAACTTTCGGAAGAGAAGGCCAGTTTGGCCGTTGGTACTGAATGACACAGGAAACGGCTGAATGTAGCGCCAGCAGGCAGCTCTTCCTCAGTCGGCTCTACCCAGGTAGGCAGCCCGTTGTGTAAACAAGAGCGTGGATTGTAAAGCACTTAGAGCTTGGTTTCTAACCGAAGCTATGCACTACACAAGTACTCTCAATAGTAATGATAGTCAGTACTTGTAGAGACTAGTCTCATGTTCAGTTTCTTGTCATCTCCACAGAGCATGCGTTCTCCGTGAACGTTGGACAGGATTGGGAAAGAAAAATTGCTGGTATCTGCTATTAAACTGAATGACACCGGAAAACGATGGAATGTAGCGCCTGCAGGCAGCCCTTCAGATGGCTCTGCCCAGGTAGACAGCCCGCTGTGTGAATGAGGCCTTGTGGATTTTAGAGCGCATAGGATAGGCGCTAGCTATGTTAAGTACTCTCAATAGTAATGGTTATAACCTTTGCGGCATTGTTCATAACACACACACAACACACACACAACACACACACACACACACCAACACACACACACACACACACCACACACACAGAGACACACACACACACACACACACACACACACACACACACCACACACAACACACACACATACCTGAGTGCCAGCAGGTAAAGTAGTGAGGGAAGAGACGTAAAGATTTCAATGTGACGTTATATAACACAAATTACGCACTAGAATGATGCGTAACTCGACAGACCTGCCACAGATAGTAATTTGATGAATGAGAGCTCTGTTCCTCCCCCCCCCCCTCTCTCTCTCTCTCTCTCTCTCTCTCTCTCTCTCTCTGTGTATATATATATATATATATATATATATATTATAATATATTATATTTAGACAGACTGACAGACAGAGTAACTAGGAATCGTTTGTTGTTGTTGAAGCATTATTTGTTGAATTGTACTGTCCATTGGTTTTGACGATATTTCCATGACTGTTGGAGAAGACTGATCATTTCAATTTGTAATCCTGATGTTGAAGTGACTATCTTAATTTGTAATTATGATGTAGAAGTTATCGTATTAATTTGAATCCTGATGTGAAACGAGCTCTGCTAATTTGTAATTATAGTGTGGAAGTGACCAGTTTAAATTGCAGTCCGAATGTGGAACCGACCATTTCAAATTGTAGTTAAGATGTGGAACTGATCATTTTAATTTGTAATATTAATGTTGAACTGACTATTTTAATTTGTAATTATTATGTTAAAGTTACCATTTTAATTTGTAATCCTGATGTGGAAAAGACTATTACAATTTGTAATTGTAATATGAACCTATTTCATTTTGTAATCCTGACATAGAAGCGACTTTATAATCCTGATACGGAACAGACTATATCATCCTGATATAGAAATGACTATATAATCCTGTTATCATGATACAGAACTGACTATACAATCTTGACATGGAACTGACTACATAATCCTGATATAGAACAGACTACATAATCCTGATATAGAACAGACTATATAATCCTGTTATAGATCTGACTATATAATCCTGTTATAGAACTGACTATACAATCATGACATGGAACTGACTACATAATCCTGATATAGAACTGACTATATAATCCTGTTATAGAACTGACTATATAATCCTGTTATAGAACTGACTATACAATCATGACATGGAACTGACTACATAATCCTGATATAGATAACTTTATAATCTTGATATAAAACTGACTATACAATCTTGATATGGAACTGATTACATAATCCTGATATAGAACTGACTATACAATCTTGATATGGAACTGACTACATAATCCTGATATAGAACTGACTATACAATCTTGACATGGAACTGATTACATAATCCTGATGTAGAACTGACTATATAATCATGATATAGAACTGACTATATAATCATGATATAGAACTGACTATATAATCCTGATATAGAACTGACTATACAATCTTGATAATGAACTGACTACATAATCCTGATATAGAACTGACTATATAATCTTGAGATAGAACTGACTATATAATCCTGATATAGAACTGACTATATAATCTTGAGATAGAACTGACTATATAATCCTGATATAGAACTGACTATACAATCTTGATAATGAACTGACTACATAATCCTGATATAGAACTGACTATATAATCTTGAGATAGAACTGACTACATAATCCTGATATAGAACTGACTATATAATCCTGATATAGAACTGACTATACAATCTTAATATGGAACTGACTTATATAATCCTAATATAGAACTGACTATGTAATCCTGATATGGAACTGACTATAATTATAATCCTGGATTTCAGACGCTCTTAGACAGTTGCTGAGTGTGAGGCCAGTCCATTCACTGATGTTGTCCTCCCATCTATTTCTCTTCTTCCTCTCTTCTGCCTCCTCGCACTGTTCCTTGTAGAATGGTTTTGTCAAGTCCTGTTGATCTTGATACATGACCATACCATCTCGTTTTCCTTCTTTTCACTGTGGGCAACAGGTCTTCGTCTGGTCCAACGGCTCGCCTTGCTCTGGTCTGGACCTCCAAGCTGGTAGTGTGGTCTTTGTATGAGAGATCACCGGGACTCCACCCAGAGGAAGACAAAGATACTATACCTGTCCCTCGACACAGATACTATTCCTGTCCCCTTTTTCTTCTTTGGCTAATACAAAGACGAAGACATGGCAAAGTGACTTTCGCCTGGTCAGACACGAATAGGACTCAGTCCTGTTCTTCTTTCTTCTGCGGAAAGTTTGATAATGTTGTAAAGCGAGGTATACTGTTGATAACAATGCGTATCTATAGGCAATGGGCTGTACCATCTGTGCTAACGTGGATTTATTTCATGTCTTCTTATCGTCTAATCTCTTGCTGTGTCATGTCGTTTCTTGGTCCGCCGGAGTCCTCTTTTGCATTGGCTGATTGATGTGAGTGTGTTCCTGTCATTGTGCATGCAGGCATGAGGAAAATCTTGACGATGCATTCACACTATTCTTCTTCCGACCACCGCGCCCGTTACTTTTCTCACAAGCTCGCGTGGTGGTTTGTTATGCTCCGTTTCCTTCTTGAAGACTTTTTAAAGTACATGTGGAGTTTTTCCTTTTTTTTTCTTTTCCTTTTTTCTTTCTTTCTTTCTTTTTCTTTCCATCTTTTTTCCTTTTTTTTTTTCTTCTTTTTTCTTTCTTTCTGTCTTTTTTTTTTTTTTTTTTACTTTTCTTTCTTTTCTTTTCTTTTTCTTTTTTTTTCTTTCTTTCTTCCTTTCGTTCTTTCCTTTTTTTTTCTTTCTTTCTTTCTTCCTTTCTTTCTTTCTTTTTTTCTTTTATCCTTCTTTCCTTGTTTTCTTTCTTTCTTTCCTTCTTTCTTTGTTTTTTTTCTTTCTTTTTTTTCTTTCTTTCTTTTTTTCTTTCTTTCTTTTTTCTTTCTTTCTTTCTTTCTTTCTTTCTTCTTTGTTCAGTGTTATCTCCCGTATCCTACCCACCCCTCTCCTCTGTTATTGTCCCCTCCTCCTCTCTCAGTGACGTAAGTCCCACGCCGCTCTTGTCCGCGTTTCACACACAGCTAAAACCAGGGTCGCTCTGTCGCAGAGCGTGTGTGTGTGTGTGTGTGTGTGTGTGTGTGTGTGTGTGTGTGTGTGTGTGTGTGTGTGCGCGCGCGGTGTGTGTGTATGTGCATGCGTGCGTGCGTGCGCGCGTGAATAGCCATGCAATGAAGTATGTCGATTGTAATGCACTTGCCACTCTTTTTAAACTCCCACTGGATATTGAATACGAACCTATCTATGTAACAGTTAATAATCTCCCTGTAGTGAAGTGCGTAGTAATGGTAATTGTCAATTATAAGATATACAGAGAACTATGTTTTCCCCTTTTTTTGTAAAAAACAAACAAACAAACAAACAAATGAACAAACAACAAAGCCCAAACGACACTCGAATTTGTGCTAAGTGTGAAAAATGGCTCAAGACATTTCAGCTTCTAAGATGGCAACAACCGGAGGGTGAGAGATTTAAGAAAAAGACAGTGTCACGTCTGTAGCGTAGAGAACTGTCTCGGGTTGTTGCGAAAAAAAATATATATATAAAAAGAAACTGTCAGACCGGTTTACGACAGTTTAAAAGGACAGGAAGTGAAATTTAAAGCAGCACACACACACCACACAACACACACACACACACACACACACACACAACACGCGCGCGCGCGCGCGCACGCACGCACACACGCACGCACGCACGCACGCACGCACGCACGCACGCACGCACGCACCACACACACACACACACACACACACACACACACACACCCTAGCCTGCGTCTCTCGACACGCCTGTTTGCCATTCGTCTTAACCCCCAAGTGGCTTCAATTCAAGGACAGGATTTTTGAAGACGGGGTGACGAACATGTAGGGTCAAAATAATGGTGAAGGGGGAGGGAGGGAGGGGGGGGAGTAACGGGGCGGGGCGCCCTGTGTCGAACAGAGGGAGTGGTCCATTGGCTAACTCGCCGAGTCAACACCAGCAGAGATTTCGGGGTCAAGCTTTGAGAAGAAGAAGAGCTGCTTGCTGAAAGAACAGCCAACAGGTCAGTAGTCAGTGTACTGCTTGACCCTGGAGACATACAGACAGACACTGGCGCGGCGCGGGTTTCATAAGTAAGACGTTCAGGCTTTTTTCTTTCGTTTGGTTTCGTTTTGTTTTGTTTCGTTTCGTTTCTGTTCAAAGACGTGACTTTCTGCCTCGTGACCTCTTTGTTCTGTTTTGCCCTTTTTTTTTTCTTTTTTTCTTTTCTTTGTTTTTGTTTTGTTGTTGTTCTACTTTTTTGGTTGTGTGTGTGTGTGTGTGTGTGTGTGTGTGTGTGTGTGTGTGTGTGTGTGTGTTTTGTTTGTTTCGTTTTGTTTTTTTTGTTTTTTTGGGTGGGGGGTGGGGGGTGTCTTTTTTCTGTCATTTGATCGGTCACCAAGAACAAAATGGTTAAGGGAAGTGGTAGGGGTAGGGGACAAGACAGAGGGAGTGAGGTGGTGGTGGTGAGGTGAGGGGGGGGGGGGTGCGCAGGATTGTTAGATTTTCCTCTTCTTAAAAATAGATAAACAGTAATAAAAACAAATCTTAAACAACAACAACAAAAAAATTGTGTTTGCAAAACACACACCCTTTTTTCCCTTCGTTAACCTCTCCTTGGTGATGTAGACTGCCCCCCACCCCCCACTCCCCTCCCCCCGTCCCCCCTGATCCCCCTCTCCCCCCTCAAACAACACAGGAAACCTGTTCAAGTTGTGAGCGCGCGCGCCCATAGGCAGACTATCAGAAGAGCCGACGAAGACGGATAGAGCTTACAAGACAATCTTCTTGGGGGGCGGGGAGGGGGGGGGGGGGAGGATCATTACGCAAGAGTTGAGGTGGGAAAAAAAAAAAGCAGACTGGAAGTATTTTACAACGTGAAGTGTTTACGGGTTTTTGTTTGTTTTGTTTGTTGTTGTTGTTGTTGTTGTTGTTGTTGTGTGTGTGTGTGTGTGTGTGTGTGTGTGTGTGTGTGTGTGTGTGTGTGTGTGTGTGTGTGTGTGCGTGCGTGTTTACATTTCCTATCTTGTCAATCCTTGATCTGTCTACACATGTCCGTCTGAAATGCAGCAGAAGGGCCACACAGAACAAACAACGGGATATATTTTCTGGTGTCGTAGGCAGCTTTTCGTTTTAGAGGTTCGGCCGGTGTGTGATTATTTCATCTTGGA
This sequence comes from Conus canariensis, assembly GCA_033310375.1. NCBI lineage: Eukaryota > Metazoa > Mollusca > Gastropoda > Neogastropoda > Conidae > Conus > Conus canariensis. The sequence continues at coordinate 53,178,812 of CM065735.1, read as the reverse complement.
AGCAAGAGTTACCTTACTTGTTCGTTATTCCTGCCTCGTTTCAGATGCCCTATCACTTTTGTCCATAGCAGGGGGGGGGGGGGGGGGGAGTGGAGGGGGGACGGGAGGCGGGGAGGGGAAGGAGACACGCAGATTCCACCGCGCATTCACTCTGTTCAGAACATCCGTGGATTGGTGTTCGTCGAGGAAATCTACTCCCGGCTTTTTAAAACGTCATGAACTTTTCTTTTTTTTTTTTTTTTTTTTTGTGTGTGTGGCTTTCTCAGTGAAAGCCAAAAACTGCTCGTGCTTCATTTCAATATACTCGGGGGAGGAGGGGTGGGGGTTGGGGGTTGGGGGGTGGGTCTTTCCGTGTCATTCCTGACTGGATGACTCAGAAGACGGCTAAGACGTTTCCTCCCTCGTAAAATATCAAAGGAAGCAATGATGGATGGAAGAACGCACTGGCACGGAAGATGTGTCGTCTTGCTAAAGAGACCTCAGTCGTTCTTATAAAAAAAAAAAAAAAAAAAAAAAAGTAGTGGGGGTGGGGGTGGGGTAGGGTGTGGGGGTCACCGAATGTGTGAGGGTTTTTGTTTGTTTTTTTTTGGCATGGAACGTGTTGATCAGTTGCATCGATACCTGAAGAAAACCCATTTCATTTGTCGAAAATGCCGTTTGTCTCTTATTCATTTATTTATTTCATCTATCTATTTATTTGCTTGTTTGTCTATTTATTTATTCATTTACTTCTTTATCTATTCATCTATAAACGAAAATGCGTTTGTCTCTTATTCATTTATTTATTTCATCTATCTATTTATTTGTTTGTCTATTTATTTATTCATTTACTTCTTTATCTATTCATTTATTTATTCATTTATTTATTCATTCATACATTTATCCATCTATCTCTCAATATTTCTTTTGCATCGTGCGCTTTAAACCTACTTGGCGCTATGTGTTGTGTGTGTGTGTGTGTGTGTGTGTGTGTGTGTGTGTGTGTGTGTTGTTGTTGTTGTTGTTGTTGTTGTGTTGTTGTTGTTGTCGCTGTTGTTATTTTGTTGTTGTTTTTTTGTGTTTGTTTTTGTCTTTTTTTTCTTTTCTGCAACTTTCTGTCTGTTTCACTTCGTGTCCAGATTTCATACAGCGTCAACAATACACAGGACATCATCACAGCGACAACATCTACAGCGACCAACAATCACACGCGACAACAACAACAGCGAACAATCACACAGCGACCAACAATCATACAGCGACCAACAATCGCACACAGCGACCAACGACATCAATCACCAGCGACCAAATCAACCACACAACGCGACCACAACCAATCATACAGCGACCACAATCACACAGCGACAACAATCACACAGCGACCAACAATCACACAGCGACCAACAATCATACAGACAGCGCCAATAGACCAATACAATCAGCGACATCACACAGCGACCAACAATCATACAGCGACCAACAATCACACAGGACGACACAAACACCAATCACACAGCGCACCACAGACCAATCACACAGCGACCACCAATCACACAGCGACCAACAATCACACAGCGACCCAAGACAACAAATCACAGCCAGCACCCAAACAATCACACAGCGACCAACAATCATACAGCGACCAACAATCACACAGCGACCAACAATCACAACAGCGACCAACAATCCAATCACAATCACACAGCGACCAACAATCACACAGCGACCACAATCACATCAGCGACCACAATCACACCAGCACCACAACAATCATACAGCGACCACCAACACACAGCGACCAACAATCATACAGCGACCACAATCCACAGCGACCCACAATCTACAGCGACCAACAATCACACAGCGACCAACAATCATACACCACATATCACAGCACCATACAGCGCAATCATACAGCGACCAACAATCACAGCGACCACATCAAGGAACATCACAGGCGACAATCACACAGCGACCAACAATCCGGACCACATCATACAGCGCCACCAATCACATCGGCCAACATACAGCGACCAACAATCATACAGCGACCACAATCACACAGCGACCACAATCAAGCGACCAACAATCAACAGCGACCAATCATACAGCGACCAACAATCACACAGCGACCACAACAACACACACAGCGACCACAATCAACAGCGACCACAATCACAGGCAACAATCATACAGCGACCAACAATCAACAGCGACCACCAATCACACACACACACACACAACACAGCGACCACACATCACACAGCGACCAACAATCACACAGCGACCAACAATCACACAGCGACCAACAATCATACAGCGACCAACAATCACACAGCGACCAACAATCACACAGCGACCAACAATCAACAGCGACCAACAATCACACAGCGACCAACAATCATACAGCGACCACCAATCACACAGCGACCAACAATCACACAGCGACCAACAATCAACAGCGACCAACAATCACACAGCGACCAACAATCAACAGCGACCACAATCACACAGCGACCAACAATCATACAGCGACCAACAATCACACAGCGACCAACAATCACCAGCGACCAACAATCACACAGCGACCAACAACAACAGCGACCAACAATCACACAGCGACCAACAATCATACAGCGACCAACAATCACACAGCGACCACACAATCACACCAGCGACCAACAATCACACAGCGACCAACAATCACACAGCGACCAACAATCACACAGCGACCAACAATCACACAGCGACCAACAATCACACAGCGACCAACAATCATACAGCGACCAACAATACACAGCGACCAACAATCACACAGCGACCAACAATCAACAGCGACCACAATCAACAGCGACCAACAATCACACAGCGACCAACAATCACACAGCGACCAACAATCACACCAGCGACCAACAATCACACAGCGACCACAATCACACAAGCGACCAACAATAGCACCACAACCAGCGACCAACAATCACACAGCGACCAACAATCACACAGCGACCAACAATCACACACAGCGACCAACAATCACACAGCGACCAACAATCACACACGCGACCAACAATCAACCACAGCGACCAACCAATCACACAGCGACCAACAATCCACGCACATCACGCGACCAACAATACGCGACCACAATCAACAGCGACCAACAATCACACAGCACCAACAATCACACAGCGACCAACAATCACACAGCGACCAACAATCACACACAGCGACCAACAATCACACAGCGACCAACAATCACAGGCACACACGCGACCAACAATCACACAGCGACCAACAATCAACAGCGACCAACAATCATACAGCGACCAACAATCACACAGCGACCAACAATCACACAGCGACCAACAATCACACACACAGCGACCAACAATCATACAGCGACCAACAATCACACAGCGACCAACAATCACACAGCGACCAACCAATCACACAGCGCAACTCACACAGCGACCAACAATCACACAGCGACCAACAATCACACACAGCGACCAACATCACACACAGCGACCAACAATCACACACAGCGACCAACAATCACACACATCACGACGACCAACACACACGACCAACAATCACACACAGCGACCAACAATCACCACAGCGACCAACAATCACACACAGCGACCAACATCACACACAGCGACCAACAATCACACAGCGACCAACAATCACACACAGCGACCAACAATCACACACAACGAGCCAACAATCACACAGCGACACAATACAAGCACCACACACACACGCGACCAACAATCACACAGCGACCAACAATCACACAGCGACCAACACAATCACACACAGCGACCAACACCAATCACACACAGCGACCAACAATCACACAGCGACCAACAATCACACACAGCGACCAACAATCACACAGCGACCAACAATCACACAGCGACCAACCAATCACACACAGCGACCAACAATCACACAGCGACCAACAACACACACAGCGACCAACAATCACACAGCGACCAACAATCACACAGCGACCAACAATCACACACAGCGACCCACACCAGACCATCACACACAGCGACCAACAATCACACACAGCGACCAACAATCACACACAGCGACCAACAATCACACACAGCGACCAACAATCACACACACGCCAACAATCACACACAGCGACCAACAATCACACACAGCGACCAACAATCACACACAGCGACCAACCAATCCACACACAGCGACCAACAATCACACACAGCGACCACAACCATCACACACACACAGCGACCAACAATCACACACAGCGACCAACAATCACACACAGCGACCAACAATCACACACAGCGACCAACAATCACACAAGCGACCAACAATACACACAGCGACAACTACAGACAATCACACACAGCGACCAACATCACACACAGCGACCAACAATCACACACAGCGACCAACACACACACACAGCGACCAACAATCACACACAGCGACCAACAATCACACACAGCGACCAACAATCACACACAGCGACCAACAATCACACACAGCGACCAACAATCACACAGCGACCAACAACACATCACACACAGCGACCAACAATCAACCAGCGACCAACAATCACACAGCGACCAACAATCACACACAGCGACCAACCAATCACACACAGCGACCAACAATCACACACAGCGACCAACAATCACACACAGCGACCAACAATCACACACAGCGACCAACAATCACACACAGCGACCAACAATCACACACAAGCGACCAACAACACACACAGCGACCAACAATCACACACAGCGACCAACAATCACACACAGCGACCACATCACAGCGACCAACAATCACACAGCGACCAACAATCACACCAGCGACCAACAATCACACACAGCGACCAACAATCACACACAGCGACCAACAATCACACACACGCGACCAACCATCACACACAGCGACCAACAATCACACACAGCGACCAACCATCACACACAGCGACCAACAATCACACACACGACCAACATCACACACAGCGACCAACAATCACACACAGCGACCAACAATCACACCAGCGACCAACAATCACACACAGCGACCAACAATCACACACAGCGACCAACAATCACACACAGCGACCAACAATCACACACAGCGACCAACAATCACACACAGCGACCAACAATCACACACAGCGACCAACAATCACACACAGCGACCAACAATCACACACAGCGACCAACAATCACACAGCGACCAACAATCACACAGCGACCAACAATCACACACAGCGACCAACAATCACACACAGCGACCAACAATCACACACAGCGACCAACAATCACACACAGCGACCAACAATCACACAGCGACCAACAATCAACACAGCGACCAACAATCACACACAGCGACCAACAATCACACAGCGACCAACAATCACACAGCGACCAACAATCACACACAGCGACCAACAATCACCACAGCGACCAACAATCACACACAGCGACCAACAATCACACACAGCGACCAACAATCACACACAGCGACCAACAATCACACACAGCGACCAACAATCACACACAGCGACCAACAATCACACACAAAGAGGACACGTTAGTTAGGAGAGAGAAAAAAGAGGACATATATCGATACCAGTACGTCTAATGTGAAAACAATGTTTTTGTAGTTTTAATTTCCGACTGTTTCGCTTCCCTAAGTAAGACAGCCAGCACACTCCATACTGCAACGTGTGATGACAGGAAGGAAACTTTCTAAACTCCTGTCGAAAGAGCTCTGTCCGCAAGTGGCTGCACACCAAACATTTACGCGCCAAAAGACTTGCTTAAGGAGTCGGGTATTTATAAACTGGCGCAATTCGACTGTTTTGAGAATGTTTATTTCATGTCTGAAAGTTGCTTCTCCACATTCTCTTTCATACAGCCATCAAGGTACAAGCCAGGTGGTTCCAAGCAGACAGATTTAAATCAAAGGACTGGGACAATTTGGGGTTTCCAGTTTCCAGCTGGCGCAAAGATAGGGTCACGGGTGAGTGCAAAGGCCTAAAATATGACGTCAACTAAGGGGGGAAGGTCGTGTGTTTGAAGATTGTTTGTGATTTCAACGGTGAAAATCTCTCCAAACAAGAGAAATACTTGGTGAGGAGTTGTTCGTTTGATGTATTATCAGTTTAACATGAAATGCTGCCTAAAACTTATGGCAGGTCTCAAAACGCTTACATGACTTAACGCGTGTTTTAGGGCAAAACCCTAATTGTGGCGTATGGCCAGTGCCCCAAAGGCCCAGTGACGCACTAGGTTATCCCCTTTGTACAGTCCCTGCTCCGTAGCCAGCCATTATTTTGAACCCCACGCACCAGAAATAGTGTCTCCTCCCTTGATGAGAGGACAAAGCGGTGTTAATTCACACGAATCTGAAGGTTGTGAAGTGTGCACTATTTCGAGAGTCTACTAAGTCTACAGGATCTTATTTTCATTGCCCTTCGTGCAGACAAATCGAATTATTCAGTCGGCCACGTAGAAGAGAGAGAGAGAGAGAGAGAGAGAGAGAGAGAGACAGAGACAGAGACAGAGACAGAGACAGAGACAGAGAGACAGACAGAGAGCGAGGACCACAGGGGATTAAGGAGAGAGGGGTAAGGATGAGGGTGGGGTGTGTGTGGAGAAAGAACAACAAAGTTTAAATGGAACGATGCAAGATAAACACCGGAGTTTGAAGGAGTATGCTTCTCCCTCCCTCCCTCCCTCCCTCCCTCCTTCTCTCTCTCTCTCTCTCTCTCTCTCTCTCTCTCTCTCTCTCTCCTCTCTCTCTCTGGACAGAGAGATGGGGGACGGAGAGGGCTGATGATGGAGGGGTAGGGGACTGGGACGGAGAAAAGTAAAACAAAATTTAAATGAAACAATTCAAGGAAACAACTTGAGTTTGAAGGGGTATGCACCTCTCTCTCTCTCTCTCTCTCTCTCTCTCTCCTCTCTCCTCTCTCTCTTCTCTCTTTCTCTCTCTCTCTCTTTCTCTCTCTCTCTCTCTCTCTCTCTCTCTCTCTCTCTCTCTCTCTCTCTCTCTCTCCTCTCTCTCTCTCTCTCTCTAATGTGACATGAGGAAGCACAATACGTCATGTGTTATGGGCATGTCACGTGTGACCTTCTGAATTATCCTTGTTATAATATGATTCACTGAGAACCCCCTCTTTCAAATTGGGCTGTTTTCTGGTGTTCATTTTTTTAATCTCTCTCTCTCTCTCTCTCTCTCTCTCTCTCTCTCTCTCTCTCTCTCTCTCCTCTCTCTCTCTCTCTCTGTGCGTGTGCATATGTGTGGTTTTCTTCTCTCTGTGCGCGCACATACTGTGTGTGTGTGTGTGTGTGTGTGTGTGTGTGTGTGTGTGTGTGTGGTGCGTGCGTGCGTGCGCGCACGTGTGTGTGTGTGTGTGTGTGTGTGTGTGTGTGTGTGTGTGTGTGTGTGGTGTTGCGGGCGTTCGTCCATGCATGCGCTTGTTCTTCTGTGTTTACATGCACGCGCGTATATATGTATATATGTGTGTTTGTGCGACAGAGACAGACGTGCGCGCGCGCACACACAACGCACACACACACGCACACATGCACGCATGCACGCACGCACGCAAGCACACACACACACACACACACACACACACACACACACACACACAACAAACATAACACACACATCACAGAAAAGAATGGAATACAGACAGACAGAAGACAGACAGAAGAACACTATATACAGAGAGAGAGAGAGAGGAGAGAGTACAACATTCCTAGCATCGACTTTGTGCTATAAATGAATATCCCGACTCCCCCCCCCCCCCCCCCCCCTTTTTACCCCTACCCTAGAGAGGAGAGAGAGAGAGAGAGTATAACTTTCCTCACATCGACTTCGTACTGTAAAGGAGAACCCCCCCCTCCCCCCCCCCCTCTCCCCACCCCAATCCCCACCCGTCCCTTCCGCCACTTTCTCCTCCACTTTTTAACCCAACCCCATCCTCACCCCT
>CM065735.1:53160822-53163322 GCA_033310375.1 Conus canariensis | reverse complement strand
ACAATGTCGCTTTGAGAATATTATTACTCCTCCACAATCCGCATGGAACTCGCGCGGAGTGAAAATGTAAGAGGCGACAATCGCAGAGGGTTTATGTTTGGTCTGTGATGGCTGTTCAAATAAACGGATGAACGCCCCTCCGTTGTGCGCTGTGTCCTCATTTGGTGAGTACAAGAACTGCTACGACTGGATGTTGTTTTGGTACTGGTGTGTTTAATCTTGTAGATCCTCAGAATTTTATGTTCTGCCAGGTTTCGTTTGTGTGGCATTTCTTCGAAACAAACTGACAGAAACTTAAAAACAAAAAGTTGTCTGAATCTTGAAAAGAAATAACCAAAACCGAATAATCTTTGTCTAAATTCATATACTTGTGACTTAGACACGATAACGTCGGAACTAGCAGAAAGACTACTAGTAATTCCTGTTTGAATTCAACTTTAAAACAGAACAGTGGGAGTTGAACTTCTGTGAAAAAAAAGGATTCAGAAACATTGTCGTGAAACGGAAGAGTGAGAGTTGAACTTCTGAGAGAAAAAAAAAGCTTCAGAAACATCGTCATTTGTTTGTGTTCACCAACTTCCAATTTCTGCGACTCCATCACAACCCTACACAACGACCTGAGCGCCAGCCAGCCAGCCAGCCAGCCAGCAAGCAAGCAAGCAAGCAGCAGCAGCAGCAACTGGGTCACCATGTCCTCCGTGGAGGAACTGAGCATCGCCTTGGAGCATGACATCGACGAGCAGTACCAGTACCAGCCAGGGGAGATCATCCGAGGCCAGGTGCGCATCAAGGTGGCCCGCCCCACCGCCCTCCGCACCGTCCTCATCCGCGTGGTGGGGGAGGGCACGGTCAGCTGGCAGGAGGAGGGGGAAGGCACGGTACACCAGGCGGAGGAGAAGTACATGGATGTCTCCAAGGTGAGCTCTTGGTGGTGAACTGGCGTCATCATCATCATTGTCGTCGTCGTCGTCATTATCGTCATCATTGTCGTCGTCGTCCACATCATTATCATCATTATCATCATCGTCGTCGTCGTATTCGTCGTCGTCATTGTCGTCGTCGTCGTCACTATCATCATCATCGTCATCATCATGAACATCATTATCATCATCATCATCAACGTTGCCAGCAGCAGCATCGGCAGCAGCAGCAGCATCAACAACAACAACAACAACAGCAACATCACCATCATCATCATCATGGTCGTCGTCATCACCATCATGATCATCACCATCATCATCGTCGTCCTCGTCATTGCCATCTTTCTTATTGCCATCATCATCATCATTATCATCATCATCATCATCATCATCATCATCATCATCATCATCATCATCACCACCACCACCACCAACACCATCGTCATCATCATCATCATCATCATCATCATCACCACCACCAACACCATCATCATCATCATCATCATCATCATCATCATCATCATCATCATCATCGTTGTCATTACCATCATTGTTGCAACATTTAAGTCAATTTTATCATTATCTTAATCATCGTAACTGTGCTTGTTCTCGACAAAATTCCAGATGGACATTGTTGTCCTTCCATTCTATACTCAGAGAAAGGGCGGTCGCCATGGTGAATTAGGATTAATTCCTTCTCATCTGGATATATTGTCGCTGCCCACCATATTTCATCAGGAACTGCACCACGATGTCTTGTAAATGTTATCCATTCTTCAAGGCTTTACCGTACACACATGATTAAGACTTGCAGAATGGATAAGACTTGAATGAAAAGATCTCGTCGTTTAGTTCCGAGAGAAAAACGGCGGTGGGCAAAGTTGCTATATCCAGTGAGAACATGAACTAGACCTCAACCAATCTCTTATCACTTTCCGTTTCTTTCCAATTCTCCTCTCTCTCTCTCTCTCTCTCTCTCTCTCTCTCTCCTCTCTCTCTCTCTCTCTCTCTCTCTCTCTCTCCTCTCTCTCTCTCTCTCTCTCTCTCTCTCTCTCTCTCTCTCCTCTCTCTCTCTCTCTCTCTCTCTCTCAACGGACTTCACCTCACCACTCATACAAACCCCCAAACAACCATCCCCCACCCACCCACCCACCCACCCCTGAATTCAATCCAATCCAGGTGGTTCTGGACACCAAAGACTCCCTCCCACGCAACCTGAACCCGGGCTACCACGAATTCTCCTTCGAGTACCTGCTCCCGGAGAACCTGCCCTCCTCCTACATCGGCAAGTTCGGCAACGTGACCTACACCATGAAGGCCACGGTCAGCGGGGTGAAGGCCATCGACACGGCCATCACCAGCGAGCCTTTTCTCATCCTTCGTCGCAGCGTGCTTCCCGAGGAAGCTCTCCAGGCCGTCCCGCTCTCGCAGGAGAAGAGGCTGTGGGGGTCGTGCACCTTCGGGAAGGTGTGGGCCAGGATCAGGCTGGAGGCCAAAGGCGGGGTGCCCGGGCAGGACCTGTTCCTGCAGGCGGAGGTGAAGAACCACAGCCAGAGGACCATCACGGCCATGCAGGCCTC
>CM065735.1:53143322-53153322 GCA_033310375.1 Conus canariensis | reverse complement strand
CCCAAACAAAAAAAAACAGGTGGTGAGCAAGAAACGTGACGAGTTCGACGTGGGCCACAACCAAGGGCGACGCTGGACCTACGTTCGCCTCAGCCTTCCCCCCTACATCCCAGAGACCCACCTGGAGCACTGCGACATCATCGAAGTGGACTACCTCTTCCAGTTCCGGGTGGAGATCTCGGGCGGCGCCCAGCTGAAGATGGAGGTGCCTTTCCTGATCGGGTCCCACCTCCCGGGGCAGGACGCCCACCGGAAGTCGGAGGGGCCGCAGGCTTCGGAGGCGGCCATCAACCGGCAGTGGACGATCCGGGCTAGAGGGTTCCCCGTGGAGGAGGACGTGGACGGGGACGAGCAGGTGTCTGTGGACCTGGGGGAGGCCCAGCACTACCAGTGGGGGTGGTCCTCTGGGGTGCCTGAACTGAGGGGGCCCGAGAAGGCGGTGATGAGCAACCCCCTGTACCGGCAAGGCTCGTTCATGACGTCCCGAGAGGCGAAGAGCGTGCCCGAGGAACAGATGGAGAACACCAGGTTGTGATGTGGACTGTGTGGTGTATTGTGTTGACAATTGTGGGGTTAATATTGACAACTGCCGGTTTATTGACAACTGTGGGTTTATATTGACAACTGCATGTTTATTGACAAGTGCCGGTTTATTGACAACTTCCGGTTTATCGACAACTTCCGGTTTATTGACAACTGCCGGTTTATATTGACAACTGCCGGTTTATATTGACAACTGCAGGTTTATATTGACAACTGCAGGTTTATTGATGCTCGGGGGCAAACGTGGGAAACATGGGTTCAGAGGCTTCGCAGACGGGGGAACTTCAGAATCAAGATTCTGACTCACCACACCAGGCGCCAATCCAACTACCATCATTTATATTATATATATATATTATATATATATATATATTATATATATATATATATATATATATATATATATACGTCACCCACCGCTCGTGAACCCGCTGGGCAAGTGCGTCCCGGCTGCGGGTTGTGCGACTCTGCGCACCTTAATTGTATTCAATTTCATTTTATTTTACTTTATTTTATGTTATTTTACTTTATTTCTATTTGTTTTATTTCATTTTCTGTTGATATATTTCTTTTCTTTTTTTTTATTCATGATGCCGGTAGACCTGCTCCTGTCCACGTGATATGCGCAGGATGCTTAACTCCGTCAATCAGATAGGAAGGTCAATCAAAGAAGGGGACGCCAGGTATAGGTACCCTCGTCATGAAATCAAACCTCACGTATTTACACTATCAGACGCAAAATAGTTTTTTCATTATCATTATTGTTATTTTTCATCAGCATCATTATTATTATTATTATTATCATTATTACTGATATCATTATTATTGTTATTATTATTATTGTTGTTGTTCTTGTTGTTGTTATTATTATTATCATTATTATTATTACTGTTATTATTGTCGTTGTTTTCATTATTGTTATTATCATTTTCTATGTTTATTGTATTTTACTATTATTATTATTGTCATCAGTATTATTATGATTATCATCATTATCATCAGTATTATTTATTATTATTATTATTATATTGCTATTATTATTATCATTATTCCTCAAAATATGAAATGCGCGTGATAAGACGCACGAAAATTCGTCTATTCCCCAGTGCACGACGCACACAGTAAGCATTAAGAACAACTGCATAGATATAATATTATATCCAAAGATGTCAAGGATACAGGATCGGTATGTTTCCTCGCATTCCCCGACCATGGGCCTTTGTTGGAGTCCCGTTCCTACGCACATCTAACTACTCTTTTCCGTGCAAAAGAAAACACATGTTCAGTGGCCAGGGTGCTCTGTCAGGCAGCCACGTAGGCTAGGTTCTCGTTGTTGACCGTTGTTCAGCGATGTTATTCTACTGCATGCATGCCACCTTTGCCCCCTGTACGAATCACCGTGGATGTGCCTGCACACCAAAAATGAAAGCGCCAAGGCCTTGCGTAAAGAATCGACTATTTATAGACTGGCGCAATTCGATTATTTGGAGAATTTTTGTTTTATTGTGTCTGAAAATCGATTCTCTTCATATTTCTTTCAAGGTGCAAGCCAGGTGGTTCCGAGCAGACAGGTTAAAAACAAAGGAATGGAGGGGGGGGGGGGGGGGGGATACTGTTCGGGGGCTACCACTTGCCGCAAAGATAGGGTCACGGGTGAGTGCAAAGGTCTGAAATGTGACGTCAACTAAGATGAATGTCATGTATTTGAAGATTGTATGTGAATTCCTTGGTAGATATCGCCCCCCCCCCTCCCCCCCCCTCCCCCCCTTCTCCCCCGAAAAAAAGGAAACGATTGGTGGGGAGTTGTTCCTTTGATCAATGATCAGGTTAATTAACATGAAATGATGGCTCAGACGTATGCTAGGCCTCGAAACGCTGAACAGTGATTTACTGCAAAATCCTGATTGCGGCGTGTGGCCCTGTGCTTCAAAACTTGAACAGTTTGACACAATCATCTGTGAGGTGAGACGAACAGACAGTCAACCAGTAAACGACAAGAGGCAGACGCAAAGCCACTCAAACCAACCAACAGGAAGTGGTCAATGCCTTCAACGTGCGCCATGGAATAGCCAACCAGCAAAAGGCAGAAGACTCTGATCCTGTCCTGTTGTCATCTGGGGGCCTGAATAGCTTAGTGGTAGAGCGCCAGACTCGTAATCTTGGTGATTGTGGGGTTGCGGGTTCGAATCTCCGCCGGGCCGTTTCGGTACAGAGGGATTTTCCCCTCGGAGTTAACATTGGTTCTGACTCCATTTCCCATACAGTCCTTCGAATGAGACTATAAACCGAGGTTCCGTGTGTGAACGCACGCATAGCATCTTGCACATACGTCAAATCCCATCACCAACTTTCGGAAGAGAAGGCCACAGTTTGGCCGTTGGTATGGATGACACGTTACACACAGCATGCACCCTGCGTGAGAAATGGAAAGAATGAAGGAAGTAAGGAAACTGAGTGAACGATATTGAACGACGTTGACTGGATGACACGGGAAACGACTGAATGAAGCGCCAACTGGCAGCTCTTCAGTCGGCACTACCCAGGTAGGCAGTCCGTTGTGTAAACGAGTGTGGATTGTAAAGTGCTTAGAGCTTGGTCTCTAGCCGAGGATAGGCGCTATATAAGTATTCATTATTATAATGTACCCAAAGTCTGACGCTGATGATGCCGTGTCTGCGAGAGAAAGAGGCGGTGGGATGGGAGAGGGGAGCAGGTGGGGGGGGGGGGGAGCGAGGGGGGGACGGATCGAGGAGGGAAGGGGCAACGGGGGAGGGGGGGGAGAGGAAAGGGAAGGGAGATGGGGGAGGGAGAGGTCAAAGGGCGCCTCATCTTGTGTTCAGCGCTGCTGTCTCACATCACTTTTCCATCCTGTCGACGTCGTCGTCGTCGTCGTCGTCGTCGTTGTTGTTGCTGTTGTTGTTGTTGTTGTTATTGTTGTTGTTGTTGTTGTCTCTTCTGACTCTCCCGCCGAAATGAAATGAGCCTGCTACGTCAAAGTAGTAGGCTGGTAAGAAACAAAGTCATGTGACTTTCGCTCCAAACAGTAATCTTGACAAAACTTTACTTACTTACTTACTTACTTAGGCCCATCGCTCAAGGGTGAGCATAGGCCATCGACAACACTCCGCCATCGCACTCGGTTCTGGGCTGCTCGCTGAATGCCTGTCCAGTTGGTCCCCTGCCTCTTCATCTCTGCCTCAGTGTCTCGCCTCCAGCTGCTGCGAGGTCGGCCTCTCTTCCTTTTCCCCTGCGGGTTCCATGTCAGGGCTTGGCGTGTGGTGCTGGTTGCTGGCTTCCTGAGAGTGTGTCCAATCCAGCCCCACTTCCTCCGCAGAATCTGCTTGGCCACTGGTTCCTGTCCTGCTTGCTTCCATAATGACAAAACTTTACTGTTGAAGAAAACATAACGTAACGGAGACATTTTTGTTTAGTCACTAGATCCGTACTAAATTTTGTGTCGGCTGAGTGTCTGAATTCTAAAGTTTTCAAACGCAGTGCTCTGCACAGAAATGGTCCGAAGTCTACTTTGGAGTTAACCGAAGGGCTACAAATCATTTGTATTGCAACTTATTTTTTTGGCTTCTTTCTGTCTTACTTAAAGTCCAATCATTAGAGCTAAGCGAAGGTTTACAAAACATTTGTATTGCGACTTATTTTCCCTTCTTTCCTTCTTCGTTTAAGTTCAAGCGTTGGAATTAAGCGAAGGGGTACAAATCTTTTGTCTTGCAACTTAGTTTCCCTTCTTTCTTTCTTCCTTTCAGTCCAATCATTGGAGTTAAGCGAAGGTTTACAAATCATTTGTATTACGACTTATTTTCCCTTCTTTTCTTCTTCGTTTAATTCTAATCTTTGGAGTTAAGCGAATGGTTACAAACCATTTGTATTGCAACTTTTATTTGTCTTCTTTCTTTTTTTTTTCTTTAAGCCCAATCGTTGAAGTTAACCAAAGGGTTACAAATCATTTGTACTGCAATTTATTTTTCCTTCCTTCTCTATTTCTTCTTTTTTTCTTTCTTTCTTTCTTTCCTTTTTTAAGAGAAACATGAACTTTGTTCAGAGAAAAACAAACTTTCCATGCCCCCCCCTCTCTCTCTCTCTCTCTCTCTCTCTCTCTCTCTCTGCTTAACAGTGTCGATTATAATTATACAAGGTACCGGACAAATTCTAAAATGGAAAACAGCTGCGCAAAAGCAGTATCATAATACTGATTGTGATAACTTTGTTTATGTGTGCTTTTGCGGAAAGATTGCACTTGTCTCTAGGGTGGTGTGTGTGTGTGTGTGTGTGTGTGTGTGTGTGTGTGTGTGTGTGTGTGTGTGTGTGTGTGTGTGTGTGTTCAATCTGTTATCTTAAGTCCAAGTTGTAGTGAACTCACGCGTGTAAGTGACTGTATAATGCAGGTGAAAAGCTTACACGGCTTACGGAAAATAAATATCCCTGTTATGATGATTTGTTCATCAGTAGAGCTGATCAACCCAACTCGAGTTTACCAAACCTACCTTGAACATATAAACTACTAAAATCTGTGGCCAATAATTCAGTGGACATAGCTCACTGGACAATGATTGATAATCTTTGAACATAGTTACTGAGACGATGTTTGTGACCTGGGTTGATGTTTCCAAATTCACATAGTTGTTGAGACAATGTTTGTGACTGGGGTTGATGTTTCCAAATTTACATAGTTATTGAGACGATATTTGTGACTGGGGTTGATGTATCCAAATTTACATAGTTATTGAGACGATATTTGTGACTGGGGTTGATGTATCCAAATTTACATAGTTATTGAGGCGATGTTTGTGACTGGGGTTAATGTTTCCAAATTTACATAGTTGTTGAGAAGATATTTGTGACTTGGGCTGATGTGTCCCAATTTATATAGCTTTTGAGACGATATTTGTGACTGGGGTTGATGTATCCAAATTTGCCTAGTTACTGAGACGTTGTTTGTGAGTGGGATTGATGGATCCAAATTTACATAGTTGTTGAGAGACTGTGCTTGTGATCGAGATTGATGTATCCAAATTTACATTGTTGTTAAGACGATGTTTGTGATTGGGACTGATGTATCCAAAGTTACATAGTTGTTGAGACTATGTTTGTGATTGGGATTGATGTATCCAAATTTACATAGTTGTTGAGACGATGTTTGTGATCGAGGTAGGTGTATCCAAATCTCTCTCTCTCTCTCTCTCTCTCTCTCTCTCTCTCTCTCTCTCTCTCTCAAATGATGATGATGGTGGTGGTGATGGTGGTGGTGTGTGCATATATGTGTATGAGTGTGTGTGCGTGTGTGTGTGTGTGTGTGTGTGTGTGTGTGTGTGTGTGTGTGTGTGTGTATGGGTGTGTGTGCGTGTATGTGTGTTCTCAGCGTGTGTTTAGTTAGGGAGAGGAATGACGAGGAAGGAATATAGGGGCTATGATTAACAGTTATCCCCGGAAGAACAGATAACCTACTGAAGGGAGGTAAACGCTGTCTGAACTATTCGTGAAACCTCTTTCCCGTCAATAGATTATCTCCTCTTACGGGGCTAAATGCTGCCCATGCTGGTGACATGTTTGTGTGATGGAAATGGGAGTAGGTCGGTGTTAGAATGTTCAACAAAGACTGTGTTATTATTACTATCATTATTATCATTATTATGTTTATCATTATCATTATCATCACCATCATTATCATTATTATTATGGTTGAAAATGTACGTTTTCTGTCATGTCCTGACTTAATTTGTATTACTATTACGTTTATAATTATCATTATTATTATTATTATTACTATTATTATTATTATCATTATTATTAAAGTGATTGTTCTTATTACAGCTATTATTGTTATTATTATATTAAAGTGATTGTTATTACAAAAGTTGTTATCATCATTATCATTGACAGCTGTTTGATATTTAAAACTTATCATTTTTATTATTGTTCTTATTCTCAACAACTATTTCACTTTAGAAACGGAACAAAATGTAGACCTATCCGTTTCACAATTTTGTACACGATTATTGGGATAATGTTCATGTGTAACAGTATGTAAAAATCATAAACACGGAAAATCTGTTGTTGAGTATTTATTTATTCGTCTGTCTGTCTACCTTTTTACCATATTCTTTCTCTTCCCTTTTCCAAACTATGTGTGTGTGTGTGTGTGTGAGCGGGTGCGCGCATGCGCACGTGTAAGTACCTATGTTTGCAAAGCATGATGCATAATCTATTCTCAGCTTGTGTATGTGTGAGTGGGTGCGTGTATGCACACGTGTAAGTACATATGTTTTCAAAGTTCATGCATAATCTATTCTCAGCTTGTGCATCTCTCTCTCTCTCTCTCTCTCTCTCTCTCTCTCTCTCTCTCTCTCTTCTCGCGTGCGCGCGCGCGCTCTCTTTTTTGTATGTATGCACACGCTTCGGTGTTCTGTCCGTCCGTGCATATGTACATTGTGTTGTGCGAGTAAATATAAAGTGCGCATGCGTTTCACTGTTTGGGTGCGCAAGTGGATGCTTTTTTTTTTTTTTTAAATCGCCGAGAACTGAACTCACATGAATACACTCAGACAGATTTCGTTTTGGGGCAGCAACGACGACTGTGTGTAAAGGGAGATAATTAACTGAACGAGTTCGGACTTCCTCTTTTACATCTGATGAAACCGACGTGCCCTAATTAAATATTATGGAAACGATCCGGCAAACATGTCACAGAGGTCAATTTTTTTTTGTTTGAAAGAGCTCTTTTATTTCATTTCAAACAGTTACAAAGATCACATAAAAAACGAAAACAACAAAAATGTCCCCTTCCCCGCCCCCCTCCTCCCCCCCCCCCCCCCCCAAAAAAAAAAAAAAAATCTGCATGTCATTTGAATTAGAGCTCTAATACCAACTATTCAAATAATTATACAGTAACGACCATCTTGCTACCTTACGGGGGGTGGGGGGGGGGTTCCCTTAACTAGAATTTTTATCTTTTAAATGGGCACACCTAACAAATGATGTACACAAACATAATGCAAGGTTATAAAACGTATTACTTAAATTATCGACTCCATCGAAGTATGGCATTCGAAGAAATTAAATTGTACAGACACACTTTAATTTACGATTATTTTCTCGAGGCTCCAAGCTCACGGATGACAAAAGTATACAGTACATATTTTGAACATACATTTATACATTCACACATCTATGTAAATGTGTGTGTGCGCGTGCATGCACATACATACATACAACACACACACACACACACACACACACACACACACACACACACATACACACACACACATATATATATATATATATATACATATACTTATTTATATATATACACATACATATACACACATATATATATTACATAATATGGAGGTCAATATTTATTCATTGTTCTGCCATATTCATTAATTGGATCAGTGCTGGAAAGAAGCAGTTTAGTAATGTCCACGTTCGTCCTTAAGTGGTAACGTTGTGACCTTTCACACACACACACACACACACACACACACACACACACACACACACACACACACACACACACACACACACACACACACACTCGTATTTAAATAATAATAGTTCAAATTTTGAAGAAGAAAAAAAAAGGACGTCTTACCTTCTTCCCAACAACTGTGGTCCAGCTTTTAGCGTCGTGGGACGCACCTGGGAGCTTGACGGTTCAAATCTCATCAAAGCCACTATATCATTTGAGGGGCGGGGAAGGAGATGGGGGGGGGGGGTGCGGGGGGGGGGGGGGGAGAGAGAGAGAGCTTCGCCTCTAGTCGATTTTCACCCAAAATTGTTGATTGTCCTATTCAGTTGAGATGGGAAAGACTAGAATCACACAGTCTTCTTCTTCTTCTTCTTCTTCTTCTTCTTCTTCGTTCACTCAGACAGGAAGCCCAGAGGCACTGACGAAGGCTGTTGTACGGCGGAGGCCCTCCAGTGATCCATAAAGCTTCTCCCTCACCGGTGTGTTGGCAGGTCAGGTCTCTGCCCTTAGCGAAGAATCACGCAGTCGACTTGCACTCACTTTATGGGGGAAGCGTCTCTGACAGTGTTGCTCAAATTGCCAGACCAACACTGCAGGTGTCTGTATTTCTCGGACCTGATTGACGCGGAGGTTTGTGTGAAAAAAAAAGAAAAGTGGTGAGGAATACAGCCTACACACAAATGGAGTAAACGAAAAACAAAAGGAAGTTCCAAGTTTTCCAGCATACCTGTATCTATTGGACAAATTCGCAGCATCAGCAGAAGACTTGTACAAATAACAAATGAACATTTCTTCAAGGCCGGTGCAGGCTTTGCATGTTGAACATTGATCAACAGAAGAGCAGAGACAAACACAGATGACACTTGGAACGGGTGATAATGTATGAAAAACAGTGTGAAGACAGTTGAAAGGTAGTGAAAGGTGAAAACAAAGAAAGAAGGTCAATTCACATTCTCCTGCCCCTACACACACACACACACACACACACACACGCGCGCGCGCGCGCGCGCGCGCGCGCACGCACGCACGCACACACGCAAACACACACACACACACACACACACACACACACCTGTTCTCGCGATTGCCTTGTGAACTGCTTCCAGTTAAAAGAAAACTGGCAAAATCCACATAAATTTTATCCCCCTTTGGGGAGATCATGTTCGCGGACAAGACAATCAGTCTAGTGCGGCTGATAAATAGTTGTTGTTGCTGCTGCTTTTGTCTGTGTTCCGTCTTTTTTTTTTTTTTTTTGTCTTTTTTGTTTGTTTTGTTTTCTTTTGTTTCTTTCTTTCCTTTTTTTTTTTTCAAAGCGCGTAGTAGCAACCGTAGTAAGGGAAATAATCCATCGGCGGAAAGCGTCTCATGGAATGACTCCGAAAGCTTCTTCCGTCTAACAATGGGTTATTTCCCTTACAGGGCTCTGTAGAAAGAAAAATGATAATTTTTTTTTTTTAATTTGAAAGAAAGAAAGAAAGAAAAAACAAAACAAACAAACAAACAAACTGGCAAACTCTATAGGGGGAGGGGATCCGTCGGATCCTTAAGAGACGCTTACCGATAGATGTTTCAGCAGCAGCTGTCCCTCAGTAACTGTTGATAGCTGACACTTTCAGTTTCAGTTTCATCAAGGAGGTGTCACTGCGTGCGGACTAGTCCATATACGCTACACCACATCCGCTAAGTTTTGAGACCACACTGCACATGATTTTAAAGCTGATGGATAAAGGAATCAATAACTAAGATGAGATAATTGAAGAAGAGGGTCTCGTGGCTACGACTTCGCAGATGTCTGACCTACGCATTAGCCCAACACGCTGGTCAGACCTTGCGTGCCTACCTAACATTGGTTGTGACATTTTTATCAGTGTGTGTGTGTGTGTGCGTGTGTGTGCGCCGCGCGCGCGCGCGCGCGCGTGTGTGTGTGTGTGTGTGTGTGTGTGTAGTGAATGTAGACATGTGTGTGTATGG
>CM065735.1:53128322-53138322 GCA_033310375.1 Conus canariensis | reverse complement strand
GAATAGACTGTATTGTGCTGGATTAGACTGTATTGTGCTGGACTAGATTCCATTGTACTGGACTAAACCTGTATTGTACTGGACTAGACTATATTGTGCTGGACTAGACTGTATTGTGCTGGACTAGATTCCATTGTACTGGACTATACCTGTATTGTACTGGACTAGACTATATTGTGCTGGACTAGACTGTATTGTGCTGGACTAGATTCCATTGTACTGGACTAAACCTGTATTGTACTGGACTAGACTGTATTGTACTGTACTGGGTTGTATTGTAATGTACTAGACTGTATTGTACTGGGCTAGACTGTATTGTACCCGACTAGACTTTTGTAACGGACTAGACTTTTATACTGGACTACTACTGTATTGTACTGGACTAGATTCCATTGTGCTGGACTAGACTGTATTGTTCTGGACTAGACTGTATTGTACTGGACTAGACTGTATTGTTCTGGACTAGACTGTATCGCATGACTAGTCTGTACATATTGTGGTGGACTAGACTGTATTGTACAGGACTAGACTGTATTGTACAGGACTAGACTGTATTGTACTGGACTAGAATGTATTGTGCTGGACTAGACTGACTAGACTGTATTGTACTGGACTAGACTGTATTGTGCTGGACTAGACTTATTGTGCTGGACTAGACTGTATTCTGCTGGACTAGACTGTATTGTGCTGGACTAGACTGCATTGTGCTGGACTAGACTGTATTGTACTAGACTAGACTGTATTGTACTAGACCAGACAGTAGTTACTGGACTAGACTGTATTGTGCTGGACTAGACTGTATTGTGCTGGACTAGACTGTATTGTACTGACTAGTCTGTATATATTGTACTGGACTAGACTGTATTGTGCTGGACTAGACTGTATTGTGCTGGACTAGACTGTATTGTGCTGGACTAGACTTATTGAACTGGATTAGACTGTATTGTATTGTACCGGACTAGACTGTATTGTATCGGACTAGACTGCATTGTACTGAACTAGACTGTATTGTACCGGACTAGTCTGTCCTGTACTGGACTAGATTGTATCGTGCCAAACTGGGCCGTGTTGTATTAGACCACACTGACATGTTCTGAGCTAGACATCACATCTTTCCATCCATATTTAACAATCACCCCTCTCACACGCCGTTTCTTCTTTCTTTTTAACTTCTTTTATTTCCTTTCTTGTACAGGATTACGTGTTGCTTTTCTTTTCTCCATTTTTCTGCATGTGACCATTTCGCTGAGTTTATCTGTTTAATTTCTTCCTTTCGTTTTTCTGTATTCATCATTTACAAACCTGTTCTCTCTCATCGTTGGCTGCCTACTCTAGTTCTCATCCTGTCAACTGGTTTTTCCTTGCTTTTCTTTTTCAGTTGGCTGTGTAAATACATAGCCAGTTATTTCCCGAATCGAAGACTGGGCATGCGCATGCTGGATTCGGTTTGCCTGTCCCTCAGTCCGGAGAGCAGAGCCGCCAGGTTGTTGACCAGCATCCTTTGCTCCTTCCGCTTGAAGACTGCAACCACCACAACGATCATTGAGAGGACTTAGGAGACACAGAGGGGTAGTCTGATAAAGCAGGGATCTTCCCCAAATGTAGTTTTCTTCAACAGAACTTAAGATGTTCAAACAAGAAAATCGTGCATGATGCTAAATTTTGTAACGTCTCCCTGATCCTCTCCACAGACTTAGATGATCGCCTGAGTCACCACGACCATCACCACCAAAAGCATGGAAATTATCACCTGAATCTCCCCCCCCCCAACCCCCACTATTACGCGACTCTCACTGCATCTTCAGTTTATCGTTGTGCCCCCTCCCACCCTCTCTACCCCCTGAGCCTCCCCACGGCGTGAATTTATCACCTGAATCCCCTCAACACTCACCACAGCATGAGATCATCACCTAAATCCCCTCAACATTCACCACAACATGAGATCATCACCCGAATCCCCTCAACCCTCACCACAGCTTGACATCATCACCTAAATCCCCTCAATCCTCACCACGGCATAAGATCATCACCCAAATCCCCTCAACCCTCACCACAGCTTGACATCATCACCTAAATCCCCTCAACCCTCACCACAGCATGAGATCATCACCTAAATCCCCTCAATCCTCACCACAGCATGACATCATCACCTGAATCCCCTCAACATTCACCACAGCATGAGAACATCACCTAAACCCCCTCAACCCTCAACACAGCATCAGATCATCACCTAAATCCCCTCAACCCTCACCACGGCATAAGATCATCACCCAAATCCCCTCAACCCTCACCACAGCTTGACATCATCACCTAAATCCCCTCAACCCTCACCACAACATGAGATCATCACCTAAATCCCCTCAATCCTCACCACAGCATGACATCATCACCTGAATCCCCTCAACATTCACCACAGAATGAGATCATCACCTAAATCCCCTCAACCCTCACCACAACATGAGATCATCACCTAAATCCCCTCAACCCTCACCACAACATGAGATCATCACCTAAATCCCCTCAATCCTCGCCACAACATGAGATCATCACCTAAATCCCCTCAACATTCACCACAGCATGAGAACATCACCTAAATCCCCTCAACCTTCAACACAGCATGAGATCATCACCTAAATCCCCTCAACCCTCACCACAACATGAGATCATCACCGAAATCCCCTCAATCCTCACCACAGCATGACACATCACCTGAATCCCCTCAACCCTCACCACAGAATGAGATCATCACCTAAATCCCCTCAATCCTCACCACAACATGAGATCATCACCTAAATCCCCTCAACCCTCACCACAGCATCAGATCATCACCTAGATCCCCTCAACCCTCACCAGAGAATGAGATCATCACCTAAATCCCCTCAACCCTCACCACAGCATGAGATCATCACCTAAATCCCCATCAACCCTCACCACAGCATCAGATCATCACCTAAATCCCCTCAACCCTCACCACAACATGAGATCATCACATAAGTTGCCACGATCTCCTTAGGGGCGCCCGTGGTCAAGCAGATAAAGCGCTTGCCTGGTTGAGAGTTCGAACCTCCTATGAGATTGAATTTTCACGGTTTAAAAACCTTCTCGATCCACCCAGCAGTTACTGAGCGTTTAATTCAGGACAGGCAAGCAGTTACTGAGCATTTAATTCAGGACAGGCAAGCTTAAAGCGGCAGAAAGAGAGGGATGGGCTCCGCCGTTCAAAATACCGTGCCCCGGACACGATCGAAGCTCTCACAGTTCACCACCCTTGCGGCCTTTAGGTTCTGTGACCTTTACCCTGTGACCCCTGGACCCTCCTCCCCCTACAGCATTAGGCTATCGTCACCTGCGGCCCCTTTCCCCTCTCACCTGATCTGGGAGCGAAGGTGGCGGGGGTTTCGGGCAGTCCAGACTCTGGCAGCTGACGGAAGCGGAGATGTTTGAGCAGCAGCCTGCTGATGTCTGGAACAGAACGTTACTGTTTGGTGCCAGAGTTGCGCGAGGGCGGGCGGAAGGGAAGAGGGAGGTGTGGGGTGGGGAAGGGGCGTGGGGGGTGGCGGTGTTGGTGGGGATGGGGGTGCGGATGGGGGTTTGGTTGAACCATACTCTCTCTCTGTCTCTGTCTACCTCTCTTTCTCTGTACATTATATATATATATATATATATATATATATATATATATATATATATGCGCGCGCGCAGGCGCGCACGTGTGTGTGTGTGTGTGTGTGTGTGTGTGTGTGTGTGTGTGTGTGTGTGTGTGTGTGTGTGTCTGTGTCTGTGTGTGTGTGCATGTGTAAGTTGTGTGATTGTGCAACCATACACTTGCCTCTGTCTCTCTCTTTCTGCGTGCGTGTGTGCGTGCGTGCGTGCGCGCGCGCGCGCGCGCGCGCGGTGTGTGTGTGTGTGTGTGTGTGTGTGTGTGTGTGTGTGTGTGTCTGTGTGTGTGTCTGTGTCTGTGTTGTTATCATGAAAAAACAAACAACTGACACTGTTCTTAAAAGTGAAGATCGTTTCCATTTTACAATCGAAACTGAAACAAAGCTGCATAGATATGAAATCAGCATTCACATCTTATATCTTGCTTTCATACGAATATATATATATATATATATATATATATATATATATATATATATATATATATATATATCACACGTCTATAAACACTAGCTATCACTAATCACTCGCTACACCATTTTTTCTCATGTACACACACACACACACACACATGTATATATATATATATATAGAGAGAGAGAGAGAGAGAGAGAGAGAGATAGATAGATAGATACGTATGCTGTATATGTGTGTGTGTGTGTGTGTGTGTGTGTGTGTGTGTGTGTGTGTGTGTGTGTGTGTGTGTGTGATATAACAGCATGCATGATGAACTATATAGATGATGCTTTATTTAACAGTAGAGGTAATCATCGACTGAGCATCTTTTCACCTTCCTTGCTTCCTTTTCAAGATTCTAAAGCAAAACCTCAAAGATGTCTTTTCAGGTCGATTACCCTTTTCTTTTCTTTTTTTTTTTTCTTTTTTTTTTTTTTTTTTGCTACTTCATTGTTAACATGATTTTCTTCCTTTTGCTCTCTTCTGCCATTTGCTGGCTGTCTTGAGAGGCAGCTGGATTGCGATTGTCTACATGTGATGGTGAGAAGACCACCACAGGATTATAGTTGGTAGACCTCAGCCAAATGCCTTGGGCGGTGGACTTACTAGAACAATCAGGCCGAATCTTGCAGATGAGTTTCTACCAGAAGCCGAAAGCCGGCTCAAGACAGACGTTATAAACGTCTCTTTCATGAAAGAGAACTGAATGCCTTCCATCCATCTTGCTGTTAGAGAAGGGTTTGAAATTCAAACTTTAATGCTTACTACTTTACACGCACACACATACGCACGCGCGCGCGCGCGCACGCACACACACACACACACACACACACACACACACACACACACACACACACACACACACACACAGAGAGAGAGAGAGAGAGAGAGAGAGAGAATGTCACGGTATGGATGATAATCCGGTGCAATCAGCAGTCGGCCCGGGGTAAACGGCCATCGCAATTTGCACCAGAACTAGCAAACTGCACTGGTGCGGTTTTGAAATGTGCACATGCAAATAACAGTCGCAATTTACACCGGGGCGATTGTCAGACAGAATTAGTACATCTCTTCTCTTTACTCAAGGACAACTTGAGCGCCCCCGCGTGCGCGCGCTCGTGCGCAAACTTGCTCGGTTTTGTTATTGCCCGTGATGAAAACAAGCCTCTTTTTTTTTTCTTTTTTTTCTTTTTTCTTTTTTTTTTTTCGCGTACGCAGGCTGATACTCCTGCGGACACTCCCTGTATAGACAGGCAAGGATTAATCCCATCTACCCGACAAAGGGAGTGGAGTTTTGTGTCTATGACCGTTTTTTTCTTATCCCGCCATTAAGGCAGCCATAGTCCAGCTTCGGGGAAGGTGTATGCTATGTGTAACGTGTCATCCATACCAACGGCCAAACTGGCCTTCTCTTCCGAAAGTTGGGGATGGGATCAAGCCTCTGCCTTCTAATCCTTTTTAGCGTTCCCGCTTGCCTTGCTTATAACGTTCGCTCTGCTTGAGTGAATGGTAATGGTAATGTTGCTTAGAGCCCAGCCGACTGCAAAGGGCCGGCCATGTCAGGGCTGTCACCACGTTGAAAGTAACTCACTAGTCTTTAAACAAAAAAAAAAAACATTCACACAACTCTTGAAAACATACCTTTCAAATACACACCGGATATTTGGTTCAAAAAATAATCTTTTCTCCGTAAAATCTTAGATCAGATGAAAAATGTTAATCACGTTCAGAAAAACCAAAGATCACATCAAGTGGGACATCTCTTGAAAGAAAAGGGTACACATCTGTATTTTAACAGCCGCTTGTTGTGAGAACGGAAAGCCGGGCTGGCTGTACAAAATGGAGGCTCAAAGACAGCAATTTTACTAGCTTTGGGGGGAAATTACTATCTCAAACACGCCAGTCAGAAGAAACAGGACAACATTTGCCTTACAGAGGAAAAATAAGCCGAAGCTGTTATTACATTACAGTTAGATAAAGGTAAAGCTATAAAAAGCCGGGACAAACACCATTTGCTGGGACGACGGGAACTGGTCAAGATCTTCCGCCTGAGGACTGGACACAATCGCCTGCTCCACCACATGCACACAAAATTTGGCATTGGACAGAGTGGAGAGTGCCCTTGTGGTGAGGGACCAATGACAACCGACCACATCCTTCAAGACTGTACGACGCATGCAGCATTCAAAAGGAAGTACTGGCCAACACCGACAGCAGTGGAAGCCAAGCTGTACGGCACCCTGGAGGAGCTGCGGTGGACGGCAGCCTTCATCGAGGACACCGGGCTGCTCATCTAACGGGAGGCGAACGAGGAAGAAGAAGAAAAAAAAGCCGGGAGAGTGCTTTGTTTGAATCTGGTGTGTCAAAAACTTCAAAGTGTAAAACATGGATTCAAAGAGAAGATCTTTCATTTTTGACCACAAAAAAAATCCTGCATAATTGTGACAAAGGAAGATATCCTCAACACCTACACAAATGCCATGCATGTGTCGGTCACACTGGACGTTACAAGACCTGAGTTTGTTTCTTTTGATGATGCAGAGATCAAATATGATGCTATTGGTCTCTTTCTGCAAGTCTGTCCATCCTATGGAGGGCGTCAACCCTTAAAATCATCATCGCCTAGAAAGCCAACAGTAAGTCTTGATTTTCTTAACTGTGTGCAAGTTGATTTAATCAATATGTTTTCCAAAGAAAGATCATGATTAATCCGCCGGACAAAAAAGACAAACAGATGACAAGACAAAACACGACGCGTTTCGACCTCTTAGGTCTTCTTCAAGCAAGATAAACAACATGCAGGACAATGACAACGAAGAACGAGCAATCACTTAGCTTCCCGAATTCGGCGCAAGAATGGGCGTTGATTAAAAACGAGGCCCTCGACCTAAGAAGTCGAAACGCGCCGTGTTTTGTCTCGTGATTTGTTTGTCCCCTTTGTCTAACGGATTAATTGTAATTTTCTTCTTTAAAAATATATTTCAATTTCCGCCTGCAGTCACGTCACTTTGAAATTAACCTTAAATCAATGTCAATCGATCTGGTGGTGATTTGAAGTAAATCCTTCACTGCAGAGACCATTCCACAAAGTACAGCTGCGCATATCCTTAGGCGACAAAATCGTTAACAGAAGTGTCAAAAAAATTGATGTCTCAGTTCTGCATGCTTGGACTCCTGGAAATCCTAATGGAAGGGTCTGATTATACAACATGGCCGGCCTCACCGCCCATAGTCCCAGGGCTGTGTGGAAGGCGGGAAAAAAGGACCTGCAATTGAAATTAGGCTCCAGCAAACAATCCTCTTCAAACTGAGGACTGGCCACTGCCGACTGTTGAGCCACCTCAGCCGAATCAAGATCGTCCGCACAGACGAAGGTCCGTGTGGCACTGGATCTCAGACCCCAGATCGCATCCTCCAACACTGTCCAGCCCATGATGTTCTGCGGAGCCAAACCTGGCCAGAGGGTGCAGAACTGCAGATGCAGCTTTGGGACAGCCGTGAAGACCTCGAGAACACTGTGGAATTCATTGTGGCGACAGCATTGAAGATCTGACACAAACAAGGAAATCGACCGCACAAGAAGAAGAAGAAGAAGTAGAAGAAGAAGAAAAAGAAGAAGATGAAAAGAAGAAGAAGAAATTAGGAAAACGGACGGAAGATAATGGAGAAAACTGAATCTCAGGATACAGGCTCCCTCCCCTCCCAGGAACACTTCCGTATCAAAGACGACAGGTAAAACACCCTACGAGCTTTTCTTTTCTGTCCCATCTTCTGTGCTACCTCAGTGGCATTGCTGCACTCACGCCGCTCATTCCCACCCACCCACCCACCCCCCCTCCCCCTCCCCCGCCTCGTCCACAGACGCAGCCCAGCTCTGCCCGGTCCGCCGCAGCCCCGGCACCGGCAATCTACAGGGAGCAGTCAATGTCAAGTCATTAAGAGGCTACCCACCGGGAGGAGACACTGCACTGCCGCCGTGTCACTTCAGTGGAACACCCTACCAGCTTGTTGTTGGAGCAGGTGAATGTCTTTGGGGCTGAGGACTGAACACAATCCCCTACTGCCATCACCAGCGCACAAAGTCTGGTGCCGACCAACCACGCGAGTGTCCATCCCAGTGGTCAGGGGTCCATGACAGCTGACCACATCCTCCACCCCTGCCCGCAGCATGCTGCTGTCAGGGGCAGGGTTTGACCGACACCAACGACCTGGACGTAAAACTTTTCAGCAGCCTGGAGGAGCTGAAGAGGTCAGGAGCATTCATCCGAGGTACTGAGAGACCATCTACTGAAGCAAAGGAGAAAGACGAAAGACGAGTCGGAATAGTAGGAATTTCTCCAACTCGGGCTTAAAGAAATACTGTGCTGGCAGTCCCAAAAGACAATGGTCTGTACTGTGCTTTCTCGTGAAACCTAAGCTATACAGCTTGCCGTTTACTAATCCAGTAGTCTTTCGAAACAAAGCTACTGGTTATGATTTCATAAGTCACTCTTATTTAAAAAATCATTCTTTATGATCATTTCACTTCTACGAGCTTCTAGCCCTGTTGCGGTAGAATTCGTGGGACCATTGAGACATTGTGCCTCACTCAGGGTCATCAAAACAACTGACTCTGATTGAACGCACAGTGCCCTATGAGAGCAGTATGAAGTCAGCTAATATCTACCAGACTGAGCTGTATGCCCAGTCTAGCTGAAAGCTTGAGGAATCTGGCTTGCGAGGCAGTCCTCACCACAGAACAAATACAAAATGTCTTTGAGGATGCTCAGAAGATTTAAAAACAGAAGTAAATTAAAAAAAAAAAAAATTAAAAAAAAATCTTCAACGTTTCGGTCAGAGACCGTCTTCAGGACTTGTGACATAAAAAGGAAGACAAATAAAAAAAAAAAGTATAGGCAATGACGTATGAAAACATATGTACGGAAACGGACGAATACGTGTTCAAAGGGGGTGTGTGTGTGTGTGTGTGTGTGTGTGTGTGTGTGTGTGTGTGTGTGTGTGTGTGCGCGCGCGCTCTCTCTCTCTTCTGTGTGTGTGTGTGTGTGTGTGTGCGTGCGTGCGTGCGTGCGTGTGTGTGTGTGTGCGTGCGTGCGTGCGTGCGTGCGTGCGTGCGTGCGTGCGTGCGTGCGTGCGTGCGTGCGTGTGTGTGTGTGTGTGTGTGTGTGTGTGTGTGTGTGTGCGTGCGTGCGTGTGAGCATCCTCAAAGACATTTTGTATTGTTCACACAACCAGCCGTGTCTCCCTGATGAGTTCCGACCCAGCGGACGAAAGGCCTCGGAGCAGGCAATACAAATATATCTGCCTTCAAAAGGGATTTCGATGGTTCCCTTATGCAGCTAGTGAAGAGTTTTCATATCTGTAATATATTTTCTTAATTTCATGTTCCCAGTTTCTCCATCTTCAACCCCCCCCCCCCCCCCCCCCCCCTCCTTAAGTCCAAATCTTTGCCAAGTCATTACTATGAAGATAGTTCAGTTGTTGGCCTGCGCTTGTTTTTTCCTCGACTATTAGATTGTTCGTCTATGTATTTGTCTGACTTTATTCAAGTTCAAAAGGCTGTGCCAGTCTTGAATAAAAGTTACTCTGTGTTAGGTTTTCTTATGGGAGCAAAGGTTACCCCACTTGTTTATTGTTTATTGTTCCCTGCCTCATTTCATTTCCAATTTAGCTCTATAGCAGTCGTGTACATTTGACTTCTCGTATTTCGTGTTATTTCCTACACAAAAATGACCATTCCAATCAACATTTTTGAAGTTCTGTATTCATTTGGTACAACTATTTGAAAATTTGTGTTTCGTCTTTAACCTTTTTATCGCCAGTGTTACAACAATCAATCGGGGCACGAATTTCTGATTTCTACACAAACCTTAGCGAAGCTCGCTAA
>CM065735.1:53120822-53125822 GCA_033310375.1 Conus canariensis | reverse complement strand
AATGAATAAGTAGATAAATAGAAGCAAAAATGAAAATCGTGTATCGATTTTTGCATACCTTCACAGATTTCAAAACGCTTAGTTTAATACCTTATACATCGAAGTCCCGTCAAAGTTTTTTCCCCTTCAAAACCCATGCCTATCAACAATCCTCGTATGATGTTTTAGTGTTTAAACATTTTTTCCGATGTATGTATTAGAAGTGAACCTGATTAATCTGAATCAATCAATGCAGTCGTTACCCTTTTTAAACTTTTATATCTCCCTGCAGCGCGTATTTCATATACAGTTTAGTAAAGATTTGTTTCCAGCTTTTATGGTATTCATGAATTTATAAATCTTTTTGATGAGCAGACCATTGTTCCTCACGACTGGGTATTAGGCATTTCTCCTGTCATAAGCCAGTCGCCTTAGAGGGAGCTGTCAGCAAGGACGGGGGCACAGACAAAGGCATCCAAACAAGAATAGGCAAAGCATCCGCAGCTTTCAAGATGCTCCGACCTGTCTGGACCTCACACACCATCTCTGCAAAAACCAAGATCCACATCTTCAACACAAATGTGAAGTCTGTGCTTCTCTATGCCTGTGAAACGTGGCGCACCACCAAGTCATCGACACACCGCCTGCAGACCTTTGTGAACAGATGCTTGAGGTACATCTATCGCACCAGGTGGCAGGACATGGTCACAAACGAAGACTTGTGGAAAAGAGATGGACAAGAGCCCATTGAAAATCACATTAAGCGCAGGAAGTGGGGCTGGCTTGGCCATACCCTCAGAAAACCGGCATCCAGCGTTGTCCGCCATGCCTTGCGATGGAACCCACAGGGAAAACGCAAGAGAGGCCGACCGCGCACCACCTGGAGAAGATCAACGGAGGCGGAGACAACTCGACTGGGCTATTCCTGGGGCCGGCTGGAGGTCGCCGCCCGGGACAGGCAGAGATGGAGAAGGCTCGTGGATGACCTGTGCTCCACTAGGAGCCAACGGGATTAAGTAAGTAAGTCAGTCTTAGAGAGAGCTATTCACTATCCTAAAAGCTTTAAACCAATATTGCTTTTACTGCGTACAGAAATAACAATACTTTTTACTCCAACAGTGTGTCAATACAGGTTATAAGACAAAGGTTGAATCATGTGCGCGCTTCTCTGTGTGTGTGTGTGTGTGTGTGTGTGTGTGTGTGTGTGTGTGTGTGTGTGTGTGTGTGTCTCGTGTGTGTGTGTGTTGTGTGTGTGCGTGCGTGTGCGTGCGTGCGTGTGTGTGCGTGTGTGTGTGTGTGTGTGTGTGTGTGTGTGTGTGTGGTGTGTGTGTGTGTGTGTGAGTGTGCGTGTGTGTTCTGTGTCTGTGTGTGTGTGTCTGTCTGTCCGTCTGTCTGTCAGTGTGTGTGTGTGTGTGTGGGTGGGTGGGTGGGTGGGTGCGCGCGCTCACGTGAGTGTGTGTGTGTGTGTGTGTGTGTGTATGTGTGGGGGGGGGGGGGCATCTGTGTGGAGAGAGAGACAGAGCAGAGAGAGAGAGCGAGAGGCAGAGAGAGACAGAGACAAGGACAGAGAGAGAGAGAGAGAGAGAGAGAGAGAGAGAGAGAGAGACGGGCAAGTGACGCATGAAGGCAAGAACACAGCCTCACGCTCAGTCTAACAACTGGACAGAAACCCCCCACCCCACCTCCACCCCCACCCCCCGCCCAACACCACCACCACCACCACCAAGGTCTCAACCCGCGGAACAATGAAGACAAAGTGGCCCATAGCAGCCAGCCACTCCAAAAGACATTGTTTTAGCAGCCCCCCAAAAAACACCGGAAGCTGGCTTTTATCACTTCCTTCTGCCGGCTAAATCACCCGGCATGCCCTTCGATTTTGGCCCCGGCAAAACGGCGAAACCCCATTGGGGGCCATCGACACAGACCAGTGGTCAAACAAAAACTAGGACTTGGGTGTGAAGTACAGAGGCACTGGTTCGAGCCACAAAAAAGACCAAAAAGACAACAACAAAAAAGAAAAAGAAAATAAAAAACTCTGGGCGATTTATTGTTCGGCTCCGCAAAGGGAACAGAACAAAAAGGCCTGCACCACTTTGGAATCATGCGCTCGTTCCCGGCATCCTCTGCTACGCACGAATGAATGATCATAATACACAGGGGGTGGGGGCGGGGGGGGAGGGGGGGGGGTTGAGCGACAGGGTATGTGTGTGTGTGTGGGAGGGGGTGAGGGAGGGTGGGGTGTTTGTGTGTTGTGTTGTGAGGCACGGCCGACCGACAAGGAACAAGAAAGGTATATAACCAACCGGGCATGTTGGTTCTTTTTTTGTTTTATGGTCAGTGCTGGAAATGCACTTTCAGCGTACACGTTTGAAGTTGCAGGTATGGGGAAGGAGCAAGCATGGCTTACTCGGTGAGGACAAGAGGGATAGTCGTGTGTGCGTGTGTGTGTGTGTGTGTGTGTGTGTGTGTGTGTGTGTGTGTGTGTTGGAGGGGGGGGGGGGGGGGGTTCGTGGGAGGGTGTCATTTATGGTGGGAAAATGATCAGGTGGCGTGGGGTTGAAGAAGGGGGGTTGGGGGCGGGGGGGTCGGTGGCAGGAGAGGCAATTATTCTTTTGAAAATAGGGGGGGGGGGGGGGGGTGATGATGAATGCACGTGATCAATATGTGTGTGTGTGTGTGTGTGTGTGTGTGTGTTGTGTGTGTAAAGACAAAGAGACAAACCATAATGTAAAGATCACTTGCATGTTAACGTCCGGTTTACCTCGTGGTTACCTTGTTTGAATTGACGATCAATGGCATAATGTGTGATCACATGATAATGGCATGAGAGGTAGGGGAAGGAGAGAACGAAATAGCGCGTGAGACGAATGGAGAAGAAAAGAAAGAAAAGTCAAACAAGATGCAAAGCATGTAAACGTACTCCCA
Organism: Conus canariensis; assembly: GCA_033310375.1. Taxonomy (NCBI): domain Eukaryota; kingdom Metazoa; phylum Mollusca; class Gastropoda; order Neogastropoda; family Conidae; genus Conus; species Conus canariensis. The sequence continues at coordinate 53,122,918 of CM065735.1, read as the reverse complement.
GTTTATCTTGAATACGACGTCCCAATCAAATATGCGTCATAGTGTATTTCGTCACTTCGGCTTATGACGCAAAGAAGCTTTGACGTCATTTTTGGTTGCGTTTTCATTTTCTAGAGATTCCATAACGAAGAAAAACCGTTTTGGGCTGTAATAGCCGTTAGTAACGGCTATTCTGGTAAGATAAAACATCGGGCATCATCCGTGACCCATAATGAACAATTTACAAATTTTCAGAAAGACCGGCCCAGAAGTTTTGTCTGGAGCAAGTGGATCACATTTTGACCACGGACAGACAGACACACAGACAGCATTTCTTCGTTCCCATTGTAAAGTACTCCTTGTACTGTAAGAACTGGGAGTACAAAAACAAAAAAAGAAAAGAAAACGAACTACAGACAGATTAGCGGATTACAGGTCTTAACTGGTTACCGATTGAAGAATGAATTGAATAAAAAGAAATGTCTTTCTCTTTTAGCATCGTTTTAAACAGGCCTCTCAAAGAGTCTGTGGCAAGACCATGCCATCAATTGGCGCACAAAGGTTGCCGTGCACAGAGCTGTGATTCTGAGTGCTTTCCTCTACTGTTGTGAGACTTGGACTACGTACCGCCAACACTTCCAACAACTCGAACAGTTCCATCAACGATGCTCACGGAAGATCTGCAGCATCAAACGGCAAGACAGAGTGTCCAACCTACAGGTCCTGAAGAAGTGTGGCCTACCCAGAATTGAGTGTATGCTCATCAAAAGCCAGCTCTGATGGACAGGACATGTTGTCCGTATGCAGGACAGCAGAATTCCAAAGATGCTGCTCTATGGACAATTGAAGGAAGGACAACGTGACCAAGGAAGGCCTCTCAAGAGATACAAAGACACCTTGAAGGACAGCCTCAGAAGCTGCAACATCGACACTGCTTCCTGACAAGATGTCGCCCTGGGCAGAACACAGTGGAAGCAATGGTGTACCCAGGGCACAAAGACATTTGAGCGCAACAGAGCAGCCGCCATCCAGGAAAAAGGAATCAAGAGAAAACAGGGCCCATCCTTGCAGGACTCCATTCCATGCAGCGTCTGTGGACGACTTTGTGCCTCAGGAATTGGTCTTCATTCCCACATGATGAGGACCCACATCAGCAGATGATCTGCCTGCCTACTCATCCGTCGGACACGACGTGAGAATCCATCTGACCTTCCCCGCGTCATTACTTGTCATCTGCTGTCTTCCACAGGTACCAGAAGGCTTTGCGTCCCCACCTGGCACTTCCTGAAGTCTGCAGGACATTAATCATTTTCTTTCAGACTTCTGCTCTTTGGAAACACGCTTGCCTCGGAAGTCCGTAACTCTTTTTTTTTTTCTTTCATATGCAAAGAGTTATAGTGACCCAGATCTATGCACAAGGACACAAATCAATCCGCAAAGCGTCAAGAGAACACAAATCAAATATCAAAGCATCCATTTCCGGTACTTGTGTCTCTTCATACAACAACTGTATGTATCTGCTCAGAAAATTCGTAACTGTGTTTTCACATGCAAAGAGTTATACTGCCCCAGGTTTAGGGAAAATGGTAGAAATTACTAGTCAAAGAGTCAAGAGAAGACAATTTAAATATCGCAGCGTCTGTTTCTGGTTCTTTTCTATATCTCTGACACAACTTCTTTATGTATCTGCGTGAAAAGAGAAGGTGATACCCCTCAAAGTGCACACACCATGATTGAAGGCCTTCAGAATCCCGTGATCTGTTACAAAATATGTGCAAGGGAGATAATTTTTTCAGCGGAGTCTGATTAGCACGAGCCAAGTGAGATTAAAATCACTCAGTCAGTGGGGAAAAGGGATTTCGACATCATGCCAGCTGTCAACAGTGACACACACACACAACACACACACACACACACACACACACACACCACACACACACACACACACACACACACACATCATATCAAACGCTAGAGGTTGCACACCAAAAAATAAATGCGCCAAGGCGTTGCTTAAGGAGTCGAATATTTATAGACTGGCGCAATCAGATTGTTTTTGAGAATTTCTATTGTGGCTGAAAGTTGATTCTCCTCATTTTCTTTCATATGGCCATCAA